>OY294020.1:0-600000 GCA_958510785.1 Exephanes ischioxanthus | reverse complement strand
ATTCGCACGCTCTTATCACACAATCTGCTCTATTACACGCCTTGGCTCGAAGTGTGTCAGCCTCGCTGCTTCCGGCTTCTTCTCCGACCTTAGGGTCGGTCTTGCAAGTGAGCGTATGGATGTCGGTTTTCGATTGGTGGATTTCGGGACTGGCGGTCGGTGGGCGTCGGGATTGGCCGCGCGGCCGTGCGAATATCGCGAATATTCGGCGCGCGCATCCTCGTCATCGATTTGCCCATCGATCGACGAGCAGTTCTTGGCGTCGAGAGGTGGCGGTTCCAGGCGGCCAGTTGGCGAAGTGTCTCACTTGACAGATCGCGTGCCGAATAGTGTGTTTGCCCGGGCGACACACCTCGTCGGTTTATACTCGGCAATTCGAGCCGAGAGGGTGTCGCCGGGTTCTTCAGTGCCTGTGGACGAGTCGGGAAGGATGCTCCGACTCGTCGGAATTTTTCCCGGGGCTGTCGGTGTCGGACTGGCTCTTGGGACGGTCTTCGCTTTGCAGGTTAGTGCCGGAGAAGTCTGTTTGGATCTCAATTTTTGGGCTGTCTAGGTCGGTCGTAGTCGATCAGGGTCCGCAGGGGGTCAATTTCCCTCCAGGGTGGTCTTCGATGGCTGCGATGGATCTTCGGTGTCTGCGATGGGTCTTCGGTGTCTGCGATGGGTCTTCGGTGGCTGCGCTGGCTCTTCGGTGGGTCTTCGGTGGTTGCGTCGGAGGGCTGACGGGGCCTTCGATGAGTGAGTATGAGGTCTGACGGGGTGGTATAGGATAAGGATCAGTCGAGGGAAAGGGTTAACAAATATTAAAAGTCGTTGCTTAAATTGTAGGTCTAATTCTAATTTATTCCCTAGGTGAGTGGTGGGACTCCGAGCCAGGCAGCGGGAGGGAATTGTGACGTGCCACGTCACAACTCCCCCCCACTTGCCGAAAGTTCGTCTCTCGACAACTTGAGCAACATTCATACTGGGGGGTGTACAGGGGTGGAACTCGGGAAAAGGGGAAAGGGGCTGGCGGGTAATAAATGGTAAAGGCAGTCTTGTTATAGTAGTAATACCGTTTTTTCCCAGTCTTCTTTTCTCCTCTGTACAAAACTTACAACTTAACCCTCTTTGGGTAGCGAGGGTATGCAAAAGAAAACAAAAGATAATTAATGGAGAACTGAAAATGTCGTTCACCGGTCATCGTGGACCCAAAATAATAACGAATAGAAAAAGGTGGAAATAAAAATAACATCTTTGGCCTCTTGGTGGCAAGTACTGGGAATTGGGGGAGTCAGAAGGAGAAGAACGGAAAAGAAAGCTACACTATAATCTGGGGGAATAAAGAGTGAAAGGGGTGAAAAGCAAATATACAGCGTACGGGGCTAACAAAACGAAGGGGGTCGGGGGACGGTTTTTTAGCGGGGCGGTCTGGGGCGGTTTTCTATGCGGGTCGGGCACTTGGTCGACAGGTGGCCGGATTCGCCGCAGGTCCAGCATCTTCGGGGGTGGTTCACGTGGGGCGGTTCGGGTTTTGGGTCGGCGGGGGGGGGGGGTCAGTCGGAGGGACATCAGGGCGGGGACCATGGGCTTGGGGTTCACGGACGTCGGGGTTCGGGGGGGGGGGGGGGGGGTGCGGTGTTGGGGAGTCGGGGTTGCGGGGTGCAGGGACATCAGGGATGGGATTTGGCGATGCCTGGAGATAAGGCATGGGGGGGGGGTTTGGGGTTTAGGGGTAGGGGAGGGTCTATCGGGGGTGGCTTTTCGGGGCAAGGGCACGGGCTTTTGGGCTTTCGGGGGTACGGGCGTGGGCTGGCGGGATTTCGGGGGACAGACGGTAATAGGGGCGTGGGACAGGGGGCCTGGGGGGATGGTGAAGGTCAGTTTGGGGATGGCGCCGGTGTGAGCGAGATGATGGGGGCTGGCTGGTTTGGTGTTTTGCTGGGCGGTCTTGGGACTAGCGTGGGCGTAGCTGGTAGCTGCGCTCCGGGGGAGCTGGAGGTCGCTTACGGCTCCCACGAGGGCGACCTCGGGGGCGGCGAGGGTTTGCGGGGACTTCGGTGTGGTCGGGCTCCGGGGCTGGCGGCTGGGAGTCGGCCATGTCATCGTCGCTGGGGTCGCCTCGATATCTGGGAGATGGTATCCGATTTTCTCCCGTCGGGCTTCGATCGTCCGTAGCCCTCCTCGTCCGGGTCTGCCGGTCCTCCACGGGAGTCGTTCCATTCTGTAATGATGGGGACAGGGGCGTCAGGGTGCGATCATTAGCGGGGGCGGTTACGGGGGGGGGGGGGGGGGCCGGGTCGGGGTGGCGTTAGCGGGGGAATGTCAGCAATATTCGGGGGAGGGTAATAGGGTTTCAGGTCTTTAATGTGTACTTTAGGGCGAGTGTTCTTCGAGGGGATGTTTAGCTCGTAGACCACGGGGGACAATTTGTTCGTGATCTCATAAGGCCCGCGGTATTTGGCAGCGAGCTTCGCGGCGAAATTCTGCGCGCCGGACGAAAGAACACGGTTCTTTCTGAGTACTAAATCTCCGATGTTATATTCCCGGTCAGATCGTCCTTGATTATAATATCGGGCCTGTCGTCGTGCGGCTAGGGATAGATTTCGGTGGACCCAGTCATGAATTAGGGGCAGACGGGTCATTCGATTTTTCCAAACAGCTGGGTCGGTCCGGTCTTCAATGGTCGGGGGGGGGGGGGGGGGGTACTTCGTTGCCGATGCTTTTGGCCGGGCGGGGGTTTCGGCCGAAGTTTAGGAAGGCGGGGGTCCTCTGTGTGGAGGCTTGGACAGCGGTATTGAGGGCGAAACACAATTCGGGGAGGTGGGCATCCCATGTCTGGTGGTCGTCACCTATGTACGAAATGATCATGGTCTTAAGGGTGCGGTTAACTCGTTCGACTGGGTTGGCTTGGGCATGGTAGGGAGGGATTGTGGTCTGTCGTATGCCGTATTGGGATAGTTGGGCTGTCATGTATCGGTTTACAAATTCCGTACCGTTGTCTGTCAGGAGGTAGCGGGGGCAGCCCCAACGGTTTAGGATCAGTTTCTCTAGGGCAGTCATGATGGTGGGTCCCGTCGCGGTCTTCAGGGGTTGGGCTTCGATGTATTTCGTGAATAAGTCCTGAAATACTTGGGGAATGGTCCCATGACGTCGGCAGCTACGACAGTCCAGGGGCCTTCGGTCGTCCTTTCTCGCATCAGCCCAACAGGTGCAGTCTGCTGCACCTTGTTGAGTTGACAGACCGGGCACCGTCGCACGAACTGAGCGACGTCTTGGAAAATTTCGGGCCAGGCGAAGTCTTGGGTCAGGCGGTGGTAGGTTTTGTCTATGCCTAAGTGGCCGGATTGGGGGTTGTCGTGGCCGTCTTATATGGCTTTGTGTCGAGCATCACAGGGCAGGACTAACTTCCAGGAATCCAGGTCTACCAGGGTAGGGTCTATCACGGGGTGGGGTCGGTGGTGGTATAGTCGGCCATCCTCGAGTTTCCAATCGGGGTATTTGGAGGGGAATTGGCTGACATTTTTCATTTGTTCGAGGTACCAAGGGTCTATCGTTTCGCCGATGGTGGCAAGGGCTTCCGGGGTTCCCTCGAACATTCGGGACAGGGCATCGGGGACTACGTTTAGGGTTCCTTGCGATGGACAATATCCGTGTCGAGATCTTGCATGGTTAATGCCCATCTCGCAAGTCTTCCAGATGGGTCTCGAATATTCCGCAGCCAGCGCAAGCTGCTGTGGTCGGTTATTACCCGAAAAGAGGTGCCTTCCAGGTACGGCCGCAACTTCTTTGCGGCCCACAAAACGGCAAGGCACTCCTTTTCGGTCACGCTATATTTTCTTTCGGCTTGGGATAGAACTCGACTGCAAAATACTATAGGGTGTTCTTCGCCCTGGGACTCTTGGGTAAGGACGGCTCCGATGGCTTGGTCGCTGGCATCGGTATGGACGGTGAAGGGCTGGGTAAAATCGGGACGAGCTAGTACGGGGGCTTGGGTCAGGGCTGTCCGGAGGGCTTCGAATGCGGTGGTCTGTTCCTCTCCCCACTTCCACTGTGCGTCCTTCTCCAGGAGTCGCACGAGGGGAACCTTGTGGGTGGAGATATCACCGAGAAATCGGGCATACCAACCGATCATTCCGAGGAAACGGCGTAGTTGTTTGAGGGTTTTAGGGGCAGGGTATTTCAGGATCGGGGCTATCTTGTCGGGGTCTGTCTCTAGTCCGTCTTTTGTAATTAAATACCCCAAATATTTCATTTCTGGGCAGAAGAAAGAGCTCTTCTCTCGGTTTATCTCCAGTCCGGCGTTCTTAAGGGCGGTTAATACGAGGGTCAGGTATTCGAAGTGTTCATCGACCGTTTCCGTGGCGATGATCACGTCGTCCAAATACGCAAATACGTGTGGCTCCCATTCGGGTCTTATTAATCTGTCCATCAGTCGTTGGAAGGTGGCGGGGGCGTTCGTCAGTCCAAAGGGCATTCGGGTAAATTGGAAAAGTCCACGTCCAGGGACGGCAAAGGCGGTTATGGGGCGACTTTTGGGGTTTAACGGGACTTGGAATAGGCCTGGCTCAGGTCTAACTTGGAGATATGTTGGGCACGGCGGAGTCCGTCTAATATCCGGTCAAGGTTGGGTAGGGGGTAGGCATCCTTGCGAGTGACTTTGTTCACATCACGATAATCGATGCAGAAACGGTGTTTCCCGTTGGGCTTTGGGACTATCACGGGGTTACTGAGCCATCCGCTATCTGAGGGTTCGATTACTTGTTCGCCGATCATCTTATCGACCTCGGCTTGGGCGATTCGTCGGAGGAAGGGGGATATTGTTCGTGGGCGTTGGCGGATCGGGGGGTGGTCATTGACATCGATGGCATGGTGGATAATGGTCGTGCAGCTTAGGGCTCCAGGGATGGGGGTTTTCACTAGACGGTCTAACAGTGACTTTAATTGGTCCTCCGTCTTCTTATTGACTTCCACCAAGCCTGCAAATTCGGGGTGGGCTGCCACGACCATGGGGATATGGCCGGGCCTGGCAAATTTTCGGGGACTACCTGTGGGAGTACGCCACGTGTCGTTCAGGTGATCTATTTGTAAACCTAATAACTTACAAAAATCTCTCCCTAGAATCGCGTCGTATCCCAAGGGTGCGACGCGCAAATCAAGGGGCCAAATTTTTCCGTCGACTTCGAAGAAGAGTCGGATATCTCCCACCACGGGAACAATTGCGTTGTTGGCAACGCGTACTCCTCCGGTGGCGGGTCTTATTGTTACTCCCAGGGAATTAGCAAGGGTTACTCCTAGGAACGAGCGCGTGGCTCCTGAATCAATTAATGCTTCTACGGGGGTTCCAGAAATGTTCAGGACGAGGAAGTGGCGGTCATCTGGGCTGGGGGTGTCGGGTCGGTCGGGGGTAGTGGATAGTAGGGACGGTCGGGGTCTAACACGGTCTACACTGTCTATGATTTCCAGGGTCTGGGGGTTTTTGATCCTGGGGGAGGCATCTTCTGTCCTCCCCCCGAGGGGTTTCCCTCACGGGTTTGGCGGCACCTCGTACATGTATTGGTGTCGTAACCGGGGAGGCCGCAGATACGACAAAATGTACCGCGTGGCTGAAGGCACTGACGATGGATGTGTCCTTGTTTTCGGCAATTGTAGCAACGAACGGTTGCTGACTGGTATCTGGGGGCTGTCTGGTTGGGTTGGGGTGCCGAGTTTGGAACGGGGTTTTCGACTTGGATGGACATTAGGGGCGGCGGGGTGGCTTGGAGGGCTTGTAGGAGGGGTGCGGGGTTAGGGGCTGTCCGGCGGGGTTGTGGCATCTGTAGGGCTGGGGGAGGGGCGGTAGGGGTCACGGGGAGAGGGCTAGGGTCTTGGTTGGACTCGATGGCTGCTGCCTTACCAAGGTACTGTCTGCCTTGGGGGTTAAAGGCGGCTGAGGGGAGGACTGACTGGGCTGGGGTCGGCGGGGGTCGGTATGTCCGCTTTCGTTCCAACATGGACTCTATACGGCGGCACCTTAACTGGAAATCCAGAAAGGTAGTAATTGTGGAACGATCTAGGTGGACTGCCAGGTCGGGGTGTAGGTTTTCGTAGCAGAGGTCTAGCTGGGCTTCTAGGGAGAGGGACGGGCTAAGGAAACTGAAATAGGTCCGCATCTTGGTGAGGTATTCCCCACTGGGCTCTCCTGGACCTTGGGTTCGAAGCTCGACCTCGCGATGCAGCTTCTCCTGCAGGTCGCTGTGTCCGAATCGCGCTCGGAAGTGGAACACGAACTCCTCGTAAGTTGTCCATTCCTCGTGCACTACGCGATACCACATTAGGGCTTCGTGGGTGAACGACTCCGGAAGCATCCGGAGTAATTCCTCCTCCGTGTACGAGCGACTGGCGCAGTACTCGTACAAGCGGAGGAGGTACTCCTCTCCATCGTCGATGCGTCGTCCCGCGAATTTGGGCCCGAAACGACGGAAATGGTCGATGCCGGCGGTGTCCCGGGTCACGAAGCTGGGGGCTGCGGGTTGGAAAGAATGAGGGCGTTGGGGAAGGGCGCGGGGCGGTCGTAGGTGGGTGCTGCTGTGTTGGGGGATTATACGAGGGGGAATACTAAAGGTGCCGTGGGCGCGGGGTGGGGCTTGGGGTTGGGGTGCGGGAATGGAGAGTAAGGGAGCTCTTGCGGGGATTCGGGCTGGTGTCGGTTGGGGGAGTGCTTGGGGAGCTATGAATCGGGGTGCGAAGGTCACTGTGGGGGCTTGGGTGGGGAGTAATGGGGGGGTCTGGGGGATAGGGTCGTCACGGTGGGATAATAAATCATCCCCGTTGTCGAGGGTAATAGGGTCACGGTATGGCCCCATGGTTTGACCCGTGGGTAGGGGTGGTTGGGAAGGGTCGGTCTCGGCAGGGGGTAAGGTGACGGATAGGGCTTGCGAGGCGTCCATATCCGGTAGGCCGAGCGAAGAGCGTAGCGTCTCGAACGATTCGGAGGCTCGCAACGCGGATGCTAACGTGACTGGGAATCCCAGTCCACGTTCGTCCTCAGCAGGGTCCCATTCGACGGAAACTCCCCGAAATCGGTGACGTACTTCGTAACGCCAATACCTGTTTATCAGATCCTCTCTGGACCCGGCTGTACTTAGCGCGGCGTGATCACAGAGCCTTATGAGATCCATTACGTTGGGGAGGTTATGCAACTGCGTTCGGATTTTCTGAACTTCCCTTTGAATATCGGGGTCGACGGTGGAAGCAGGGGGGGCTGTCATGTTGGGCGGGGGGGTGGACATTCGGCTCTAGCCGGAGGACTGGGCCCCGGCCGTGGTGACACTAGTGGTAGTGGCCGTGGCCACTCCGGCGGTTGTCACACCGTCCATTTATAAAGGGGGGGGGGGGGGGGTTACAACAAAAATAAAAAAAGGAATGAAAAAGAAAAAAAGAAAAAAAAGAAATGGCAAAAAAAAAAAGATTCAATTTGGGGCGTAACAGCAGTGCAGAAGAGGGGGGGGGGGGAGGGAACACAAGAAAAAGATTTACAAGAATAAATATTCGTCAGGGGTGAGGCGGAGGGACGGTACTTACTTGCCAACAATAAATTTCGCGAGTAGTGGTAATTCGCGAAACAGCGGCAAAAAAAAACAATAATTCAATATAGGGGGTCCAAGGGGGGGGGGGGGGGGGAGGGAGGGTATGTTCTGTGCCGAGGTGAGCACTCTTTATCAGCTTCAGAAAAAAAAAATCCCCACTCGAGGAGCGAAAGGGTCGCTGCCCTCGAGGGTACTAAATTAAAAAAAAAAAAATTAATTAATTTTTTTTTTCTGATATTACAGGGCCCCACGTTGGGCGCCACTTTTGTGACGGTATCTTTTCGCGTAGTCTCCCAAAAACTGGGTCGATCTGTGGAGTAAGGGGGGTGAAGGGAAGGGGGAAATAACGTTTTGTGTAGGAAACTAAAATATTATATTCTTCAACAGTTCAACGTATCAAAAATAACAGGTAATAACAAAAGAAAAAAAAGAAACGAGGTCGGGGTCTTACAAAAAAAAGGGGTACGTTAATGATAATCGGGGAGAGAAATAAGAAAAGAGCTTAATAGCGGTAATCGAATGTAACAAACGAAGAAAACAAAAAAAAGGGGAAACGGAGAAATCAAATAATAATCGCAATAATCAAACGAACTGAACTTAAAAGAGCTTATTAAAAAAAAACGATGTTTATCATAAGTATCGGGACGGCAGGGGGTTTGGGTCGGTCGCACGGAAAGGGGGGGGGGGGCTGGCCGGTGAAACACTCTACACAAAAACCTCGATTGGGCTCAAAGCGAAACTCAGGACAAGAAAAAAATAAGAAACTCAAAAAGATAATGAACTCGAAAAATAATTAAACTCAAAATAAATTGTCAGTTGTTGTTTTTGGGCGCCAGCTATTTTCTCGGCGTAGCACCGTAACTCACAAAAAAAAAAGAAAGACAATCGGCCAATTTGCGCGGCACGCGGCTAGCAAGGAACGGGAGGGGGGGGAGGGGAACGAGACTTCTCAGGCCGTGGACCCTGTTCCAGGGCTTCTTGACATATTACCTCGGCACACACAAAAAAAGGAGCTTGCAAAAATTACAATTATAAACGTTGCTAAATGTCTCAATAAATGTGTCTCGGGACGGGGGAAAATGATTGATAACGCACGCTGGGAATGTTCACGATTACCACCACTCACGCGCACGTGTTCGAATAGGGAAAATGTCGGCGCACGTGGCGGCCGTTACTCGACGATCAACGAAAATTTCACAATGCAAAGAAAGAACGGCTTAATACTATAAAAAGGGCACGGGTAGATTCTTCGGGGGATGTCTGGGGGATGGGGGAAATATCGAAAGGGGTAGGCGGGCGGGGAAACTTATTCAGTACTCACTCAACCTCTCGCTTTCACTCGAGTACAATTTTTCCAATCTATTCCTTTATCGATCCTGGTCGTTATAAATCCTGGTACAATTTCCAATCGTGTCCTCGGGTGTCGCTTTGGTCTTTATAATTCCTCGAGCTATCCGAATCGTGTCCTTGGACGTCGCTTACGGTCGGTATCTCTCCGGGAAGGAGTCAGTTCAAAATTGGGAAATGCCTGGTCGTCGTACAATGGTTATTAATATCGATAAATTCGCACGCTCTTATCACACAATCTGCTCTATTACACGCCTTGGCTCGAAGTGATGTCAGCCTCGCTGCTTCCGGCTTCTTCTCCGACATTAGGGTCGGTCTTGCAAGTGAGCGTATGGATGTCGGTTTTCGATTGGTGGATTTCGGGACTGGCGGTCGGTGGGCGTCGGGATTGGCCGCGCGGCCGTGCGAATATCGCGAATATTCGGCGCGCGCATCCTCGTCATCGATTTGCCCATCGATCGACGAGCAGTTCTTGGCGTCGAGAGGTGGCGGTTCCAGGCGGCCAGTTGGCGAAGTGTCTCACTTGACAGATCGCGTGCCGAATAGTGTGTTTGCCCGGGCGACACACCTCGTCGGTTTATACTCGGCAATTCGAGCCGAGAGGGTGTCGCCGGGTTCTTCAGTGCCTGTGGACGAGTCGGGAAGGATGCTCCGACTCGTCGGAATTTTTCCCCGGGGCTGTCGGTGTCGGACTGGCTCTTGGGACGGTCTTCGCTTTGCAGGTTAGTGCCGGAGAAGTCTGTTTGGATCTCAATTTTTGGGCTGTCTAGGTCGGTCGTACTCGATCAGGGTCCGCAGGGGGTCAATTTCCCTCCAGGGTGGTCTTCGATGGCTGCGATGGATCTTCGGTGTCTGCGATGGGTCTTCGGTGGCTGCGCTGGCTCTTCGGTGGGTCTTCGGTGGTTGCGTCAGAGGGCTGACGGGGCCTTCGATGAGTGAGTATGAGGTCTGACGGGGTGGTATAGGATAAGGGTTAGTCGAGGGAAAGGGTTAACAAATATTAAAAGTCGTTGCTTAAATTGTAGGTCTAATTCTAATTTATTCCCTAGGTGAGTGCTGGGACTCCGAGCCAGGCAGCGGAAGGGAATTGTGACGTGCCACGTCACAATATATGGGGTAAACCGGCCAATGAATGGACTGTTAAGCAGACGAAAAAGCCAATGAATAGACTTTTTTATGTACGTGCTCTTATGGAAAGTGTCCATTCAGTGGGCTTGTCCATTCATTGGATGGTTTACCCTACAAAATGTTTATATTTATCATTTTTATATTAACCATTTTTATATTTATATTTACATTATATATTTTTTTAGCTCAAAAAAGTTTGTTATTTTGTTGTTACTTATTATTTATTTATTATTTATTTATTTATTTCAAAGGTTCTTGATGAATGTTATATTTATTTTTTTACAGTTTTCAATTGATAGCTAAACATTTGCAAAATTGACGGCAAGATAGTACAGCAACTCATATTGAAGAAGTAAAATAGGAAAAATAATGATTTATTATTACTCACGACTATAGATCATGCTTGTACCGACATCAGCCAATTGAAACGATTGAGCGACTAATGTCATCGATTCATTTGCAGTGATTGACAGATCTTGAGAAACTTTTCCTAAGATGTTAATTGTTCTATGTGGCTCGATGTTGAGTTCGTAGTGAACAGTTCCCTTGTTTAGATATTGTGGCTTCGGTTGCTTCGCATATGCTCCTTCGAGATGTACAATCTGAAATGCAAAAAAATAGATATACTTGTATATAAGTGCAAAGATTTTTTTTCAGTTATATTAGGAAAATAAATCATGTGCCCCAAAATAATTATATAATAATGTAGCAATTGAATACTTACCATTCTGTTTTGAACAATAGCCTCTGTACGATTAACTTCGTCGTTCCATGCGGTGACTTGGATACGTTGTCCGTCGGCGTTATTAATTACGAATTTGAATAACAGAAGATTGTTCACTCCGATTCGACGAGACGATTCGATGTTCTCGGCAATCCCGACTACCTCTCTAAAAGTAACAAACGACGAGACGGTCACACAAACATCAACAAAAAATATTTCAATTAATATAATAATTCAGAACGTATCGACCGACGTTTAATTTTTCACGATTTAATATTTCAACGAATTTGTTACTATAATAACTGTTAATTGCCCGATAGAACGCGCGAACGATTAGGATATCCGTCAGGATTCGAAGACGGGGGCAACGAAATTATCGGAGAATTATCATTCGATTTAACACCTTAATTTATTTATATAAATCTCGCAGACCGCTTGTAATATATCGTACCGTCCCCACAAAGAAAAAAATCAAACACCGGATTTATAAATATACATAAAGCTATCGCGCACGAGACTATAAAAAAGGAGACCGTTAGAAATGTCTGTTTAGAAATTATATAGAAACTTACACAGTCTGATCCCAGAGCCGGACGTTTTTCATCGCCTCGCTGCTGGTGTAGGGAACATTCGTTGCGTTCCGTATTACATCTCTCGCGGTGGGGTCGAGCTGTCTTTCCCGATCTACGAATCAAAATTGTACACATAATTATATTATATTTTATTTCCAATGCGAGGAATTACTCGGAATTATACGTACCGAAAAGATCAACGTCATTTTCTTCCGAAATTCCGGAATCGTTCAGTTTCGTTTCCGACATTGCGCTGGTTCGCCGGCTTCGTTAACACTGCTACTATAAACACTTTTTGTTTTGTTTTGAAAAAAAGTTACCGTGACACAGGGTAACCAAACAAATGAAGGCATTTGTATTTTGTCCCACGAATAACTCGATCACACTTCATACATCGATTTTCAACGCATTCGAATGTCGATAACGTTGTAAACGTATAAATTGAAGTCAGCCGCATCGCTATGATCACAACAAATAATTATGAAAAGTACGAATTTTGTTATCTTACAGAGGAGGCTCTGCTATAGAAAAAAAGACGATTCAATGTACAGTAGACGACCGCGTTTCTCCGTTCCTCGGGAGCCAATCCAATTATGCACGACCGCGTTTTTCCGATACCCCACTACCTGCCCAAGTACCTGCCCACCATCCCTTTCCAGGCGCAACTTTCCCTTTCCGAGCGCCGTTACGCGTCGCGCGTGGAGATACGTATAGCCGCAAAAATGACCGTAATATAAGCGTGCAGAAATATACTCCATGTATTTCGCAGCTCAAGCCATAGTTCGAAACTGAATTCTTAATTTGAATATGAAATGCATTCTGTGGTTTAAGCGAGACGCGCAAAAATCCCGTTTTATAAATTACGCATTTTATATTTATTTGATTACTTGCTTTGCTAAAGTAAACAAATGCTATTTTTTACGTGAGCAATTTATTTGCGTGAAACTCAATTGCCGCTTTCAGACAACAAAATAATATTTGGTTTTACTCTAATCAAAAATTTCAATTTTCAGTCTTGTGGTTTTTCTCATATTAGGCCGCAATCATGAATCACCGAGTCAGGTATCCAAAGTAATATAAACGGTATCCTCGATCTTTTGCCTATGGCTCGATACCAATGTAAGCTGTAATAAAGTGATTGGCAATAAATCGGATGCACCGGTGCTCGAGCGAGCTACGGAGCATGCTATATTTTATTGCCTAGTGGATATATAGGTTGCCTGTTAAGTGTTGTACCCCGAATTATTTTGCCGAATTAAAATTAAAGAAATATAAAATAAATTAGGAAATACATCGGGAAATACTTACTGGCAAATCCACCGCGTCGCGAAGCCGACTCGCGTAGGAATTTGCCGAGTAAGTATCGTATGACGCCCGGTTAATGCACCCGGCGTTGAGAAATCGTTGAGCGAGAATCGGACGATAGTCGATTCTCGATGTTGAAATAAAGGCAGTAAACCAAAATTGCAGACGTATCAATTTGCACCTCGCGGATCGCGATGGGAAATTGACAGTCTGAACTCGACTAGAGAACAGAGAGGTTGGTCTCAGAGTTAGGCTCATGTTCAAAAGAAATCAACGATTGTAATAAGAAATACTGGCAACGATCAAATTAATTATCTTTCTTTGAATAAACTTGTTATTTAGTTTGTATAAACAAACTTGAGTTTTCCTCTTAATTTGGCAACGATCCCAAATACCTTTAAAATTATATTTGTTGACCTCGCGTACAACAAAATTGGTGGCAGCGGTGGGATCCGCCAAAAGTCTTGTACAAACGTAACAAGAGAGTAACGACGGCAAGTGCCGAAAAAACCAGTGCGCACGTCAGCATCGACACGCACAAACACAAAAATTTATTCACCAACTCCGGTGACACCGAGTCTCGACAACGCGGACGTTGGAAGGAGACACCGACGCAAGTTCAACACGCAGACGTTGAATTGCGAATAATCGAGCCCGACACACAGACGTCAAGGCCACGAAGGAAGCAGAGACAACCGTCATCCCGAGGATCGACGAGAGGAGACCAACCCAGGAGTCCCGAGGACTACCGGAAGGATCAGCAGCATCCAGGAAGGACGACAGCAGCTCGTCAACGAACAAACCCGAACGAGAGGAAGAAAATCCGCAATGTGGAAAATTCTACTACTGTAAGTGGCAGTCACAATTTTAGTTGCGAAAAATCAAAGCCAGTTAGGAATATATGTCCGCGGACGATCGAGCGAGATCGTTAAGATTACCGGGTACAAGAGTACTGTCAAGGTCACTAGACTCATTCGTAAATAATTTCGTAAATTTCGAAACCGTAGAGCCGGAAGAAAATATCCATCCGAAAAAACGCGTAAAATCCTCCGGGTTAGAGCAAGAGTCACCCGACACCTCGCGCGAAACCGAACACGAGTTTTACGATACCGTAGAGACCGAAAGAAATTACGAAATAAATTTGATAGATTTTTCTTTGCTTGATAATACCGTATTAGAACCGTCCGAAATGCCGAACGAGGTCGTATCTATGACGTTGAAGGAGGCGAGGACCTTAATTCCTCGTTTCGACGGGTCAAAACCCGAGGAGGTAGACGATGGAGGTTTATAATGAAACGCATACGACTACGCTGACGAACAGGTAGCCGAGGCCGATAAACCCGACCTGTTGAAAGCCGTGTTAAAAACAAAAATCGTGGGAAAAGCCGCGAAGGACATAAAATACAAACAGATAAATAATTTCAAAAAATTCAGGGAGGAAATGACCGCACTGTACGGGACGCAACGGACAGTCGCAGCGTTACAAGTAGAATTTAATACAAGCAAACAGAAACCGAACGAGTCAGTATTAGCCTTCGGACAGAGATTAGAAAAAATTATGATGGAACTAATAGACGCAAGCACTATAAACGAGGACACGGATGTCAAAAAACAAACGATCGAGGGATACATCCGCCAAATGGGCCTCAATAATTTCGAGAGGGGGCTCAGGCGCGAGTATCAGCCGATCGTCAAAGCACGCGGTTTTGCGGACCTCCAGTTGGCCATGAAGGGGGCCATGGAGGAAGAAAAAACGGTACAGGGTAATGACTCCATCAAGAAGCAGACGCATGGCGATAAGTCCGCGCAAAAATGCCATAATTGCGGGAAGCCCGGGCACTTCGCCCGGGAGTGCAGGGGCCCGACTGGACGGCCCAGTCTCCCCGCACCTGGGGGACGCCGGTCCCTAAATACCGTGGAAATAATTTGCAACTATTGCAAAAAGAAGGGGCACGTCTACAACGAGTGCCGAGGACGCTTGCGCGACGAAGCCGCAGGTAATCAGAGTCAGGGAAATAACGGAAATAATAATTCTCGCGGACGAGGAAATTATCGAGGTCGAGGAAATTACCGCGGGCAAAGAAACTACCAGGGCCGAAACAATTATCTAGGCCAAAATAATTGGCAAGGCCAAAATAACAGTCAAGGACGAAACGGACAGGGGACCAGCAATCAAGGAAACAACCCTGCGCCCGAGACGGAGAAGAAAACCCTGGGGATGCTACGCCTGAATACCCTCACCGCATGGGGAAGCGAGGAAAAAACTCGCGGGACGATACGATTATACAAGGTAGACCTGCCAACACCCAGCGAGACAGCAAGCGATTTCCACATCGAATCGCCGGTAGCAAACGTTGGCATCCTTACTCTCAAGGCCGACACAGGAGCTCAGTGCAGCATCCTGAAAGAATCCGTGCTGACGTCCGACACTCCGATCGAGGAAGCCGCCGTCGACCTAGCAGGTGTAGCGGGTAAAGTAATAAAACCCCTATGCCGCGCTCAGGTGACACTGGACACCCCGACAGTCGCGATCAAACACTGGTTTTACGTCATAGGCAACGACGTACCGCTTAACGTCGACGGACTGCTCGGGATGGAATTCATAAAAAAACACAAGGCCGACATATTAGGGGGGGAAATACTAAAATTATACGGACACTGTATGCCGCTAATCGACGGGGCAAATTCGTCGGATACGTCCAAAAAATTGAAATAGGCAAAGGTATAATTCTGGGGTCTTGCATCACCCCGCCGAAGGGAAACAGCTGCGTCGTGAGCATTGTAAACACGACGGAGAGCGAAGCACGGGTGCAGCGACCGACCGTCATGCTAGAACCGCTGACGCTGACCGAGCTATCAGGCGAAGGTGACACCAAGGCGCTCCAGATAAGCACCGTCGGAACGCCGAGAGGAGCGAGCCGATTAGAAAAAATACGCGAGGAATTACGGACTGCTCACCTGAACGAGGAAGAGCGCAAATCGCTCATAGAAATATGCGAAAAATACGAAGATATATTTCACCTGGAGGGGGACAAACTCAAATGTACGGACAAGGCCGAGCACACCATACCCCTCCAGGAAGGGACTCGACCGATCGAGGTCAACCCCTATCGACTACCTGAGGCCCATAAAAAAGAGGTCCAGAAGCAAACGCAGGAAATGTTAAACGACGGAATAATTCGACCATGTAGAAGCCAATGGAATGCACCGCTATTGGTAGTAGCAAAAAAGCCCGATGCCACGGGAAAAGCGCGTATGAGAGTCGTCGTAGACTTCCGAAAACTAAACGAAGCTACGATTGGAGACTCCTACCCACTGCCCAATATTACCGAAATATTGGACCACTTGGGAAAGGCACAATATTTTACCACGCTCGATCTCGCCTCGGGATTCCATCAAATCCCGATGGCGGAGAGCAACAAAGAAAAAACGGCATTCTCGACACCACAGGGGCACTTCGAGTATACACGTATGCCCTTCGGTTTAAAAAACGCACCGCCGACTTTCCAAAGACTAATGAATTCCGTATTGTCCGGACTGCAAGGGGTAAAATGTTACGTATATTTGGACGACATCGTAGTCTACGGAACGACGCTCGCGGAACATAATAAACGACTAACAGAAATTTTCCAACGACTCAGAGAAGCCAAGCTGTCGATCCAGCCGAGGAAATGCCATTTCCTGAAAAAGGAAACACAGTACCTCGGTCACGTAATATCTGAAAAGGGCGTAAAACCGGATCCTGAAAAAATCATCGCTGTAAAAAATTTTCCTACGCCAAAAAACGTGAAAGGCGTACAATCATTCTTAGGGCTAGCAGGATATTATCGGAAATTTATTAAAGATTTCGCGAAGACGGCAAAACCTCTCTCTGAATTAACGAAAAAAGATATAAAATTCGAGTGGACTCCGAGGCAAGACGAGGCCTTCGAAAAATTAAAAACCACGCTGACCACAGCACCGATTCTGCAGTACCCAGACTTCGAGAAGCAATTCGTGGTAACGACCGACGCATCAGACAAGGCGATAGGCGCTATCTTATCGCAAGGCGAGGTAGGTCAAGATCTACCCGTGTGCTACGCGAGCCGCACGCTTAATAAAGCCGAGTAAAATTACACGACGACGGAAAAAGAATTGCTCGCTATCGTATGGGCCATAACACAATTCCGGCCATACATATATGGAACCCGTTTCAAGGTGGTTACCGACCATAAACCCCTCACGTGGTTATTTGGGGTAAAAGATCCAGGATCCAGGCTTATGCGATGGAAAATTAAACTATCCGAACATGATATCGAGATACATTATAAAGCTGGAAAAATTAACACGAACGCCGACGCTCTTAGTCGTATATACACTACCACGCGAGCGCAAGCGAGAAGACAAATCGGAGACGGCGACGCGACGGGTACGAACGACCGCATAAAGAGGACAGCCGAGGAGAGAGAGAGAGCGCAATAGCGAGCGACGAGGAGGCAGATACCATGGCGAGCGCGCGAGCGAGAGCGGCAACGCGCGACGGAGACAGCGATACCCGTGCCGACTGCGAGGCAGCGGGTACGGACAGCCGCACAAAGCGGACGAGCCAAGAGCGGGACGCGGAGCACGGGGAGGCAAGCCACCAGCAGCTAGAGTATAGCTGCGACGCGCAACCCGATGCTTCCGACGAGGATAGCCGCAGCATAGGCGGAACCTGTCCCGACGAGGTAGAGCGCGAAAAAATAATACGCGAATATCACGATGCCCCTCTGGGTGGGCACCAGGGCACGGCGAGAACGCTCCAGCGTATACAGCTCAAATATCGCTGGCCCGGCATAAAAAAGGAAGTCGAAAATTATATTTCGAAATGCAAAAATGTCAAATCAATAAAATATTTCCGAGAGGAAGGGCACCGATGGTCATCACCGACACACCGAGCCGAGCATTTAAAAAATGCGCCGTTGATATCGTTGGACCGCTGACGGAAACTGCTGCTGGAAATAAATACATACTGACCTTTCAGGACGCCCTCACAAAATACAGCGCCGCGATTCCTATAAAAAATCAAGAGGCGAAGGAAGTAGCGAAAGCCCTCGTGACCGAAATAATTTGCCGTTAATGGCACACCGGGAACAATTCTGTCCGACCAAGGGACAAATTTTCTCAGCGACACGTTTAAGGAAATGTGCAAACTACTGAAAATCACGAAAATCCAAACCACCGCATATCATCCCGAATCAAACGGTGCCCTAGAACGGTCCCACAGAACATTGGCCGAATATTTAAAAAATTTTGCGAACGAAGACCAGGAAAACTGGGATGAGTGGTTACCGTACGCGATGTTCACGTATAACACCACGCCGCACACAGCCACGGGTCTCACGCCACACGAGCTGGTACGGTGACCGAGCAGAGATACCGACGGCGCTGAAACAAGAGCCGCGGCTCACCTACACCTACGACGACTACGTGCAAGAGTTAAAAGAGAGATTACGAGCAGCATGGAAGCTCGCCCGATCCCATCTAATCGCCGCGAAGGAAAAATCTAAAATAAATTACGACAGGAAATCCAAAATAACCGAATTCCAAGTCGGAGACAAGGTCCTCGTGTACGACCCCACGGTACGACGAGGCAGATCGGCAAAATTAACACCGAAAAAAATCGGACCCTACGAGATAATCGCTAAACACTCCGCTGTAAATTACACGGTAAAGAAGGGAAAGAAGTCCGTGCAAATTCACGCTAGCCGACTTCAGCATTTCGTGGAGTCCTAGCCCGGACCCACGAGGGGTGCGGAGTATAAACATATACAAAAATAAAATAAAATAAAATAAAATAAAATAAAATAAAATAAAATAAAATAAAATAAAATAAAATAAAATAAAATAAAATAAAATAAAATAAAATAAAATAAAATAAAATAAAATAAAATAAAATAAAATATCTACATACATTAACTCCGAATAAACATAAAGGAAAAGGAAACGCAATAAAATAAAATCAACACAGTCGGGTAAGGTTTAATAAAACCATCATAGGGAACACCCCTTAATTTATTATGGTAACAAAATTAGCTCGAACAAATACCGGGCCGGTAGTAACAGAAAATACACCACTAACGATCCGCCTCGAAGAGGGCCACAAGCCCGATGAAGTCGGGGTACGGCTCCGCCTCCTCACGGAAAATTCCGTCACCCCAAAGGGCGTCGATAGCGGTCCGCAACCGACGGCGGGCGTGCCGAGCCTCCAGGGCACGGCGAACGAAAATCGCCTCCGGGGAGAGCACCCTCGGCGGAAACATCGCGAGCTAAAGACACAAACAAAAAACCCAAGAATTTTTTTTTACGTCTTTCTCTCACACAAAAAAAAAAAAGGAACAAGAAACGAAGGATAAATAAACACGAAGACCCGTTCCTCCACAAACAATCACTCGGTATGAATCCATGGCAAACGTTCAAAACAACACTGCAGCTGCTCGCAACGAGAGTCGAAGATCGAATGAGGCAGGGACAGACGAGAAATAACGCGAGAACTAAAAACTGCTAAATAAGGGTTAAGAAAAAAAGAAAAAAATTCCCACGTACATGCAACTCAGAAATATTATCCGACTTCCAGGCTCACGGCAATATCAAGCCACCACGAGGCGGCGACGACCACCAACCCAGCAGCGTACGAGATAAGAAAATTCACCGACTCACCAGGAATCTTCTATGAAGAAATCGGAACCCTTACCGTCGCCCAAGATATATGGAGGCTCGTAATAAACCTGGATTTAAAATCGCTACGCGTAAGAGAGCAAGAAATTTTGACAAATCTAAGGGAGTTAGAGCAACTGTGTAAAAAACAAATGTCGTTCGACTTTTTATGCTCCATACTCGACACCACGCTCACAGAAATGAACGGCAGAATTATAGAAACAATGGATGTACTGCACGAAATATTAAATAAAAATCGAAGAGACCGCAGAGGACTAATAGACGGACTAGGGACTATAGTAAAATCCATTACCGGAAATATGGACGCGACTGACGCAGCACGCATAGATAGGGAAATAGAAGCAATTCAAAATAAACAAAAATCGATCGAAAAAGTAATGCAGGACCAAGTTCAAATAATCGAGACGACTTTCGACGTATTTAATCAATCAGTTAACCACATTGAGGAAAACGAGAAAGCTCTAAAAAATATAGTAATCAAAGTGGAGCAATGCATTAATTACAAAATATCCTCCATAATAGCCAGACAGACACTAGACGAACACATAAACGCGTTAGAAGCAATAATAGAATCATTACTCGAGGAGGTACTCGAGTTGACAAGCTTCGTGTCCAACCTATCGCATGGAATAATAAATCCGAATATAATAACTCCAAACAAGCTCATAGAGTATCTTACGGACGCGCTCCCACACATACCAAGGGGTACAAGCTTCCCCACACCGATAGCGCGGAGCGAGGCGCACAACCTGCTACAGATAGCAGAACTCAAGGCCTTCAGCCGACGCGACGCAGTAGTAGTAGTGGTAGAGATACCGCTGGCCGGAACGCAAGAGTACCGCATCAGCGAAGCATATCCGTTATCGACACGTGCCGCGAATCAGACCTACCAATACATCGAAACAAACGCTGGACCCGTAATAGTAGACAGGGAACATCAGCGGTATTTAAAAATGTCCGAGGCAGAGCTCGACGAATGTAAACATAAACAAAGTAGATACATATGTAAGCCGCATCATCCTTCATTATCTGTAAACGAAGACGCACCCTGCGAGGTAGTAACTTATGCTAACCTAGACAGTGCATACACCGAATGCGCAAAACGAATTGTAACATTAAAAAGACCCATAATAATAACCATGAAACAACCAGGTAGATGGCTGTACGTGACTCCCACGACAGAGGCAGTCGCAATTAAATGTTATAATCAACCCCAGAAGTATGAAAAACTTCAGGGTTCAGGTATACTGGCTTTGATAGGGAAATGTACCGTGACTGCCAAGGATTATAAAATAGAAACAGTGCGACGAATTACCCAGAAAGTGTTCGATACATATTTACCATCGTTTAACCTAACATTAGGCATCAGCGAAAAAGAACTTATACCAAAAGTGGAAAGCGCAAGTGAACAACTTAAATTAAAAAGAGTCATAAACAATCCACAAGAATTAAATCAAATCGGTATGCGAATCCAACAAGTGAAAAAGGATTTAGAAAAAATTACAAATGACGAACATCAATATTATTATACCATAGGTGGATACTCAATAGGGACGATAGCCCTCATAGCGCTAATCATTTTTATGATATATAGATATATTCCGAGGAAAAGAACGACTGTCGAAGTCGTAACCCCACCGGAGGAAATCGAACTAAAACCTTGTCCGCGCTCAAACATACCGCGAGCGCCAAAGCGAAAATCGACAATTGGCCAACTTCGGGTGGGATTCCAACGAAATAAACAAAGCACTAGCACGATGTAAAAGAAAAAAAAATAAATAAAAAAAAAATAAATAAAAATAAATCGTGGACAACAATAAATAAATAAGTAAATAAATAAACAAATGGTTAAAATAAATAAACAAACAAACAAAGGTTGCACAAAAAATTAAATTTAAGAACGCACAAATAAAATAGAGCAAGGAATGAATGAACCGCGCAGCTCACAGCTGAATGTTACGAGAGTGAAACATGAGCCGACATCTGACCACACCAACGATAACAGAGGCCGACGTACGACATCGAGCCAAACGAAAAAATCTCGAAGACTCGATTTTTTCTTTTTAAGGGGGGAGGGATGTTGTACCCCGAATTATTTGGCCGAATTAAAATTAAAGAAATATAAAATAAATTAGGAAATACATAGGGAAATACTTACTGGCAAATCCACCGCGTCGCGAAGCCGACTCGCGTAGGAATTTGCCGAGTAAGTATCGTATGACGCCCGGTTAATGCACCCGGCGTTGAGAAATCGTTGAGCGAGAATCGGACGATAGTCGATTCTCGATGTCGAAATAAAGGAAGTAAACCAAAATTGCAGACGTATCAATTTGCACCTCGCGGATCGCGATCGGGAAATTGACAGTCTGAACTCGACTAGAGAACAGAGAGGTTGGTCTCAGAGTTAGGCTCATGTTCAAAAGAAATCAACGATTGTAATAAGAAATACTGGCAACGATCAAATTAATTATCTTTCTTTGAATAAACTTGTTATTTAGTTTGTATAAACAAACTTGAGTTTTGCTCTTAATTTGGCAACGATCCCAAATACCTTTAAAATTATATTTGTTGACCTCGCGTACAACATAAGTGTAGCATCGTTTACGATTATTTAGATCGTTTAAAACATTCAGATTCTAAACTGAAAGAAATATCTAAATGTTGCTTCGATTATATTCAATGAATAATAAAATTTATATTTTTGTTTATTATAAAACCTTTGCCACTATTTGAACCCGTTGACCGGTAATCACTTAATTGCACCGAGCGTTAATACCCGTCGTGGGTTTTCGTGGAAGCGATGAGAAAGATTACTTTTATTAATGAATACAATGTTTTTATATCTCGGTTCTGACAATGAAGATTATTACTTTTGACTACCAGAAGAAGAATGAAACCGTATAAAAACTATATTAAAAATATGGCCACAGCAATATTTGTTTCATGCAGGCTTGAGACGGCGAGTTTAAATTTGGTACACCAATAGAGTGATCACATCGCTTCGTTCGGTACAATTTTCGTGAAGATCGAGGCTCAATTGGAAATTTTACGCGACTATGAATTTTCAAAAAATTCCCTGTGGTAGCTCTAACTTGCATAAAGTTTGAGCTGTCATCCATAAACTGCACACAAATGTACAATTTTGATCGAAGACTTTTGGTATTAAATTTGGTAAAAATCTATCGAAGTGGTCAGACTTTATGGGATTTTGAGTTTTTTGTTTTTTGAAAAGTTACTAAGAACGGTCTAATTCGAGTACACATGGAGATATCGTGCTGAAATTGGACACGGGAATGGACCAACACTGTACAATGTTTCATATTAAATTTGGCAAAAATGGATCGAAACGTTTACAAGATTTTTACATTTTTTAATTTTTCGGAAAATATTTGTTGGACGTCCGACGAGTTTCTGCATCGAATATCCTTCCAGCAGTAAAATAAGTTCGCAATTTGTAATCAGCGGAGAAAAATACATTAGACATGGCCACAAAACGGCAAATATTAGATTAATGGAAAACATCTTTTTCTAAGACCCTGTATTCGAAGTAGATGCACAGATCTGACAAAGTGAAGCGCGTTGGTGTATTTTTTCGCACAGAACCTGAATCGGCCAGTCGTTTTGCATAAAAGTCAAACACGACGTTGACGTTGAAAAAGTTGAAAATTTAAATTTTCATACGGCTTTCTCATAATATTCCTTTATTCGCAAAGCTTCCTCTACGAGAAAGCCTATAATACAGAAAGTGCTTTCTCGTAAAAGAACCTTCACGAATAAAGAAACATTATTACAAAGATGTATGAATTTCAATTTGCAACTTTTATGAGAAAGTCATATGAAAATTCCAATTCGCAAGATTTAAAAAAATCATGTGTATGTGCTGCCGGGTTCGTAAATTTTTTTACAATTGAGCTGAAAATTTGCACTCGAATCGGGTTAGTTGGTTCGAATTAGAAAAAAAAAAAAAAATTGTCGCTGCATTTCTCAGGCTATCTGATTTAAATGTTGTGTATAAATCAGGCTGTTATCACGGATGTTTGGCATTGCTTTTGGAGAGAAGTGATAAAGCAGTTTAAAGTTTATTAAATTTTAAACTTTATAAAAAATGACCATCTTAAAAAATCGATAAATCGATTTATCGATTTAGCGGATAAATCGAGCTAAAATTAAATAAAATGTTGTTGAATTAAAAAATTCCTCGCTTTGTTTGAGATTATTAATTTGTCAAAAAATTCCTGATCGTATTTTTTATTCTTATATTCACAAAGCTTCCTCTATTAGGAAGCCAAAAAATGTTTTCTTATGAAAGAGGCTTTGTGAATAAAGGAAAATGACGAGGAAGCAATGTGCAATTCAAAATGGCGGGGACGTCCAATCATTAATGAGGTGCTGTTGCGGAGTGGGGTTCAAATTTTATGGCCCAAAACACCCTTTATAAATGAGATGCGCTGCCATGAACGTCACAGTTTCTTTACTGAACACGAGTTAGAACGAACAAGAACTCATTTGAATTCGTGTAAAATCTCATCGTCTATACTAGAGTCGCTTATGTGAAGAATTGTGTGAAGTTATTATCTAAAAATATTTTGTGAACATGGAGAAGAATATCTGTGAAAGTGAATCGAAAAAGCGTCTAACGATTGAAAATCGGCTCGATATTCTGCGCTGCCTAGATTCAGGCGAAACTGCTAATATCCTTGCTAAGAAATACGACGTCACTCCATCCGCAATCTACAAAATCAAGAAAAATAAGGAGAATATATTCGCTGGTGAAAAAACTATCACTGAAAGTCACGGATCTCTAAACAAGAAGGGAGTCCCTTCAGTGGAACTATCACAATTAGATCAAGCGTTATATTTGTGGTTTCGACAGAAACGAAATAGAGGCGACCCTATATCTGGACCAGTTCTCAAAGAAAAAGCTTTGCAGTTGAACGAAAAACTGCAGGGACTTTCATCATTTCAAGCTACCGATGGATATCTCAAGAGATTCAAGGATCGTCACGGTATTCATCACGTTTCTGTCCAAGGAGAAAGACTTTCAGCTGACAAAACAGCGAGTGACGATTTCTGCTCGACATTTTATGAACAGACGCTAGCGGAAGGATACACCATGCACGAGATTTACAATGCAGATGAAACTGGTCTATGGTGGAGAACATTGCCAAGAAAAACTTTCGTTGGCTACGATGAATCCCGAGCAGACGGATACAAAATTGCGAAGGATCGTATCACGCTCATGGTCTGTGCGAATGCTAGCGGCACGCATAAACTTCCGCTGTTCGCTATTGGAAAATCAGCGAAACCTCGGTGCTTCAAGCAAATAAAAACGATCCCTGTAAAGTATACAGGTCAAAAAAGTGCTTGGATGGATAAACACAAGTTTATGGAGTGGTACACTCAAGTTTTTTTGCCAGAAATTGAGGCAAAGCATCGTGAAAGCGGTCGGAAGTGCATTTTACTTCTCGATAACGCTCCTACGCATCCGTCAGTGGAGATATTAAATGCACTGAGTGATTTGTGCAAAGTGATATACATGCCACCAAATGTTACATCTCTTATCCAGCCAATGGATCAGGGAGTAATTGAAAAACTAAAGAAAGTATATCGGAAATACTTCCTTTGAGAGTTTTTGCTCAATGAAGGTAGCGAAGTAAAATTGTTGAAGTTTCTAAAAGGTTTGAATATGCTTAAGTGCTTATTATATACTGCAAAGGCTTGGGAAACTCTAACCAGTGAAAATTTGAGAAATGCTTGGAAAAATTTATTTCCGATGCATTTTGCGACGAACAATGTAGCGATGCACGAAGAAACTGTTGATGACAATACGATTACAAGGATGGTGCAACGATCAACTCATCTGCACGATGTTACACAATCTGAAACATCGGAATGGTTGGCAGAAGATACAATCGATCACGGATGGCCCTTACTCAGCGACGCACAGATTCTGTCCCCTGAAGATGAGACGATCGACGATGCCACTAACGAGCCACAAGACGAGGACGAACCAAACGACGAGGATGTCACAGCTTTCGAAGCTTTGCAGGCATTCGATAAATTTCAAGCCTGGTTCGACAAAAGATGGGACTTTACTCCTGAAGACTGGACAAACGTGCTTGCGTATCGAGAAGTTGCAATTACTGTAGCTTTAAACGCCGAGTTCCCTGGTTTACCAATCGTATGAATCATTCTGTAATTATATCTTAAGTTGAATTGTTAATGTCCTCTCCCATATACAAATTAATGGATCACTACACTATTCTACACGCGCAATATTATATACAATATTGCGCGAATATATATTTTTTTATAATAATGTTAAATTCCAATAATCAAATGTCTATATAAAGGATTTATTATTGTTGGAAAAAATATATTGACTTGTTTAAAAAAATTATTTTGTTCATTATCGTGTATTAAATTTCAATTATTAATAAATTTTTATTTTACTTATCGTGTATTAAGAAAAAGGCTGCACATAAAAAAATCGCAACAGGTTTTTACTATTCCATGAGATTGTTAATTTTTCGAAGAATTTTTACGGTTCACAATTTTAACTCGATTAAATTCAATATGACATTTGAAAGAAGTACAAGCTAAATTTGCGCGTTGCTTGCATATTAATTTTTTTCCCCTAGGAAAAATAATCTATATATAAGAGGAAAAATTTGGTCAATAATAAATATTGGCGCATCTTGAGGCTGTCGGACGAGATAGCTTTTCCTTTATGGTAAAATGACGGAATATGTCCGATGCTCGAATACGAGAAAATGTAGAGGTGGAAGAGTTCATCGATCTTTGTCTCACATCAAGCTTGCCGCCGCGTTCCTTCTTTGTCGCCGTTATAGCATCGACGATTTCATTCGCAGGTAGCAAAAGGGAAGGAGTCGTTCGTTTCCCTACCGCGCAGGTAACGGACCGTGAGAAGGGGCCGAAACGGACAAACGCGGTCGTCATTTTCGGAAATACGCGGTCGTTCGGAATTATGCGGTTGGGAGAAACGCGGTCGTCTACTGTATTTTTTTGCGCTGACTACGAATTAAACATTTGTTTTGTCCTTAAGAGAATGTGCAATACCGCGGTCAGTAATAAGAACCGTAATCAATTTTGCTTACGGATTCCGGCATGTACGGTCAAAAGAAAAGACTCGTCGAAAGCCGAAATGATATCCGATTCCGATGAGACTTTTATTTTGACCGTACATTCGAGAACCCGTGAGAAAAGTTGATTACAGTTTTTGATACTGACTGAGCTTCGAATGGACGGGGAGGGAGGTGTGTCAGATTGCCTTAATCACAACAAAAAATAAAACAGATCTTTTTAAACAAAATCTCTAAAGGCACTAACATCATGAATCTTTTTTTTAAATGAAAGCCGAAATTAGTCGACAACCTTTTTCATAAAAAAAAGCCTATACGAACGAAATTAAAAATGAAGAAACAATGTGCACATTCAAATTGCATCCTTTTTTAATTGTGATAATAAAAATAACAATATAATTTTATTGTATACAATATATGTGAATGTAGTAGAAGCCCGATTATCTAAGATAATTTGAGCAGAGCTTGCGTCGAATAAGTGAAATCCCGGATAACAGGACTACTCCGCGCGCGAGCATTGCTGCTTTATCCGTTTTATTCGAGTTTCCGTATTATCCGGGCCTCTGTTAACGCCGAGGATTCAGATAAGTTGGGTACCTCGGATAACGTGGAGGTGTTACGTCCAGCCCAACTCGTGAGAGTGTAAGGGAGAGCGCAACACTATCGGTTTCTCCTTTAGCGTCAAGGCAGGGCAGCCCTTTACACCGGGGACGGAAACCTCGCCTATTTACACTATAGTTTTATGGGTTTTTAGATGATCGCTGTCTACGGTACATCGGCGCGGTTATTCGAGCTTATTTAAACGCGGGTTATGGTTGTAACGAGGAGATAAAGGTTTTATATACTCACATAGTTTTGACACACGTTAATTGTTTTATTATAGACGACGTTACATATACCTGTGCTTTTATTTTGCTCAAACCGTAATCGAAATCCGGAGAATTAATACCGTTGAGACTATTATTTTAATTACTTAGAAGACGCAGCTTCTACTGAATCGCCGTACGAGCTATGAACTCCGATCATTCAATATAACTGGCTTCTATGATTTGACAGGCGTGTAGCCCAACGTCGTGAGTACGACGGTTCGATGGTAACTGAACTGAACTACTTAATTTTACCGTTCTTTATATACCAATTATCCCCTATCATCCCTCGACAATTGGAGGGGTTAAAAACCACCAACTATGGTGCTATTGGTTCTGAAAATGCTCCAATAAGCGAATTCCCCCTTTATTTGTTTTGGGAGGACCCTCCTGTGGTTAGGCGTGAGTCTTTCACGTATTGATTGAACTATTTATAACGAGGTGATAATCCGAGTAGTCTTGGGGTTGGAAGGAGCATTCGACTTCTGTCTTTTTATTAGAATTAAAATCGGAATATTTATATCAGCGATGCGAGTTCGTTACACCTCCACCCTTAAAAACGAGCATAGGGGAATGCAATAAACCTATGCGCGATTACATGTCCCCATGTAGCTGACAATTTTCCAGATTACTTACGTAGAAACATAAATGAAAAACATACCAATGTTGATAACTCACTTAATGTTCCTAATTAGTCCTTTTTTTTCTTTTTTTTTTTTTTTTACACACTCGCACACAGATATTTGTACTTTACAGCACATATTTTTTTTGAATATATATTTTTTTCGAAACAGTGGTTGTCACTTTTTTTGAGCCCGCATAGCTTCCTGGTAGTCGATCCAGTCCTGCACCGTTGGTCCCCTGGTCGCCATCGGAGCATCCTGCTGATCCGCAGCACTGGCGCAGTGTTTATCCCAGTCCACCGTGAATGACTCCGGTCCTGGACTGGTATTGGTTCCCGTTACCTGTGGATCCTCGAACAGGTCCATAGTTTCGACTGATGCGCATGCTTGCAGAGTGTCGAAACCATTATCTTGCCCCTCCGAAATCAGCTCGGCTAGGGCTCGCTCGACATCAGTCGGTGACAGGGATGGTAAGCTTGCCTCAGCGACCATCCTGTCGATCAAAGTCGATACCTCCTCGTAAGTATCGGTTTGTGATGTGCTGGGTGAGGCAGTGTCACTTGTTGTTTCGGTAGCGGTGATGGCAGAAGACATCACTATCCCTGGCGTGACTGTCCATATCAGCACGCCAGACCCCGGCGTCAGAGCGACCTCCTCGGTCGTAGTGGTGCTGCTGCTGGGTCCTGCTGGCTCCGGTCTTGCGGCGATCTTACATAATTTCTGCGGGGATCGTGAATTTTCCTTGCGGCGATTTGCCCATCTTTTCCTCCTGGCAGCGGCTTCCTTCCTGGATAGTTCGTCCATCCGGTGTTTACTTTTGTAGATGGACCGTACCGCTCGTGAAGGATGCTTAATAGACCCATCCTTAGGTAACTGCAGCTCGTGCAAAATTTCGAGCCTATTGAGTTCTGACAAAAACTCAACTACGGCTGCTGCATTCCGTGCAACCCATTCCTCCGTATACGAGGGTTGATCCGCGAGGAACGACGCCATTTAAATTTTTTTATATATATATAAGTTATTAACAACACTGACACTTCTAACGCTCTATATTTTGCGTGCGATAATAATGTTTTTTTCTTTTGCCCGAGAGTTTTATTCCACTTGATTGGAATAATATAATTGCCTGGATTTTAGAGAACGTTAAGAGAATGCGCGGACAGAATTTCGTGCTACCCCAACGATTTCCTAATAGGCAATGATAGAGTTTCCCGAAATTTTTCTACATTTATACGTTCCTATCGGTCCCTTCTGTCTCTCTACCGGGTTTTTCTTTTTATGGTTTGCCAAAAGTAAATGCCACTGTTGACCCGTTGTTTCCTGCTCTCAACCCCATGACGGATCCCAGTTGGTGCCGTGGATAGAGAGGTGCGCTTGCTTCTTCCGGCTGCGGCTGTGGCTCTCGGAGGTGCGAAATCGGTCCGTCTTGCCCCTCGGGGTTGTCCGGCGTTTTCCCCGAGTTCTGGCCCAGGTGTAATAGCAGATGAGTGAGGGAGCTCCATATTGACCCAATCAATTGTATAGACCACCCATATACAGTGTGTAGTGCGTACCCATGTATTATAGTGTCTGCAATTAATTTAATAAGCCGAAATATGAGCAATATTCCCAAAATTCCTGCACTTGCGTTTCCGAATGTCAAAAAGGAACCCCAGATTCTATTCCAAGTGTTCTGTGAGATCCGCTCGAGTGCGTCTTCGTCTAGAAGATTAGCAAGCGAAATGCCTTGTCGTAAGGTTGGTTGACCAGCTAACGATCTTGCTATTGTATTTAATATCGCAGGCCTCTCTGCGGGGAACATTATGTGATCCCTTAATTTACTCAGGTCTTCTTGTGAGTAAATTCCACTTGGTGCGAGATTTTTCGGACTCATATACTTCCAAGTTGGCTTCGTGAATGGTTTAATTTGCGTTGGCGCTAATGCCTCTGATGCCGTAGGTATAAATTTGTACCATATATCTTCTATGTTGTACATTGTTGGTACCATAGGGTTACATGTTAACTGCGTCCCAGCTTCAAATATTATTCGTGTACGCGGCGATAAGAAAACACTTCGATTCTGGTGAGTTATTGGTAATTGATGATAACATTCATTAGTTCTTCGTAGTACTACCTCAACAGGTATGCATTTTATTACGTGCACAACTTCCCCGGCTATCAGTGCCATATGTCCCGGCCCTTTCATTAGTTGGTAAGCAAATTCGTCTGGTGCTTGTGTCGCTAAATTTAATGCGCTCCGTAGCACTTCCCTTTCGACCTTGCAATTTTGTAGCAAAACGTCAAAATACATACGGCTTAGTTCATTCCGTATATGTCTTTCTACATAAACGAATTTGGTATTCACGTATGTGAATAAATCCATATTTTCCGTCGCGATAGCTGTGTAAGAAAGGAGATTATGATCCTTGTCATCGAGTATGAATAGCTTGGGATGTTCCGTTAGCATGAATTTCATTCCGCGCAAGGTGTATTCTCCTTTCACAGATAGAGCGAATGTTGCGGACGATGTTTCGACGGTGTATACCGTTTGTGGTTTCTCTTCATGTTCGTCCGTCAGTCGAGTGGTCCTTTTCTTTATCTTTTCTTCTGCCTTGGCCGTTGGCAAGTCTGAGGTTTTCATTGACTCTGCTTCTTCGATCTTGTCTTCTTTGACCTCCGATGAATTAGATATTCTTTCATAATCACTCATATTTTCGTACTTTGGTGATGAATCTTCCGTGTCGTTTAATCGGAATGATGTTGACGAACTATCGAGAATAGCTTCCTTCAATTTTATCACATTGTTAAGGGCGCATTTATATCTCCCGTTCAAATGTACTCCATGTTGTATGCAGTAGTGATTTGGCCCTGGTAGGTCACAAGGTGAAGGCCCATACAGTTGACAATTGATGAGCTCACAGTCACTTATGTCTCGTAAGAATTCCATCTGGAGTTGGCCATAAGTGTAGACTCGGCTTGCAGTGCGTAGAACCTTGTGTAACCTCTGGAACATCCATGAATATGGGACGTCTCCGTCTTCCCATTCCAAACCGTGTTCGCATCGCGTAGTACACGGGTTTTCATCCCTTATTCTTTTCTTTAAATGATGCAAGAAGTATGGTGACTCCAATATCCAGTGGTCAGTATGACAGTGATTCATGGTGATTATAGCGATTTCCTTTGGGATGAGTCTTCCGCTGTTATCGATGAATCCTTGAATGTCTATGGCGTTATGTAGTCTTCGTCGCTGCTGTCATTCGGATTAATGTGTGAATACCGAAGTCGATTCGGGTGAACGATTTTTACCTCTCAACCGACTTTTATTTTGATATTCCCATCTCTCTTTATCTCGAGGATCTCATGTGAACCGGTATAATAATCTCCTAATTTGCCAATTTTCTTTCCTTTTTGTAGATAGACGCAATCTCCAAGGTTGAATTCGACTGGATTCATTTTTTTATCGTAATCCCTTTTCGATCTTTCTTTTGATGTAATTAGGTTATTTTTGGCCGTTTCTTGGACGTCGTGAAGCTTTGTAGCCAATTCTACTAAATAGTCTCCGTAAGTACGCCACTCCTCCTCGTCTGGTTCTCGTTCGTACGACGGTTGACGTGCTAGTTTACCAAAAACTAGTTCATACGGGGTATGCTTCGTTCCTTCGTGGATGCTTGAATTATAAGAGAAAGTAGCTAGCTCCAGCCAATCGTCCCATTCTTCGTTGCTGTTGACATATATTTTTAAATATTCCACCAGGGAATGATGAGATCTCTCTAGAGAGCCGTTTGATTGTGGGTGGAAAGCGGTAGTTCGACATTGTTTAATTCGAAATTTCTTCGCTACGTTTTTCATCAAACCGCTCAAGAAGTTTGCTCCTTGATCGGTCAGTATCGTTTTTGGTGAGCCGAAGATACATATAAAATGCTTGATGAGCGCGCTGCGATATTTGCAGAGGTCGCTCTTGGCAATGCTACCGCCAGTGAATATTTTGTCAATAAATCCTGTATTGTAAGGATATATTCATTTCCCTTTTTTGTTATCGGCAAGGGCCCGACAATATCCATTGCAATCTTGTCGAATGCCGAGTCTGGGGTATCTGTGATGATCATTGGTTGTTTAGTTTTTACCCTGACGAGTTTCTTTAGTTGACACTGTAGACAATGTTCAATAAATTCTTGGATGTCTACCTTCATATTTTCCCAATAATATCTCTGGCGAATTCGATTAAATGTCTTGGTGATGCCCTTGTGTCCTACTGCAGATGCGTGAGCCTCGTTCCTTATCTCCTTCCGTTCCTCCGATTGGGGGTAACGAATGTGACCGAGACAAATAATGAGTTTCGTGGAAGAATCTTTTAATCCTTTTCGGAGGCATTTTATTAAATAATCCCATTGCATTCCATTGACTTCCTTGCTCTTCTGTATACTGATGGAGCGAAGTTTTGCATAATTTAGAGTGTTTGCTAATTGTTTACATAATGCAGGAAATTTTTGTTGGCTCACCAAGCCTCCTTCCTTGTTTCTCACGATCATGGCTACATGATGTCGTCAATTGTGCTTCATCATATGCACACTATTAAAATCTATACGACGAAATTTTGGTAGAGACCGTTTTGCTGCCAATATTTTCGATCCTTCGTCGCATGGTTCACCGTTTTCGGATAAAAAGTATAAATAATTATCCTTTCTCATGAACAGTTGGTCGTTAGTGGTTATTGGCGTTGCTGTTGCTAGCCCCTCAGTTCTCCGAGTTAACACCTCGGTTGATTCAACATCACTTACATCCATGGGGTCTTCATCCGAACGGTCAATATATAATTCGTCGGCTTCGTCCCCCGATACACAGAACTTTTCGGTGCAGAATAGATCCGGCTGTCCTATTTGTTCTGCGGGCTCCGTTGGTGGAGTGTTTATTTTTAGCCGATCCGTGCTAATAGAGGGTTTTACGGTTGCCTTTTTCCTTGCTTCCTTCCCTACTGCCCTTGCGACAGGTTTCCCCACTGCAGCTGTGCGTTGTCTCGCGCTCCGTAGGCGGGAGGATACAGGCTGGTCCTCAGGTAGAGACCCGATCGGTGGCTTTGACGCTCCTTGCTTTGGCATGTTGGCGTTCGATACAGCCCTTTTTCGTAACCTACTAGATACGGGTTCCTCGTCTTCCTCTGATTTTGTCGATTCGTCCCCTTCGTTGGTACCTCGCGGTCTTTTCCTAATTGGCAGAGTCGGCTGTAGTTTTTCTAACTTACACATCCCTTCGTGCGGGTTGCGGGATAGTGCATCGGCGTTTACATTCATTTTGCCAGCCTTGTAAACAACTTCGTACTCATATTCCTCGAGACGCAGGCGCCAGCGGGTTAGCCGCGACGTCGGGTCCTTGGAACTATGTAACCACAGTAAAGGTTTATGGTCGGTCACAAGTTTAAATTTTCTACCGTACAGGAACGGTCGAAACTGCGATACTGCGTGTAGTATAGCGACTGCTTCTTTTTCATAAGTGCTGTATTTCTGCTCGGCCTCATTTAGCACCCTTGATGTGTAGGCTATGGGCAAATCCTTGCCTAGCGGCCCCTGACTTAAAATTCCTCCCACTGCAATACCGGATGCGTCTGTTGTTACTACAAATGGTTGTGTGAAATCCGGGTATTGCAATATTGGTTCCTGGCACAACTGGTCACGCAGTGTTTCGAAGGCTGCTTGTTGTGGTTCCTTCCACTCAAACGCGGTGTCCTTTTTCAATAGGCTCGTTAGAGACTTTGCTATTTGAGAGAAGTTTTTTATGAACCTTCGGTAATAACCAGCAAGTCCGAGGAATTGTCTTACGTTTTTCACATTTTTGGGACGTGGGAAGCATTTCACAGCTTCGAGTTTCGATGGGTCAGGTCGTACGCCATCCTTACTTATTACATGCCCCAAATATACGACTTCGTGTCGCAAAAAATCGCATTTATCGGGTTGAAGCTTCAGATTCGCGTCCCTCAAACGCTTCATTAATCGCTCAACCTTGAGCTCATGCTCTTCTAGGGATGTGGCATATATTACCACATCATCCAAATATACGAACGCATCTATTCCTTGTATACCAGTCAAAACTTGATTCATAAGACGCTGAAATGTTGCGGGAGCGTTTTTTAATCCGAATGGCATTCTCGCAAATTCATAGTGACCATAAGGTGTTGAAAAAACCTGATGCCAGCTCGAACGTGGAAAAGTAAATAGCTCCTCCGAGTTGGTCCAGTATCTCGTTTATGAGAGTTAACGGATATGCATCTCCTACGGTTTTCTCGTTTAACGCACGGTAGTCCAACACCATGCGCGACTTTTTATTGCCCTTTGAGTCGGCCTTCTTTGGGACGATCCACACGGGTGAATTATATGGCGACTTTGAAGGCTGTATTATTCCTCCATCGAGTAGCCCTTGTACTTGTTTATTTATTTCATCCTTTAACGTCGGAGGATAATGATATTGACGTGAGTTTATTGGTATCTCATCCGTCGTGAGTATACGATGCTGAATCGCATTTGTAGCCAGTAATTCCTCGCCTGGTAGATGATACCTGTCTTGGAATTCTTCGATATGTCCCTCTACACTCTCCCTCTCCTCGGAGTTGAGGTGCTCGAGACGTAATAAGTTTTTTATTTCTTCTACCCGATTAGTGGGTCTAATAGCGAGAGTTGATGCACTCTGATCAGCATGATCATCTAGAGACGCTGTTTGCGCTAATTGAACAGGGTTATCTTTCCTTGACCCTTGATAATTTCTCAAGCCTACACTGGGCTGAATTTCTTCTTGAATTTCTACTGACTCAGGATCATCATAAGGCTCTATGTTTTCGGCCGATATTTGATAAATCCCTTTTGGACCTTGACAACGGTGTGGCTTTATCTTTTTAGCCCCCATTCCGTGTATTATATGGGAATCCCGAGGTTGACTATCTGACAAATATAGTTCGTTTTCCTCCTGGGATATAATATTTTTCCTTGATTCGAGCGTTGACGGGTTTGATCCCATCGTAGCTTCGCTTAGACTTGAATTAGATACTTGATTTCCCCCTTGATTTGGAGACGATTGGAAATATTCGTATAATGAGTACGATTTCCCTGAATCTTGCTGCTGAGATTGCTCAGGATACAGCAAAGGTTTTAAACACGTTTCTTCGTGTGGATTATCATTCGATTTTTCTTCAAATGGTTCAATTTCTATGATTGGTACCGCGACTTCCACGTCTTCTTCGGTAGTATTAATTGCATGAAGATATGCTTTTCCGTTGTCGTTACTGACTAGCGCGTCTCCCAAATATATTCCGTTTGAAACCTTCTGGCGTGGTAAATATCCCACCTTTGCATCGGGATTAGCGATGCGCACGTAAAAATTTGCTTTGGTGCGAGCAGGTACCACAATGGTTTCTAGTTTCATGAACGGAATTTGGTTTGAACCCCATTTCAAACATTGCTCTGTATAAGATATGTCAGCGTTGTGTTTGAGGAAGAACTCCGTCCCGATCAGACCGTCGTCTTCAATGGGAAAATCATCGTTTACTAGGTGAAAAGTGACCTTTTTACCTAAGATACGTATCTCAGTTCTCCCCAGTGTACAAACATAATCCTTTGTTATACCGCTTAGTTTGATGATGTCGTATTTATCAACATGAGCATGGGGCGCGACTTGTCGACTTTTAATTATATTTAAAGCAGATCCTGTGTCGATCATTAAAAGTGCTGATTTGACAAAGTCGTCTGAATGAACCTCTATAACAGGGACGTTGCTTTCACGATTTAGTAAAGCAGTAGCAACTCTTCTTGGTCTATGATCCTCTTCATCTGGTTGCACATGCAACACATTCCCCGATTGATAATTCTTCTGATAGCCGCCATTGCGCGAATAATGTGGTGAATTACCTGCATTCGGTCGATTAGGTGATTGTTCAGCTGATTGTTGTTGGAGCTTAAGGGTGTTAAAATATTCCCTTTTACGACATTCTTTGACGATGTGGCCGAATTTTTTACAATAATTACACTGTAAATGTGATGTTCGGTCTTGCATCCCTGGCTCTTTTCCCTCATCGTCACGATTTTGGTATCTACCGACCTCTCTTTGCGATCTACTTGCTCATTGTTGAACTGTTGCCGTGGTGCAGTATTTCTTGATCCCGAATTTACGTTGTGGCTGGGACCTTGTCTAGGAGTCTGAGAGTAATTTCGTCCTTGGAGTTGAAAACATGCATCGGCTGAGTGTCCGCGTCGTTTACAGAATTGACAGGTAGTCGGCTCTGTTTGAACGTGGTGAATCCTATCCCTCTGCTGGTACCTGTTGCCCGCGAACTCATGGGTTTTTGGTGGACGAGCGCTCCGTAATGACTCTTTAGCCTTTAACTTCCGCTCGATATCGACAGCGTTCTTCATTGTTTTTTCGAAACTTTCCCCACCAGTTATTTTATTTTCGATTTCCGCTTTTAATCCTCGCGTAAAACAGTTGACTACGTCTGTGTCGAGATTTGTCTTAAAGTCTGCGGCCAATGGTTCTTCATGAGCTGCTTCATGTAACTCGAAAATTCTGTTTGCCAAGTCTTTAACACGATTTGCATAGGATACCACTCCCTCATTGTCTCTTTGAAATACTCTGCCGAGCTCACCTTGTAGTTCGTATATAGTTTGCGCGGGCGCGTAAAGAGATTTTAGGAAATTGCTAATTTCCGTTATAGTTGTAAGTTCTATACCGTGCACGGCGCGGCGTGCTTCACCTCTTAATTTATTACGAAGAATTAACGCGAGATTTTGTTGTGCTTCTGCAGGCATCATTTGCCCAGCCTCTTTACATCCCTCCAGGAAGTGTGATAGAGGAATGTTGTATCCATCGAAGACTGGTACAGCTTCAAGTGCATATTTAACCGATACTGGTAGTTTTGGGCGTGCTCCTTCACCGTTAGGCATGTTGGATCCAATTTCGTCGATTTGTTCGTGTATTCGATCAACTTGAACACCTATCGCCTCTACCGTATCTTGGACTTCACTGATTTTTGGAGTATTTAAAAAGGTCCTAGGTACAGTACCGATTTTATTTGTTACTTCAAATTCCTTTGGTATTGTACCGGTTTTAGGCGTTTGGAGATTTATTAAATTTGCATCTTGACTACCGCTTGGATTAGGGCCTACTGCGCCTTGAGGATTATCTTGGTCCGGGTTACCGATTTGAGGAAAACCGCGTTCTTGATTTATTTGCGGATTAGTCTCTTCTTCTGTTTTATCTTCAGGATTCGCTTTTTCGTTCGGTGTTCGACCCAGCGTCATCCTCCATTACTATAGTGAGGGCGTTTTAAAATCCCACTTCTGACACCAAATTTTATTTTATGTTACGTCCAGCCCAACTCGTGAGAGTGTAAGGGAGAGCGCAACACTATCGGTTTCTCCTTTCGGGTCAAGGCAGGGCAGCCCTTTACACCGGGGACGGAAACCTCGCCTATTTACACTATAGTTTTATGGGTTTTTAGATGATCGCTGTCTACGGTACATCGGCGCGGTTATTCGAGCTTATTTAAACGCGGGTTATGGTTGTAACGAGGAGATAAAGGTTTTATGTACTCACATAGTTTTGACACACGTTAATTGTTTTATTATAGACGACGTTACATATAACTGTGCTTTTATTTTGCTCAAACCGTAATCGAAATCCGGAGAATTAATACCGTTGAGACTATTATTTTAATTACTTAGAAGACGCAGCTTCTACTGAACCGCCGTACGAGCTATGAACTCCGATCTTTCAATATAACTGGCTTCTATGATTTGACAGGCGTGTAGCCCTGCGTCGTGAGTACGACGGTTCGATGGTAACTGAACTGAACTACTTAATTTTACCGTTCTTTATATACCAATTATCCCCTATCATCCCTCGACAATTGGAGGGGTTAAAAACCACCAACTATGGTGCTATTGGTTCTGAAAATGCTCCAATAAGCGAATTCCCCCTTTATTTGTTTTGGGAGGACCCTCCTGTGGTTAGGCGTGAGTCTTTCACGTATTGATTGAACTATTTATAACGAGGTGATAATCCGAGTAGTCTTGGGGTTGGAAGGAGCATTCGACTTCTGTCTTTTTATTAGAATTAAAATCGGAACATTTATATCAGCGATGCGAGTTCGTTACAGAGGCTCTGTTGAACGAAGGTCGGATAAGCAAGGTTCTACTGTAATAATGAGGATCGGAGATACGATCGCGAAGCGCGCGCATGAGGCTAGTTGCACTTAAAAAAGGGCTCAACAGAATCCTCAGTAAAATTAGGGAAAGAAAACGAAAAGTCAAAGGACATAGACATTGAATTAGGGCAAGTAGAAATACTGGAACAGACCGAAATAGGAGAGAAAGGAAGAGTAGAGGAAAAGGTAGAACAAGACAAAAAAAAGACAAGTGAGACTGCAGCTCAGACAGCCGGAAGGGATGTAACTGAGCTATATCCCAAGCTTTCAAAAAAAACTAGAAATAAATAAATTAAATAAATGATTAAGGAATTAAGGGATTAAAAAAAAAATTAAAAAAAAAAATAACAATAATAATTAAATAAATAATAATAATTAAATAATCAAATAAAATAGAAGTTTTATATATTGTGAGAGAAATTTCCGGGTGGAGGGCAAAATTCCTAAAACCTCCGCTACCGGTAATTAACCACAAAACCCAAACCCTCGATCGGTTTATTTTTATTAACAATGGGCGCCATTCGCACACGGTGTGCGACCCGATCGGGAAAGATGGTAACCGAAGGTTAAGGCTGTGCTCGGCTAGCAGGCAGCCATGGGGGAATGGTAGAGGGGCGGTCCGGTGAATTCGAGCTGAGTGAAAACGGAATTGATTATCTCAACACACCTTGGGAGAGACGAAAATAATCTTTTATTGAACAGAAATCTAATTCAAGCAAGAACCGTACGAATGAAACAAATTAAAGTCTCTCGCTCTCTTTTCCATCAAAAATCCTTAAAGGCTACCCGGTACAATCTTTCTCTGCTACACTCCCGACGGCTACTCAGTTCACCGACGAGAGGGATGGCCTAATGCCAATAAATTCCAAAATATAAAATAATTACGCGAAATACGAGAATGGCGAGAAATACAATAAATAACGCGACGTCCCTGAGTCCCTACTAAATTTCGGACGCCCACTCACACACAAAATATACACGGTAACGAAAGAAAACGGAAAACGATTGGCGGTGTGTCTCCGCGGTCGCGCGGCAAGGTCAGAAGGACACTCGCTCGCGGACGAAACCCGAATGCGCGACGACGTGCGGGTCTGCCTACGCGAGAAACACACGAAATAATACCGCGTTTCTTCTAATTACCGGTACTAAGTGCAGGCAAAGTTGCACTGGAAATACGTGGCGTATCCGGGGAAGCCGGGGCGATACGGACTCTCGCCGTTCTCGCTTTTCTTTCGCCGTTTGCCCGTCGAACAGCTGCCGCCGTCGACCGAAGCTTCGAAATTTGTCAATCGCGAAAGAACAGCGCAGAGACCTGCACGTCTTGCCGTTAACAAACACCCAATCACACAAAATGGAAACCCTCGCGATTCCCGGCCAATTCCGCAGAGAAACTACGCACAGGCGGCGCGAGCCCGTCTAATACTTTCCCGACGCGATTTTAATCCAACGCGTACGAACGACTAACCGAAAAGCCTGAGACGGTGCCCGACGCCGCGACCGAGTCTTACGTTAATTACGGCAAACACAATAACGAATGAAAAAGGCACAACTACTGCGATACTGAACGTCCAACTATTAAAATACAATCGGTTGCGAAAGGCTTACCGGTATCGAGAACTAAAATCCAAGGACGAGAAGAAAGCTCGAAAATTCCTTGGTTGCTCGGGTGCGTAGAATTCCAAGGCGGTAGTCCGAGAGTGAGCCGTCCAACCCGTCACGCTACACCGTTCGCGAGAGAATCCCCGAAAATCGGTTGTCGCTCATCGATCGGGATCGCGACAACCCCCTCCCTTGCTCCTACTGTAATTCCCATAACCCAGCGTACCGGTAACTGGCGCCTCGCAGGGCGGCCTCGCAATTACACCTTTTCGCACGGCGCGCGCGAAGATCTTTTCGAATAGCGGCTGTCAGCTGTTGCGTTATCGCAGACACGACGTAAAGGGCGGGCGACAGCCAAATAAATGGTCGCTGATGGTCGCTGATGCGTTTTCCCCGATCGGCGGGATGACGAGTATCTTGGTGCAAGATGAGGAAAAATTGTCCTTTTGATGCCATAGACCGGAAGCAGGGTACGGCTCCTGTACATCGCTCTTCCGATGTTGCGTTTCGCTGTCTCGAACCGGTAGTCCGTTCCCTGGTATTCGAAGAGTTCTCGAACTCCGCAGTAGTTGTACATGAAAACGATTCGCTTAAATTAGTAATAATACGCCTATCCTATACTAAGCCCACGGAATTGCCCGAGAAGGTGGAACGGTGCGCCGTGAGAGCGTGTGACAGCCCGCTCTCGTCCATGTGGTTCTCGCTTTTGTGACGAGGTAAAAAAACCGCGTCACAATATCTAAAGGAAAAATTACCGGAAAGAATAGTAAAGTAGCCGTCTGGAGACGCAGTTGCATGCGTACTCTCAGGTACGTAGCGTGAAAGAAAGATAGAAAGGTATAAGGAGAGAGAAGGATAGAGTACGGCGAACAGCCAAACAAAAGGGAGCAGCCGAGAGCGGCTGGGTGACGTAACGTCACGATGTAGTCTGCTGCAAGCAGGGATTAGAAAAAAAAAGGATGACTGTACGATGAACGCTGTACAGTCGCACCCGAAAAATTAATTGAAGTAAAAAAAGTATATAAGTAAAATAAATAATAAAAAAATAATAATAAATAATAAATAAATAAATAAATAAATAAAAAAGGGGATATTAGGTTGTAGGAAAATTAATTAATAATAATAATGCTAAATTATCTATATTTTATTCTTTTTAAGATCATGCAGTCAACCAAAAACAAAGAGTACAAATTGGAACTCACATTCTCACATTGGAACTCACAATATATAGCCCGGGGAGCAATTTCCGGGCTATATATTGTGACGCGATAATTTTTGGTCACGTCCCAGATCCTCGTAAACTACAAGTTTTGGGCGAGCACACGGGGCCTATCTCGTCGCTGGAGTCTCAGGCGATCTCAGGGACAAAAATCATTGTAGAAACACGATATTAAATCCCCAGGATTTATTTTTATTATTTCTCGGGACCATCTGGAGCGGAGCTAATCGTCGCCACGGACTGTCGACGGCATGGCTTCAACCCTTTTCTCCGCTTGCACGTTTTGCTGCACTGTCTTGGGCGCAGGATTTCCGTGAGTCGCAGCCTGATGGATGCAGTCAACGGGGATCCCCGGTACCGCCGGGAGTTCCGTCCCGGGGCAAAACCATAGCTTATGTTTCCTTCAATCGTTTTCTTGTACTTCCTTATCTCTTGGCGAATTATTCTTTCATTTTGCGTATTTCGGGGATCATAAGTGCCGGGAATTGGACGGCCTCTCGTCGCACCGGCACCATAATATCGGAGAGATCGCCTGCGTGAGATTTGTGTAGAGCGGAGGAGAGTGCGTGTGTGTGTGTCGCAGCGTGCGGGTTTCGAGCTCGCGCGGGTAATTAACGTAGGCTTTCCTTCGCGGCTGAGGACGTCGAAAAAGCATCGCGATTAAAAGAGACACGAGTCTCGAAGCCGCCGCTGTCATTGGTCTGTTCGTTTTTTTTGGTGGATTGTCTTTTCGATTTCGTTTCCGGCGTTTGTGCGATACCGCTCCGAAATCGTCCGCGACCGCAGCCTGCACGCCGGGATCGTGTGTGTACGTGTGTATGGCGGAACTTCGCCCTTCGTGCGCCGACGCCGAGCGTTCGGCGGTACGGTCCCGCCGATAATCGAGAGTTAGTAGGGGATTCAGGCCTGGCCCGCTATTATATTTCTTTCGGTTTTTTTATTCGACTTGTTTGCTCGCTTATTATTGATTTGGTACCGTTTTTCGAGTAACGAAATTGTTCTATTTCCCTCTTATTATTCTCTTCGTTTTCCGGGCCTGGGGTTTTTATGACGCGTAGAAATTCAAACCGGTGAACTGAGTAGCTGGGGCGAATTTAGCAGGGACAATTGTGTACGCGTTTATTTTGTGTTGGATTATAATAAATCGAGGGGCTTCGGCCGGATATTTTTCTTCGCTTACTTGCGGTGTATTGCTTTGTGTGAAATTGAGCAAATTTTCACCGCCCTCACCCCTCTACCCTCGCCTAGCTGCAGCTGCCGGAGCAGTGAGAGCGCGTGCTTTTTATTAACATCGGTACCGACAGCGTCGATTAAACCGGTAATCGGCTGGCGCCCACCTAAATTAAATAAAGCGGTCGAGAGGCACGCCGTTGGTGGCCAAAACTAAATCTTTGGACATTCGGGAAAAGTTGGCGGTCACAATATATATAGATATAAAATTAAAACTAAGTGGCTCCAACCACTATTTACTTAAAACTATTGAATATAAAATAAACAAAGGATCAAAAAGGAAATAGAGGGAAAAAGAAATAAAAGGGTGTCACGTTCCGCGCAGCGACGATTTTTACTTCTAAATTTTCCTGCGCGATTCGCGACAGAACTCGCGAAATGGCACGTTCGGGCTCGTCAGCGCGGGATTGACTGTCAGGGTATCGGAGTGCACAGGATGTATTCCGTTGCCTTTTCAGTATTTGGTTTCGCGTTAATTCTTTTTATATCGCGCCAACCGCGGCGTTATTCTATGCGACGCGGCTCGCGCAATATTTTTCCTGAGAGTCGGGGGCTCGAGGGGACATACGAATGTCTCCTCTCGCCTCCGCTCAAACGAGGTGCAATTTCGCTGTCTTGCAGAAATCCTCCCCGGCCCGACATCCGACGGTCGAGAGATCGACGGATGCACGAGCCGGGCAAATCAGTCCCGTTTAGATACTGAGAGCGCGAGCTTGTTCTTCGGAGAAAACTCCTCGATTAGCACCCGCAAAGCAAAGTAAATCTCGAGGGAACACCCCGGTCTATTAGAACGCGGTAAAGTCGCGAGGGCCGAAAGGAGCCTAAAGAGTGTTGCGCCCGCGGTGGTGGGCCTGATCGTGCTAGATCATAAGTGTTTTTTCTATCAACGCCACGAACAATACAGTCGTGTAGCTTTAAGTGAGTGTACGGAACGAAGGAGTGAGAGAGAGTGTGGAGAGAGAAGAGACCGTCAATACACGAACAGATAAGGATAGATATAGTAAGTAAGAGCGTGAGTCTGTGTGTGTGCAATTGTAAAGTGTGTGCTTGCCGGCCTAACCTTGTTGCGATTGTAGTGTATAATATTCTTTCAAATTATTAAACACAAGTTCATGAAAGATACCGCGTGATTATTTGGCGACCCGCGCGAACAAACGGGAAACGTCCTGTATAGGAACCGGTAACGATCCCGAACAAAAATATAAACTCGTCGCGCTTCCCGCGACGGAGTTATTTCTCGACGTAATCAACGCCCGTACGTCACAAGGGAAGCAGAATTTTTATAATGATGAGTTTATTATAGTGGATACATTAAGTATCCATTATGTTCTACATTGATTTTGGAGAAAAGAAAAAACAATATTAAGGTTTTATTCCCGAAGGATCGGGGTCGTCCTCCCACCGCATTGGCAATCCTCCAAGAACTCCCAGCACTCTTCACAGCTTGGAGGCGGGGTCCATTCGTGAGGGCGGATGATTCTAGCAAATCGAGGATCCTCCGATGGGAGCCTCTCAATCGAAAAATCCCAAGTGTGTTAGAAATATTCTTGCGGAATATATATTTTTACAAAACTCGTAGTACGTTTAGTACAATATGCTTTATAATATTTGGTGTGTGGAGGTACGACTGCACAAGTCGCAGTCTCGATCCAGAATGCCCATCGATCGCCCGATCGATGACGACGAAGCCCTCCGAGTCACATCAGCTCGCCTTTGTATAGACAAAGCTCCCTTGTCTCGATCAGGAACCTTCGTGAGCCTCTCGTGTGACTAACGCGGAGTTTGTATATTTGGTAGTTCCGATAAGAGTGTGCCGAGAAGTCTCGGCGCTCGTTGCGTCGCTTTCAGTCGGCCGTCCTGATGTTTTTCACGTCCTCGTGAAGGCGCTACACCTTCGTTGCAAACGTGGTTGTTCGTCATGTTCCGTGTTACCCTGCGGTGATCTTCTGTGAAGCAAAGGGCAACATTGAACTGTGGAAATATGACCTCTTTAAGTCCCATCGTGCTTCCTGGTTATTAAAAATTAGTTGAGTGTTATCATAGTTAGTCGACTTTTCATGTCTCCACAATCGTTCAGGCTGGTACCATTCCGTAATATATACATTTATGTCTATTCATGCACAAATACAACAAAATTTAAGCAGGGCCCCATTGCTCATTCCATGCTCTACCAGTCGTCACTGGTCTTCCATGCCCGTTGTCGACGGCTTAGGCTTGATGATTCAACACCTGTATCGGCCATACTGTTATAGTCTGAATACGATCGTTCCTTATGCTGCAACCCATACAGACCGCCGCTACCAAGCGCACCATCAAATCCATGATGTCACAGCCCTTTGCATGATTGCAGCATAACACGCTTTCAGCGCCAGTCGTCGCCCAGCCACTCCGTCAGTCCGGAACCAATGACCGCTCGATCGTATCCAACGATCACACGACTGTTATTGGAACTCTCAATTCAAGACACAGCGCCGAACGCCCAGTATGAAACCGATAACCCCACCTAACCACGACCCAATGGCTCATACCTTGTACGCAATTGCGTAAAGATTGTATGTGGTACGCGAGGTTCCTCATCCTCGTTACTATCAGGTTGGTGTCGCTGGGCACCATGCCACTCCTGGGCACCCTCGACCTCCTCGATAACATATCGACCATGATCCAATACGGTAGTGACCTTCCACGACCCAGCGTCATGTGTTGCCTCCGATGTCCATGATGTTCACCATGTCCGCCAATGTCCGCGATGAAGAATCGTCTTTCGGCCTAAATACCCTAGTGATCTTATACAACCCAGCGTACTTGGCACTAACCTTACTCAAGCGCATTCATTGCTTATTATTTGTCTGGTCGTTCACCGCTCTCACAATTTTATTGGTGCGTATTGGACTTCAACTTTGTATTGATTAATGGAAAATCTGTACCTTACAGCCTTCAATATCGTTTCCTTAACGATTTCTTACTCTTGAACTTACGAGTAATTACAAGTTTATCAATCGTACTTTGTTAAATAACAAACAATACCATAAGGACAAGAACGTATTGATCGATAAGTTTCTATGATCAATCTCAAGTGGCCTACGCGTACAGGATAGCATCTCGACTCCGAAACATTTTCCATGGGCGCAAACGACCTGATCTCTCAATAGCTAACTCTACTCATAGAGAAAGACTAAACGCGTCTCGACACACCGTCTCACGTAACGTTGCTTTGGGCAGTCTTCCCCTTGCAACAGATCCGGCGTCTGCCACTCCCAAGTGTTTCATCTGGCTGCATCACACCTTACTGTGTGTTTCACCTTGCTATCCGTAATACCGTCCACTCGAAATTACGCTACCATTACAACATTGATCATTTCTGTTACGTTCGATCCTTCAACCCACAGTCAAATTACATGTTCATGATACTCTATTGGTCTTCCTTCAATTTTGCATTTCTCGTAGACGCGCAAATCATGCGCCTCATAGCTAAAATAGTCAGTCGCTAATTCGATCATAATTGACTTTCGTTTTATATTGACCGTCCCAACTATCAGCAGATTTGACAAATCTAACAAGTGTCTCACGTCACGCGGCTTCTCTGATTCTAACTCGTACTCAAAGGAACTGTAATATTCTACAATCACCTATTCATCGAGTTCTCATCTCATTAGCGTATATCGGCATTTGCATCTATCATTCCGATTTCGAATTGATTTTTAAACTCTTCGAGCTGTCGTTCTCTCATTCTCTCATTCTCTCATTTATGTTCCATGTCATGTAAGCAGTGCTTATCAGTATTGGTATATCAATATCTCTGTGTCTTATTTCTGTTAGTGAAACTTGAACTGGAACTCAACCGTTTTAAAAGTCTCGAGATGCACCCTACGTTCTTTCAAGGCGTGCTAAGTATAAGTTTCTTTGTCAACGATAGAGTCTAATGACTGCAAAATGTTCCCAAAGGAAACTCTAAAGCAACTAGCTATGTTTGTGAACTTTGTTGGACCGGGTATCGTTGTGAGTACTTTAAAAATTCTAAACAGTCCCGATTTTACGGCGTCCGGGTTATGCCCTGCTGAGCGAACTGAAGCCCGAGATAGACGACCCTTGTCTCCATACGCATATTTCCAAACTCGTTTTTTTTTTTGTAAAAATGTTCGACTTTGGTTGGTGAAGATCCATAAGTTTACTGCAACGTCGTTTATCATATATGCAGACATTTAAAAATGTTCCAAATTTATTTCACAAAATGATGATGTTCGCTATGACTCATTTTTTAAAACAAATTCTTTTTTTTCACATTTATCCGTTTTGTCCCGTAAATTTTCACACCTTGTTATTCACACATTTGCATTGCACAACAATCCTGCTAGATATCTGGTGACAAAAAATATATAGTTTCTTCGTCACAAGTCTCGATATTTTCATCTAACTTGAATTTAACTTTCAAACATTAACATCGTGACCATATTTTCTCAAAAGCACAAAAGTCGCCCATAGCTCACAAAAAGACTTTCCTGGCTAATTCGACTCCATTAACAACCACTTTAAAATAATGAATCTCAATAATCATTGATTTAAGATTTTAGTTCATCCAGTTAATGAATTGACTATCGGTAACGACCCAGACCCTAAAGGACAATTCTCTGCGGTACGCAGTACTCTCTGCCCGCCTCGCCTCGTACGCTAAGTTTCATGTATACGTCACAGTAGTAGTGTACAGGGCTGGGGAGACAGGGACCATCTGTTGTTCCCCCTCCACCACCCCTGTCTGGCGCCATCCCCCCACCCCCGTCTGGACCGGGATGCTGTAGCGGGCAAAATCCGCGCATGTGTGCGAGTGGTGGGGGTATTTTTTCGCGAGAGAGGGGGCACATGTTGTTCCCCCTCCACCACCCCCACGGGATGCTGTAGTGGGATCGAATCCACGCGTGAAGGTGAGTGGTGGGGGTAGTGTCTCGCGAGAGACAGGGACCAACTGTTGCCCCCTCCACCACCCCCCCTGTCTGGCGCTATCCTCCGCCACCGTCTGGACCGGGATGCTGCAGCGGGCCCAATGCGCGTATGAAGGTGGGTGGTGGGAGTAGTGTCTCGCGAGAGACAGGGGACCATCTGTTGCCCCCTCCATCACCCCTGTCTGGCGCTATCCATCCACCACCGTTTGGACAGAGATGCTGTAACGGGCCCAATCCTCGCACGAGAATGTGTGTTTGGTGGGGGAGATAGTTTCTCGCGAGAGGGGGACTAATTAAAAATGCCTTGGTCTATGATTAGTCCCTTTATTTTCCCTGGGCTCGGATTGGTCCAAGCAATTTCCCTGAGCTCCGACTGGCTGACCGATTTCAGAGCTCTTCAGTAACAATATTAATTGTTAAGAATATTATTATTTATATTTTTCATAAGCCTGTAAAATCAGGTGGTTTTCCCTTGAATACTATAAAACGAGGATTTTCAGGATGATTGATTTTTGTTGGTATTTTATGGTGAATGAGAAACGAAATTATCGGTTATATCAGTTTATTAATTACTTATGCGTTATGTACCTTCCCAACCCCCCATAAATTAGGATTACAATACATCGTACAAAGAAGACAAAATATGGATACATATATATTTATAATGCCGAAAGACTGACGAAGAAATGCCGATTAGTATTACTGAATACGTGTACATCTAGCTATAATAATGGGCAAGGGCTCAATTGCTTAGAATACTAACGAATGGGCGAAAAATGTTTACGGAAATGTGAATACGATTAATCTTAAAGGTATACAAATGATAATAATAATACTGATATATAATTACACGCACAGGGCAACACCGCTATTAAAGCGCTCGTTTCTTTTTAGCAGCAAGTGCTTTTCGCAATTGGTTTGCGATGTACGCACCACACAGTACAGATAGGTCCAAGAAAACTATGTCGAATGCGAGTTCGACAAATGCTGGATCCAAGCGAAGTTGAACGGCTTCTTTCAAGGACTTGAAATTATTTTTCATCAATTCTTTGACACGTAGCTCATCAATTTTTTCGGGTTCCTCCTCGGCCGGGATATGTAGCAGTAATTCAGCGCACAGCACCTTCACACACTTCTCCACATGTGTGACATTGCGTTGTAGGCGTCTGAACCGCTCATCGACGCACACCAGTACGTTGAGTAGTCCATCGAACGATGATTTCTGCATCACAACAGCCGGTGAATAATTTCTCCGTTTCTTCGTTGGTGGCTCAGGATCCTGCTGCGACTCCTCGTCCTGGGCCATGGTGTTTTCTTCGACAGGGCAGTCAAACACGATAGATTTGGCACCGTAACTCGAGGTGTAGATTATCTCACAATCGCCGATGCGTATGGATGACGGTGTGCGCCAGCTCGAACCCCAGGCGATCTTCTGGCTACCCGCGAAATACTTCGAAATAGCTGGTAGTTTTGTTTGCAGTAAATGCCAACCCTCCGATTCAAAGACAATACCGCCAGCCGTGGTATTGTTCTGAAGTTTTACGATCGGCTGTATTTGACCGTCGGCACGAGGCTGTAGGCCGATGTTAACTTTTTTCGTCTCCGACGGGTTGAGTGTATACGTTATACCGAGAACTAGCGGTGCTTCAAGGCGCTTCTTTTCGTCGTCCGACAGTATACGATACATGGTTTCTGGTCGCAGATCGCTGTCTCGCAGATCGTTAACACCGATAGCTTGACTCATCTTAAACAATGGTTTGGCTTTACGATGCAATCAGGGGAAAAGAAACTCGAGAGCTTATACTCAAATCTATCTGTACTGGGTCCACGGGCCCGACTGCCGAATTTTCATAGTATCTTACGTTTATATGCGTTTCTGGGAGACCGTGGCGCTAGTATCGTCGCTAATATCACATGTGTAAGAGAGGAGAGCCGGTTTTAGTTAGTAAACAGGTGCATGCCATATCGACAGGCTGTCCGTGGATCAACCGATCGAATGTTCACATGCTTAAATGAATAGTAACATCTGTTAATATTCACAGCGAAGAAAAGATACCGATCTTCTTTTGGGCCGTTGTACGAGTGGCACCATACGACGACTGGTGCATTGATTAAAGATAAAATTGCGACGGTCACCCCTGTAGAAACTGTCAGTCGTAAAAATCAAAATAGATGGCTGTCGGAACAAAGAACACTTGTTTACCTTAATGTGGTCAGTTTAAGGGTTACCGGTGACCTGCTGTCGTGGTCGCAGGATCGGTTTCGGAACAAACGTCTATAGAAATCGGCATAGGTGTGCAGGTAATGCGGTATCACTCGACAGCGTTTCCCGTGTTTCATCGGGTGGTAGCGGATGCTGTTTACAATGCGCGTGCAACCATCGTACACCCCTCGCAAGAAGTCGGATATAAATCTGAGAGATATACATCTGTTTCACAAGCCTTCGGATTACGAAGGCTTGCACGAGCCGTTTTCAACTGTTTGGGTATATTCGTGAAAAGGTTCGACCACCCATTGCTAGCGTCATAAAAATAGCGAGAAAGTATCGAGGGTAGCTCTGACCATCCAGCGTCGAGCTCGCGTAGAAAGAGGTAGTATTGTTTTATGTTTACAACGGGTGGGCGCGTCCGTACTTTTTTCACAAGGGTTGCCTACGAGACAATAGAACCACCTACACGACGGTCATCTTGATATTTGCAGCCAATTCGTTACGGTGTCTTCAAGATGAAAAAACACCGAGAAAGTGAAAACAATGTCCAGCGAAATTCGGCGGTAATAGTTACCGAAGTTAGCGTCATCCCAAAGTTGACCTTAACCGCCACCAATGAGGAAAGCAAGAAAATGTAGTAGGGCGTAGACAAAATCTATAAAGTCTTTCGAAACTTGAATCTATTTCAATTCTCTGTCGAGAAGTCACCCGAAACACTTCGTGTAATCGGCTCTGTCGCGAAACAATTAAACGGTACTTGTGGACCAGTTGTTCTGTTTACCGATTTTTAAGTGTTTTGCGTATTGTACAAGTGTCAAGTTTACACTGTGCAAAGTTTACAGTTTTCACAGTTTTTGAATACTGTGTATTTGTGTGTGTGTGCACCTGCGAGTTTCGACGTTTTGTGCTTTGTTGTGTTTATCAGCAAGAGAAAATGCAGTGTTATCGCGCACGTGCTCTTATTAAAGCTATCCGCAAGACGGTAGCTTTAACGCGAATTAGGAGCGCCGTGATTGCTCGTCGGTGTACGTTGCGTTGGGACTCGCGGTTGAGAACGATGAATCTCCGGGAGGCCCAACGCGAATTCCGCTCGATACTCCGCCAATTAGCTGTGCGGGTCATCGGACGTGCGTATGAGCATAGCGCGTTCGATGACTCGAACTATGCAATTTTAATTGCTGTCGAGGTTGTTCGGGAAAGAGGCGGCGCGCATCTTCATGTCGTGCGTGACCTCATGGCGCGGTACGTGAACGCCGAACGGGGTGTGGAGCTGGAAGGCTCGGCCACGGAGAGCGAGGACGACGACGACAACGATAACGCTGCTGCCGTGGACAATGGTGCCGATAACGACGACGACGACGACGACGACAACGACGACGATGAGGACTTGGAAAGTCCCGAGTCACCAGCTTCCGACAATGGTGACGAGTGGGAGAGCCCGGAATCGCCAGATCCGGTCAATGACGCCGAGCATTGGAGCGAGACGGATAGCGATTCCGGTCTCGAGACGGGCGGCGATGATGAGCATGGGGATGACAGGTATCATGTCATCCACATGGAGCCTCCAGCGTCGCCCGATCCGCAGCCGTCGGAAAGCAGCGACGACGAAGATATGGAGGTCGAAGGGCCCCGAGTGATCCGCGGGGAGGACCCGGCATCGCCCGATCCGCAGCCACCCAGGCACAACGATGACGCCGACAACGACAGCGACGACGACAGCGACGACGACAGCGACGACGATGGCCCGGATGGTGTCATCCACATGGGCCCTCCAGCATCACCGGACCCTGAAGGAGGGGACGACGATTCCGACGCTGAGACAGTATTTAACGAGGAAGTTGCTCGGGTACAACGTTTGCCGACACCTGAATTGGGTAAGTTTTTTATTTTTCTATATATTTTATCTCCGTATATATATATATTTCGCTGTGTCGAACCGTCGTACCCTTTCGAGTGGTTTAACATTTTTTTTGTTAAACCGCAGGTGCACGGCAGTGGGTGTATGACCAGGATGGCCGTCTTCTATACGTCCATGGTCAGGGGTATTTCAGTGGGGTAGTACCCCCGCTGAATTACTTCAACCGCTCTGCGCCTCTGGAGCAATATCGCGCTGCTGATCCAGCCATGGCGGGCGAAAATCTCCACGACGAGGCATCCTCTGACGATGATTTTGACGTGGGATCCGTTGATCTCGTACCACATCTGCCTCACTATTTGGTGCAGGCCGAGTGGTACGATTCTCGCGGTGAAATAGGTCAAGGGTCCGACGATTACGATGAGGATGATGACCTGATCATCGAGCGCATTCGAGAGTCTCGAGCGGGCGATCCCGAAATATAGAGTACGTAATTACTAGCCGTGCCCTTATATACATATATATATATATATATATATATATATATATATATATATATATATATATTGTGACGTGGCACGTCACAATTCCCTTCCGCTGCCTGGCTCGGAGTCCCACCACTCACCTAGGGAAAAACAAGAATTAGGACGATAATCTAAGCAACGAATTTTACAATTGTTAACCCCCTTCCCTGACTGACCTTCATCCTATACCACCCCCGCCAGACCCCATACTCACTCAACGGAGGCCCCGTCAGCCCTCCGACGCAACCACCGAAGACCCACCGAAGAGCCAGCGCAGCCACCGAAGACCCAGCGCAGCCACCGAAGACCCATCGCAGACACCGAAGACCCAGCGCAGCCATCGAAGACCACCCTGGAGGGAAATTGACCCCCTGCGAAGCCTGATCCGACCCCAACAACCTAGACAGCCCAAAACTTTATACACCGGCAGACCATTCAAGCACTAACCTGCAAACCAGAAGACCGTCCAAAATGCCAGTCCGACCCCGACAGCCCCGGGAAAAATTCCGACGAGTCGGTGCATCCTTCCCGACTCGTCCACAGGCACTGAAGAACCCGGCGACACCCTCTCGGCTCGGATTGCCGAGTGTAAACCGACGAGGTGTGTCGTCCGGGTAAACACTAAATTCAGCACGCGATCTGTCACGGGAGACGCTTCGCCAACAGGCCGCCTGGAACCGCCACCTCTCGACGCCAAGAACTGCTCGTCGATCGATGTGCAAATCGATGACGAGGATGCGCGCGCCGTACGTCGCGACGAGTCTTCCGTCGCGACGAAATATTCGCACGGCCGCGCGGCCAATCCCGACGCCCACCAGCAGCCAGTCCCGAAATCCGCCAATCAAAAACCGACATCCATACGCTCACTTGCAAGACCGACCCTAAGGTCGGAGAAGAAGCCGGAAGCAGCGAGGCTGACATCACTTCGAGCCAAGGCGTGCGATAGAGTAGATTGTTATAGACGAGAGTGCGAATTAAGCGAGATATTTCACGAATTATAAGGACTTTACGACGACTCGGCTATCCCCGTTATTGACCAGACTCCGTCCCGGAGAGTATACGACCGAACAAGCAAAGCCCAGGATACGATTTTGGACCATTACGGAGAATTATAACGACCAGGCAAATCGAGGAATATTGAGGAATACCGAGAGAACGATATCGGAAAGATTGTAACCGATATAAGTGAGAGTGAACCGGTTGAGTGAGTACTGAATAAGTTTCCCCGCCCGCCTACCCCGTTCAATATTTCCCCCATCCCCCAGACATCCCCCGAAAAATCTACCCAAGCCCCTTTTAATAGTATTACGCCGTTTTTTTCTTTGTATTATAAAATTTTCATTAATCGTCGAGTACCGGCCGCCACGTGCGCCGACATTTTCCCTATTCGAACACGTGCGCGTGAGTGGTGGTAATAGCGAACATTTCCAGCGTGCGTTACCAATAATTTTCCCCCCGGCCCGAGACACATTTAGTGAGACATTTAGCCACAAGTATTTCACATTAGCATTATTGTAATTTTTGCTAGTTTTTTTTGTATGTGCCGAGGTAATTTGTTAAGAAGCCCTGGAACAGTGTCCACGGCCTAAGAAGTCTCATCCCCCTCCCCCCCCCCCCCCCCCCCGTTCCTTGCTAGCCGCGTGCCGCGCAAATTTGCCGATTGTCATTCTTTTTTTTTGTGAGTTACGGTGCTACGCCGAGAAAGTAGCTGGCGCCCAAAAACAACAAGTGACAATTTATTTTGAGTTTAATCATTTTTCGAGTTTCATTTTTTTTTTTGAGTTTTCTTATTTTTCTCCTGAGTTTCGATCTTAGCCCGATCGAGGTTTCTGTGTAGAGTTTTCACCGGCCAGCCCCCTTTTTCCGTACGACCGACCCCAACCCCCTGCCGTCCCGATACTTATGATAAACATCGTTTTTTTTTGTATAAGCTCTTTCAAGTCAGTTATTGCGATTATTATTTGATTTTTCCGTTTCCCCTTTTTTTGTTTTCTTCGTTTGTTACATTCGATTAACGCTGTTAAGCTCTTTTCTTATTTCCCTCCCCGATTATCATTGACGTACCCCCTTTTTTGTTGTAAGACCCCGACCTCGTTTCTTTTTTGTTCTTTTCTTTTGTTATTACCTGTTATTTTTGCAACGTTGAACTATTGAAGAATATAATATTTTAGTTTCCTACACAAAACTTCGGACCGTTATTTCCCCCTTCCCTTCACCCCCTTACTCCACAGATCGACCCAGTTTTGGGAGACTACACGAAAAGGTATCATCACAATATATATATATACAGTCAACATAGACTTTGACTTTATACTTCATTATTTCGTTTGTATAGATCGTCCATCATCAGCATCATCATCATCATCGTCATCATCGTCATCATCGTCATCATCGTCATCATCGTCATCATCGTCATCATCGTCATCATCGTCATCATCGTCATCATCGTCATCATCGTCATCATCGTCATCATCGTCATCATCGTCATCATCGTCATCATCGTCATCATCGTCATCATCGTCATCATCGTCATCATCGTCATCATCGTCATCATCGTCATCATCGTCATCATCGTCATCATCGTCATCATCGTCATCATCGTCATCATCGTCATCATCGTCATCATCGTCATCATCGTCATCATCGTCATCATCGTCATCATCGTCATCATCGTCATCATCGTCATCATCGTCATCATCGTCATCATCGTCATCATCGTCATCATCGTCATCATCGTCATCATCGTCATCATCGTCATCATCGTCATCATCGTCATCATCGTCATCATCGTCATCATCGTCATCATCGTCATCATCGTCATCATCGTCATCATCGTCATCATCGTCATCATCGTCATCATCGTCATCATCGTCATCATCGTCATCATCGTCATCATCGTCATCATCGTCATCATCGTCATCATCGTCATCATCGTCATCATCGTCATCATCGTCATCATCGTCATCATCGTCATCATCGTCATCATCGTCATCATCGTCATCATCGTCATCATCGTCATCATCGTCATCATCGTCATCATCGTCATCATCGTCATCATCGTCATCATCGTCATCATCGTCATCATCGTCATCATCGTCATCATCGTCATCATCGTCATCATCGTCATCATCGTCATCATCGTCATCATCGTCATCATCGTCATCATCGTCATCATCGTCATCATCGTCATCATCGTCATCATCGTCATCATCGTCATCATCGTCATCATCGTCATCATCGTCATCATCGTCATCATCGTCATCATCGTCATCATCGTCATCATCGTCATCATCGTCATCATCGTCATCATCGTCATCATCGTCATCATCGTCATCATCGTCATCATCGTCATCATCGTCATCATCGTCATCATCGTCATCATCGTCATCATCGTCATCATCGTCATCATCGTCATCATCGTCATCATCGTCATCATCGTCATCATCGTCATCATCGTCATCATCGTCATCATCGTCATCATCGTCATCGTCATCGTCATCATCGTCATCACCAGCATCACTGCTACAGTCATCATGGGAGACTGAGGCGGCAGCGGTAGTAGCCGAGCTGGTGAGTGCTAGATTTAAGCAGCCGCAGACAGGCGGGGGTTCAACGGAACCAGGCGGTAGTAGTAATTTAGATTTAGGTATACAGGGACAAGATAGAACAAATAGTGGCGATAGCGATGACGACGCCTTCGACGGCAATATTCCCGGTAACGCGAGCGACGGTAGCGTAGATGCCGACGATTATGACCGTATTTTACCCGTGGGTCACCGGTTCAAGATTTTAGGCGCGGAGAAAGAACATTTTTCGCGGCGCTTTAAGATCAAGTCGCGCCAAACCGAAATCTCTCTGGTGGCGCCGCCACAGGGTATCAATCCAATCTCGTGGATCAGAAACGCCATACGGGACATCCACGCTCACTTTGTAACAGGTAATTCACCAAACGATAGAATCGGGATCGCGTTTGAGGCTCAGGGTATGACGGATGGCGTAGCGGGGATATCCCTGAGGCCCGTATGGCGATTCAACCACGAGCAATTGTGGGATCTTCTGTGCAGCGTCAACCAGAGTGCACGAATACTTTCGGTTTATGACTCGCTTGTTTTCACGGTGACTTACGTCGACATGGTCAATGGTACGGGGGGCTTGGACAGCAAAATTGTCAGTAATCGGTCCGTCATTTTAATAGGGAACACCGATAATTTGTGTTTTCCTCGTTCGCACGTGATAGCTCTAGCGCATTCACGAAATAAGGTTGACCGAAGCGCGGAGTCTAAAATTTTTTATGAGCGGATACGTCATAAAAAATCCAAGCTCCAGCGAGACGAGGCAAAGAAACTCGTGAAAGCGGCTCGGGTGGTAGTCCCGCCACAGGGTTGCGGCCCCGTTGAGTTCGAGGTCTTCCAACGACACTTTATGGCATCGAGGGTAGCTATACGCGTTTATGACTGGGCTTCTCTCGGCAGCGGAGCGGATCCCATCTTCAATGGGCAAACGCGGTTCGAAAACACGCCTGCACGTCTGACATTAAACATCGCGTATTTTAAGAAGGAGAATCATTATTCTCCTATCACGAATCTTCTCGCTGCAGGGGGCGCGCGAAATTACTGTACCCCTTGCAATGTATCTTACCGTTTTCTCCACCAGCATGATTGTAAAAGCAAGTGCCCGCGTTGCTACACGTCGCCGGCGTGTTCCGTTCCGTCGGTTGATAACGACGATGCTGAAAGCGCTGGCGATGGTTGGGAATGCGAGGACTGCGATAGATTTTTTCACAGTGCAGCGTGTTTCGATAACCATCTGAAACCTCGAGAAAGCCGTGTCAACACGCGTAATGTTGAACGGAAATCGGTTTGTGAGACAGTCCGGTTTTGTAAAAAATGCACAAAATTATTTGATACCACGCGGAAAGCTCACAAATGCGGTAAAACGTTCTGCCAGCTATGCCGAAGTGTACACGGGTATAACGACCAATGCTACATGCAACCGCTGGCACCTCGTAAGCTGTCGAAACCCGAAGAACACCCGAGAGCATTGTTCATTTTTTACGACTTCGAGACTAGGCAAGACGAGCGCTACAGTGCTAGTCCTGACGACAACACTCGTGAGCATGTTGTTACACTCTGCGTGGCGCAACAGTTGTGCGAAATATGTTTGACCAGTGTGGATAACATCATTCCTGGTAGCGTGTGCAATTGGTGTGGCGTACGGCAACATGTTTTTCGAACTTCGCCGATCGCCGAATTGATCAATCTTGCGGTACGTCGCGCAACATCGTTCCGAAAAATAGTTTGCATCGCTCATAACGCAAAGGCTTTCGATGCCCAATTCATATTGCGTTACGTTGTCGAGCATTGTAGCGATCTCGGTCTACCGAAACTAATTCTAACGGGAAATTCAATAATATCAATGCGTTTAGGCCGCACAGTGTTCATCGACAGTATGAATTACTTTCATATGCGACTCAGCGCTCTACCGGGAGCCTTCGGGTTTAACGATAAAATGGAAAAGAGGTACTTTCCACACCTGTTCAACACTCTGGAGAACCAGGAATACTGTGGTACACTCCCCGCCGCGGAATATTACTCACCCGACACAATGAGTCACGATGACCGCAATGCCTTTTACGATTGGTACACGGAGAGGTCAGCTTCCGGTGAACTTTTCAATTTTCAAACCGAAATCGAAAAGTATTGCGTGTTAGACGTCGACATATTGAGGCGGGCTTGTAAAGAGTTTCGGAAAATATTTCTCGAGAGCGGCGATGTGTGTCCGTTTACGGAGGCGGCGACAATCGCATCGGCGTGCTCGAAGGTATTTAGACGTAACTTCTTGGTTTCGCGGACGATTGGTCTTATACCGAACGGGGGTTACAGACTCGCGGATCGGCATTCGAGGCAGGCCAAAGAGTGGCTTTTATGGGTCGAACACTGTATAGGGCATGAGATCATTCACGCCGGTCGAGCTCGAGAGTTCAGGCTACCTGAAGGGCCCCTCGTTGACGGCTTTATACAGCTGGAGGACGATCGCTTCGTCTTCCAATTTCACGGCTGTTATTGGCACGGTTGTCCACGGTGTTTCCCCGAGAACCGTACGGCACCGACGCGTGCCAACGAAGAGTCGTACGAGTATCGTTATGAGCGTACTCTAGCGACAGACTCAAAGATTCGCGCTCACGGCTATCAGCTTGAAGTCATGTGGGAGTGCGAGTTTGAAGAGCTCCGTCATATAAATCCCGCGATCAACGAGTACCTGTACAACCATCCGCGCCTAACGGCCGAGATCTTGAATCCTCGCGACGGATTTTACGGTGGCTGTACGGGTAACACTGTAACGGTGTACGATGTTTCAGAGGGCGAGAAGATTAATTACATCGACATTTGCTCACTCTATCCGTACATATCGAAAACGGGACGCTTTCCGAAGGGTCACCCGAAGATATATGTGGATACAGAGTGTGACGATCTGTTAAACGGATCGTACGAAGCACTGGGCACAACGGTCAGCGGTATGATACGTTGTACAGTTTTACCGCCGCGTGATCTTTTTCATCCCGTCTTACCCGTACGGATGCACCAAAAGCTCTTGTTCGCACTGTGCCGTACATACACCGAGGAAAAAATTCAATCGGTCTGCCCGCATGAAGACGTAAACGATCGCTCGTTTACAGGTACCTGGGTGGTAGACAAGGTTCGGAAGGCCCTCGAAGTCGGCTACAAAGTCGTAAAAGTTTTTATTATTTGGGCCTACGAGATGACCCAATACGATCCGGTAACGCGCGACGGTGGTCTCTTCGTCGAATATATAAGCACCTTTTTAAAGATAAAACAGGAAGCCACCGGTTGGCCTGCCGAATGCACCGATGCAGACTCGCGAGCGCGATATATCGAAGATTACGAGCGCGCTGAGGGTATACGCCTAGATCCGGACAATATCAGCAAAAACCCGGGTCTACGATCCGTTGCAAAGCTATGCCTGAACTCGTTCTGGGGTAAATTCGGTCAACGGGATAATTTAACTCAAACGACAGTTATAAACAGTCGCGAACAATTGCTACTGCTTCTGGGGGATAACGATAAAGAGGTGCGACGGTTACTCCCCGTAAATGATTATGTTTTATACGCGAATTGGGTATCGATAGACGAAGCCATAATACCGTCTTCACAAACTAGTGTCGTAATCGCGGCGTACACAACAGCTCAGGCCCGGTTAAAATTATACACTTATCTCGAATGGTTAGGACGACGAGTGCTGTACTATGACACTGACTCAGTGATTTATGTCAGCACGGGTCGACCGGACGAGTGGACACCGCCGCTCGGTAACTCCCTTGGCGACATGACCAGTGAGCTGAAGGAGCCTACAGACTATATAAAGTCATTTGTCTCCGGAGGCCCCAAATTTTATGGCTACGAGGTCGTGAATAGAGCGAAGCCCGATGAGGTAATTAAAACAGAATGCAAGGTGAAGGGTTTGAGTTTAAATTACCTTAACGCTCAGAAAGTTAATTTTAACTCGATTCGACAAATAATCGAAGCCGATTTGCCCTACGAAAATGACGAATCGATACGATTAAATTTTGCATCCATCCAGAGAACGGCGCTGCATGCCGTTATAACCCGAGATATGTCGAAAACCTGTCGTGTTGTATGTCATAAACGTCGACATCTAACGCACACGCTGTCGCTTCCGTTCGGTTTTAAAAAATAACATCCGTATACCGATACAAATGTCACCATTGTCGTCATCGCTGTCGTCTCGCTTACATGTATATAAATGTATATAAAAATGTATATAATATATCGAAATGTGCGCTATAATGTGTATTTATGTAAATATGTATTATAAATTGTAGCTGTGTACAATGTGTATTATAATTTGTAATTGTGTATTATGATTTTTTTCTATAAGAATAAGACATTTGTAAATTATTACCGTCCGCATGTATTGTATACTTTAGGGTTAATTAATACTATTGTAAATAAAGACCGAAAATGTGTATGGGTTATGTATTAAAAACATATGAAATTGAGCGATAATTGCCAATAAAACAGCCAATATTTTTCTACCAATATATGTGTATAACTTAGTCATTAGTAATAAACGATATTAAAAAATATTTCCTGTACGAGTTTAAAAATTATTTCCCTATAAGCTAGGCGGCACCACAGGAGCCGTATAAGCTTATGGCGCGCATGTGACCGCGGCATAAGAGCTGATCGCCACGCTCGCTCGTTCATAAGCTGATGGTGCGAGCGAACGGGCCTGTACTAGCTGAACCACCGCCGCGCACACGTCGTACAAGCTTATGGCGACGTGTGTCCGCCGCGCCGCCGCCGCCGCCGCCGCCGCCGCCGAGAAGCTTATATTCCGAGTTTAAGCGTATCGCAACCGAAGGAAACACGTGGAAAATGGACGTGCGTTGGAAACACCCGTGGACATCATTAATTTGTGGTCCAACAGGCTGTAGAAAAACAGTTTTCGTGCGCAGATTTTTACGAAATCTAACGGCCATGAGTGACACGGTATTCGATTCTACCACGGCGTAATATTCTACCACGGAGACAATCTCGATTCCGATACGGCCGAACTATTGCGAAATTCTCATCGAGATCCAGCGAACCGAAATATTAAGATCGAGCTTCACGAGGGCCTGCCGCAACCGGAGGATTACTCACACGACAATAATTTAAAAAAGTTAATTATTATCGACGATTTAATGAGAGAATCATCGAATAATACGATAGTAGATCTTTTCACGAAAGGTAGCCATCACAAAAATATCAGTGTTATTTTTATAACGCAAAATATTTTTCATCAAGGACACGGTCAACGAGATATCTCTCTGAACGCGAATTATATTGTAATATTCAAAAACCCTCGCGATCGAGCACAAATTCAGCATCTAGCCAGGCAAGTATACCCTGAGGCACCTCGGTTTTTGACAGAGGCGTATCACGATGCGACAGCTCGACCGCATGGTTATCTACTGTTGGATCTCAAACAATCCACATCGGATATTTTTCGGTGCCGTACAGATATATTCCCCGACGATCCTCACATGCACATCTACGTGCCGAAGAATAAACGGGCGTTACGTCAACTGAGTTGAATGAAGGTATTTAGGATAATGTAAGAACAATTCTAACATCAGTTGTGGAATCGTACGAGATGCGCAAACATCGTCGCATCATGGCTGGAAATAAGAAGAAAAATGGACCGTGTTCTGCACGACCGCCGATCGGTAAACGCCACGCTGCTCTACTCAATGCTCTCTGTCACTCAAGTAAAGAGCAGCAACGAGCCATACTACGCACAGCCGATGAGCCTCTGATCAAGTGTATAGGCGAATGTGCCTTAAACGTCTTACACGGCGTAGTACAGCTTAAAGTAGGAGCGAAAAACCGTTTAAAAATATATAAGAATGTACTGCGTCAACTAGCGCCCTGCCGGGCAACCGTTAAAACGGGCCAGCGAGGCGGCGGAAAAGGCCGCGCTGGTGGCGCCGCCGAACGTAAGCGACGAAAGTACAATTGGAGAGCGAAGAAACGTCTTATGATGCAGAAAGGCTGTGGGGCATTTTTACCACTTTTATTAGCGCCGATTATCACAAGTTTGTTTAGTAGGCTGCTTGGAGGCAATGGTGAAGGAGGTAATGGTGCTTAGTGAAAAACACCAATCGTAAAAGTCAGCAGTCCCCCCAGAGATCTTATGGAGCACGCGAAGAAAATGATTTTAGTACCGGCCGAAGAGGCAGGGAAGTGGAAAGAACCGATGACCGGCGGCGGCGAAACTTCCGCACCGACAGCTGATGAGACAACTGTACAGACACCAGGTGATCCAGTATCACGTCTCGACGCTGAGCTTAGCGATATTTTACACTCAAAAAAATATCCTGACGACGCTACCAGGTGGAAACAGTATCTACAGGTACTGCAACGATATTTATTTCTCGTTGATGCCCGAAACGGTACGACGGATTCGGCCATACCTGGCGCACTACCAGACAACAAGCGAACAACTACAGCCGGAAAATGAAGATTTTAGTCCGACCGTGATCGTAAACAGTGTACCTGACATGTATAGACGTCAAGCAAGAGCGCTCACGAACTATCTGCGTAACTCGCCGGTGGCATCGCAGCGCATCATATGGGACAGAGAAGGGCGTGTGACGATAGACGGCATGCTCATACCCAATTCGAATATTGTCGATCTCGTTAACGATGCAGTACGGGCTAGAAAAAACTTCAAAGCTAGTGGACGAGCACAGTTTATCAAGGGCCTTCGTGCTGTCTCTGTACCCCGCACATTTATCGGGAACGACATGTTGTGGAATATGGGGAATACGCATATTGCGCGCAAACGCCGCGAAGACGACGACGACGGAAACGGCGACGATCGAGGGAACAACGAAAAGCAACGCCTTGTTCCAGCTGCTGCCAAAGAGTCTACTTATACCGACAGCATAGATCATTTCGCCAAAAGACAAAAGAAAAAACTCGTCGAAGCATCGCGAGGATTTGTCCGTTGGCTTAAACTGTAAATTGAATTACCCCAGGGCGTGTGCGTGGGACAGGAATATGTCGTTCGAAAAAGTGTATTACGATCCGTCGCATCCTGCAGGTTATGCTGGAGCAAGGCGCCTAATCAATAAAGAAAATAAATCGGATGAAGTTTACGACTGGTTGACCCAACAGGACGCTTACACTATTCATAAACCCATTCGTCGTCGCTTTCCTCGCCTGTTCTATAACGTTACTAATATAAACGATGTCTGGGAGGCCGACCTCGTAGATTTACGATCGTTGAGAAGCTACAATGACAATGTTTCGTACCTGCTTACGGTCATTGACGTATTGAGCAAGTACGCCTGGGTCGAGCCACTGCAGGATAAAAGCGTACACGCCGTCAAAGAAGCATTTACACGAATTTTTGAACGCAGCGACGACCGCTTGCCCGTCTGTCTACAGACCGATAAAGGCAAGGAATTCGTCGGTAAAGAGCTACAGACGTTTCTCATGAAAAGTGATATCAATTTTAGGGTTACACGCAACCCTGACATGAAAGCAGCAATTGTCGAACGCTTCAATCGTACACTCAAAGAACGAATGCGGCGCTATTTCACACATCGAAATACACGACGCTACATCGATATACTTCAACAATTTGTTCACGCATACAATCATGCCAAACACTCGTCAATTAAGATGGAGCCGGCCGCTGTGACATTATACAATGCGGATAAAGCGCCGGAGAATATGATAAACGCCTCTATGAAGCAGCGTGGAAAAAGACGCTTCTCTATAGTTAAATACAAGTGCGGTGATTATGTCCGGATCAGTAGAACAAAAGGCACCTTCGAGAAGGGTTACGAACGAAACTGGAGCGAGGAAATTTTTCGCATCACCAAGGTTGTAAATCGTCAGGGAATACGTGTGTACGAGTTGCACGATCTCGAAGGCGAGTCAATTGACGGTTTCTTTTACACCGAAGAAATAACACCTGTGCACGAGAAACATATGACACAGAATCAAGAGTTTAAAATCGATCGTGTTTTACGGACAAAAGGACGTGGCGCAAAGAAACAACTCTTTGTCAGCTGGTTCGGCTACCCATCGAAATTCAACTCCTGGATACCTGCTTCTAACGCCCACAACCTTGGCGCCTAACGTCGCAAGGACGAGCATTATGCACAACGATGAAGACTTTTATCTCGTGTTGCCGAGTAACAGCAGCATGAAGTACTTTCCGGATAATACTACAACACACTTCACCACTCAACTTTCGCGTGAAATAGCTTTGAGTGGTCAATGGGCTGTGGGTTTATCGGAAATTCACATACCATGCACAATGATACACTTGCAACCAGACGAGACAGAAATTCGGTGGACACCGTGTGACAAAAAGAACAGATAATTGGACATATACCGCACGGCCTGTACCATAGTCATGCGGAACTGATGAATAATATAAATAATCTGCCGGGGATGCGCGAAGCCGGTATACAGCTTGTCAATGCTAAAAGTGCGCATGGCTATGCGGCAATTGAGGGTAAAAAGTGGGTAGAAAAGTGTGGGAAACAAATTGTGACTCCACAAAATATATTGTGTATGAATAAGAAGATCGCTCGTATACTCGGATTCAATGTAATACCGAATGAAGACTGGGAAACATCAGAGATTGTATACCTACGTTACATACGAGGGATTCAACGTGAAGGACAGATGCCCCCTTGTATCGCTCGTGCTCTCCCCGAACAACTTTTTGTCTATACGGACCTATGTGTACCGTATACGGTTGGCGACACGCAGACCTCTCTATTGCGCATCGTTAATCTAAATACCTCTCAGTATACATACGGAGCGACACAGGTGAAATATTTCTCACCGTCAAATTATATACCTTTGCTCAATAATTGCTTTCGCTCTATTGAGATAGATATAAGGGACCATTTGGGGAAGTCCATCGCATTCGAGTACGGAACGTTAACCCTTACGCTTCACTTTAAACCGGTTGCGTAGACAATATGGTGGCCCATTATACGGCTTATTATGAGAATCAAGTCGGCGGTGGTGCTGGACGTATAGGCAACGTTTTTGTGGGCGCACCTTATCAACGAGGCCACGGAATCGGCAGATTTCTCGGGGGTCTATTCAGAAGTGTACTACCGCTGCTGACAAAAGGTGCTAAAGCCGTGGGAAAAGAAGCCCTACGGGCGGGCTTACATGTTATCGAAGATGTGAGTGGTAATCATGTACCATTTAAGGAATCGATCCGTCGGCGTGAAGGCTACTTATGAAGGGCTCTGGTTATAACAGTGCGATCGCCACACGATCGATGCAGTCGTTGACCGGCCGTACACCCAAGCGTACCTGTGCGAGAAAAAGGTCCACCGGAACTAAAAGAAAGAGAACTACCCGTGCAGCACCGACGAAGACGAAGACGAAGACGAAAAAGAAAAAGAGGAGAAGGATAGCCACGGGTAAAGTCACGAAGAGACGAAAAAATACGAGGAGTAAGAAAAAAAGGACGATCACTGACATTTTCGGAAGTGCTTAAACATCATGTCTTTTTTACATTCGCACTCTTGTGAATGTATGAAATCGGAGCTCGACTTATTCACTATACCGCCAACGCAAACATCCATAGAAGCCTCTCAATGGGTTCATTACAAGCCTGTCTCTTCATTGTCGGACGATGGCCCCATCGAGTTTGTTATACCTGGCCATGGCGACGAGTACTTGGATCTTGCCCACACTATGATCTGCGTAAAACTGAAAGTACTAGCCAACGCTGAATCGCCATACAAAGTAGCGCCTGTTAATAACTTTCTACACAGCCTCTTTAATCAGGTCGATGTATTTTTCAACCAAAAGCTCGTTGCGCCGCCCAATAACGCTTATGCGTATCGGGCATACATTGAAACATTACTCAATTACGGCCCAGCGGCAAAGCATTCGCATCTGACAGCGGGTTTATGGTTTATAGATAATCCAGGTAGCCTTGAGGCGATGCCCGGCACGAAAACAGAACCTATTAATTATGGGCAGGAGATTCGATCAGCGTATATCAGAGGCGCCAGGACTGTAGATATGATTGGCCATTTACACTGTGATGTATTCAATCAGGATAAATTTGTGATAAACGGTGTAGAAGTGCGTCTACGGATCGTTCGTTTGAAAGACGATTTTTGCCTTATGGAGGCGCCGATACAAGACGTGATGCACAAAATAAAAATTAACGATGTGAGTCTATTGGTACGACGGGCAAAAATTAGCCCTGGAGTGCTTATAGCACATGCCAAGACTTTGGCAAAGAATACAGCAAAGTATCCCATAACACGTGTGGAAGTTAAATCCTTTACCATGCACAGTGGAATAATCGGTGATACATTGGACAATGTAATCCTTGGACAATTACCGAAACGTATTATACTCGGTTTCGTATTCAACACGGCTTTCAACGGCCATAAAACGCTGAATCCCTTCAATTTCCAACATCATTCGATAAATTTTCTATCGCTCTACGTTGATGGACAACAGATACCTGGAAAACCGCTTCAGCCCGAGTTTGGCGGAAACGATAACTGGGTCCAGAGTTACCACACGCTCTTTTCGGGCACGGGTATACACTTTCAAAACGAGGGACTAGAAATTGACCGTGAAGCGTACGCTAAAGGATTTTGTCTGTTTGCTTTTGACTTGACGCCGGATTTATCGGCAAACTGTTTCACACACTGGAACCTCGTGAAACATGGCAGTGTGAGAATCGAGGTACGCTTCGCCCGGGCTCTCAACGCTACAATAAATTGCGTACTTTATGCCGAATATGATAACGTAATTGAAATTGATTCTGCTCGTCAGGTCATTACCGATTTTAGTGCCTGAGCGCCAGATGGTAACCGGGGACAAAAGTCACCCTCTCCACGTATGAGAATGTCACGCCTCTTTCGGAGAGGACGCGCCTGAGCATCGGTCGGAATAGTATTTAAACCGTGGGATCTTGGTATATTTGACAACAGTTTACATCAAACCTTCATCATGGACGCTATAGTCGATATTCAAGCTCTGTACGGAAAGAACGGCGAGTTTCTGCCCAAAGAGATTGCCGTAACAACGCTGCAAGGAGATCATTTCGGCCATTGGGTGATCGATGCACCATACGACTTTGGCGAGTTACCTAAAGAAGTACGCGCCAGCAATAATCACCTAACGTGCTTTCATCATCGTCTCGAGTGGGTTGATGGTGATACACCATTGCGTAAAGTCTACGCCGCTCTAAGAGCCATTTGTCGTTACGCACTTCGCATATATACGCGAGGTGTACAAAAAGCAGAGATTTTACGCGACGTCCTTGGACGCGACATTATCAATCTGGAAGAGTACAAGGGGCCCACCTTCAGGAACATGCCACCATACGATACATGGTGCATTTATCATGGCGTATCGAAGGAGGATGCTGCAAAATGTGCGTTGAATAATGCGGGCAAAATTAAACGTTGGCTTCAGACTCAACTTTTGGATGATGTGAATCCTATTTATACGGAACCGGTTGGTGCTGCGAAGAGAAAAGATCGGCCAAGCGACAATGTAAAAAAACGGTCCATGATGAGATTCCGAAAGATAACAATCGCGCATCTGTCGTGAGAGAGTATATAGTCGAGGAAGCAGTGACCGTTGACAACAGTGCTACCCCAAACACCTGTGACAGCACAGTACCTGCGCCGGAAATAGTGGCCCTTTACCGTAATAAACTTCACTCGCCCCCTCCACCGCCGAAGCGGCAACCATCGACATCTGGATCCCGTGGCGGTAATCATACGCAGTACCGTAAACGTCGCCCCCACTCTGGGCACGAGGGTATTTATAATGAACAGTCTGGAAGTACTGGAGGCTCTGCAACACGTATCAGCCCAGACGAGAGGAGTCTTCCCCGCCGATCGCATCCCGAATCGCTGGTCTAGACCCACTACAATCGTCGTCAACACAGACGATCATACGCAACCCGGAACACATTGGATCGCCATTTACGTTGACAACAATGGACACGGCACCTTTTTCGACAGCTATGGTCTACCCCCTCTCATCGGCAAGCATCGTAATCGACTACGACGAAATACCACTACTTATGACTGGAACACCAAGCCACTACAGTCAATCAGGTCGAAAGTATGTGGAGAATATTGCATTATGTTTCTCGATTTTATGTCTCGTGGCTATAGTCTGGGTGCTTTTTGTCGGATATTTTCAAAGAATAAGGTGAAAAACGATAATATTGTGCAACGTTACTACAAGAAACTTAAACATGTAAGACGTCGAGGGCGATCTGTAAAACAAACCCGTTTGGCTCCTTTAAAAGGGGGTGGCAACACACACACACCTTCGTGTGTACAAACATGCACAGCCCGCTTCGGGTGCCACCTGTAAATACACCTAATAAACCGCATAAAAAATCGACTGTGTCGTTATGGATACATCCCCCACCCCTGCTTTGGGCAATATAAAACCAGAACTCCACGCCTGGACCGGCACACTTGGAGAAGAGCCGTAGCAGTGCTAACAACACCAATAAAATGGATATCATCAGTGGGATACTCGTGATCGACTGCGGCAAGGACCCTTGGGAACTCACCAAGGAGGAACTGTCATATATACCTAAACCACTGCTGTTGAGACACTGGAGCGACGCTATCCCTTACCTATGGTCGAAACTACCTGAGCATATTCAACGCGACACTGAAGTCGCATCATACCGGCTCTGCAGGGATCATTGGCCTCCATTGGGTCTCAGCCCGCAACTCGACGGGTACCCGCCGACCAGGAGAGAATGCTCGCAGTGTCAACAGGATGCCTACGAGGAAGAATCCAATACAAGGTCACCGTCGCCCACAATTGCAACGCCAGTCACGACACCTCGCTCTGATCTAAAACGATCCGAGACGTCACCACTGACCAGCAACACATTGACACTTGCTACACCGCCATCACCACCACACATAACAGATCTTTAAACATTGTACCACGAAACGTCGACATGTAAAAATCTGGAATAAATAAACGAATATATTTTTTTAATAAATGTGTTTTTTTATTGTCGGTAAGATATTATCATTAGGGTATGATAATATAGAAAGCGACTTTACCGACTGTAGAATAATATTACAGTTTAACGTAGATCGGTAATTCTTGGAGAGCTGCCGGAAAACTCTTTGGCCAAGCTCGGGGAATTTTCAACAACCAATCAGAGCTCGGGGAAAATTTCTCAACCAATCACGGACCAGGGAATTTTTCACCATTCCCCCTCTCGCGAGAAAATATCCCCCACTAACACGTGCGCGGATCGGGCCCGCTACAGCATCCCGGTCCAGACGGTGGTGGGAGATGGCGCCAGACAGGGGGGTGGAGGGGGAACAACAGATGGTCCCTGTCTCCCCAGCCCTGTACACTACTACTCGTCACCGGAATATTTTTCTCTCACCATTCCCCATGATGTCTGCTACATGTGGGAGAGAGATGACCATCGACTCCACAGTCACCAGTGCCAGTTTCCACGGTGACAATTCCTCCGTCTGGACGGCTGCTGTAGACTCATCCGACAGCAACATATGCCGGCCATTCCTCTGCACCGTCGTTACTTTGATCAGGTCCATTAGGAGATCCACGGAGAGAGTGATCGCAGTTTTCCTGCGATGAGATGTACACACGTACATCCTGCAAGACGCCTCGAAGACAATAGCTGCGACAAAGCTGCTCCAGCCGTATCCGAAGTTCCGCCAGCAGACCGCAACGGTGTCTGCAGCGCCTTTTCCTCGTTGCAATACCGATGACGAACGTACATCGGCACCTGTAGGGTCTTTCAGACACCGTAGCCGCACCGCCAACAGCAGGGGTGTAGCAACATCTCCGCAGACCATCGCTAGCTGCATCGCCATCGACGCACTCGTCGCTGCGTGCCGACCAGCATCGTCGCCGGTCACAGGCCTGCACGGTGCTTGTGACAAACGCCATTGTTCTCCCCAGAACGCTGCATACTGATGGCACTCTTCCATCGAATATGACCCAAGGGCTGTCTCCCCTTGCCTACGTTCTCAATTTGACAGACCATGTCAAGAGAGTTGAACATTCTGCAAAAATAAAATTGCAACATCGACAGCAGCAACGTATTCTGTTCAATTTGAGTGTCGAATTTCACCCACTTGAAATGTTACTTGCCTGGTACTGCCTCGTACATGTATTATTTTTTTTTGTGATACCCCGACGTCCGCGGCATGGCCTGGAAGGACGACTTTTGTATACGCAGCCCACATGGCCAGTTTCGTCGGTAGCAATTGGTCCATGCCTGGCAAGGGTTGCCACGAACTTCTCGAAGCCGTCTCGCTGCACTTTCATGATGCCTGGTGGATCGAGGAAGGGCTGACACACTATCAGCGATACATCCTGGAGCTCGTCGGGAGCCTCGTGAACGCCAACCGATTCTTTGGCCAGCTCAATCCTCAAAGTAGCCTTGGCGACGCACGGTGCTTCCTCTGTGTCGTCACAGAACATCTTCTGTCTGTTGCATCTCCAGATGCAATGCGTCCGCCTTGGCCTTGCGTAAGGTAACGCACTCGCCACCCGCGTCGACGTACGCGCGCAGCCTTGTTCCGTCGATTGTCACTTCGTATACTCGCGCGGTCCTTAAGTTCGCTGACTTCGAAGAAATACTTCATCATGCCCTTGTCGTTGCGCTTAGTCCGGGCTAACATTGCCATAAGTCGATCAGACAATTCCGTGTAGTCTGTGCACTGCTACGAGCTTCTCCTACCGTTCCGGTCAAGTGAAGTCGACTGTCGATAGCCTTCGCGCACTCTGTCACGTACACGTTCACGCTCTTCTCGCGAAGAACTTCCTCTTTCTCGGCGATGCCTGTCACGAGATTGTCTTCCGGGTGTATAATGACACCGTTCTCGTGAACAAGATATATGCCGGTCTCGTTGTGAACGTTCCATCGTTATTTGCACACTTATTCAATAGTGTTATGCACACACTAATATATATCACTTGGGTATCACGAACACAATAAAAATAGTAACCACGTAGTTCGATAAAAATCTCGACTACGGATAACGTGAAAACCGAGTTCAGATCCCACTTCTGAAGCTGTTAGAAATATTCTTGCGGAATATATATTTTTACAGAACTCGTAGTACGTTTAGTACAATATGCTTTATAATATTTGGTGTGTGGAGGTACGACTGCACAAGTCGCAGTCCCGATCCAGAATGCCCATCGTTCGCCCGATCGATGACGACGAAGCCCTCCGAGTCACATCAGCTCGCCTTTGTATAGACAAAGCTCCCTTGTCTCGATCAGGAACCTTCGTGAGCCTCTCGTGTGACTAACGCGGAGTTTGTATATTTGGTAGTTCCGATAAGAGTGTGTCGAGAAGTCTCGGCGCTCGTTGCGTCGCTTTCAAGTGATCTAATTACCATGTGCGTGGAAGGTGGGGCGGAAGACGATTGTCCGTACTAGTTGACACATGTTGCTAGAAATAAAAAAAGGGAATTAATAATAATAATAATAAATAGATAAATGTATAAATAGACAGATAGAAATAGAAGAAATACTTACAGATTTTTGTTTTTCACGATGTTCGGGAGCGAGTTCAAGAAGCCGTGTTTCTCTGCTGCGAGTTGTCAGGCGAATGAAGAGACCGTTCGAGCACCTGTCGGCCTATTGTCTGGAAGTCATTGACTTCTCGCGGAATATTGTATCAAAACAGTTTAAAATTTAATACAATTACGGAGTCTGAATTTTCAAGTTAATAATCAAATAAATATTCCAAATTATCACCGAATAAATAAATCGGAGTTCATCAGGAAGTTATTTCATCACCTACATATTTCGACATCAGCATTTACTCGTCTTTCTCGGCATTCATCGTTGATTCGACGAATTTTATCTGAAAACGAAGGAAGGAAGGAAGGAGGAATTTCGGGTTCGGAATCAACATCTTTCATCCATTTTAATCGTCTCGACTCATTCTCACGTGTCATCCATTGACAATCACCGTAAGTCATCTAATCATCTAAAATCCAAATTATTTCGCCTTTTATTTTCAAGAACATTATCTTATTTTGATTCTTCGATTTTTCTGGCTGTGTATTCCTTCGAGCAATAATTAATTACTTTAAAATCATTCAGGGATAATTTATAACCGATCGGGGTTTTATTAAATTAAAATCGTGATAATTAAGAATTTAGAAGCCGTAGTTTTCAATCTTTTGTTGTACCCCGAATTATTTTGTTCAATTAAAACTAAAGAAATATATAAAATAAATTAGAAAATACATTGGGAAATACTTACTGGCAAATCCACCGCGTCGCGAAGCCGACTCGCGTAGGAATTTGCCGAGTAAGTATCGTATGACGCCCGGTTGATGCACCCGGCGTTGAGAAATCGTGCTGAGCGAGAATCGGACGATAGTCGATTCTCGATGTCGAAATAAAGGAAGTAAATCAAAATTGCAGACGTATCAATTTGCACCTCGCGGATCGCGATCGGGAAATTGACAGTCTGAACTCGACTAGAGAACAGAGAGGTTGGTCTCAGAGTTAGGCTCATGTTCAAAGAAATCGACGACTGTATTAAGAATTATTGGCAACGATCAGATTAATTATCTTTCTTTGAATAAACTTGTTATTTAGTTTGTATAAACAAATTTGAGTTCTACTCTTTATTTGGCAACGATCCCAAATACCTTTTAAAAATTAAATTTGTTGACTTCACGTACAACACTTTCTTAAAGAGCAACAGGGTATAGAGCAATGAACTCGGCGTTTGGTGATAACGGTAGCCTTCAGGCAGTGGCGGCCATCATTGCGGGACTGTGAGGGATCTAATTACACAGCCTTGCTACGGTATTTTAGGGCCACGCGGAGTGTTGTATCGGTTCGACGTAGTAAACACCGTAGTAAGCGTCGAGTAGAATTAAGTACCGAGCCATAGTAAACACCATATGGTAATCATCGACCTATATTCTTTCGACATCCATTCTCAGCCCATCCCTGAATAAATTTCCGAAAGGTTAGATTCAAAAGGGCACTGTTCTGATAAAGCGTCACATGCGATGAACGCGTAATAGGGAGAAAGATCTCCTTGACCGTAGATGCAGGAAAAAGCTCATCAGGACGTAACAATACGTAGAAATTTTTTATTGGTCTCAGAATTATGGGCTTTTTATGGGCTCTTCAGATATGCAACTTCTTACTTCCCCGGATCAACCCTCATAAAGGTAACAACCTTTAAAAAAAAATTGATTTTTTTTTCTGCCAAATCTATGTTGAATATTTATGGGCTATTTATAGGCTCTATTCGTAGTCTACCCACTACTTACTGGATTTATTACAGCCCATCAGAACAGTCCCTTACCGATAAAACTGACCCCGAGGAAGGGAAAAAGGTGGATCTCCGAGTACCGATGACTCACAGACTCGGCTATAAACTCGAAATTCATCCGCATTCATGGTCTTGACTTTTCGTTACCTTGCGATTTTTCAACGGCAGCCCCGTGTCAAAAAAACCACCCCCCAAAGAGTAACGAGTCACAATATCCGAGTGCAGACGACTTATGTACGCGGTAATGGTTTTTAAATTAGTAATTATTTATGGGCTAGATTATTCGCAGGCTTATGATTTTTTTGGTCGCACCTTCAATTCCAAAAAGGTACCCCTACTGGAGCTGGGAGTTATGGGAAGGCCAAAAATTTCATCCTCGCGAAAACTACAGTTCCCGATTTCATATTAATTTTGATACCAATACGGAATACGTAAGCGATCAGTGCTCAGAAAGTATGGCCTGTTACTCGGTCAGGAGAAGTATTTTTTACTAAAAATATCAAAGTACCGAAAAGTCGAGACCATAAACGGGGATGAATTTTGAATTTATAGCCGAGTCTAAGAGCCATCGATACGCGGAGGTTAGCCTTTTTTCTCATCCCCAGGGGTTATTTTGTCAACACGCGGTGGTTTTCATGAACTAAAGTGAATCCAATAGGTAATGGTTAGGCTCGGAATAGACCCTATAAATAGCTCATAAATATTAGACACAAATTTGGCGTAAAATTTTTTTATTTTCGAGATTTCGAAAATGTTCAAGGGTTACTCATTTGATAGGGTTTACTCCGGGGCAGTTCGGAGCGACATATCTTAAGAGCCAATAAAAAGCCCATAATTCTGAGATCAAAGAAATGCTTCTAAGTATTGTAAAAAAAAATTAGCCCTGGCTTAACGTTATGCTAACGCCTCAACTTTTAAATTTAGAAACTCTCTTAACTGAAATAAGACCACATTTTTTTTTCTGCCCAAATTCGAACAGCTCATAAAAAGCTTGTAATTCCGATGTGAGCTAATGTGTCGAAAAACGGTCTCAATACTTAAAAAATTGAAAAAACGAAAACATTTAAAACAATTTTTTTTGCTTTTAAATTATTTAGGAATCACAGGCTTTTTATGGGCTCCCGAATGCCTCAAAAAAATAATTTTTAGACTCGTGCCTGTTTCGAGAAACTCGAAATTGAAAAGTGGGCGTGCCAGCTTGACATTAAGCTAGCGACAACGTTTTTCGCATATCACTTAGAAACTTTGTATTGGTCTTGTAACGGCCGCAGCCTAACAAATTCATGATTTTAACTTCGAATATTTATTCGAGCGTATCGATACGGAGTTTCCGTTCGATACGCTCTTCAAAGAAGCCCTTAAGGCTATCGTGCATCCGGACCGCCGTGAGCGTCCACTTATCTACGAGACTAAACACTCCGTGACTCTTTATTCCATTGTGAAGCGAGCGCGAAGCCCTCAGCTTCACGCCGGCTTCACGACAGTTCAGCTCCGACCGACGACCAGTGCGGTACACCTCCGAATTACACTCTCTCCGAATTACACTCTCCGACTAATAAACCAGTATTTTTCTATATCATTATTAATTCATTCATTTAACGCGAGCCTGACCAATCGACCATCCGTCACAGTCTCATAATTATGGGCTTTTTATGGGCTCTTTAGATATGCAACATCCCACTTCCTCGGATCAACCCCTATGAGAATAGCAACCCTTACAAATTTTTTATTTTTTTTCCCCGCCATATCTATGTCGAATATTTATCGACTATTTATAGGCCCCATTCCCAATCTACCAACTAAAGTGAATCCAATGAGTATTGGTTAGGCTCGGAATAGAGCTTATAAATAGTCCACAAATATTAGACAGAGAGTGGGAATAACATTTTTTTTTTTTTTTCAAGATTTTGAAAATGTTGAAGGGTTGCGCATTTCATAGGTGTTAATCCTGTAGAAAATGGTTACGCAGGTTTGGTTTAACAGTTTAATCAATAGGTAAAAGATTACAAGCGATGCATTCCGGTAGAATGTCCGTTGACAAGTGAGTTTTACAAAAACATAAGCGAGAGAGTTGCCGTTGCATAGCGCTGGTAAACCGTGAATTGTTTTTTTAGCTATATTCCAACACTCCCCCGTAAAATACAATTACACATCGAATAAATACGCAATAGATTCATTTCAATCCGAGCGCCTCAATACACTTGAGATGTTTCGGCGCTGTTAACCCTTTCGTTAACATATCGGCAGGCATCTGATCTGTCGGGATATATTCGATTTTTAGCTCGTTCCGTTGGACAACTTCCCGTACGAAATGATACCGAATATCAATGTGTTTCATTCGTTCATGAAAGACGGGATTTTTGACAATCAATCCAGCGCTTTGGTTATCGCACAAAAGTTTCGTTGCTCCAAAAACTTGTACGAACTCGGAAAGGAACTTGCGCAAATAAATTGCTTCTTTCGAAGCTTCTCCCAAGGCCATATACTCGGCTTCGGCTGTTGACAATGCAACGGTTTTCTGTTTTCGTGATGACCAGTTTATCGCTGCTCCTGCCAATTTAAAAGCAAAACCGGTATAGGATCTTCTGTCGTCAGTATTAGCAGCCCAATCAGCATCTGCATAGCCAATCAGTTCCTTCTTGGTTTTTTCAAAAGTCAAACCCAAATCTTGAGTCCCTTTTAAATATCTCAGAACGCGCTTTGCGGCTTTCCAGTGTTCTTCGCCTGGATTTTCGTTGAACTGGCTGAGAGCACTCACAGGATAGGCTATATCTGGACGTGTAGACGTTGCGAGATACATTAATGATCCAACAAGGTTTCTGTAGGGGATCTTCTCCATCGCTTTCTTCTCGATGTCAGAGACCGGACACATCTTCTTCGTCAACTTTACAGCGGGATTCATAGGACTTGCTACAGTCTTACAATCTTCCATGTTGAATCGTTGAAGTACATTCTGAATATATTTCTTTTGAGTCATGCGGATGGTCTTCGTTTCGTTGTTTTGAGAGAATTCCAGACCTAAACAGTAATGAATTTTGCCTAGATCTTTCATCTCGAAGGATTTCGATAGACATTTTTTCAATTCTTCCGTCTTTTCTTTATTGTTTGACGCAATGATCAGATCGTCGACGTAGATCAGAACTATCGTTAATTTCTCGTTCCTCTTGTATATATAGACGCAAGTATCGGCGTCGGATGATTTCATTCCGAGTTCTTTTAGTCGCAGATCCAGTTTACGATACCATTGTCGTCCCGATTGTTTCGATCCGTAAATGGACTATTTAAAAGACACACCTTGTTCGTCGGCAGATCTTGCGGATCAAGTATCATCGACAAACCTTCTGGAAAATCCATAAAGATTTCTTCTTCGAGTTCGCCATTCAGGTATGCACTAACGAAATCCAATTGCTGGATCTCAAGATCAAGTTCCTCTGCCAGTCCCATGACAGTGCGAATCGAACTGGCTCGAGTAACTGGGGCAAACGTTTCGTGATAATCCACGTAGCGCTCTTGGGTGAAACCCTTAGCCACTAAACGTGCTTTTCGACGTTCAATTGTCCCGTCCGATCGGAATTTGGTCCTCAGTACCCATTTTGATTCAACGATCTTTCTTCCTTTCGGGTAATCTACGAGAGTCCAAGTACCATTTTTCAACAAAGCTTCATATTCTCGTAGAATTGCTTCCTTCCATTCGTCGGCGTATTGAGATGACATTGCTTCTTTTATCGTCGCTGGGTCATCGTCTTCGATAATTCCGGCGAATTCATTCGCGTCGTAGAACTCTTCTTGCGGAATATCGATTTCTTGTTGAAGTGTGGCTTTTTCAGAATCGTCAGGAATCATATTGTAAAGTTTCTTTGGACGTCCTCTACATCCTGTTCGCAATAGTTTCGGTCGTCCTGGTCCAATCTTCATTTTTTGTTCGATTTGCTGCTCGCGAGCAGTCTCCGATGAATTTTCTCGTCTATCTTCTCGATCGTCTTCTCGTATATCTTCTCGATCGTCTTCTCGATCGTTTTCTCGTATATCTTCTCGATCGTCTTCTCGATTGTTTTCTCGTGTATCCCCTCGATCGTTTTCTCGTGTATCTTCTCGATCGTCTTGATCATCTTGGTCTCCTTGATCTTCTTGATCTTCTGGTTGATTTACTGCTGGGATCTCCACGCTATTTCTTTGCAACGGTTCGAAAGAAATTTCTATCTCTTCAGGTGCTATCTGGGATTCTGCTGCGACCTGAAATTCGTCAAGAAATCTGACGTCTCGGCTAATTCTGATTTTTCTTGATTTCGGATCCCAGAGCCTGTAAGCTTTTGACTCCGTTGAGTAACCGACAAAGACGCATTCAATCGATCTGGAATCGAATTTCCCTTTCGTCGTTTTGTCCAGCATGTACGCTTTTACTCCGAATTTTTGGAAATATATGGCAGTCGGTATTCTTCCTAGCCAAGCTTTGTGGGGTGTCTCGCCGTTTAGACTCCTCGATGGACATCTATTTCGGATGTACGTCGCAGTGTAGATAGCTTCAGCCCAAAAATTCGATGAAAGTTTTGATTGGAGTAGCATGCAACGCGCCATCTCAACTAACGTACGATTCTTGCGCTCTGCAACACCGTTTTGTTGTGGCGTATATTCCACGGTTCGTTGATGTTGAATTCCTTCTTTCTTCAGGTAATCTTCAAACTTCTTACTACGATATTCGCCGCCGTTGTCGGATCTCAGAATTTTTATTTTCTTTCCGGTTTGTTTCTCAACTACGGCTTTGAATTCTACGAATTTATCGAATAATTCACTTTTTACTTTCAAGAAATAAACTTCGCACCATTTGGATTTGTCATCTATGAAGGTGACAAAATATTTCGAGCCTGATAGAGATACAGATCTCATCGGTCCACAAATATCGGAATGAATCAACTCTCAAATATCTGTTGATTCCGTGCTCGACTCTTTGAATGGAGTCTGCGATTGTTTACCTTGTATGCAGATTTCACAAGTCGCCAGTTCTCCTTCGCCTTTGATATTCATTCCGTGAATCTTCTTCTGTTGAATTAATTCTTTCAGATCTTTTCCGTTCAGGTGACCGAATTTTTCATGCCACATCTGTAAGCTTGATTCTCCAGTTCGAGCTATTGTCGCCTCTTCGGCAGATTCTTCTAGAAAGTACAAACTTCCGTTCCTTTTAGCAACCATCACCTTTTCTTTGGTTTTTGGATCAACAACAGATGCTTCAGTCTTGTTGAAATTAACTTCGAACCCGTGATCCGTTATCTTTCCGACGGATATTAGATTGGAACGAAGATCACTTACGTGTAGAGTATCTTCGAGCTTCGCTGTAAGATTTTTGGTTACGTCGATTTTCACTATACCAACACCATCGATGGAGGTAGAATCCTTCGATGCTAAATTCAGTTTACGTGTCAACGGCTCTTTCATGTTTGCGAATTTCGTTTTGTCATTGCACATGTGTGAAGATGCGCCGGAGTCCAAACACCATCGTTCTTCTCGATTGGCGACAGCCTTCATGACAACTTCGGCGCATTTCGTGACTTGGTTACTTTTTGATTCTTCGTTTTTTGGAATTCTACAATCTTTTGCCATGTGGCCCTTTTTGCCACAATTATGACAATTAAATCTGAAGTACCTTCGTTTCGTTTTTTCATCTTTTGCGTGCGGCTTCGTAGTGAATAACGCTTCCGATTTTTCGTCGTTCCCACGTTTTCTCGCTTGATACTCGTCCAATATTTTTATCTTTAATTCGTCTGGAGTAGCCAATTCTTTTCGCGATTTCATAGCTACGCGAAATGACTCAAATGATTCCGGCAGACTCGCCAGTAGAAGAACGGTGATCATTTCTTGTGGGATTTTAATCTCCATAGCCTTCAATTTGTTGATCGTGTCAAAGAAATTTGCCACGTAATCCCTCATATCTTGAGAATCACTTGCCTTGTGACGAATTAATTCTTCCGGCAGCATCGCTTTTCGCGTTGGTCCATCAGATTCGTAAAGATTCTTCAATTTCGTCCAAACTTCAGCTGATGTCGTGCATCCATTTACGTGCTTCAATTCCTCAGCACTTATGGCGATAATTAAATCCGCCATGGCTTTTTCATCGGCGATCTTCCATCCGGCAGCATCGGCGGCTGCTTCGGGTCTAACTTTCTCGCCGTTCACGTAAGCCCATGCATCGTTTTTCACGAGCATTGCTCGAAGGTGGATTTTCCACGTGTCGTAGTTCTCCTTCTTCAACGGTGGAATCTTTATCGTAGACATGATGATTTCGATAAAAGATCTCCTCCGTACGAGAAATAAAAATGTCTGTTTCCGACTCAATCAACTTTCACAATACACTTTTACTCGATTATTTTAGATCGCACTATTTCGCTTGCTGGGCCCATAACCTGTAGAAAATGGTTACACAGGCTTGGTTTAACAGTTTAATCAATAGGTAAAAGATTGCAAGCGATGCATTCCGGTAGAATGTCCGTTGACAAGTGAGGGAAAATGTTTTACAAAAACATAAGCGAGAGAGTTGCCGTTGCATAGCGCTGGTAAACCGTGAATTGTTTTTTTAGCTATATTCCAACAAATCCGGGGCAGTTCGAAGGGACATATCTCAAGAGCCCATAAAAAGCCCATAATTCTGAGATCAAAGAAATGCTTCTAAGTATTATATATAAAAAGTGCAGCTGTCATCTTTTCCGGGTCCACCTTTATGAAAGTCACAATTTGATCGATCATCATGCCACAATGATGAATTTACGTTACAGAAAAAAAATGTGAAGCTGTAGGACTATTTAAATCCACACGTTTTCTGGTATCATGAGCTTTATTTTGATATTCTTATATTTGTATACTGTACGATTCATGGCCGTAGGTAATTGAAACTTACGATTTAAAAATCCACGCTGATAATTACTTTAACGACGTGCTAGAGCGCTCGACTCAAACGCGGTTTACAAGGACATGAAATCTCTCATGATTAAGTTTCATTTACTTTGTCTTGTCTCTTCAATAAAAATAAATAATAATAATAATAATTTCCCACAAGTACTCTTCTGGTCCTCGGCAACCGGTTTTACGACCTGTGCGGTCATTGATAACCTAAAATAGAAAAGAAACATTGCCAATCAATAACAACAAGATTAATCATAATAACGTTCAAAAACAAGCCCCGGATGAGAATTGAATAGTTGTCATACAAGCGTATCTTTTTTTGGTTTTTTCATGTTAATTAAATCTTCTCCAAACATCGCATACATTTCGATCGAATGAACGAAGTCGGAAAATCATAGTATCATTACATATAATAATCTTTGTACACAAAGATTATGTTGTAATCAAGAGACGCGGTAGCGTCTCGACGCCAAGTACTTAAAAAAAGTTTTTAAGCGAGTTGACGAGACGCTACCAAGTATATATACTCCAAAATGCCGGAAATGGATTCTTGCTTCTCGATTTTCTCGGAAACGAAGCACCGGATCGGAATTCTGACGACACTTTTTCCATATATATATAAGACACAAGCTTTCCAACGCGCCCAGTTCCGATTATAACTTTGCGGTAGATGCTGAGATATGGGCATCGTGTCCCTCTTGAGGTCCGAAAATATTATAAAAGTGTCCTGTCCTGTGATGTGATGTGATGTGATGTGAGTCCTCGCGTCTACTGCGCATGTGTCCGCCAGCTGACTCATCTTCCATCTCTCTCGGATGCTCGCATCAGCGCGGCACTTTCTCTCTACCCGTCTCTGTTTGCCCATCTCTCTTGGATCTCGTCGTATATCAGCGCAGCGCACTTCGCGCTTCGGTTAATCGCTCGGCAAAACAAATTCTTCTTTGTTAAGAAAATAAGTGTGATATGTGATATATGGAATGTTCGGTTCGGAATGAAAAAAAGGTGAATGTGTCCACTCGAATCGTGAATGAAAAAAAGGTGAATGTGTCCACTCGTATCGTGAATGAAAAATAAAAATAACTCGTGTTAAAAAATTGATTCATATTATAAAAAATAAATAAATAATAATGTGTTGGATGTGACTTTTTTTAAGGCAGTAGTCTGCTTTACAGGCTTCAAAAAATCGATTTTTCGTTTTTGTCTTAAATCTATTCCAAAACTATCCAAGAATATGTGTTCAAAATTTTAGAGGCCAATTTGACATATTTTCGAAGCTAGATCAGTTTTAGTGGCCGAGCGGCGAGCAGGTGCGAATGCTCGGGCAGACCCGAGCGCGCGCGCTCCACCCCTTCGTGTATTCTATTGTTTGACTATACTCGTATATACCTGAAAGCATTGAACGGTCCTTTGAAATATTATTTGGAGGTTCTAGAAGGTCTGTGTTGAGTAGTTGTTGGGATAACGGTATACAATATAACGGTAAACTATAGCTCTCGGAATCGGCTTCTACACTGCTATTTGTAGCGTCAGCTTTCAGTTTCATTTTTGATTTTGCCGAGCGCACATCGAAATGTCAAGCTACCCGAAAGGTGATCGATGTAAAAGGCAGCGTGCTGCGGAACCGCGAAAGCGAAAATTTCACGGCAATCGTTTTACCAGTGTATCATCGGACGACGGAGACTTACACACGAGTCGCAGTGAGCAAAAGTTGAAGGCAGCAAGCAGCGATGATATCATTATTCATTCATCGCACTGCTACCGCATTATTGAATTCATATCGGTGTTTCTCGCTCTTTCGGAAATCGCAATTTGCAGATCATGCAAACAAAAATTAACGTTTGCAGAAAGCGGTCATCGAGGCCTAGGATTTAAAATTGTTGTTCAGTGTAGGTGTGGTCGACGCGAAATCCAGTCAGGACCATTTATAAATACCGGCTACGAAATCAACAGACGGATTGTTTTTGTTATGAGGCTTCTTGGTATCGGACGAGAAGGGATAAACGTATTCTGCGGCCTTATGGATATTTCTGCAGGTTTTGCAAAATCTACTTATCAACAAATCGTTGAGCATTTGTACGCAGCGTCGAAGACACTGTTCGAGAGTACCTGCGAAAAAGCCGTCACGGAAGAGAAAGAAAAAAACGTTGAACATGGAAGACCTGCGAATCATTTGAAGGTTTCGGGCGATGGATCGTGGAAAAAGCGCGGTTATACTTCTTTGTACGGTGTAACAACGCTCATCGGATACTACAGTGGCAAAGTAATCGATCTGATTGTAAAAAGTGGTTATTGTCATTCGTGTACCATACATAAAAATAGTTTGGATGAAGATGCATTTGAGGAGTGGTATGAGGATCATAAAGACTCATGCTCCTCAAATCATACAGGTTCGTCTGGGAAGATGGAGGTAGATTCCATAACAGAGATGTTTTCGAGATCCGTCGAGAAATTCGGAGTTATGTACAGTAATTATATCGGCGATGGCGACTCCAAAACTTTTACTGGAATCTTAAATAGCAATCTTTACGGGGACGAGTGCACAGTGACGAAAAATGAGTGTGTTGGACACGTGCAAAAGCGTATGGGTACTCGTTTACGGAATAAAAGAAAAACCGAGAAACTTGGAGGAAAGAACGGGCTAACGGAGAGTCTCATCAAGAAATTGACGATTTACTACGGTCTGGCAATTCGTCGAAACGTGAACTCAGTTGAAGGTATGAAGAGAGCTATTATGGCAACATTAGACCATTATTGTTCCACCGATAAAAATCCTCGGCATAAAAATTGTCCAGAAGGCCCGGAGAGTTGGTGCGAATGGCGCAAGGCTAAAGCGGCGAATAATCTGGCATCTTTCAAACACCCGGCAAGATTAATTAATGATAATGTAGAGAAGCACATTCGTCCAATTTACGATGATCTTTCAAATGACGATTTATTGACGCGGTGCTTAGGCGGACACACTCAAAATTCGAACGAATCGTTCAATTCGATTGTGTGGCGCCTAAATCCGAAACACGTAAATTCCGGCTATAAAATCGTCGAAATAGCAGCAAATATGGCTACAGGCATTTTCAACGAAGGTTATTCAGCTGTGCTTTCTACCATGCAGCTCCTCGATATTGTCATCGGGCAGCAATGCAAAAATTTTGCTGACACCGTCGATGCTGAGCGCATAACGCGGGAGAACCGGCGCGCATCACTTTCCAGCAAGGAGGCTCGTACAGCTCGAAGATCGGAAAGCCTCCGCCAAAGCGAGTTTTTTGAAGAAGAGGAAGGATTATTGTATGGCCCGGGGATAGCCGATTAACATCTAATTAGTGTAAGTATCCAAAAACTTACATTTTTTTGGACCGAAAACTTTACAGCCCGTTTTCTCGAGTTTTCATTTTCACAAGTTTTGGAAAACGGTGCCGGCGATAGTAAAAACAATATATGTCCGATCGAAAAAAACCAAAGTGATCTAGCTTCAGTATTGAATTATCTTCTATTTGAACTAAAAAAGTTGGACAAAAGTACTATTTAAATTACTTGTTTTGCAACTTAAAGTGAATTTTTTTTTTCAAAAAAGTGAATATTTTTTTTTAAACTTCGAAAAAATTTGGAATTTCGTCATTTCTTCGGTATTTTTTTAGTTCATATAGAAAAGGAACTTATAAAAACTAAAAAAAAATTTGGTTCCACTGTTTCAGATGCATCGCACGACCTCCATCACCGGCACCGATTTACGAGTGCACACTCCAGGCGCCCCAGAAAAATCGTTACAACTTTGGCAAATTTCAATAATTTGTAATAATAAAAATTGTTTTTTAAAGCTTGAATATAATATACTATCGTCTCAAAATTTCGTTTACCGCAATCATTTCCTTCCCTTTCAAAAAAATTGTTGAAAAAACGCTTTTTTTTCGGCTCCTAAAGCAGACTACTGCCTTAAAGTTAATTCCTCGATCTTTTTATGACTAACCTATTTTTGAAGTTTCGTTTTAATTTGGCTTTTGTCAAAAATTGATATTTTTAAATATATTTGACAGAAAGATGGTTCAGTTTTTTTAAATGCAATCTACGCTCCGTCAGGAAAACATTAACTTATTTACCTCTGTTTGTATAGGTATCTAAACCAGGGAATAAATCTTTTACTGACGGAACTGGAAAACCATGGCCTTCGATATAAGTCCAAATAATACAGAGCGATGATTCTGTTTTTTTTTTTTTTTTTTAAGAATTGAAGGTTCGCAGTGAAAATTTAAATTATTTATATTTTTATATATACTTGTTGCATATAGTGGCGAAAGGCATATACAACTCCACATACAGATGCCCTAGATGCTTTGGAACTTCAGACGCACTCTGACACACAGCGTCAAAATCAAAAGATGTCTTTATCCATTATGCGAGAGAGATAAGTTTTTTTTCAGCTACACATGATGAAAACCACCTCCTGATCCTCACGCAGCTGCCTTCAAAGGTCCAGAGCAGCAGGAGCAGGTACTCAACGAGTCGAAGGTGCCTTTCGTCACCATAAAATGTTACACGAATATATTTTACAGGAAAATGATTTGGTTTTTTTAAAATGGAATCTATTGTTGTGCCGCAGAAACTCGGTTAGCTACTCCGGGTTCTGTGCCTGAGCCGTGAGCTCGAATGTTCGGGATATATCCAGTAAAGGGTTAGAACCCAAGAGAATGAATGCACAATTTAATAAAAAGGTCTTTATTAGGTTATTGAATATTTACCAATCTCGGTACACCCCGTAGCGAGCCACTCGCTAATCACATTTATCTCGGTTATGAAATATAACGTATTGTAATCAACCGTACCGTATCCTGAGATCTGATCAGACTGCCGAGTACCTGCTCTCGATCCTCTATATACTCATCGAGAGCACGTATGTCAGCTTAATATCTAGCGCAAGTTTATGGTTTACTTTAATCTTATAAACAAATATCTTTCCAAATCCTCGCTTTTCTGCGGGCGAGATTTGGAGCATATTTTACATTTCGCAATAATTGCCTCGGTACTCGAGCCGATGCTCCAGTTACCGAGTCGCTCGCGATGGCCTAAGTGCTCCGTCAGCGGTGTCCGGTGACGCGCTCGACGCTCGATGTACGATCGTCGCGTGCCGTTGCGTACCTTACTATTTCGCAACCGGTGTCCCGAATTAATATCTTACTACGCCAGCCGGGGTACAACATTCCTCCCCCCTAAAAAGAAAAGAAATTAATTTAATTTCTTTTCGCTCGTCTCCGCGCGAGCTTTATTTTTACAATCCCTCGTGTACCCCGTGCTTGGTATTACACGCAACTATTCACATCTTCTGGTTTCTCTTTTTTTTTTCCGGTTGCTTAGACGTATTTATGTTCCAACAAATACCTTTAAAAATAATCTGGCTTTTTAATTACTCGTTTCTCGACCATTGGTTATTTCCTATAATTAGCACCGTCCCAAGTCCACACACCAACGTGCACTTGCATATAGATATATATATAACAAAATTTTTCCCCTTAAAAAATGCTCCCATTCTAGAAAATATTCTTCCACAAGGTGTTTTCCCCACAATAAGTGCTTCCCCACTATACTAGAAAATCCCCCATACGTGGGTTTTCCCAAACTAAGTTTCTCCCCCATAGTAGTAAAACTTTCTCGCGACTCATTTCCACCTATACTTCCTTTCCGCCTTCCCCATCGGAAGGTGCACACGACGTTGTCCGAGGATGAGCCGGTTACCCCGTTGGTGGTTCGTCCTGGTTCGGCTGGTCTATTCAGCCCGAACGTGAAGGAGGTTGTGCCCGACCAGACCCCTGGTCCGGAGATCTGGATGCGAAGTCGCCCGACGCCACCGGCGCCGCCCCTGGTGGGTTTCCCTACCCGATGTCCACGCCTCACGTTGGCGCCCGTTCGCTTCCGTTCCCGGTCGTCTTCTCAAGGTTATTGCCGTGCCCGGCGACGGTTGTCTGCTGAGGAGCACGTTGCCCGTGCCGTCGCTTGCTGATTCCTTCGTTGCGCCATCCCTCAATTCAGGGTCAATGGTGCTACGCACTGCCGGTCGCCAACTTCGTGCGGGATTGTCTTTCTGCTGTATTGACTCTTCCTGGCGTCTCGCCGCTCACAGACCTGTCGTGCAGCGACGATGAGTCACCGCCCTGGCTACGGTTTGTTATTAGTGAATTTGGTTTTTCCGCTTCCCCTGTCTCTTCTTTTCCCCATGGGCGTCCTCTCGACCTTGGCGCTGGTTGTCATATTTGCCCGGAGTGGTGACCAATTGATGTAATTCTTTTCCGGGATTACGAGATTTGCCATTATGATTTTTCTCGAGTTTATGCGTCTCAGTTTCGGCAGTCGTTGATTCTCCAAAAATTTATTCTGCCGGGGTGTAAGCTTTCAGTACATCTTCAGCGGAATAATTAACATCCGCAGTCAACTGGTGACTTCTTCAAACTTGTTGTCAATACCGTTGGATGCAACATATCCGTCAAATTCTTCCTCCATACCAGAATTATTTTCTACGTTTATGTTTTATTTCCATTTGGGCGAGGCGATAACCCGCGCCGCGGGATCGGATTTCTGCTGCGTCGACTTCCGCGAGCGGTGCACCGAGCCATTGCCCTGGCCGTTGGACATCGTAACGTAGCTGTCCCTAACCTACCGCACCCCGGACGGGCGACGTATCCGCATCGCTCTTCCTTCGGGTTCTTCCTTTTTTTTTACCTCCGTTTATTTATTTTATTACTCCTTTCTTCATTATTCTCTCCCCTTACTCACTTTTGCTTCCCACAGGAATTATTTTTTTTCGTTTTAATTCCTCTTTTCCTCTCTTTTTTATATCATTTTCCCTTTTTTTTAATTTGATTCCTCCCGTGGGGTTTTCCTCCCCACACCGGGATACAGTTTTATTATTTTCCCCCTTGACGGGAGAAAATTTTAGCCAGGTCGTTTTACCCCCAAAAAAAATGTTTTTTAACTTTCACTCCGACTATTATTCGTTTGCACTGATCCTCTTCCCGACAGTCTCCGCGACGGATTTTTTTCCCCAGCTGCTCGGTGTTCCTCTTTCGTTCCATGTTGTTCTCGCCGGCAGATCTTCCCGTGGCTGGACTCGCGCTGTCTATGAATAGGGTGCTCCTTCGCCCTATTTATAGGGAAAAATTCCCTCTCCCGGCGTAGCCCTGTCGTAGGCGGTGACTGTGTATGCCCTTGCTTGAAATTCCCCTATAGTCCCTTCCTGTCCCGGTGATGCGGGCATCCCTTCGCTCCTTTGCTCGTTCTGCCGGCCCCCATTATTGTCATTATCTTTGGTCTGCCTGTTGTCCCGCTTACGTGCCCGGCAATCCTTCCAGAGATGCCCAGTTTTTTTACAGTAATTGCACGAAATGCTTGCCATATGAACGTTCCCCGGGGCCGGTAGGGGGAGCCTAACTCGGGCCCCCTGTTGACAGTCCTTGGCCACGTGGCCGGTTTGTCCACATGTATAACAGGTGCGTGCTTCCTCCTTGACCGCGCCGTGTGACCGCCGCGGGTTTCCACCCCCCAGACTGGAACTTGCCGAGTCCTGACTGCCTGGGTGCCCTTTCGTCATTTTCTCGACCTCTATGGCCCCGACGATAGCGTCGTGCAGGCTCGAATAATTACGTGATCGCACGAGGGTCTGTAATTCCTTATTCAGGCCGACCTCGAAATTCATCTGTGCGGTTTTCCGGAAGGCATTTCCGATGTAGCGAGCCCCCGCTGCATCGACTCCTTCACACAACTTCTCGATTAATTCCACCGTCAGGTTTTCGACCCGGGTGGCGTAGGTTGAGACGTTCTCTGTTGGTTCCTGTTTCAGTATGCTGAACTGGTATTGCAGAGAGGCGAGGGACTCTCGTTTCCCATAAAGTGCCTCTAATTCGGTTCGTAAATCCCGCAGGGTTACAATAGTTTTGTGCCTCATTTCCCGCGTTGCTCGATCCTCCAGTTTGCTGCTCCGGATGAGCGTAAGAAGAGTGGACCGCTGCTCGGGAAGAACCAATCCCCATACCGCTTCACATGATAAAATAAAACCGTCGAGCTTCGTGGGATCGTTCCCGTCGAAGGTTTTAATATTTCGCAGGGCGGCGGGTATATCCAAATACACCGGTACCGCCCTAATCTGGGTCAATACCCGGGTTTGTCGCCGAAATGGTGACTGCCGCCGCGGCGGGGTTACCCCTCCCCGTTGTGGCCCACGGGACTCCAGAATGTGGTTCCTCATGGTTTCCTCCAAGGCCAGGAGACGTTCGACCATGGAATCAGCATCCATCGGTGGTGCCGCCTGGGACCGGTTGCGAGCTTCCTCCAGCTGCCCCTCGAGTTCACTTATCTGCATCTGCGCGATGGTATGTACCGTCTCGTCCTCAGGGCCTCGCTGACTCTCATTTCCTCCCCGGGATTCCCTGTTGTCCTCGTGCGTGTCCTCCTGTTCGGTGAATAGGGTTCTTCGGGTAGCCCTCAGGGCAGGTTTGAGCGGGAGACCATTGCCTCTCCCGTGTTCGCCGTTCCCGCCGCTAGCCGTGTGCCCGACTTGACCTCGTAATGAGCGCGCCATTCGGGAGATTTCCTGGGACACCATGGCCGGCGTGACCTCATCCGGTCGGCGCTCGAACATCTGCACGTCGATGTTCTCCCAGCCAGTTCCCCTCTGGGTGTTTACCCCGTACAGCGGGTTTGGCGAATTTCCTCGCCCCTCCTCGTTACCTTCAACCGATTGCTCCCCCAGCACCTCCCGTGCCCGGTTCATGATGTCGGCTAGGGCGCCTTGGATGCCCTCAACCATCCCCAATTTTGTGACGGTGATAAAAAAAATCACGTCACAGTTTATTAAAAAAAACCTCTTAAAAAGAAAAAATCTGCCAAAACAGATGTTTATCAAAATCTCAACAAAAAATAAAAATAAAAATTGAAAAGAAATCAAATCAAACCAGCCAAGTAGTAGTACATACAAAAAAATTCTTCAAAAAATATGTTCATCAAAACAAGCTAAAAAAATATACAAGATGCAAAAAATCTTGACAAAAAAAAACTTGGCGTGCCAGTTTTTTTTCCAATAGCTGTCGTACATGGTTCATTCAAATAATCGAGGGAGAGGAAAAGTAACTGTAGTAACTGCAGTAACTGTAATTGTAAAAAAAAACCTGGCACGCTAAGTTTTTTTTTCTTTTTTTTTGTTGAGATTTTGATAAACATCTGTTTTGGCAGATTTTTTCTTTTTAAGAGGTTTTTTTTAAATATTATACTTGAAGGCTTGTAAGAGCACACAGACCGTTGATAAGAAAATACTCAGATATCTGTCTCATTAAAATATAAATGTTCGGTCAAATGTAGTTAACTGATACATAATGTACACTAGTATGTGGTTGCAAAGGTTTATACTCGTTCCACGCCAGCCCGCTTTTGGCTTCTATTCTTTTTGCGCTTCTGCTCGCTCAACGCCTTCTATACTCTTCACGCGCCCGTTCACACACTGCCCTCTATATTTGGGCGGGCTGGCGTGAAATATTTTACGCGCTCCCGCCCGCTTAGGACTTGATACTATACCGCACGGCGCGCGGCGCCACAGGTATCTGTTATTGTTTTAGCACCATCTCCGGACAGAACGGCAGCACGTTTGAGCTTGATCGTCCATAGAAAAAGTTACTTGTCGTTCGCATGCAGACGGTTAATCCTATATTCCAGCGCTCAGCGCCAGCGCTCAGTATCGACTGCGTGGTGCCTTTTTGCCGGACTGAGGGGTTGCGGAGGTCCTTCGTGGCCTCCGCTGCTCGGCTGTGGAATTCCATTCCGCCGGAGATCAGGCGGCTTGGCTCTGTCGTGCTGTTTAAGCGGGCCTATATGGCCCTGTTGCTTGAGGGGATGGGCTAATCTTTCTTTTTATCTTTGCCTTTGCATTGTTATTGTATTCTATTATTATTATTTTCTGTTATTTTTCTGGTATTACATTATTATTATTCTCTGTTATTTTTTCTCTATTATTGTACTCTATTATTTTGCTTCTGTATTATTATTCTGTTGTTTTCTTGTTCTTATTATTATGTTGCTTATTTTGTACTGGCACGGTGTTCTTAGGGGGCTGTGGCCTCAGAACACGAAATAAACGCTTCTATCTATCTATATTTAAAAAAGTATTAGTATGAGACCCTAGTCTCATACTAATATGAGACTAGGTTTGTTCTCTAGTTTGTCTAGTTTGTAATATATTTAGCTTGATAGTGTGTTGTGTATATAGCTTGATAGTGTGTTGTGTGTGATTGATATAGTGTAAATAGTTCGACAGTTTGTCCATCGATTTGGACAAAGGGACAAAGGGACGACATCATGGCTTACTATTTATGACTTTCGAACAGAATCGTGAAATAATGTCGAAGACTATTAAAAACCGGGGTTGGCCTTGCCGAATGTCTTCGGAAGAGATCGACACAATCATCGTATCTTGTGCCGAAAAAATTTTTCTCGACGGTAAAGTCGTGTCCAAGAAAGATGCGGTGTGGACGATAATGTCGAAAAAAGCCGATGGAAAAAAAATGCGAACGGCTTTTATAGTTATTTAACAGATAACCGAAATAACATCAAGACACGTGTCCAACAGTTAATCGACGGCAATCCCATGTCGAAATCTATCTCTAGCGCTGCCGATGTATGTTACGTCCCGATTTTCGCGAGTTTCGAGTCTCTCGAAACTTCTCGGGAATCGGTGCGTAACTCTCTTCTGCTGACGCGCTTTCCCGCGGGTCGAGCGGCGAGTCGCGCCGGGCATCCGGGGTGTCATTTGAAACCACGGTTGTCCTCGCGGTGCGCTCCCGAGTCGGCGGAAATCGCTCAGCATAAATGGATATCAGAATTATAATAAATGAAAAGAATAAGAGGCTCGGGAGACGCGCGCTCCGACGATCGAGGAAGAGCAGTCTCTAGACAGTCATGATCAAAGATAGATCGGTCTAGGGTCTCCACGACATCGTGGCCACATAGGTCTGTAAATCTTCGATAGTTAACAACCGGTACTGCAACAAAGATAGTTCGCTATAGAATTGGGAACGTGGCTTCGTGAGTGTGTTCCGCTGTGGTGTAAATCGAGTCGTGTTAATGATAAGCAAAGCTCCGTGATCTGTTTCCGCATAGGTCTGTCAATCTCCGATAGTTGGCCCTCGATACTGTTACAAAGATAGTAACGATAGTATCGAGAACGTAGCTTCGCGAGTATGTTCCGCCGCGGAGTGAATCAAGAGACGCGGTAGCGTTTCGACGCCAAGTTATTAACTTACCAGCAACGTAATCAAGAACTTATTAGAGATTCTAGTGATTCAGCGGCTTATGTTCAAGCATTGTAATAGTGTAGAAACTAAGAACCCCCGCCGGAGGGAAGCGGCACAACGTGTGAGTAATGGTATGGGTATGTGTGTGGATGAATGTATGAGTAACGTAATCCCCATGTTGACGGGATTGCGAACATTGTCTTTCGGCGTCAACTCACATTTTGTATTTTAATATTAGCAATACAGCAACTACAGTTTTCCCCTTAATTCGGTTATTATTTTATTTGAACGAAAACCCTATTCGGAATTCCCGTTCAGGTACTCGTGGACCGGGCCCGTACGGGACGGAGCAAGGCGGCCCACAACAAATAATTAAATATTGGTTTGCTACGTTCGAGAACGAGCTTTGCTCTACCTCGGACGTAACATGTAGACAACGATTCGACGGAGATTATTGCCGATACGGATACCGAAGCGTCGATCCTTAAGGATTCGATAAAAATCCAAATAAACTTCACCCACCGTGAATTCACAGATTTGTTGGAAGAAAAAGAATACAAGCGCAGAGAAGAAGACCGACCGGACTTGTTGCACCGACGATATACCACCTTTATTCCCGGCCGGTGGCAACTGGCAGTGACCGAAAAATTGTGGCTTAAAAAAGTCAAACACTTGGGCTCTTGGGCGCTATCGGTCAATTGATTTTGTCAAAGAACAAAGTTGAAGCTGCAGAACGCCTCACATGGCTGCTGACGGTTCGCCGCAGCGAAGGGGAGGCCTGCGGGGAAAACGGCCCGAGCTTATGTGACATCGGAAAGCGAGAGCTGAAGAACTTATTAACAGGATCGCCAAACAAGATAGTTGATGACAGTATAGGTTAGTATTCAACAGTATCACTATTTTCAATGTACTTTTTAAGTATTATTTGCGACCGTCGTGTAACGCAGTCAGATGAGTTTTTTTTTAGTTATGTGGATGGCTCACTCACACATGCGAAAAATTAATTTGCAATATATTGTAACGGAAGCGCCGCCATAGGCCTCCGTCACAAGGAGACAGGATACGCCAGGAGACCGGTGACCCTCCCTACACACCTGAAGTTCGTAGCATGGATTCCGTTACCGGCGGGTGGTTGTGGTCCTCAATCACCATCGGGAGAATACCTACCTTGCCCGCACCACGCCCAAGGACAGGTGATCTCCCACCGATCCCGGACATAGCCCCTCCCGGTCAGGCCAAAGACCCCACTGCGGAAGAAGATCGAGTCGTCTGGGGGAAATTTCTCCTCTGGCGAGCCAAGGCGACACGCGGTCAACAAAAGTGCGAACGGAGCGCCTTTCGCCATCATTTCATCGTAGTCCACTAACAGTCAGCATCTACGAGAGATCGGAGCCACGCTCGTACTAGTGTTTAGGTCAGCGTCCTTAACGTTCAAACACTTAGGGCACTCGTTGAGCAATATTCCCCACACAAGTGAGTGTGGAGGTAGGCGGAAAAAATACCCCTGGAAAAAATACCCCCGGAAAAAATACCCCCTGGAAAAAATACCCCCGGAAAAAATACCCCCGGAAACAGACGAATTCGTGCCTTTACGGATACGGAGTCAAATGAAAAAAAAAAAAAATTATTTAAATTTAAAATCTAAATAATAATAAAAATTTTAATTTAAATTCTAAATAAAATTATATGAATTCTAAAAAATCAAGTAATTCATTTCAAATGGTTGTATGATTTTTTAGTTTAATAATTAATTTTTTTCATCATTTGTTGATAACTTTTGACATTATTGATATGCAAAATCAAAGGGCTGGATATCCTTAATAAATCAATAAGCAATGTCATTAATCGCTATAATGCGTGTGTGCGTGTGTGCGTGTGTGCGTGTGTGCGTGTGTGCGTGTGTGCGTGTGTGCGTGTGTGCGTGTGTGCGTGTGTGCGTGTGTGCGTGTGTGCGTGTGTGCGTGTGTGCGTGTGTGCGTGTGTGCGTGTGTGCGTGTGTGCGTGTGTGCGTGTGTGCGTGTGTGCGTGTGTGCGTGTGTGCGTGTGTGCGTGTGTGCGTGTGTGCGTGTGTGCGTGTGTGCGTGTGTGCGTGTGTGCGTGTGTGCGTGTGTGCGTGTGTGCGTGTGTGCGTGTGTGCGTGTGTGCGTGTGTGCGTGTGTGCGTGTGTGCGTGTGTGCGTGTGTGCGTGTGTGCGTGTGTGCGTGTGTGCGTGTGTGCGTGTGTGCGTGTGTGCGTGTGTGCGTGTGTGCGTGTGTGCGTGTGTGCGTGTGTGCGTGTGTGCGTGTGTGCGTGTGTGCGTGTGTGCGTGTGTGCGTGTGTGCGTGTGTGCGTGTGTGCGTGTGTGCGTGTGTGCGTGTGTGCGTGTGTGCGTGTGTGCGTGTGTGCGTGTGTGCGTGTGTGCGTGTGTGCGTGTGTGCGTGTGTGCGTGTGTGCGTGTGTGCGTGTGTGCGTGTGTGCGTGTGTGCGTGTGTGCGTGTGTGCGTGTGTGCGTGTGTGCGTGTGTGCGTGTGTGCGTGTGTGCGTGTGTGCGTGTGTGCGTGTGTGCGTGTGTGCGTGTGTGCGTGTGTGCGTGTGTGCGTGTGTGCGTGTGTGCGTGTGTGCGTGTGTGCGTGTGTGCGTGTGTGCGTGTGTGCGTGTGTGCGTGTGTGCGTGTGTGCGTGTGTGCGTGTGTGCGTGTGTGCGTGTGTGCGTGTGTGCGTGTGTGCGTGTGTGCGTGTGTGCGTGTGTGCGTGTGTGCGTGTGTGCGTGTGTGCGTGTGTGCGTGTGTGCGTGTGTGCGTGTGTGCGTGTGTGCGTGTGTGCGTGTGTGCGTGTGTGCGTGTGTGCGTGTGTGCGTGTGTGCGTGTGTGCGTGTGTGCGTGTGTGCGTGTGTGCGTGTGTGCGTGTGTGCGTGTGTGCGTGTGTGCGTGTGTGCGTGTGTGCGTGTGTGCGTGTGTGCGTGTGTGCGTGTGTGCGTGTGTGCGTGTGTGCGTGTGTGCGTGTGTGCGTGTGTGCGTGTGTGCGTGTGTGCGTGTGTGCGTGTGTGCGTGTGTGCGTGTGTGCGTGTGTGCGTGTGTGCGTGTGTGCGTGTGTGCGTGTGTGCGTGTGTGCGTGTGTGCGTGTGTGCGTGTGTGCGTGTGTGCGTGTGTGCGTGTGTGCGTGTGTGCGTGTGTGCGTGTGTGCGTGTGTGCGTGTGTGCGTGTGTGCGTGTGTGCGTGTGTGCGTGTGTGCGTGTGTGCGTGTGTGCGTGTGTGCGTGTGTGCGTGTGTGCGTGTGTGCGTGTGTGCGTGTGTGCGTGTGTGCGTGTGTGCGTGTGTGCGTGTGTGCGTGTGTGCGTGTGTGCGTGTGTGCGTGTGTGCGTGTGTGCGTGTGTGCGTGTGTGCGTGTGTGCGTGTGTGCGTGTGTGCGTGTGTGCGTGTGTGCGTGTGTGCGTGTGTGCGTGTGTGCGTGTGTGCGTGTGTGCGTGTGTGCGTGTGTGCGTGTGTGCGTGTGTGCGTGTGTGCGTGTGTGCGTGTGTGCGTGTGTGCGTGTGTGCGTGTGTGCGTGTGTGCGTGTGTGCGTGTGTGCGTGTGTGCGTGTGTGCGTGTGTGCGTGTGTGCGTGTGTGCGTGTGTGCGTGTGTGCGTGTGTGCGTGTGTGCGTGTGTGCGTGTGTGCGTGTGTGCGTGTGTGCGTGTGTGCGTGTGTGCGTGTGTGCGTGTGTGCGTGTGTGCGTGTGTGCGTGTGTGCGTGTGTGCGTGTGTGCGTGTGTGCGTGTGTGCGTGTGTGCGTGTGTGCGTGTGTGCGTGTGTGCGTGTGTGCGTGTGTGCGTGTGTGCGTGTGTGCGTGTGTGCGTGTGTGCGTGTGTGCGTGTGTGCGTGTGTGCGTGTGTGCGTGTGTGCGTGTGTGCGTGTGTGCGTGTGTGCGTGTGTGCGTGTGTGCGTGTGTGCGTGTGTGCGTGTGTGCGTGTGTGCGTGTGTGCGTGTGTGCGTGTGTGCGTGTGTGCGTGTGTGCGTGTGTGCGTGTGTGCGTGTGTGCGTGTGTGCGTGTGTGCGTGTGTGCGTGTGTGCGTGTGTGCGTGTGTGCGTGTGTGCGTGTGTGCGTGTGTGCGTGTGTGCGTGTGTGCGTGTGTGCGTGTGTGCGTGTGTGCGTGTGTGCGTGTGTGCGTGTGTGCGTGTGTGCGTGTGTGCGTGTGTGCGTGTGTGCGTGTGTGCGTGTGTGCGTGTGTGCGTGTGTGCGTGTGTGCGTGTGTGCGTGTGTGCGTGTGTGCGTGTGTGCGTGTGTGCGTGTGTGCGTGTGTGCGTGTGTGCGTGTGTGCGTGTGTGCGTGTGTGCGTGTGTGCGTGTGTGCGTGTGTGCGTGTGTGCGTGTGTGCGTGTGTGCGTGTGTGCGTGTGTGCGTGTGTGCGTGTGTGCGTGTGTGCGTGTGTGCGTGTGTGCGTGTGTGCGTGTGTGCGTGTGTGCGTGTGTGCGTGTGTGCGTGTGTGCGTGTGTGCGTGTGTGCGTGTGTGCGTGTGTGCGTGTGTGCGTGTGTGCGTGTGTGCGTGTGTGCGTGTGTGCGTGTGTGCGTGTGTGCGTGTGTGCGTGTGTGCGTGTGTGCGTGTGTGCGTGTGTGCGTGTGTGCGTGTGTGCGTGTGTGCGTGTGTGCGTGTGTGCGTGTGTGCGTGTGTGCGTGTGTGCGTGTGTGCGTGTGTGCGTGTGTGCGTGTGTGCGTGTGTGCGTGTGTGCGTGTGTGCGTGTGTGCGTGTGTGCGTGTGTGCGTGTGTGCGTGTGTGCGTGTGTGCGTGTGTGCGTGTGTGCGTGTGTGCGTGTGTGCGTGTGTGCGTGTGTGCGTGTGTGCGTGTGTGCGTGTGTGCGTGTGTGCGTGTGTGCGTGTGTGCGTGTGTGCGTGTGTGCGTGTGTGCGTGTGTGCGTGTGTGCGTGTGTGCGTGTGTGCGTGTGTGCGTGTGTGCGTGTGTGCGTGTGTGCGTGTGTGCGTGTGTGCGTGTGTGCGTGTGTGCGTGTGTGCGTGTGTGCGTGTGTGCGTGTGTGCGTGTGTGCGTGTGTGCGTGTGTGCGTGTGTGCGTGTGTGCGTGTGTGCGTGTGTGCGTGTGTGCGTGTGTGCGTGTGTGCGTGTGTGCGTGTGTGCGTGTGTGCGTGTGTGCGTGTGTGCGTGTGTGCGTGTGTGCGTGTGTGCGTGTGTGCGTGTGTGCGTGTGTGCGTGTGTGCGTGTGTGCGTGTGTGCGTGTGTGCGTGTGTGCGTGTGTGCGTGTGTGCGTGTGTGCGTGTGTGCGTGTGTGCGTGTGTGCGTGTGTGCGTGTGTGCGTGTGTGCGTGTGTGCGTGTGTGCGTGTGTGCGTGTGTGCGTGTGTGCGTGTGTGCGTGTGTGCGTGTGTGCGTGTGTGCGTGTGTGCGTGTGTGCGTGTGTGCGTGTGTGCGTGTGTGCGTGTGTGCGTGTGTGCGTGTGTGCGTGTGTGCGTGTGTGCGTGTGTGCGTGTGTGCGTGTGTGCGTGTGTGCGTGTGTGCGTGTGTGCGTGTGTGCGTGTGTGCGTGTGTGCGTGTGTGCGTGTGTGCGTGTGTGCGTGTGTGCGTGTGTGCGTGTGTGCGTGTGTGCGTGTGTGCGTGTGTGCGTGTGTGCGTGTGTGCGTGCGTGCGTGTGTGCGTGTGTGCGTGTGTGCGTGTGTGTTCGATAATTTGAACATCCGTTAAGGCACGAATTCGTCTGTTTCCGGGGGTATTTTTCCGGGGGTATTTTTCCGGGGGTATTTTATCCGGGGGTTTTTTTCCGGCGGTATTTTTTCCGGGGGGTATTTTTTCCGGGATTCAAGTGTGGATGCTTTATTGCGAAACGAGTCCAGCAAGTAAAGATTCGAGACACTCGGTTAAGTGTTAACGGTGAAACGTCGCGGGGATACAAATAGTTTAACGCGCGAATCGTTTTCGATCTCATTCGCGAACGTGATTGCGGTAATCACCCAAAGTACTCATCCACTCGCACGCAGTTAGAATCGAGCGAACGTGATTGCGGTAATCACCCAAAGTACTCATCCACTCGCACGCAGTTAGAATCGAGTCACCCGACCACGTTAACATCTCGCTACGGGGATACAAATTACGCGAGCGAACATCTTACGATCTAGGGTTCGCAAAGCTATGGTCCGTGTAGCAAGAAGCTCTCATCGATACTCTGCTACCGTCTCCTGCGCTCGACAAGATGGGATATCTAAAGTCGAGGAATCTAGGACACCCAGATTTGCTACATAATTTTCGAAATTGAGTGTAAAGCTCCACAAGGTCACGTCGTGTGGACCCTGTGAATCTATTTTTCTTTGCCAAAGTCGAGTCAAAAAGTTTTCTTTTGGATTGCCTCTCAATCTCACAAGTTGTCCGGGAACGCGCGGCTATCCGGACGACTGGATTTTCCTTTCAAGCCAGGCACAACTCCAACAGCTCGAGTGTGGCAGTTGGCCCGCTCCGAAAAGCTGTACACTTTATAATTTTCTTTTAAAAGAACGTGACGTTCCTCGCGTACGGTATAGTCTCGCGAATGCAAAGCACTGAACCGTGTCGACTCGAGAGCACGCCGTGAGCGAGAAGATAGACCGAGCGTCGATCCCAGCGCCCTTCTGGACACTGTGATCCACGATCGCTCCACAGGAATCGCGCATAAAAATCATCTCTTTATTCTGCGAGACGACTGGCCTTCTGCCTTTCGTCCCGAAACCACTACTTCCCGGTCACTTGATCGGTGTGAAGAGAGGTACCGTTCGAAGCCGTAACTTCCGTAACACTCCTCTCACTGACCCCAACCTATGCCAAATGCCACTCAACACCAAACCAGCAATCTTCTCATCAATCAATTTAATAAGTTAATCCCTCTTTGCACTTTCGCTTCTCGAGAGTGTCTCTTCTTCATTCGATCCACCAAATTGCCGATGATGAAGGGTCGCTACTCTCGTGCGGCGCGAAACGCTTGAGAGACATTTATTCCTACTGAGGCAATCTCGAACTAATTAATAAACCAATTTCCTTTCGTCCCTCTACCGTCACAACCAGTGCGGTCGAATCGAGTTCCGCTTGTTTCCCTTCCCTCTGTACCTTTTCCTTTGGGGTAACGGTAGAACGAAATAAAATCACGTGATCGGTAAATTCCTCGCGCTATCGCATACCTTGCCGCTCAAGGTTGCTCTCGAAGTCGAAGGCAGGTAAGAATTAACCGAAACGTTACAATATATATATTGTGACGTGGCACGTCACAAGTTCTTCCCGCTGCCTGGCTCGAAGGCCCACCACTCACCTAGGGAATAAACCGGAATTAGGACTACAATTTAAGCAACGAATTTTACCATTGTTAACCCCCTTCCCTGACTGACCTTCATCCCCTACCACCCCGTCAGACCTCATACTTACTCATCGAAGGCCCCGTCAGCCCTCCGATGCACCCACCGAAGACCCAGCGCAGCCACCGAAGACCCATCGCAGACACCAAAGATCCATCGCAGCTATCGAAGACCAACCTGGAGGGAAATTGACCCCCTGCGAAGCCTGACCGACCCCGAACAACCTAAACAGCCAACAATTTGAGACGCAGGAAGACCTATCAAGCACTAACCTGCAAACCTGAAGACCGTCCAAAATGCCAGTCCGACCCCGACAGCCCCGGGAAAAATTCCGACGAGTCGGAGCATCCTTCCCGACTCGTCCACAGGCACTGAAGAACCCGGCGACACCCTCTCGGCTCGGATTGCCGAGTGTAAACCGACGAGGTGTGTCGTCCGGGTAAACACTAAATTCAGCACGCGATCTGTCAAGGGAGACACTTCGCCGACGCGCCGCATGGAACCGCCACCTCCCGTCGCCAAGAACTGCTCGTCGATCGATGGGAAAATCGATGACGAGGATGCGCGCGCCGTACGTCGCGACGAGTCTTCCGTCGCGACGAAATATTCGCACGGCCGCGCGGCCAATCCCGACGCCCACCCGCAGCCAGTCCCGAAATCCACCAATGGGAAACCGACATCCATACGCTCACTTGCAAGACCGACCCTAAGGTGGAGAAGAAGCCGGAAGCAGCGATGCTGACATCACTTCGAGCCCAGGCGTGTGAAAGACGAGTGTGTGTGATCAGAGCGAAAGTAATAAGGACATTTTAAGACGACTCGGCTGTCCCCGTCGAGAGCAAGACTCCTTCCCGGAGAGTATCAACGATAAGCCATTCCCCAGGATACGATTTTGGACCATTACGGAGAATTATAACGACCAGGCAAATCGAGGAATATTGAGAGGAATATTGTGCGAAATATCGGACGGTTCTGTAACCGATATTTTACGAGTGACCAGGTTGCGTGAGTAGCGCATAAGTTTTCCCCCGCCTGCCCCTTTCTCGATTTTTCCCATCTTCCCGACCCCTGAACATTTACCCGAGCCCCCTTTTTCGTAATAGTAAGCGTTTATTATTGTGACTTTTCCGACCGTCGAGTACCGGCCGCCACGTGCGCCGACATTTCTGAGTTATTCAAACACGTGCGCGTGAGTGGTGGTATTCGCGGGATTTTTCCGCGTGCGTTCCTATAAGTTATTATTATTTTTCCCCGTTCCCCGAGACGCATTTTTGCGAGTATTTACCGATTTTTATTATTGTAATTTTTACCAGTTTGTGTGCCGAGGTAATTTGTCAAGAAGCCCTGGAACAGTGTCCCCGACCTGAGAAGTCTCATCCCCCTCCCCCCCCCCCCCCCCCGTTCCTTGCTAGCCGCGTGCCGCGCAAATTTGCCGATTGTCTTTCTTTTTTTTTCCTGTGAGTTACGGTGCTACGCCGAGAAAGTAGCTGGCGCCCAAAAACAACAATTGACAATTTATTTTGAGTTTAATCATTTTTCGAGTTTCATTACTTTTTTTGAGTTTTCTTATTTTTCTCCTGAGTTTCGATCTTAGCCCGATCGAGGTTTTTGTGTAGAGTTTTCACCGGCCAGCCCCCTTTTTCCGTGCGACCGACCCCAACCCCCTGCCGTCCCAATACTTATGATAAACCTCGTTTTTTTGTATAAGCTTTTCAAGTCAGTTATTGCGATTATTATTTGACTTTTCCGTTCCCCCTTTTATTTTGTTTTATTCGTTTGTTACCTTCGATTAACGCTGTTAAGCTCTTTTCTTATTTCCCTCCCCGATTACCATTGAAGTACCCCCTTCTTTTTGTTGTAAGACCCCGACCTCGTTTCCTTTTTTTTTCTTTTCTCTTTTGTTATTACCTGTTATTTTTGCAACGTTGACCTATTGAAGAATATAATATTTTAGTTTTCTACACAAAACTTCGGACCGTTATTTCCCCCTTCCCTTCACCCCCCTTACTCCACAGATCGACCCAGTTTTGGGAGACTACACGAAAAGGTATCATCACAATATATATTGTCTAAGTGACTGAACCGTCCTCGTTGCACGAGAATATGAAATGAAAAATGTACAATGTAATGGTATTGTATTTTCTTTTTACAGTTTTTTTATGCATATCGAAGAACTTTTTTTTCCAATGTAAATATAGAAATTGAAATGGAAGCAAAAAAAAGTATACATAAATATACTTTTTTATTTCCGTAGCGATTCCCTTACAGTGCAAAGTATAATTGTTCGACATGTAAAAAAATGAGATGAGAATAATTTCTTATTATACTGTACGTTTCGCTCGCCAGAATATTGACGAATTCATTGTACATTTTGCACGCGCATGTTCTTTTGTTTTTTACCGACAAGGTGATGTGTAACCTTTAAGGAAACAAAGCATAACCCGTCCCTGGTCTTTATTCAAATTTTGTAACGTTTAAGTTTTATCTTTATTAGCATCGGTACTTGTAGAAAAACTCAAAGGCAACATAAACAACGAGAAGTTGGGCAACGACGCCGAAAAGGAAGAAGAAAACGAGAGTGACAAAGCAAACGACGAAAACGAAGTGGAGGTGGCGAGTGACGAAGAGGAAATTAGAAAAGACGGAGGATGAAAACACAAACGAGGAGTCGGACAACGATAGTTCATTCGTTACCAAATCCAGAGGGAGTTTATGGAAGGCTTGGGCTTTAAAGATCGACAATACAGTGAGAAAGTCGATAAAAGAGAATGTCGGTGATGACGACAATGCTCATTTTTGTCCCCGTTTGGCTAATCGTATCATCTATGACATGAAACTATTTCCACTTTGGTCATGTGTCTGCCGGAACACGTTTGAGTATGGACGCGAACCTGCTTCAAGTGCGCCAGTGGAATCAGATTTTAAAAACGTAAAGAAACATGTTTTACAAAATGAGGACCTCCCGATGAGACCGGACGATCTTATAAAAAAACATGCTAAACATCTTAGCGGTCGCATGAAAGTAATTTCGTGTGCGTTAGCCGAGGCTGTCGAGGTCGAGCGAGACTCTAACGAAGGAACGTCAACAGGCAGCAACAACGCAGATTCGAACAAAGATGGAAGCGATAACAAAGAGCCAACAAATTAAGGTCTGGACGTAGATGCAATTCCGATCGCGAACTCTACATCTAACGCAGAACCGGAAAATGATCTCGCTGTCGTTGTTCAAGCAGAACAATGTTTCGAATATGAAGCTGAAATTTACCCGGATGATAGAGTCGCCGCTCAGGCCAACGACGGTACTCCTGCAAGATCAACAACGTCTGAACAAGAAACCCGTCGACCGAAAAAAATTGATCAGATTACTGCTAACGGCTGTGTCGCATGTAGCGATGGCGACATACCAAGTGGTGCACATAGATGCGTTTTTTGTAAAAAGTCGGTGCACGCATTACCCTACTGTTCAAAACCGGCGGAAGGACAAGAGGAAGGATACGGACAGAAAAGCGTTTGTCTCCTGTGTCTGAACATTTTTCCGGAAAGTGTGGAAAGAAATGCGACAACAAACGCCAAAGAAAACTGGAGACATTTGGCCATCAGTCCGCCAATGCAGTCCGTTCGATGTACGAAATCTTTGAAAGGTCGTACTTCACCAGAACTAGTCTCAACAGCTACGAAATCAAAGAAACGTTCTCGCTATTTGCAGCCCAACTGTATGGACCACGAGTTGGTGCTGCACGAAAAACTAAATCGTGTCCCCATCCTGAAGAATGGCAACAATATGTCACTGAAGGCTGTTACGCGACAGAAAAGTCACATTAACAAACACGTGCGCCTTCGACAGTATCGTCCAATTATTTTTAACGTCTGCTCTCGACTCGGAGGCCTTCAGCGAAACTTGCGCAGCTTCTCCGAATGAACTTTTGAAAATGGTCTACAAAGTATCGAAAAACGGAGTGCGAGCGAATACATATCGTACGCGGGCGGCCATTCTTTCGAAGGTCGGTGAAGTTCTAAATTCTCATTGCGGTGTTGATCTCATCGGTGCTCAGATGGATGCTGGGGGATTGACGCAGAAAATGTTCCAAGATGTGCCAAGTCTTACGGAAGTAATACGATGCTCAGGAGGATGCCAGGAACGAAAAGCCTGTATGGCGTTGGAAGATCGGGCTTGCGCGAATGCAACGTGCTTATCTGCTACACGGCCGACTATCGTCGTCCAACCAGGTGAATACATGCACGATATTGAAATAAAATGAATGGTTGTATGGCATAATATAATTGTATGTCTTAACAGGTCTATTTCTTCTGATCGAGATAGCCACTGAGACTGGAATAGACAACGAACCGCAGCAGTTGACGAACGTCCCCACTATTCTGAACTTGTCATTTTCAGAAAAGGTGTACCACCTTGCTGGAGTGATCCAATTTTATCTCCCCGTTATTACGCGTCGAAATTCTGAACCCGAGAAAGCACTAGGTCACTATATCGCTATATCGTATAAACGTGACCATAGCTGGATGGCGTATGATGATACAAAAGATCAGGAGAAGCCCTTGATGCTTCGGCGTCAAGGGCGTCAAGGGCTACTTCCAGATATTAATGTACAGAAGATAATTTTTTTCTTCGATCGAGCAGTTGACCTGATTTTATCGCGATAAATATCTGGTTTTTTTTAGTCACGGCCTGCACGCCCTTTATATCGCTGTACTTTATAAACGTGATCGAGCTGAATCGGGTACACTGATACACACGATCAGGAAAAACCCTTGAGGCAAAAGAGTCGAGGTTACTACCACATGCTAATGCACAGAAGAGCATTTTTTCTGTGATTATTTTTTTTTTCTGTTCGATCGAGCAGACGACCAAAGTTTATCGAATTAAAGATTTTTTCTTGTCTCGGCCTGCGCGCCCTATATATCGTTGTACTTTATAAACGTGATCGAGCTTTAACTACATTATTATTAAAAGTGTATCTTTGTGTACAAAGATTAATTACGTAACGAGACTGTGATTATCCGACTTCGTTGATTCGATCGAGACCGCAACGTATGTGATGTAATGGATATAATGAACATGAAAAAACAAAAAAAAATATATGCTTGTATGAAAACCGTTCAATTTTCATCCTTGTCTTATTTCTGAACGTTATTATTATGACTATTCTTCTATTTATTCATTGATAGTGTTTATTGTTCATTTTAGGTTAGTAATGATCGCACACGGCTCAAAACCGTTTGCCGAGAACCGAACTAGTACGTGTGGGAAATTATTGTTTTTTTTTATCGAAGAGACAAGAGAATGAAAATAAAGGAAATGCAATCATGAAAAATTGTATGTCCTTGTAAATCTCGTACAAGTCAAGAGTTTTAACATGTCGTCAAAATAATTATCACGTTGCATTTAAAAATTGTAAGTTTGACTTAGCTCGGGACATGAATTGTACAGTATACAAAATTAAGAACATCAAAACAAAGCTCATGCTACTAGAAAATGTGTGGATCTACATAGCCCTGCAGCTTCACAATTTTTTTTCTACAATTTGGATTAATCATCGTGGCATAATGATCGGTTAAATTGCTACTTCCATAAAGATAGATTCGGGAAAGTTGGGAGTTGCACATCTGAAGAGCCCATAAAAAGCCCATAATTATGAGACCAATAAAAAGTTTCTAAGTAATATGCGAAAAAAGTTGTCGCTGGCTTAATGTCAAGCTAGCACCCCCACTTTTCATCGTCAAGTTTCTCGAAACAGGCAAGAGTTGATTTTTTTTTGTGGCATTCGGGAGCCCATAAAAAGTCTGTAATTCCTGAATAATTTAAAAGCAAAAAAAAATTTTTTGAATGTTATCGTTTTTTCGATTTTTCAATTTTTGAAGTATTGCGAGCGTTTTTCGAAACATTAACTCACATCGGAATTACAAGCTTTTTATGAGCTGTTCGAATTCGGGCAGAAAAAAAAAAGTTGTGCGTGGCCGCCACGCGCATTAGAAGTTAAACTTCTGCCGGTGAGTGCGTAGGAAAGGCAAAGGGAAGACAAAGGCACGATAATTTAATTGGTAGAAAATTATAATTATAATAATCACAAAGATTTATTCAAATTGAATGTACAAAGCTGCAAATGAAAATGCGTATGTTATTCGTCAATGTCCATTCTTTGATAATCTACTACAGAAACAAGCGGTTTGTGATAGCCGAAATATGATATGTATACTGTAGTTTCTAAATTGTCCAAGTATCGAGCAAACACTGCATCGATAGTAGTTCCCGATTTTGTTGTAGGAACTGCTGGATTATTATAAATTTCCAACTTGAATTTTTCATTTAAAAATGTTATCAGAGGCTCAGCTGTAGGTGATGCAAAGTTAACATTAAAATCTCCACTTAAAATCATAGGTATTTTGTCGAGATTTTTGCCAGCTAGTAAAGCAGCCCCCTCCACAGTGTACGCAAGCAAAACCTCATGAATAACCTCATGAATGAAACGAAATAGTGAAACGTGACGTCTTTACTATACCCGTGTCGCCCCTCTATAGCGTTTCACTTTTTCGTTTCATTCATATTTCCTAGCAGTGGACTCGTAAAACCGTGGCTAAAGGAATTTGAATCTAATGACCGATGACGCGGCAATGAAACGAAATAGTGAAACGTGACGTCTTTACTATACCCGTGTCGCCCCTCTATAGCGTTTCACTTTTTCGTTTCATTCCTATTTCCTAGCAGTGGACTCGTACAACCGTGGCTAAAGGAATTTGAATCTAATGACCGATGACGCGGCAATGAAACGAAATAGTGAAACGTGACGTCTTTACTACACCCGTGTCGACCCTCTATAGCGTTTCTCTTTTTCGTTTCATTCCTATTTCCTAGCAGTGGACTCGTACAACCGTGGCTAAAGGAATTTGAATCTAATGACCTATGACGCGGCAATGAAACGAAATAGTGAAACGTGACGTCTTTACTATACCCGTGTCGCCCCTCTATAGCGTTTCACTTTTTCGTTTCATTCCTATTTCCTAGCAGTGGACTCGTACAACCGTGGCTAAAGGAATTTGAATCTAATGACCGATGACGCGGCAATGAAACGAAATAGTGAAACGTGACGTCTTTACTATACCCGTGTCGCCCCTCTATAGCGTTTCACTTTTTCGTTTCATTCCTATTTCCTAGCAGTGGACTCGTACAACCGTGGCTAAAGGAATTTGAATCTAATGACCGATGACGCGGCAATGAAACGAAATAGTGAAACGTGACGTCTTTACTATACCCGTGTCGCCCCTCTGTAGCGTTTCTCTTTTTCGTTTCATTCCTATTTCCTAGCAGTGGACTCGTACAACCGTGGCTAAAGGAATTTGAATCTAATGAACGATGACAATCTGCCAGTGTCGCCCCTCTGCGGCGTTTCACTTTTTCGTTTCATCCCCATCTCCAAGCATTGAATTTGCACTACCGTGCCTAAAGAAGTTTCACTTCAAAAATTTGGTCTTATTTCAGTTAAGAGTATTTCTAAATTTAAAAGTTGAGGCGTTAGCATAACGTTAAGACAGCGCTAACTTTTTTTTACAATACTTAGAAGCATTTCTTTGATCTCAGAATTATGGGCTTTTTATGGGTTCTTAAGATATGTCCTTCCGAACTGCCCCGGAGTAAACCCTATGAAATGAGTAACCCTTGAACATTTTCGAAATCTCGAAAATTAAAAAATTTTACGCCAAATCTGTGTCTAATATTTATGAGCTATTTATAGGGTCTATTCCAAGCCTAACCACTACCTATTGGATGCACTTTAGTTCATGAAAACCACCGCGTGTTGACAAAATAACCCCTGGGGATGAGAAAAAAGGCTAATCTCCGCGTATCGATGGCTCTTAGACTCGGCTATCAATTCAAAATTCATCCCCGTTTATGGTCTCGACTTTTCGGTACCTTGCTATTTTTTGTAAAAAATACTTCTCCTGACCGAGTAACAGGCCATACTTTCTGAGCACTGATCGCTTACGTATTCCGTATTGGTATCAAAATTAATATGAAAGCGGGAACTGTAGTTTTCGCGAGGATGCAATTTTTGGCCTTCCCATAACTCCCAGCTCCAGTAGGGGTACCTTTTTTGAATTGAAGGTGCAGCCAAAAAAATCATACGCCTGCGAATAATCTAGCCCATAAATAATTACCAATTTTAAAACCATTACCGCGTGCATAAGTTGTCTGCACTCGGATATTGTGACTCGTTACTCTTTCAGGGGTAGTTTTTTTGACACGGGGCTGCCGTTGAAAAATCGCAAGGTAACGAAAAGTCAAGACCATGAATGCGGATGAATTTTGAGTTTATAGCCGAGTCTGTGAGTCATCGGTACTCGGAGATCCACCTTTTTCCCTTCGTCGGGGTCGGTTTTATCGGTAAGGGGCTGTTCTCATGGGCTGTAATAAATCCAGTAAGTAGTGGGTAGACTACGAATAGAGCCTATAAATAGCCCATACATATTCGACATAGATTTGGAAGAAAAAAAAATCAAATTTTTTTTGAGGGATGTTACCTTTACAAGGGTTGATCCGGGGAAGTAAGAAGTTGCATATCTGAAGAGCCCATAAAAAGCCCATAACACTGAGATTAATAAAAAATTTCTAAGTATCATACGAAAAAAGTTGGCGCTGGCTGAATGTTAGCTGGCACCTCCACTTTTGAAATTCTATTTTCTCGAATCAGGGATGAGCCTAAAAATTATTTTTAGTGGCATTCGGGAGCCTATAAAAAGCCTATTATTTCGAGATATTTAAACATTTTTTTGGACGTAGTGGGGGCTTCATAGACCTCCCTGAGCCCACTAAAATCCCTGCGAGTATGATATATTTTTTTCGTGCATGGGGTGGAAACTCGTTGATCGTGAGCACAACTGGCCAATGCGCTCGTATTTGCTGCATGTGCTACCGAGCATCCATCGGTAAACAATCCGAATGAGAAATTGTACGGGTCGTTCAAGAAGCCACCCTCCTGGCATAAAGTCTTGTATTTGGTACCGTCGTAAATGTCATCAATGGTATCTTCATTTTGTTTCACACGCGTGAATCGGTATTGTAGCGACTCGACCATCGATGTATCTCTTAACAGATTGCGAAACTGTGTTTCGATTTTCAATTGAATGAAATAACTCAGATCATCGTTGCTTTTATCAGGTCCGCATGTACCGCACGCACAATTTTGTTGAGGTATTTTTTCATTACCGACAATAGTCGGGCATGATTTACAATAATAATGACGAATCATCGCCGCTTCATCGTCCCTCGATAGAAATTTCCAAAGACTTTTCATTGATATCGGTATCGGGCTATTTGTGTACAATACCGCCGTCATCTTCAACAAACTTTCTAGTATTGAGAAAAGAAAATTATGACGTATCGCTAGAGCGAGAATACTCAAAAAAACAGTCATGTATGAAACGCCTTTTTTCGTCGTTGGTGAATTCAACATTTCGATGAAACGATTCGATAATGAAAATATATTTCTATGTTCATCCTCATAATTTCTATCGTTTTCATCTTCGTCCTCGTCGAAATCGTCGTCATCATCATCATCATCGTCGTCGTGAGGATCATCGTTGTTATTCCTTTGTCTGTTACCTATGTTATTTTCTTGTTGTACTTGTATTTTTTTCGTGTTCGTTCATCTCGATGTTAGTGTTGTCCGTGTGGTTTTCATCATTTTCCACGTCTATTGTCATTGAGAACGAAGAATCACTGTTTTCTACTTGTGAATCTTTCGTTTCCACAGCATTGTTGTCAATGGTTTTATTTTTTCCGTCACTTGACGGTTCTTTATGAAGCTCAAGCCAAACTGATGAAGCCTGGAAGAATAAAATATAATATATATACATTAGGGTGGTCCTTATTTTGGGTTCGGACGAATTTCTTTACAGGCGCCCTCTGAATCGTTTCTAAATAAATAAATAAAAATGCCTTCCAAATTTCAGATTTAAGTTTTAAGACTTACCCCTCCCTCTCGAGGGCTCAATTTTCCCATTTAAATAACATGGGATTTTACTGTACGTTTAGTAAATTTTTTTTCGGGTGCCTAAAAATTTCCAAAAAAATCGGTAACTTTCAGAATCAAGCCAGGTATATGTTACTATATGCTGAAAAAAATGTAGGATCATGTGAGGCCGTATTTGCTTATTGAACGCCACATGATTCCGATTGTTCATTTCACAAACATTGTGAATTTCATTCTTTTTTCTTTTTTGTCTAAAAAACGGGAACGAAAACACTTTAATTAATATTTTTTGGACATTCCATCACAGTTTTCGGTAATTTGTTTGAACTATATTGTTTTGCATAAATTATTTTTTTCACATTTTTCACGTGTCGTTACTCTCAAGCGCTATGCTTGAGGCGGAAATGATCGAAGAAAAGAAAATTTCAGTGAATTACATTTTATTGAATTCTTTTCAATGTCACAGAGATTTCCTAATTTCGATCGGAAATCGATTTTTAATGTTATTGAAACGATTCGCTGTTTATTAATCGAACACTTTTTGCAATGTTAGTATTAATTTGTTACGGCAGTTACCAGGCATTTTTGAATGAAGAAACGGCGTATACCTTCAGTCTTCTTCTAACCACGTTATCGACTACATATACCGTTGAATTCGTTTAATAAATCTATTTTAGTTATAATAATTAAATAAATACTTATCTCTAAAAACAGAAATAAAAACGTACGCTCATTACAATTTGCAATTCTCTGTCTAGATTTGTAGAAAACGAGTCAAACTTCGTTTCCCATATTTTTTAGAAATCCCATTACCTTTTGCTTTATCGGCTTCCCGCTTTGACCGCGTAGGTTTTCACGAGATGGTGTGAATGAGTAGACAATTTTAGCGACTATATATTTGAAACATCGACGTCCTATGTTTTATCGAAATACAATAGAAATTTTATTCAATTTGTGATAGCAAACGAATTGTTTATTAAATTGCAACTTATGTACAAAGTACCGATACTCGACCTTGTGTTACTTAAAAAAGTTTTGTAACTGTTCCTTTCCTCGCATCTGGAAACATTTTTCGATGTTCGCTGACAATCTGCAAAGCAAACTGTTTTTGATCCTCGTTCCTTGTGAGCATTTTATTATATTCGGTAAACAAATAGACACCTCTTTCTGCAACATCGTTTACCACCTTCAATTGCTTTACAATTTTTAAACCTTTTTGATAACTTTGATTTTGGGACCAAAGAGCAGGATCGATTTCTAAAAAATCGTCTTCAATGCCAAACCTCCGAAAAAAGTTTCTCGTTTGGGGTGTCACAAAATGATCAATTTGTTTGTCACAGTAAGAACCGATATTGTTACGTCCCACGCAACATCTCACCTACACATATATTTTGCGTGTTTTCTCCGATTCTCTAACACTAGCCATAGCTAAAACTTATCAACCGCTGTATTAGGTTGACCAGCCACACGCGCCACTGCCGCACGCGCCAGAGTTCAGTCCCCTACCCAGTCGTTCTCTCACTAATCCCTCACAGTCGTAAAACTCTATCGCTCTGACCCTCGCGGTTCTTTCACTCTTTTCTAATCTACGCATACGCACCAAACCTTTACACGCACACTACATCAAAACTACAAACGCATAAAAGCTTTAATGCATTCTCAGTACTCAAATCCCTCGCGTTCGTAGAATCTTCTCTCTCTTTTCTAAATTACACTCGCATAAAAACCCTACTCATTTAATGCATTCTTCAGCATTCAAAAACCTCGCGCTCGCCGAACTTTCACTCGCGCTCGTAAAATCTTCTCTCTCTATTCTAAATTACGCACGCATAAAAGCCCTGTGCATTATTCTCGTTCAATACATCCTCATTATCTAAATCTTTAAAGCACACGTGAAGTCTGCCTCACTCTAGCCACGAGCCTACAAAATCCCCACCTAACGCAACTTTTACTCACACACACACTCGTTCAACCTATATTCCTACTCACTCACACCAACTCTCGCCCCTTTTCAAAATTAAGGGACAATGAACCAACGGCACGCAATTTAGCCATAAAATCACCTAGAACTAGTATATAAGGACCGAATTTTCCGAATAAGTTCAGTTACTTCACCGGCATCGAACCTGCGACTACGTTCACCGCTACACAGAGCGAGCAAGGCTCTGCTACGACGAAGCTCTAGCCCTGCGAGGCAGAGTCCAGCATAAAAAAGTAAAACCGAGCAATCCGGCTTCAAGTTTGTAAAACAGTGTAACATCGAACTTTTCACCGTACAATATAAATATTTTGTGAGTATCACTTTGAAATCTCCGACTTCAACATTTATTTCTGCATGCAACCTGTGTTCGCCTGTAGTTCTCCCAGAGGCTCATTACCTCTGTACGTCTTCCCTTAATAAATCCACGGCAGTACGGCGAGGTCTCCGTCCCTGGGTAAAGGGCTAACGCCTTGACCCGAAAGAGAGACCACTCATTTATGGTACTTTCCGAGCGAACTCAACATTCGCCGGTCAGGACGTAACATAAATAAAATTTGGTGTCAGAAGTGGGATTTGAACGCCCACACTGCCATAAGGATGAAGGATGACGGCGAGAACTCCTAAAAAGGGAACAGGTGCACCAGAAGTACCTAACCCACGTATAAGCGGGGCTCATCTTCAAAATAATCCAACTGAAGAAAATGCCCAAGGTGAATCTTCGGGTACGAGTACTCAAGCAAGTAACTCAAACACCCCAGTAACTCAAAATCAACCACCGGCGAACCACTCCGTTGCTCCTCTGATAGATCTACTTGATCAACAGAACGGAGAAAATCCTCAAAATACGCCAAATCTCGGTAGCAGAGCGCTACAGCAGTCAGACCAATTGAATAACGCTGTGAATAATTTAGCAGCTAATATAATGGCGCAACCAGCCGCCCCGGCACCACCGGTGTCCATCAAATACGCTCTCGAAGCAGTGCCCATCTTCGATGGACATAATATACCTTTGTCGCATTTCATCGAAGGATGCGAAGAGGCCCAACAAATGATACCTGCGGAGTCACAAAGACATCTGGCTTTAATCCTTCGCAATAAACTCCGAGGAGAAGCACGACGCGCAGTGCATGGCGTCGACCTAAATACTATACCCACGTTTATGGATTTCTTGAAATCTCTGTATTCACCGTCAAAATCCGTTTATCAACTCCAAGGTGAGCTCGGGAGAATCTTCCAAAGCGAAAATGAAGGCGTACTCGCTTACTCAAATCGCGTGAAAGATCTCGGCAATAAAATCGCTGAAGCCCACAAGCTGGCTCACGATGGGGTTATCGACGATGCATCTAAAGATGCACTCGATGCCGACTTAGTCGAATGTTTTAGCCGCGGTATAAAAACATACATTGAAAATAAGTTAACCCCTAATCAAAGATTCGACCAAGCGATGAAACAAGCCATTGAGATTGAACGACAAATGCACGCTAAAGATCTCCTGCGTAACCCACGCGCTGCCAAAAATAATGAATGGAATCCACAACAAGACCGAAACTTCCGGCGTGACAAAGTGCATTATGTTCAACAAACCATAAGTTGTCAAATTTGTAAACGCTCCGGACACAGCGCAGATACCTGCCGATCCCGGGAACGTAATTCGCAACAAGCCCGTTCACAACCAACAGTAAGACCATTCGAGCGTAATACATACGCCGATAGAAGCAATGCACCGTACCAACAACAGCGCAATAATAATCACCAACAGGAATTCGGGAGAGCAGCCGGAGAACAGTCGCGCACGTATATACAGAATAGATCCAACCAACGATCTTGCCGCTTCTGCAAAAACATCGGCCATACGATCGACGAGTGTCGCAAGCTACAGTACTGGACTTCACAGAGGGGCCAGCGAGGACCATCACAACCACGAACACCGTACCACCCGCCGAACAGCCGCGAAGACGAACCCCAGGGAAATTCTCAGCTGCGCCCTGTACAATACACACGCCCAGAGGAAAGGAACAATCAACCAACACGTGTTGCTACCGCTCTGTTAAATCGCGGAAGCAATGTTCCCGTGATACAGGTAAACTCAGAGGACTTTTTGAAACCTACGCTTCTCATGATCGATACAGGATCATCACTAAATTTAATAAAAAGTAAACAAGTTGCATCACATGTCTATGTGGATAATACGGAAATCGTAAAAATCAGCGGGATAACAAAGGACTACGTATATACGCTAGGGCGAACAGAAATACACATTCTGGATTCTAGAGTCACTTTCCATCTCGTGAAAGACGATTTTCCTATCGAAGATGATGGATTAATCGGTACAGAGTTTTTTCACACATATAACGCTGACGTGTCATACTCCGACCGATGTTTGAAATGGGGGCATAATTCCATCCCATTTATGAAACTGGAAACAATCATTGTTCCTGCACGTACAAAAGGAAATTTTTACGTTCGCGTCGCAAACCCCGAGGTCAAAATCGGGTACGTACCTCGGCAGTACATTTCAGACGGAGTCTTCCTAGGAGAAGCTCTCGTCGCAAACAATGACGGCAAAGCTTACCTTTACCTCATAAATACGACAGAAGAAGAAATCGAAGTCGCTGTGCCAGTACTAACGATTCAACCTTACGAGGAAATTACAACTAAAAATCCTTACGAGGAAGAGCAATTATTCAATTATAAACTAAAGGCCCCACCAGCTCTACTTCAGGTAACCAATGGGTCATTCCAGTCGGTCCCCGAAGCTAACGAGACATTTACGCCTTCTTACTCAAGCTACAAAACAAGGGCCACGCTAGCTCCACTCCAAACGCCCGCTGGGTCACGACGACCAGCTCTCGAGGCAAGGGAGACACCAGCACCCAACGAGTACAATGAAAAAGGGGACATAGCGCCCATATACAAAAAGTACGAAAACATTGAAAATACGAAAGATCATCCGTCAAACACGGGCCCATCTCAGAGCAATCCCCGTAACATAGAGGAAATAAAACTTACCCAAAATTATGGTGATACATACGAAGTTGAAGAAGCGACAGCTTATACCATAAAAAACGGCGACGACCGTATAACTAAAATACGCAGCCTCCTGCGCCTGGACCATTTAAACCCAGAGGAACAAGAGAGCATACAGACGCATCTCGAAGAATTCAACGATAGATACTATTTGCCTGGTGAAAAACTAATGACTACAAACGTGCTTAAGCACCGAATTATCACAACGGACGAGATTCCAATAAATACTCGACAATACCGATATCCGCCAACATTAAAGGAAGAAATCAATCGCCAGGTTAATGACTTACTCGAAGGAGGGATTATACAACCTTCCAAGTCACCATATAACTCACCCGTATGGATCGTTCCGAAGAAAGCGGATTCCAAGGGAAACAAAAGATGGAGAATGGTGCTCGACTACAGAGCCTTGAACGAAAAAACAGTGAGCGATGCTTATCCGCTACCCCTAATTAATGAGATTCTGGACCAACTAGGAGGAGCAGCGTATTTCTCTACATTCGATCTGGCATCCGGTTTTCACCAGATCGAGATGCATCCCGAAGACAGACACAAAACAGCCTTCTCCACGCCATACGGCCACTACGAATTTGCACGGATGCCGTTCGGTTTAAAGAACGCTCCGGCCACATTTCAGAGGCTAATGAACCAAGTGCTCACGGGAGTACAAGGTTCCGATGCCTTCGTATATCTCGACGATATAGTAATCTACGCTACTAATCTTGAAGAACACGAGCTGAAGATGGAAAGGCTCATGAAGCGTCTCAGAGACGCCCAACTCAAGCTGCAGCCCGATAAATGTGAATTTTTACGACGGGAAGTCGCGTATCTCGGACACATTATAGGAAAAGATGGAGTGAGGCCTGACCCCGCTAAACTCACGGCAGTTCGAAATTTCCCCAGGCCTAAGAACGCCAAGAATATCAGACAGTTCCTTGGACTCGCGGGATACTATCGACGATTTATTGACAATTTCTCGAAGATTGCCCGGCCCCTTAACGTACTTTTAAAAAAGGAAGCCGTTTTTGAATGGCGAGAGGAACAACAAGACGCCTTTGAAATCCTACGCGATAAGTTATGCGAGGAGCCTGTCTTGCAGTACCCGGATTTTTCTCAACCATTCATAGTGACCACAGATGCATCGGGAACGGCCGTAGGGGGGATTCTAAGCCAAGGCCCCCTAGGAAAAGATAGGCCGATAGCCTACACATCGCGAGCATTGACAGATACGGAACAAAGGTATAGCACTTATGAAAAGGAAGCCGTTGCGATTCTGCACTCGGTTTCTCAGTTCCGCCCGTATCTCTACGGCAAACCTTTCAAATTAGTAACGGACCATAAACCATTGGTGTGGCTACACACATCCAAAGATCCTACATCCCGACTAACACGTTGGCGATTACGGCTTGAGGAATACGAATACGAAGTCGTCCACAAGGCAGGAAAAATGAATGTTAACGCCGACGCCCTCTCTCGAAACCCTTGTAACGAACACCAGGGTCAAGTGCAACCAGATGTGACGAGACCTGTATACCCCATAAAAAGGGCAAAGACAACAGCAGAGACTGTAGACGCAAACGACGGGGACGAACCGATAGCGAGGCGACTGCGGAAAAGGCCAGAAAGGGCTACGTCTACACCAAAAAAATCTAAGGTACCTGCACCCAGGCCTCTCGACCCCTCACCTCCAGATAACCACCCCGTCGCAAGCCGTCTAAGATCCCGGAACAAAAGGGATGAAATTACAAACCCGCCACAAAAACCCAAACCAATCATTACAGCAAAACGCCGAACGAAAAAAGGGAAACAGAAACCACCTGTCACCCAAGATTTAGAATGGCGCACACCTGACCAGGAAGCCATAGGGAACTACTCGACATTGCCAAATTTCGACGATGACGAGACTTTCAGCATCTCTGGAGAATCGGATGAATACTACGTCGACAGATCAGGCGACGAAGATAACGAAGAGGAGGATAAGGGAAAAACTCCTAGGCCGAGAGGCTTGCCTCCCGTCACAAGCAATGAACAACTATTTATGCGCAAGGATAATTATCTCTATTTTCTCACGGAAACCGGAGAACCTTGCGATGAAGGGTCGAAAATACTTGCCGAAAAATCGAAACTGCCAAAATTTCGCAACCTCAGCTTCGGTACCGTCAGCACAACTAAAAATAATTCGAAAACGCATATAGCTTTGGTGATAGAAAAGGAAAACAGAACGGCGATTACTCAGGAAGCATTTCTATCTCTATGCCAACAGTTGGGAAAAGTGCTCAAGGAGTTAGGACTCCGCTCGATTAGCATGGCAAAGACGCCTGCACTACATGGGATGTCATGGGAATTCATAATAGGAACCCTCCGACGAGCCTTTAACCTCACAAGCACGAAGTTGATCGTTTGTCTCGGACTAATACGCTACCCTGTGCCAGAAGAACGAAAAACGATTATGGCCGAGGCTCACGCTTCAGCAGTCGGAGGACACAAGGGCGTCACAAAGACATACAACCGTATCAGACAACGCTACTACTGGGAAGATATGAAGAATAATGTCCGAAATTATATACAGCACTGCCTTCCGTGTCATTTAAAAAAACTTGTCCGCATAAAGACTCGTCAACCGATGATAATCACGGACACACCTGACTCGGCATTTGATAAAATTTCTATGGACATCGTCGGTCCTTTGCCAGGAACTCGGAAGGGTAACGAGTATATACTCACAATGCAGGATCTCTTGACCAAATACTCACTAGCCGTAGCCCTACCAAGAGCTACGTCCGCTAATATCGCGGATGCTCTGATCAAACACTGTATTTGCACCTTCGGAGCACCAAAAACAATCCTGACCGACCAAGGTGCGAACTTTTTGAGCGCTCTTATGAAAAATGTTGCGAAGAAGTTTAAAATTACGCAATGTCGGACTACCGCTTTCCACCCACAATCTAACGGTTCTCTGGAAAGATCTCACCACACGCTTGTCGAATATTTAAAGCAGTACGTGAACAAAGATGAAGAATGGGACGAGTGGCTCGAACTTGCCACATTCTCTTATAATACCAGCGTACACGAAGGTACGAAGCACACACCCTTTGAACTAGTATTCGGCAAAATTGCTCGACAACCGTCTTATGCGCCACCCGCCGACGAAGAGAATAGCCGAACATATGGAAACTACCTCGTCGACCTAGCAACGAAGCTCCACGATATACAAGCCTTAGCTCGAGACCATCTAATAGCCTCAAAGGAACGGTCAAAAAAATACTATGACCAAAAGGCTAACCCGCATACCTTCCACCTCGGTGACTACGTATACCTGCAACGAGGAAAGAAACAAGGGAAACTGGGGGATCATTATACTGGCCCACACGAAATAATGGAAGTAATGCGAGATGGAAATCTAAGGATCAAAATCGGGCGTGAAACTCGCGTAGTGCACCCAAATCGCCTACGTTATTCACACATCGACCTAGAAAATAGCAGTGAGGAGGACTAACAAATCTGCAATAAAATAAAAGGGGAGAAATATATGTACATACGTATATATATATACAAGAATAAATATTAATAACAATAATACTAATAAAAAAAAAATATATAAAACCTATATTAACAAATAGGGGGAATATGTAACAATAGCATAACAAGGAAATATCAATTCACACCCAATAATCTTTTTGCACAGACTACTCGCGTTTAACAATGGGTAGACAGAGCTACGTGGTGGATATAGAAGGATTCTTCGACGATTCAGGAAAACTCATACCCAAGGAAATCGCCGTTCTCTCACTTTTTCACGCATATTCCGATCACTGGATCGTCGAACCACCGGGCTGGGATCAAAGTCTCAGCGAAGAAACAAGAGAAACAAATCTATGTCACACCTTGAGTGCGCATGGATTATTTTGGGAGGAAGGGATCATCCAATACCAATGGATGATCACGCAACTAAAAACAATCCTCAGAGCTGCCCAACGGGTCTACGTGTATGGAGAACATGTCGCTGAATATATAGCTAGCATCTGCGACTGCAAGGTCCTAAACCTCCAAGGGTCCGCGCCAGCTCTCCATGAAATTGAAGGTCCTGGACATTACTGTCTACACCATGGAGTCGTCTTAAATCGAAGCCACCATTGTTCTCTCAACAACGCAACCAAATTGAAAAGATACCTTCAGGCCGTGCGAAAGGCTAATAAAACATGTGGGCCGCCATCAACCGGCCCTCACAAGACACCCTGTCTCTTCTGCGAAGAAATCATCACCGCCATGGACGAAGACAGAGAAGCAACGACAGACGAACCACAGAGACCACACCCTATGCGGGAGACGGAAACAAGAAGAAGGACCAGGTCAGGAAAAATCCGAGCCTTTTTTGTGACCCTACTAACTTTGGGTTTAATGGGCCAAACACAGAGTCTCGTAGGCTACGACTGCGGATCCAATCAACTCAACATAACAACCCTTTCACTATTGGACGTCGAAGAATGCGATATACCTCATGTCAAACCTAATATCACGGAAAAATTCATTCGACTCATGCAAGTTAATGAATTTACAAGGACCTACCTTATGCAATGCAAAATATCAATTCAGCGAGAAATATTTCACTGCGGGATGCACTCGCACGCATCTCCAGTCGCCCACGGAATCATGGAGTATTTGAAGGAGGTAAGCCGCAGCGAATGCTCAAGATTGATCCAAACCGGAATTCTCAAAATCTCCGACAATTCAGTAATAACCGGAATAAAACGGAACGCAACAGTAACTAGCAGCGTCACACTAGCTGGAAAAATAGGACAGGATGGTACGTGCGTCGGCACGCAATTTTCAGATCCATACGGCAATTGGGATAACGTAGTAGTAATGGGCATAGTACGTATCACACTACAGGAATATCTTGCCCGAGTAAATATTAACACCGGACATATATATTTACGATCTGGGATACCATGCAAGCTTTCGGATGACGGATGCATCGACATCGAGGGAGGAAATTCATACTGGAACCGATTACCCACGGACCAATGCCAATTCAGCAGTTACGACATGTTGTATGAAGGTACCGCAAATAAGATCTCCACTGAAGAAAACGACAGTAGTCGCACCATTTACACCGTATCAAAAGGGGAAACGACCTTTGCGTTAGCAAAGAAAGGAGAATTATCCGTCTGTGGTTACACACTCATTCGAACAGAACATCCCAGGCTGTTTATTTTCGAAGGACGCAAGGACGTCACGCTGAGCGCCCGAAGGAAAGTAGCGCCAGAGAATTTGGACCTTTTCGCCTACGTAAATGCTAAGTTTGTCTACGTCGAAAGACACATACAAACAGAACTCGGCAACCTATATCACAATGTGTTAACGCAAAGTTGCAATCTGGAACGACAGGTATTAAAAAATACTCTCACGCTGGCTACACAGGCGCCAGATGAATTCGCATACCAACTCATGAAAGGACCAGGGTATATGGCTGTCGTCGCGGGAGAAGTTGTACACCTCATAAAATGCATACCTGTCGAAGTAACGATCCGCAGAACAAAAGAATGTTATCATCATGTACCAGTATCACGAGCAGAGAAACAACTTTTTCTATCCCCTCGCACACATATAATCCTTCAGACGGGAACACAAATAACCTGCAACCCCATGGTACCTCCTATGTACCAATTACAAGACTCATGGTATAAATTTACACCCGCACCCATAGAGGCAATGCCACCCCCTATGATAAAACCCCTCATCAAAGCCACATGGAAATATACAAGCCCAGGACAACTCGCAACCAGCGGTATATACACGCAGGAAGACTTGGAAAACCTCCGAGACCATATTATGTTCCCCGCAGAGCGGAGCGCAATCCTCAATACTATCGCCAGAAGCATAACCGGACACCCGACCCTCCGACAAGGCACGTCGCTCGTAAACTTACTAGACGAAGATGCCCTCGATAGGATCACACAAAACGCTTGGGATAAAATGTGGACTTCCTTCCTCACTTTCGGTACAGCTAGCGCTGGGGTACTGGGCCTCGTAATTCTTGTAAGAGGAGTAAAACTTATCGCAGACACAATTATCCATGGATACGCGCTGCATTCAATTTATGGCTGGTCGATACATATGCTCGGAGCTCTCTGGAGTTCTGTAACACACTTGCTGCTACATCTCGCTCATTATAAAACAAAAGAGGAGTCAGAACTCGAGACGCAAAGTCAACGAAATCAGCCTCTGCTGACAGACACGAATCAAAGTTCATCCCTGTACCCAACACTCGGCACAGCTCCGACGATAGCATTCGAAGGGCCGACAGTACACTATTCACCAACGAGCTAATTAAAAAAAAAAAAAGAAAAACGGAGAGACAAGGAAAGAAGAAAGAAGGAAGAAAAGGAAGCCCTGCCTCCGAAACTTATATAAGCTAAGACGGTATCCTCGAAAAGCACATTTCCTGAAAAGTTCTCTAACGCACCGTTTCGTAAATGAAACCCCCGGTCGAACTTAACGGAGTGGAAGTTAACGAGTTCTACGGTCCCATTGACGGCATTTTACCAAACACAGAATTTTATTTTGCACTTTGGGAGTCAGTGTGTATAATCGGCACTTCATACATCTGCACAATAACATCACGGGCAGCCTGCCGATCGTGCTATTTTGGACAACTGCACCAGCCCCAAAACTTTCAACTGTTAGAACAACATACGCTATTTCTCCCTGGAAGACCGCTCCGGCTACGTTGCAAATTTTGCAATAGGCCTTATTTACGCCTCAGAGTAGCGGGTGAGTGCCGAGAGTGTATCGAAGCATATCTGGACAACAAGGACACACTACTAGAGGGTTTCCCTATCGACGTAATAACAGAGTGGTAGAATGGCCGGTTTCACCAACGAATGGGTACAGAACAACCTCGAGGAGGTGACAAATTTCTTGAATGGAATATGGGCAACACGGAATGAGGTTACTACCGAAACCACTATGACTCCGGCTATATTGACTTCGACCCCAGGGATGGCGTATGCCCTATGTATCGACAAAATGTTCGTCGGCCTCGTCAACGCTCTCGCCGATCCCGAGCAGGAGGTGCAAGAAAATCCGGTGCCATGGGAGTTGTTACCAATGGAATTTAGTGAAAACCGGACGCCACTAAACTCGCCTTACCGCAACCTTGACACCTTCGACGATAACCTGGCCAACATAAACCACCAGAGACAGATAGAGCAGGCCATTGAACGAATAGCCGATATCGCCGCCGAACAAGGGGCCGAGCAAATCATCGATCCAGTGGAAGAACCTGCCACCGAAGACAATGAAGAAGTGATAGAAATCGTGGAAATGGAGGTTCCACAAGCAGAGCCGATCGACTATTCCAACCCGGAAACATCCATCAGGGCCCATATGGACAACATATTCTCGGATCCCAGGTACAGCAGCGGGGGAATCTCACCCTATGAACTTCCAGGGCTCTCCCAGTGGATGCCATTCCTCGAGCCTCAAATTCAGGACGAAGACCTGCGGGCCGCTTTCGAGCCTCTCATCAAGTACATGGAACTACCCCGGACGGAGTAAAACAAAGAAAAAGGGAAGGAGTTAACAATAACCAGTGCGTTTTAATTCCTAGGAAAATACATAAACAAATTTTTTTTCTTTTTCTTCCTTTCTATTATCGAATAATATACACCAAATGAGTGCCTTTAAAAATATATATATATATATATATAATAAAATAATAATAAAAAGAAACCTTCGTTTAAAAACAGTTAAATTAGCGATAAAGAGTGTACCAACTAGTCTTGCCGTAAGTACCTCCGTAAGGAGTAAGCGATTTCTCAAACCATACTAAATAAGCTAAGGTTTCTCTTCTTCTTCAATAATTAAAAGAATTATCTTATATCCTAAAAATCAATTATGTCATGTTTCGTGTGACTATATTATTTTTACTCATGTTAGCATATTGCAAAACTCCTAACATTCGTCTTAAGAGGGGAGGTGTTACGTCCCACGCAACATCTCACCTACACATATATTTTGCGTGTTTTCTCCGATTCTCTAACACTAGCCATAGATAAAACTTATCAACCGCTGTATTAGGTTGACCAGCCACACGCGCCACTGCCGCACGCGCCAGAGTTCAGTCCCCTACCCAGTCGTTCTCTCACTAATCCCTCACAGTCGTAAAACTCTATCGCTCTGACCCTCGCGGTTCTTTCACTCTTTTCTAATCTACGCATACGCACCAAACCTTTACACGCACACTACATCAAAACTACACACGCATAAAAGCTTTAATGCATTCTCAGTACTCAAATCCCTCGCGTTCGTAGAATCTTCTCTCTCTTTTCTAAATTACACTCGCATAAAAACCCTACTCATTTAATGCATTCTTCAGCATTCAAAAACCTCGCGCTCGCCGAACTTTCACTCGCGCTCGTAAAATCTTCTCTCTCTATTCTAAATTACGCACGCATGAAAGCCCTGTGCATTATTCTCGTTCAATACATCCTCATTATCTAAATCTTTAAAGCACACGTGAAGTCTGCCTCACTCTAGCCACGAGCCTACAAAATCCCCACCTAACGCAACTTTTACTCACACACACACTCGTTCAACCTATATTCCTACTCACTCACACCAACTCTCGCCCCTTTTCAAAATTAAGGGACAATGAACCAACGGCACGCAATTTAGCCATAAAATCACCTAGAACTAGTATATAAGGACCGAATTTTCCGAATAAGTTCAGTTACTTCACCGGCATCGAACCTGCGACTACGTTCACCGCTACACAGAGCGAGCAAGGCTCTGCTACGACGAAGCTCTAGCCCTGCGAGGCAGAGTCCAGCATAAAAAAGTAAAACCGAGCAATCCGGCTTCAAGTTTGTAAAACAGTGTAACATCGAACTTTTCACCGTACAATATAAATATTTTGTGAGTATCACTTTGAAATCTCCGACTTCAACATTTATTTCTGCATGCAACCTGTGTTCGCCTGTAGTTCTCCCAGAGGCTCATTACCTCTGTACGTCTTCCCTTAATAAATCCACGGCAGTACGGCGAGGTCTCCGTCCCTGGGTAAAGGGCTAACGCCTTGACCCGAAAGAGAGACCACTCATTTATGGTACTTTCCGAGCGAACTCAACATTCGCCGGTCAGGACGTAACAATATCATTGAATTTCACTTGGATCCGTTTGGGAAAACAATCGTCGATTTCGTCGATAGGCTCCAATTCCGATACCATATTGCGTTTTACAGTCACTGATAATGTTTCGTCGAAAAAAGACATCGCAGCCGTTTCTGGACTCAAATACCATAAATGGTTCCTCAATTTGTTGAGTGTGACGGTCGATATGTCTTTGTCAATCGAGTTATAACTGTACAGTTTTTTTAGAAATTGCAAATCGTGATTTGGCGCCAATGAAGCAAGTGGGACGGTGAACCAAGCTTCAACGTACAGCAGTACAATGAAAACCGACGTGTCCCGAACTGCAATCCTTTCCTGTTCCGTCATTTCGCACTGGTCGCGAAATATAAAGATTTTTAAGCAATATATTGCTTTGGCCATCCATCGCGCGTGATGAAATGCTCCAGGGTAACGAAATGTAACAGCATCAGGTGGAACACATCCAAGAAAGACGAGCGTCAACTGTAAGAGCTCTTTGTAATCGTCCCTGGGGTGAAGATTTTGTAACGCTTCCTGTACGAATGATTTTACTCTCTCGACGGCGTCAGCCGTTACGAATCTCGCGACTTGTTCATCCTCCAATCCACTTTTATACATCTTTTTATCAATTCTTTCCCAGGTTTCACGACATTTTTTAAAGATTGGAACGTTTGGTCCTGTTGTTCCGGGCATTTTTTTCTCAAAGACGCAACGTAGAATTAACTCGAATATATGATGTCTACAGGGCAGATACAAAATATTTCTTTTCAATAGGCTCTCTAATAAAGTCGCAGAACCATTCTTGTTTCCCAAATTCGAAGCTGTTGTGTCACAGCAGAGTGCCTTCACTGTATCTAAAAGACCCCAATCTTCAAGAACACCATAAACCGCATTTGCTTGAGTCAATCCCTTGCCGTTTTCTAATGATGGAACGCCTAGAAGCTTCTCAACCTCGCCATTGGTTACTACAACCGGTAATCTGTCCACCATTTCATGTTTGACTAAATCAAATAAAAGTTTCCCGTCCCAATGTAGAACAAGTGCATTCAATTCGCGATCTTGAAAAACTTTTCTGATATTCTTAGCTCTGGCTTCACGCACTTTTTGTCGATAGTTCCGAATCGATGTTCTGTTTAGACTTAACGAGTCTAGATCGACGTGTAAACTCTCTGCTATCGCGGCGACTAAGTGAACAGCGTCTCTGTCACTGACCTTGCATCTATCGAGGGCCGCAACGACTTTATCGTTGAATATATTCAAAGTTCCTCGTGATTTCTTCGGTGCAGATGGTCCAGCTTCATCCTCATCACCAAATTCGAGCGAAATACTCGAATAGGTGCCGATATTTTTTTGACTTAGACTCTGGGAGAGGCTTTCTTGACTCGAAGCTAACTCTGCAAAATCTTCTAAAACATATTCTCATCATTGTAATGTAATTGAAACAAGTTATAAATGGATTATGATTGAAATCATAGACATTATTTTATTACATTAATTTATATTTTTCCTAATAATTGTACATCCATTTGGGACCTCGCTAGCCTTCGAGATAGTACGTCTTTGCTGTATCTTTCTTCTTCTTCCTTTTTATCGAATAAGCTCTTAATATTATCGATATTACCGACGCGTCCATCTCGTCTTTGGTTTTCTAGAAACTCTCTTCTCCTATCATCAATTTGTTGAAGAATATTCCCATGAGCGATATCAAATAAGTTTTTGATATCTGAACAGAAATTCTGTTCTTTTTTTAGATTGAATGGTCTTCCCGCATTTTTTTGCAAATTAGACCATGTCTGATGCAAGGCCGAAACTTTTTCTATGCATCGACTCTCCTGTTGAATTGGTAATCGAGCTTTATCCCAGAAAGATTCCACTTCATTGAGGACGATTTTAGCACTTTCACGAACATTAAGTTTTTTTTCTCGAATGTTGTATATTAGAACTTTAAGCACCTGCTCCTTCGACGGCAACTTATTCCCATGAATTTGAGAATCAAGATCACCAATAAGATAAACGTTCTTGCGTAGGTCTGGTCGTACCGCCATTGTATACGAGAACTTTGAGTTCCGAGCAAACGGTGAACTATAACATTTCGATCGAGTTGGCACGACACGACTACGTTTGTTGACAACGATGCTATGCGGAACGTTGTACTGAAAATCAATTGCGTGACTGCTCTCGTAGTGACTTATTCGGAGTTTCCTCGAAGACTGACTTTGGTGATGCGATGCAACAAGAGCGTCGTTGCTGCCTAGAAAATTAAGAAGTCCCCATTATTTTTTAAATGCAGTACCTGCAAAGGGAAACGCAGGTTTTTTTTTCTCGGCCGGGAAAACTAATCGTTCTATAGCTCTGCCTAACCTGATCAACTGCGGCGCACGTGGATCGCCTTTCGAAGGATTTGACCGTCTTAACCCTTTTCGTTATGATGTAAACTTAGCAGGAGCTCTCGAATGAATAAAACTATGGTTTGCACGGCGAGCGTCTCACGCAAGACTCCACCTTTGTTTACTTTCAACGAGCAACAACGCGCTCGCTTCGCTCGCGTTCGCGGTTTGAGGTTAGGTGTGCCTCCCTTGCTAACGAAATGGACACGATCCTGATTGGCTACAAAAACTGGCTTCACGATTTCGATTTGTGCTGTTGTAAGCACGTTTGAACGACGGATGTCGCGCGCAGCGCCGCTTCCGCGCAACTAGTATCGAGTATCGTCTTTTCTTTGATCTTCGTCATTCTTCGTCCGAGACAACAGCGAGAAAGATGTGACGCTTAATATTGCCTGACCGAATAAAGTAATCTCGAATAAGAAGACGCGTGCAGCTTTATTGACCATCCAAACATTACAGTGGCGACGAGAATAAAAGTTTTCACGTGCGATATAGGATCGCCGTGATTTTTCGAGATTAGTAGAGTCACGTCGGGAAGATGAGTGACGCGGAGAAAAAATTGGTGAAGGAAGCAAAGGAGCTCGAGAGAAGCAAGGCGGAATTGTTGGAAAAGCAACGGCAGTTGTCGGAACAAAGGAAGCAGCTGGCAATGGATCAGCAGGCTTTAGTGGCGCAAAGGGCGCAACTTGTGGAGCAGCTCCAGGCTGGTGCGGGATCTCGAGGTCAAGTCCAGCAAATCGTCACGTCAAGGATTGGCGAATTGAAAGAATTCAACGTTCAAGAGGATTGGGCGTTATGGAAAGAAAGGTTGGACCAATTTTTTCTCGCTAACGATATCGGAAATGAAAAGAAAGTCTCGCTGTTAATTACATTGCTTGGGAGTGAGGGTTATGCTCTACTCCGCAATTTGTGTACGCCGGCTGTGCCAGCTACAAAGTCTTTCGTGGAGCTGACAAATTTAATGGCTAACCATCTGCAACCGAAGCCGAGCGTCATTGCTGAACGTTTCAAATTCAAGCAGTGCCGACAAAACGTGGGCGAAGATGTGAAAACGTTTTTGACAAATCTGAAGAAGCTTTCTATGTATTGTGATTTTGGTATTAATTTGGACAATCACCTCAGGGACCAATTCGTGTGGGGTCTCCGTAACGTGTCGATACAGAAGCGTTTACTCGGCGAGAGTGACTTGACGTACAGTCGAGCAGTCGAGTTGGCTCATTCGTTGGAGGCTGCGACTCGTGATGCTGAGGAAATTGGAGCATCGCAGAAGAACTATCAAGAGTCGATCAACTTCGTGGGATCGAGGAAGACATCGCAAGCATCCAAGAGTAAGGGAGTCGACAATAAGAAAATCACCTGTTTCTGCTGTGGGAGAGAAAATCATCGGTCGACTGTCTGTAAATATAAACATTTCAAATGTAACGTCTGTAAGAAAGAGGGTCACCTTGCGCGAGTTTGTAAAGTAAACACAGAGAACCGGGGTAATGCGAGCCAAGCGAATAAGAAACCTCGGAATCGTAATGGACACAATTATATCGGAGAGTCTATTAATAACGTCGGTGTTGATTTTGACAACCTTTTTCATTTACAAGGGGAAAAGGGAGAGAACAGTAGGCAGTCAAGCGAAGGGATATTCAGTATCGCGCCGGTTAAAGTCGAGTTGTTGATTGAGGGATTAGCAATCGAATGTGATGTCGACACAGGGTCGGACGTGGCAGCGATTTCTGAGAAATTCTTAGAAAAACAAACCGAGCTTCGAGCGATTGAGTTGAAAGGAACTAGTCGTCGTTTTAGATCACATCCGGGGCATACAATTGTACCGTTGGGGATTATGAATGTCGAAGTGAAATTCGGGAATTCGATTGCGAAATTGGATTTATTTGTATTGCCGGGGGATGGGCCGCCAATCATAGGACGAACGTGGATTCGGGCCTTGTCGGTACCGGTATCCGAGTTGTTGGAAGTTGAGGAAAAATCGAATATCGACTGGTTGAGTAATCCGGGTCAAAGGGGCTTAGATGCGATTATAAACGAGTTCGATACGGTTTTTTCTGAAAAACTCGGCAAGTATACAAAAAAAAAATTTCAAATTCATGTGAAAGAGAATACCATTCCGGTATTTTGTAAACCACGCCCCATACCGTATGCGATGCGTGAAAAAGTCGAGCTTGAGTTAAACCGTCTAGTAGACATGGGTGTACTTAAACCGGTAGAGAGTAGCGAATGGGCGACGCCAATTGTGCCTATCTTGAAAAGTAATGGACAACTTCGTTTGTGCGGGGACTACAAGATTACAGTCAACCCTCATATTAAAATTGATCGACATCCTATTCCGCGGGTGCAAGATCTTTTAGCGACGCTGAATGGGGGTACGGTATTTTCGAAAATTGATCTATCCCATGCTTATCTTCAAGTAGAGTTAGAGGAGGAATCGAAGTCTTTAGTGACGATCTCCACGCACAAAGGGTTATTCGCGTACAATCGTTTGTGTTTCGGTATCGCATCGGCACCCGGGCTTTTTCAGAGGGAAATGGAACGAGTTCTAAATGGCTTGGAGGGGGTTGTTTGTTTTTTCGACGATATTTTGATTTCGGGGTCGACTCGTGCGATTCACAACGAGAGATTGCGAGCGGTATTGAATAGATTGAAAGATTGTGGTTTGACTGTTAAAAAAGAGAAGTGCCAGTGCGGCAAGGAAAGTGTGGAATTTTTAGGGTATGTCCTAAGCAAGCGGGGCATGCACGTATCAAACGAAAGGGTTAAAGCTATAACCGAAGCGCCGGCACCGTTGAATGTTACTCAGCTCAGGGCTTTTCTCGGAATGATGAATTATTATGCGAAATTCATAAGGAATTATTCGAAAATTGTTAATCCCCTGTATAATTTGTTGCAGAAGAACGCAAATTGGAAATGGGATAGCACTTGTGACGAAGCATTCCGGGCAGCAAAACGGAGCCTAATCGAGTCTGAAGTTCTGGCTCATTATGATTTAAATTTGCCAGTTAAGATCGCTTGTGATGCGTCTCCATTCGGCCTGGGCGTGGTGTTGTCACATGTATATTCGGACGGTTCCGAAAGACCTGTTGCTTTTGCTTCGCGAACATTGACAAAGGCTGAAAAAGGCTATTCGCAGCTTGACAAGGAAGCTTTGGGTTTAATTTTCGGAGTTAAAAAGTTTCATCAGTACGTCTTCGGTCGTCGCTTTATCTTGGAGACGGATCACAAGCCATTAATTTATTTATTTGGTTCGAAGCATGGATTGCCTCAAATGTCGGCAAATCGAGTTCAAAGATGGGCCGTTTTGCTGTCAGCTTACGATTTTGAAATTAAGTACATTAAGGGGATTGACAACGTTCGAGCGGATGGTCTGTCGCGCATTCCATTACCGTGTATTGATGAGAGTGTGGAAGGCTCGGTGGAGGAATATACGTATTTGAATTTTGTCTCAGACGAGATTAAATCAATCGATGCTAAGTTAGTCAGTGACGAAACGAGTGCGGATTCGGTGCTCAATAAAGTAAGAGGGTTCGTCATGAATGGATGGCCCGAAGTAGTTGAAGACAGATTCAAGTCGTACAAAAATCGCGAAAAAGAACTAACGGTAGAGGAAGGTTGTGTGTTATGGGGCTATCGGGTAGTTATTCCGCCGAGTCTGCGTGAGAATCTCTTAGGCGAGTTACACAGTGTACATATGGGTGTTGTTCGAATGAAAGCGGTCGCGAGGTCATATGTGTGGTGGCCGGGCCTCGATAGCGATATTGAAAGGAGCGCTAAATCCTGTGAACTATGCCTGAAATCTGCAGATAATCCACCTAAAGCCGTTTTACATCCGTGGAAGTGGCCGGAAGGTCCGAGTCATAGGATACATGCGGATTTTCTTGGTCCGGTCGACGGGAAAATGTTTATTGTTATTATCGATTCGTTTTCGAAGTGGCTCGACGTCAAGGAACTGAGTGACATTACGTCGGAGTCCACGATCAAAGTGTTGAGAGAATATATGTGTTCGTGGGGTATTCCGTTAACACTCGTGACGGATAATGGTCCGAGTTTCTGCTCTAAAGAATTTGCTGAGTTTTTGGAGTCTTGCGGGATTCGGCACGTACGTACCGCACCGTATCATCCAGCGTCTAACGGGGCGGCAGAGAACGCAGTTCGTACTTTTAAAAGTAAATATAAGTTATTGTTAAAGGCTGGTAATTCGAGACATGAAGCGCTGTGCAAGTTTTTATTTTATTACCGAGCAACGCCGCACTGTACGACAAATTGTAGTCCAGCGGAGCTTCAAATCGGTCGGAAGTTTCGGACGAAATTAGATTTGTTACGCCCGACGTTACGTCACGCGGTCGAACAAAAACAAAAAAGCCAGGGTCAGTTTTTCCGAGGAAATCGACGAGTATCATTTGATGTGAACGAAATTGTTATGGCTAAGGACTATGGTGCAAGTTCGTGGCGGAAATCGAGGGTACTCGAGCAATTGTCACCAGTTACGTTCAAGGTTCTTACGGACGATGGTCGAATGTGGAAGCGGCATTCGGATCAATTACGTCGTTGTAATTTTAATCGAAGAGACAGTGTAAATGTAAATGCACTCGTAAAAACGGCAGTGGAATCAGCACCTGAAGTGTCGGATGTAGGCAGTGCGCCATTAATCGCCGATAACAGTGTGCGTGTATCGAATGAAGTCGTAACGCAATCGAGAGTTCCGGAGAGCGCGAGTGTTGCGTCTGTTTCGGAAAACCCACCGGTCTTACGCCGGTCATCGAGGGTTGTTAAACCACGCCAAATATTAGATTTGTAATCGTTTAAGAATCGTTTCTAATGTCGGGAGAGATTGTAAAAGTCTTACGTTGTAAAAGTTGTATCTGTGATCATCGTATCATTATAAGCGAGCGAGTCAGTTTAGATAACTAAGCGAAAAGGAAAAAAAAAAAAAAAAAAACGGTCTGTGATAAACAGCGGAAAGGTTGTAGCCAAAAGACTGGTGTAAGGGAATGTGCTGTTGTAAGCACGTTTGAACGACGGATGTCGCGCGCAGCGCCGCTTCCGCGCAACTAGTATCGAGTATCGTCTTTTCTTTGATCTTCGTCATTCTTCGTCCGAGACAACAGCGAGAAAGATGTGACGCTTAATATTGCCTGACCGAATAAAGTAATCTCGAATAAGAAGACGCGTGCAGCTTTATTGACCATCCAAACATTACACGATTAGAGATGCGAGCAGTAAATATGACCGGTAACTTTACTGTATTTTTACCGTAGAAAAACGTGACCGCTTTTACAATTATCACGTTGATCATAAAATCATATGGTCTCATCGTGATTTATTTTTACGGTCATCTTACCGAAAATAAGAATACCGGAATTTTCACACCTCTAATTTCGGTATATTTGGATATATTTGAGCCATGTCTTTTTTAAAGAGAGGAATGGGAAATGCTAACTATTCTATGTATTAGCATATATTAGTAACAGTTAGCATTTCCCAATCCCCTCTTTCAAAAAGACACCATGGCCTAAATCGTTTCAATAACATTGAAAATCGTTTTTCGATCGAAATTAGGAAATCCCTGTGATATTGCCAAGGATTAAATAAAATGTAATTCAATGAAAATTTCCTTTTTCTCCGATCGTTTCTCCCTCATTCAATATATTACTGAATTCACCTTACGTTGAGCTCGCTTGAGAGTAACGACGCGTGAAAAATGCGATAAAAATAATTTACGCCAAACAATATAGTTCAAACAAATTACCGAAAACTGTGATGGAATGTCCAAAAAATATTAATTAAAGAGTTTTCGTTCCCGTTTTTTAGACAAAAAAGAAAAAAGAATGAAATTCACAATGTTTGTGAAATGAACAATCGGAATCATGTGGCGTTCAATAAGCAAATACGGCCTCACATGATCCTAAATTTTTTCAGCATATAGTGACATATACCTGACTTGATTCTGAAAGTTACCGATTTTTTTGGAAATTTTTAGGCACCCGAAAAAAAATTTACTAAACGTACAGTAAAATCCCATGTTATTTAAATGGGAAAATTGAGCCCTCGAGAGGGAGGGGTAAGTCTTAAAACTTAAATCTGAAATTTGGAAGGCATTTTTATTTATTTATTTAGAAACGATTCAGAGGGCGCCTGTAAAGAAATTCGTCCGAACCCAAAATAAGGACCACCCTAATATACATATGCAAAGAAACTGCTGAATATATGAAACTGCCGAGTTATATGCTTTTTTATAATATTGTTGACTAACTTTTGCTTCAATTTCAGCGAACCTCAGTCCTTTTCCCAGCGGGTGTATTGGATTATTTTTTACATATTTCGATAATGCTCGTTTTGTCCGTTACCTGATGAATTCTTCCATACGTCCGTTTTCCTCGGGCGACAATGTGATTTGCATTTGGTTATCTTTCGAAGATTTTTGAAGCGCCATAACTGCACATTTTAAATGTCTTTGTTGTAAACGTTGCGAAATGACTATAATTTTATTATATTAACTCCTCATATATTGTTTGTAAATTGCCAGTAAATACGTGTTTAAGTTATATCATATATTGTACTTGATGAATAAACGAATGTGGCGCAATTGATAAATCTGATTGACCTTGAAAAAAAAGACAATTGTGACGGATGGTCGATGGTCAGGCACTGCGTAATGAGTGAAGTCTCGAATGAAGTATTAAAGTATGATGGTTTTATTAGTCGGAGAGTGTAATAGGTAGAATTCGGAGAGTACCATTCGCGGTGTCGGTCTGAGCTGAATTAACTGAGGCGGGCGTGAAGCTGAGGGCTTCGCGCTCGCTGTTACAAAGGAATAGAGAGTCGAAGGATGTTTAGTCTATCTGATAAGTGGCCGCTCGCGGCGGTCCGGATGCGCGATAGCCTTAAGGGCTTCTTTGAAGAGCGTATCGAACGAAAACTCCGTATTGATACGCTCGAATAAATATTCGAAGTCAAAAGAATAAAATTGTTAGGCTGCGGCCGTTACACTCCCCCTCTGGGAGGAAACGATGCCCCCGCATCGGATATTACGGATTTTACATTTGGCAAAATTTGTTAAGTGTGACTCGATATAATTAAGAAAAAAAAGATTATTTGATTTTTCTAAGATATTTTCATTTTGTGTAAGTTGTGTAATGTTTTCTAAATGTGTGTTTCGATTGTTATTTGATTGATGATTGTTGATTGTTGAAGAAGTAGAGCTCCTGGTTGTTGTCCGAATTGGTTTGAAGGATTATTCCTTAGTTTTGAAGTTGATTTGCGGTACACTCCTGTGGTTTTTTAAATAGTTGGTGGTTGTTGATATCTATAACTGAGTAAACTTTTAGTTGTTCGTGTTAGTGGGAATGGTTTAGTTAAATTGGATGGGTTTAAATTTGGTGTTAAAAATGGTTGAGAATAATTAAAATGTTGTCCTGTTTCGTTCGGTTGGTGAAGTTCCATATTTGTTGTTCCAAAAATTTTATCCCGTTTCGGTAAATTTGTCCATATTTGATGGATTTCGGTTTCTCCTTGGTTGTATTTCGTTTCTCTATTTCCTGGTATTTCTGTTATAAATTTCGAATTTAGATGGTAGTGTGCCTGTAACATTCTAAGTTCTGATTAGTGGTGGTTAGTGAGTTAGGTATGTTATTTGGATTGGTTTTGTTGGTAGAAGATGGAAATCGTTTCTGGAAGTGGGTAAAATGATTAACACGAATATTTATGGTATATAAAAAAAACATAGCAAATATATATTGGCCAAAAGGGTAGACAATAATTTCGTTGCGAAAGAAGAAAAAAAATGAAATAAATCAAATTGATATTGATATTGATTGACATTGGGATATGACTGTTCCCATACGATTTTTTTTGTTATAAATATAAAGTTGCTGACTTTCGTTTTTTCTTTGTTGCATTAAAATACGTGTGTCGCAGAGCATGTCTAAGACATTGTATATAAACATCTGTTTTTTTTTTTTTTTTTTTAGATTGTCATTGTCTCGATCTTATCCTCTTTCTTAACTTCCGTTTTCCTCATGTTTCTATTTACGAAGTAAATTTAATAATCAAATATATTGATGGATGCGCGATTGTATCGGAGTAAATGTAGCTTAAATATACGTGTAAATAAGTATATGGGTTTTGTGTGTATTTGTTTAGTTGTGATTTGTTTGTGAGAAGTATAACCCTATTACTGTAGTTTGTAAAATTGTCTGGTAGTCCGAAAAAGAATTTGCGGTTCATTTGGTTCTATTATGTATCTTCGTGGCTTGGTTTTTGTCTACATTCTGACTTTTTCAATTTTCTGTGTATCTGTTTTATTAGGTTTTTTTTTGCAATTTTTTTGTTAGTGTGGATAGTGTTAGTTGTATTTAAATGTAGAAAAGTGTTAGTTGTATTTAAGTGTAGGAATTAATTTACCTTATATTTAGTTTTAGGCTAAACGCTAATGAATATTTTCCTATTTTTGTTTTTTTTTTTGTCAATGATCGGTATGTTTGTTTAAGGCCATAATGCATATTATACGCTTCCAGGCGATGTTCTGCGATTTGCTGTTAGTTTCGATAGAAGATTGCTGATCGTTACTGGTAGTGCTTTTTTGCGTGGTATGAGTGTCATTGGTAGATAATTGTTAGCTTTCAGTCCATCAATTTTCACATGACAATGAATTATTGGCGGTGACCTGAAGTTCGGCGGCACTGATGATTGTACAGTGCGCAAATCGGTCATATTTATGTTTTCGGGCATTGACGGAGACCTAAAGTTCGGTTGCACTGGTGTTTGTACTGGATGTTGCTCGGAGTCATTTGTTCGTTCTGCGTTTATCGGTGGTAGCCTGATTTTGGGATGCACAGGTGATGGTGGTGCATCCATTTCGAATTTCGTTACATATTCAACACAGCTGAAAAGCGGTGGTAAATTTACGAGTTCTAAGGCGTTTCTGGAAATCGGTGGTGATCGGAAGTTCGGTGGTACTTCCTGTGGTATGCTGTTTTCATTTCTCTCCGATGCGCTTATTTCTCGATGCCATGGTGGAACGAATTCTCGCAAATCAAATGCTATTGGTGGTGATCGCGTTTCGTTTGTTGTATCGCTATTTACTGGCTTATTCTTGAGATTCGCAACGTCCTTATGTTCTTGTGACATTTCGGGATTCAGTTGTATTGATGGTTGTACTGAGTTTTCCAAATTTGGTATTCTTTCGTCACGAGTTGGCAGTGAGTTGTCAAGTTGTACTGATATTTGTGCGGCTTTCGGAGAGCAGTCCTTTTCCTGGATAATTGTTGGAGGTGATATGAAGGTTGGCTTTACGGGTGGTTTACCACTATTTTCGTCACCAGACGACTCTCCGATGTTCGTCGGCAACGCTTTGAATCCTTGTTTGTTGAAATTTACGTTTTCGGATTCTGTTTCGTTTTCCGTATCGTTTTCCTTATTTTTAGCATTTTGGTTGTCGTTTTTGTTTTCAGTTCCATTGATTTTTTCGCTTTTGTCACCGTATAAGTAGGCGGTTGCCCCGTCAGAGCTGACTTTTTCACGAATCTCGCTTTTGTTCAGCTGCGATAAGCTTTTTGTTTTATTTTGCCTCATTGGGCTCTTTACTTTTTGTTGCCTCGTTGGGCTGTTTTCCTTTTGGTGCCTCGTTGGGCTTTTTTCGATTTGCTGCCTCGTTGGGCTTTTTTCGTTTTGTTGCCTCGTTGGGCTTTTTTCATTTTCCTCTTCATCTTCTGTTGTGCTATCTTCTATATCCGTATATTTATATTTTATTTCTGTATTATCTCGTTTCCTGATTTGTCTGCGTGGTTGTTGCCTACTTCCTTCGTCTTCAGATAAGTCTGCTAGACATTTTTCGATTGGTTTCCGTTTTAGTTTGATTGTTCTTATTCCTTTTAATTTTTGCCTGATCGGTTTCCGTGTAGGTATTTTCATGAGTTCAGCTTCGTTTTCTGATTTTTCAGTTTGCGGTATTTCGTTGTGAATATTTGAATCAATTTTTGTGGGTATTATGATAGTCGTCCAGGTATGGTCGAGGTGGATCTGGTATGAATGCGTATGAATGAATAAGTCCGAATAAATGTAATTAACTTTTATTGTAATGAGACGTGAGTGAAGGAGAGTGCACGTCACAACGGTTCGGGACTCTGAGATGAACTGAATAAAGGGCCTGACGAAAGCAGGGCCCTTGCCTATTGCTGCGCGCGACACGATATTCCTACGCGCGATAAGACGGCCGCTGCTCGAGCGTGGCGAGCGCAGCGGCTGGACCGCTACCGTTAGAGCGTTAGCGTTCGCACGGAAGGTGCTGACGGTGCAGTAGATTAGCGGGAATGGGGATAAAATATTAAACTTGAGTTTCCTGCGCTAAAGATACTAACTCGAAATATGGGACCGTCACAGTATACTCTCCATTTTTTGTTTTGATTTTGTCCTTTTTGGTGGTTGGTTCGTTTCTTGTTGGGTTTGTTTCTTTTGTTCCGTTACTAGTTCCATTGATTCGTCAGAGTCTGATTGGTATGTTCTCTGATACGCGGCTTGGCTGTCCTCCGATTCGTCGGTCGACAGTTCCCAGGTGTTTCGTTTTTTTCTAGGTGCTGGGTTTCCAGAACCCGGGTCGGTTGTTGATCGTCCGCGAGTTTGATGCGACGGTTCGGGAGACAGTTTTTGCTTTTTTATCTCCTGGTCTTTTGCGTTTCCGGATGAACTTTCCTCGCGTTGCCTGATTGGCATGATTTCTGCGGGGTTTCTCGATAGAGCGTCAGCAACGATGTTCAATTTTCCGGGTTTGTTTTTTATATACGTTGGCTTATGTCTATTCGTTAATCCTAATTTTATTTTAGCTTTTCTAACTGTTACGCTACCGTCTGTTTTTTGTACATATGCCGATCCTACGTGTTTTCGGAGTTCGGGCTCGGTGTGCGCAACTTTTGCGTCTTTTATTGGTTCGGGTTCGACGAGCGCTCCGGTGTCCTGCCTCCCGTCGCGCTGTCGCGAGAGGCGGATCTCTCGTTTTTTTGGAGCACGCGTTCGAAAATCTGCTCGATTTGCGCTGCATCGAGGCTCGACTGGTGATCTGATTTTCGCGAGTTTCGACCATTGCTCGGGTTCTGCCTGTCTCGCGAATTATCTCGACTATTTCGGCCACGCGAATTGTCTCGGTCGCGTGAGTTATCACGACAATTACGCTCTCGCGAATTGTCTCGGTTGTTTTGATCGCGCGGATTGCTTTGTTGCGGGATATTTTGGTAATTATGGTCCCACGAGTTGTTTTGTTGTGGGTTATTTTGGTAATTGTGGTCCCACGAGTTGTTTTGTTGTGGGTTATTTTGGTAATTGTAATCCCACGAATTGCTTTGTTGTGGATTATTTTGATAATCGCGGTCCCACGAGTGGTTTTGTTGTGGGTTATTTTGGTAATTGTGGTCCCACGAGTTGTTTTGTTGTGGGTTATTTTGGTAATTGTAATCCCACGAATTGCTTTGTTGTGGATTATTTTGATAATCGCGGTCCCACGAGTTTTTTTGTTGTGGGTTATTTTGGTAATTGTGGTCCCACGAGTTGTTTTGTTGTGGGTTATTTTGGTAATTGTAATCCCACGAATTGCTTTGTTGTGGATTACTCTGATAATCGTCCGAGCTATCACGATAATTCTCGCGTGAATTGTCTCGATAGTTATTTCGCGGATTGTTGTGGTAGTTTCCGCGGGAATTGTTTTGGTAGTTTCCCCGTGAATTGTTACGAAAACCCCCGCGTGAATTATCTCGATAATTCCCGGGTGGTCCGTTTTGATAGTAGCTGGGCGGATTATTTTGATAATTACCGCGTGAGTTGTTTTGGTAACCGCCACGAGTATTGTTCTGAAGATTTCCGCGAGAACTGTTTCGGAAATTTCTCGGCGAGTTGCTACGGTATTGGCGGCTGTTGATGCGTGTATTCGTGTTTTCGCGAAGTTGTTGCACGGCGTAGCATTCTGATGTTGAATGCGTAGGGTTTTCGCGGTGGACTTCGCAAAATTTTAGTCCGTTGTTGTCGGTTAGTTGCGTAAACCGAACTTTCGCTTTTTCTGGGCTTTTGTCCCTAGTTTCCGATTTATCGCGTTTTCGTCCCTGGTGTATGTTTTGTCTACGGACGAGTTCGTTTTCGATGTTTAGTGCTTCGTCGACTGCGTTGTCGAGGGTTAAAAAATCTTTGTGCATAATAATATTCGCAATTTGATCGAAAAGACCGCGAATAAAAGCTTTTATAACGTTTCGTCGAACTTCGTCGGTGCGGTTATGCAGATACTGCTGCTGATTTTCTGCACGATAGACGTCTTTTAACCTGTTTTCGATTTTAGTCGCGATTTTTCGCGTCCGCGTCGCGTAATCGAGTACCGACTCGTTATAATTTTGTGAATTTGATTCTAATTCGAGGTCCGATAATTCCACCGGTTTTTCGAGCGCATTTCTGAGATCTCTCAGGAGTGGCTCTAATGTGTTGTACGTTTTGGTGTCGGCGATATCGGCGGCAACTCCTGACAGCTTAAGCTGTATAATTTCCAGGAGCTGCATCTGGTCATGTTCGGGTAAGATTTTCGCAGCTTTATTGCAAGCGCGTATAAAATCGTTGAGTAGCACATTTTTGGCATTGAAGCTCGGTATAAGATTCTGCACATCGCGCAGAGTTATCGAGCTGTTCGGCATTATGTTGGGTACGGGATTATTGTTGTCTACATTGACCATTCTTACCTTTGGTTTCTCGGACAATGCTGAGCGGAAAAAGCTATTCGCGCTACTTGTTCGTGTGCGCCAAGGCCGTTTCGGCGGACTTATTTTTATTTTTTTTGTTGTAAACTAAGAAAAGAGAAATGTCTTTTTTTTTCCTCTTTTTATTTATTCGTTAATATATAGCAAAAATAGCTATTAATTATTATTGTGTTGTATTGTTGTATAGTATTTATTGTTGTTTAGTATTTATTGTTGTTTAGTTTTTAATGTTATTGCTATTACTACTACTGTCACTATCAGGGGTTGCAAATTGTTACAGGGTTTCACTCAGGAAACCGCAAGAAAAATGTGAAGTTAATGTTTTCCATTTTGGTTTTTTTTTTGTTTTTCTCTTCTTTTTTTTATGTATAATCGTTTGCTTGTTTCCTAGTTTTTTCTCTTCTTTCACTTGTTTATCAAACAAAAAAAAATTATTTATTTGATTAATCAATTATTATTTGTGTGAGTAGGTTTTAAGTTGTTTTTTTTTCACAAAAATTACAAAAGAAAAAAAAATTGAAAGTTATAGAAAAAAAAAAAATTATTTATTTTATTTATACAAAAAGGAATTATTCATGTGTATTTATATATATATTCGCTGCCGTCTGGTATGAGGCGCGTTGACAGAAAACATCCCTTTTTACCTTTTTTTAAAATTATTATTATTAAAAGGAATTAGGAAATTGTTAGGAATTTGTTGCATGTGTGTGTCGCATGCTCTCGACGGTCGTACGCCACTGACACGTGTCGCGCCAGCTGTCGGCACTCGGTTCCCGCGGGATACTGATTCTCTTTTCGAGAAGAAGTATTATGTATATTGCCTTTACTCTTTTAAGAAAAAGAGAAAAAAATTGAAATTTTCATATCGCTTCCTCATAAAGTTGAAAATTGAAATTTTCATACCGCTTTCTCATAAGGTTCCTTTATTCGCGAAGCTTCTTCTATGAGGAAGCATTGTCTGTATTTTTGGCTTCCTCATAGAGGAAGCTTCGCGAATAAAGGAACCTTATGAGAAAGCGGTATGAAAATTTCAATTTTCAACTTTATGAGGAAGCGATATGAAAATTTCAATTTTCAACTTTTTTCAACGTCAACGTCTTAGAGTTTTATGCAAAACGGTTGACCGATTCAGGTTCAGCGCGTAAAAAAATATTCCATCGTCACGTTTCACTTTGTCGAATCTGCGTTTGGCGCGAAAAAATACATGGAAATATGCGCTCCCGAATTTTTTTTTACCCTTTCGATTGTTATTCCAGAATTCCTAGTGATACCTCTTTATCTAGCTTTTTAATCCCGTCATATCCATCGCCTTGTGTATATCTTGCCGTAGATCACACTAGGCACCTGGGTTTTTCCGCGATGCCATCGAAAAGCAAAGAAATCGTTATTTAAAAATACCTAAAATCATTCATTTTTGCAATTTTGGCTATAAAAATGCCTGGTAAACTTTTTGGTTAGTTGTCGCTCCGGGACTGTAATTCTATGTATTTTTTCGCGCTGATCACGAATCTGACACTTATTTTATTCACAGATGAATATTTGACCCGAAAAAAATGCGTCTTAAAAAAAAAAAAAATTGCATGAAATTCAAAAAATTCAAAATGACATAAAATTTAAACGGTTCGATCGATTTTCTTGAAATTTTAATGGGATCCTCGGGTGATCAGATTCTATCTGTGTACGCATTTTTAGCCCGACAGCTAAAAAATTGCGAGCGCTACAGTGCGTACAGACATTTTCGAAGAAATTAAAAATGGCGTACAAAAAAAACAACTGACAATTTTTGGACGAAACTTTACAGAAACATTGACTATTAACCACACAAGCTATGTGCAAAATTTCAGCCGGATTCGTGGAGGTGTTCTCGAGTTATAGTGGTTTGAATTTTTCGCTTCCGATTCACACACACACACACACATACATCCGGACATTTTTTCTAAATGTGATTTTTCGATGTTTTGGAACATTCTGAACACGTTTTCATTAAAATCTCGAAATTTTTTTTTTCACCATCACAAAGCTTCCTCTATGAGAAAGCAAAAAAACAAACTCTCCTGTTGCTATGCTTTTTTTTTAAATAGAATAAAAAATATATATATGTTGGTACTTACGTTACCACGCTGATGAGGAACACAAGTAACATCAATTTATTTTCCGGATTATTATTATTATTTTTGTTTCGTCCTTCCTTCCTTCCTTCTATTCTTTGGAATTTTTCCGGTGGCGGATGGTGCGTCAGTGGTGGACAGCCGACGGGCGAGTCGCGCTGGTGCGGCAGATCACGGGCGTGGCGGATCGATGCCGCGGTCGATGACGGCTCGCTGGTGATAACGTCGGCCGCTGCGTTGCGCGAGAACTTTCGGCGGTCGGTAACCCCGATGCCGCTCGCTCGCTCGCTCCGCACGCTCCGTGCACTCTCACTCGATACTCACAAGCTCTTTGTTTTTTTTGGTTTGTTTGCTGTGTCTCCTTTTTTTTGCACTGTTGTTTTATTATTATTATTAATAGGTTATTATTTAATAAATGTCTGTATATATATATATTTAATGTCTAGGTTAATTATTATTTATAAAGTGTTTTGACACTGTATTTTTTTACACTGTATCGTTTTTTTTTCACTTTTTCGTGTTGTGTTTTTTTTTCACTGTTTGTAGTGTCTTTTCACTTTACTGTTTATCACTGTATTGTTTTTCCTTTGTTCGCTGTATCACTTCTGTGTGTGTTTTTTTTTCCTGGTTCACCGTTTATGTTTTTTTTCCTTCACTTTCGGTTTTTGGTGCGAGCGCGGCTCGAGCACGATCGTCAGTTCCGGGTTTGTATGAGCTGCGGCTCAGGCACAAGTGTCGCGAAAAAAAAAAAAAAAATGTTTTTTTTTTTTTTGAATATTGAAAAAATTTTATGAAATATATATTTTTTAAAATTGTGGACGTGTTTGAGTGGTAGCGCCACTTCTGACACCAATGTGACGGATGGTCGATTGGTCAGGCTCGCGTTGAATGAAGTCTCGGTCAATGATATAAAAAATACTGGTTCTTTATTAGTCGTAGCAATTAATCGGAGAGAGTGTACCGCACTGATCGTCGGTCGGAGCTGAACTGTCGTGAAGCGGGCGTGAAGCTGAGGGCTTCGCGCTCGCTGTTACAAAGGAAGAATGAATCGCAGAGTGTTTAGTCTAATAGATAAGTGGCCGCTCGCGGCGGTCCGGATGCACGATAGCCTTAAGGGCTTCTTTGAAGAGCGTATCGAACGGAAACTCCGTATCGATACGCTCGAATAAATATTCGAAGTTAAAATAATGAAATTGTTAGACTGCGGCCGTTACAATGATCGTTTATTAAGATTTAATGTTGTAATGGTTGTGTGTATGATTCAATGTATTGTGGGTATTGTGTGTTACACCGATCCCATAAGGGTTACGGGCTCCTTCACTTCTCTCTCTTTCCTCCTTCCTTATCCGTTGTCGCCGATTCGATTCTTGTGTCCGGAGCTTCGTCGCGCCCCGCCAGGTGTCAGTAGTCCCGGACATACGGTTACAGTCGTGGTTCGTACGTCCTATCTCCGGAGCTACGTCCCCGTCCGTTTTTCCTTTCACCTGCGGGACTTCAGTCTCGGGAATCGAACCCGCGACACTTTTCCCAGTCTTTCGGTTTCCCATACCAAGGCGCTGGTCCTTTCCTCTGGACTACTATTATAGTGGGTTCCGAACCACTTTTACGCAGATAAAAACACGACAGAAAATTCTTGGTGCTCGCCGGGAATCGAACCCGGGCCTACTGCGTGTGAAGCGCGCGCCGATCCATTCGGCCACGCTCACCCTTGTGTATGATTCAATGTAGTTTTGTTATTGTCGTCCGTCATGGTAGAGTCTGATTTAATTTTTATTTTGGTGTTGAGGAGTTTTTTTGGTGTCTTAAAAAGATTTCTTTTTTCCTTATTCAACTCTGCGAGGAAAATGTTGGTTTGAGCCAAGTTTTTAATGTCTGTTTTTGTAGGTTTTTCCAAATATTTTCTAGTGTGTAAGAGTGTTAGTTAGATGTCTGTACGTGTTGGAGGCCATTTACCTTATATCTATATTTAGTCTAGTCTTAACTTAAAGGTTGATGAATATTAGTGCCATTGATTGATAATCGTTCGTTTTCGGTCCATAATTCTTTATGATACAATGAAGTAGGCTGGTGACCTGAAGTTCGGCGGCACTGATGATTTTACAGTGCGGAAATCGGTAATATTTGTTTTTTTGGGAATTGATGGTGATCTAAAGTTCGGTTGCACCGGTGTTTGTGTTCGGTGGTACTTCCTGTGGTATGCTGTTTCCGTCGTTTTTTAAGATTTTCGTTTTTTGTTTTGTAGGTGTGGATGGTGATCTAAAAGTTGGTTGAACAGGTGGTTTACCACTGTGTTCGTCGCTAGACGATTCTCCGATGTTCGTCGGCAACGGTTTAAATCCTTTTTTGTTGGAATGTTCATTCTCGGATTCTGTCTCGTGTTCCGTTTCGTTTTCCTTATTTCGTGCCTTAGAGTTGTCTTTTTTATTTTCAGTTTTATTATTTTTTTCGCTTTTGTCACCGTATAAGTAGCCGGTTGCCCCGTCAGGGCTGACTTTTTCGCGAAACTCGTTTTTGTTCAGCTGCGATAAGCTTTCTGTTTTATCTGGCCTTGTTGGGCTCTTTGTTTTTTGTGGCCTTGTTGGGCTCTTTGTTTTTTGTGGCCTCGTTGGGCTTTCGTTTTTCTCTTCTTCCTCTGTTGTACTATCATCTATATCTATATATATATCATCTATATATATATATATATATATATATCTCTATAATATAAAAAGATTTCGCCGCCGCCGCCGTCGCCGCCGTCGCCGCCGTCGCCGCCGTGTCAAGAATCGAGGGGGGGGGAGAGACTTGGAATAATAAGGGCTTAAGTCCATCCAGATGGAGTCACTACTTGGATGGGTGAACGCGGTCACCCATCCAAGTATTGAACCCGTCTTTTGAAGTATTTGGAATAATAAGGGTTTTCGTCCAGAAATGGGTGCGAGCGCGCGAAGCGCGCGAGCCACAATAACCCGCTAGTATATATACATATATATTGTGATGATACCTTTTCGCGTAGTCTCCCAAAAACTGGGTCGATCTGTGGAGTAAGGGGGGGTGAAGGGAAGGGGGAAATAACGTTCCGAAGTTTTGTGTAGGAAACTAAAATATTATATTCTTCAACAGTTCAACGTATCAAAAATAACAGGTAATAACAAAAGAAAAGAAAAAAGAAACGAGGTCGGGGTCTTACAACAAAATAAAAGGGGGGTACGTCAATGATAATCGCGGAGGGAAATAAGAAAAGAGCTTAACAGCGTTAATCGAATGTAACAAACGAAGAAAACAAAAAAAAAAGGGGAAACGGAAAAATCAAATAATAATCGCAATAACTGACTTGAAAGAGCTTATACAAAAAAAACGATGTTTATCATAAGTATCGGGACGGCAGGCGATTGGGGTCGGTCGCACGGAAAAAGGGGGCTGGCCGGTGAAAACTCTACACAAAAACCTCGATCGGGCTAAGATCGAAACTCAGGAGAAAAATAAGAAATTTCAAAAAAAATAATGAAACTCGCAAAATGATTAAACTCAAAATAAATTGTCAATTGTTGTTTTTGGGCGCCAGCTACCTTCTCGGCGTAGCACCGTAACTCACAGAAAAAAAAAGAAAGTCAATCGGCAAATTTGCGCGGCACGCGGCTAGCAAGGATCGGGGGGGGAGGGGGATGAGACTTTTCAGGTCGGGGACACTGTTCCAGGGCTTCTTGACAAATTACCTCGGCACACACAAAAACTGGTCAAAATTACAATAATGACGATCGGTAAATACTCGCAAAAATGCGTCTCGGGGAACAGGGAAGAATAATAACTTGTAGGAACGCACGCGGAAAAATCCCGCGAATACCACCACTCACGCGCACGTGTTCCGATAACTCGAAAATGTCGGCGCACGTGGCGGCCGGTACTCGACGGTCGAAAAGTTTCACAATAATAAACGCTTACAATTACCAAAAAAGAGGGCACGGGTAAATGTTCAGGGGTCGGGAAGATGGGAAAAATCGAGAAAGGGGCAGGCGGGGGAAAACTTATGCGCTACTCACGCAACCTGGTCACTCGTAAAATATCGGTTACAAAACCGTCCGATATTTCGCACAATATTCCTCTCAATATTCTGTCTCGATTTGCCGGGTCGTCAATATTCCTTCCAATACAAATCGTGTCCTTGGGCAATGGCTTATTGTTGATACTCTCCGGGAAGGAGTCTTGCTCTCGACGGGGACAGCCGAGTCGTCTTAAAATGTCCTTATAATCTCTTAAAACTGTCGCTCTGATCACACACACACTCGTCTTTCACACGCCTGGGCTCGAAGTGAAGACAGCCTCGCTGCTTCCGGCTTCTTCTCCGACCTTAGGGTCGGTCTTGCAAGTGAGCGTATGGATGTCGGTTTCCCATTGGTGGATTTCGGGACTGGCTGCGGGTGGGCGTCGGGATTGGCCGCGCGGCCGTGCGAATATTTCGTCGCGACGGAAGACTCGTCGCGACGTTCAGCGCGCGCATCCTCGTCATCGATTTGCCCATCGATCGACGAGCAGTTCTTGGCGACGGGAGGTGGCGGTTCCATGCGGCGCGTCGGCGAAGTGTCTCCCTTGACAGATCGCGTGCTGAATTTAGTGTTTACCCGGACGACACACCTCGTCGGTTTACACTCGGCAATCCGAGCCGAGAGGGTGTCGCCGGGTTCTTCAGTGCCTGTGGACGAGTCGGGAAGGATGCTCCGACTCGTCGGAATTTTTCCCGGGGCTGTCGGGGTCGGACTGGCATTTTGGACGGTCTTCTGGTTTGCAGGTTAGTGCTTGAAAGGTCTGCCGGTGTATAAATTTTTGGGCTGTCTAGGTTGTTGGGGTCGATCAGGCTTCGCAGGGGGTCAATTTCCCTCTAGGTTGGTCTTCGATGGCTGCGATGGATCTTTGGTGTCTGCGATGGGTCTTCGGTGTCTGCGATGGGTCTTCGGTGGCTGCGCTGGGTCTTCGGTGGGTGCATCGGAGGGCTGACGGGGCCTTCGATGAGTGAATATGAGGTCTGACGGGGTGGTAGGGGATGAAGGTCAGTCAGGGGAGGGGGTTAACAATGGTAAAATTCGTTGCTTAAATTATCGTCCTAATTGTAGTTTTTCCCTAGGTGAGTGGTGGGACTCCGAGCCAGGCAGCGGAAGGGACTTGTGACGTGCCACGTCACAATATATATTGTGACGTATTTTCCTGGATCTCAACGCGAATCAAAAAAATACCAAAAAAACAAAACCGAAAACGCGAAAACCGAGGCTCAAACCGAACGGGAGCGGAGCGCGAAATCGAGAACTCGGAAAACGTCACCTTCGGCCGCCCGCCTCCACGGATGCATCGACGTCCCGGTGGGCGCCAGTTAATTTTTATTTCGCCGGAATCGCCAAGCCGGACTAATCTGGAGGTCGGTGGAACGGCCGACCTCCGCAGGGTCGATTTTTGTCTCGCCGGAATCGCCAAGCCGGACTAATCTGGAGGTCGATGGAACGGTCGACCTCCGCAGGGTCGATTTTTGATTCGCCGGAATCGCCAAGCCGGACTAATCTGGAGGTCGATGGAACGGTCGACCTCCGCAACGGAAAACACGAAACAGAACAAAAAGAAAGAGATCACACAAACGAGAACTGAACGGTACGAGAACTAACGCCGATGCATTCGCGAAAGCGAACGGTTGCGGAAATGCACGGTTCCTCAGGATGCAGGTTATGGTAGAAGGGTCGCGATCCTTCGCCAACAAAGTAACACGAAATCGAAACCGGAATGTCAACTTTAAATAACGGGAACAATTATTTATTGGCTGCTAAGCCACGGGATCGCACACTCGTGCATCGGGAGCGCTCAGCTGACCGGGGGGTCGGAGCGAGCGTAACGAGAACGGATCGATACGCGATCAAATAATTACCGAAACGATAAACTCACCGAATCAGCGTATTCTAATCCAATAATGGGCGGGAACTGCATCTCACGATGCCTCGAGAACTCCAACACAATCACTGCACCTCAAAAGCATTCCTCAGAACGCATCTCGAGCACAGAAAAATCGGTAATAAAATCGGAACCGAATCTGCACGAAACACAGCACATACGAGTCAACTACCGAACGCGCAAAGTGACAGGTAGCGTGAGCGAGATACGCGAACCGAAGCGAGAGCGATAGCCGGAGTCTACGGCAGCGCGAGCGAGAGCGAACGACTCAGCGCGCGAGACAATAGCCCAAACGTAAACACCGGTCGCGCGAGAGGTCCGAGTTGCCTCGAGGACGACTCTCGGCAGACTGATTAGCCTACGACGATATTCTCCGGAAGCGTTATGATTATCGCGAAATCCTTGGCCGATAGCTACTGCCCTCTCAAACTATTTCCAGAGCGTCACTTAAGCGGGAACCGAAACCGTAACGCGGTAATTTTTGAGATTCGCCGCGATCGTTACTCCTAACTCAGGACGTGAAAACAAGGCTCTCTCTCTCTTAACTAAAACACAGCACAAGGTGTTCCGACCTTGCCCGGACCGTACTTAAACCTCCGCCTGTTCTCCAACGTCCTGCATTATCACCTAAACAGAGTGCCGGGTTTGCACCGGACTTTGACGTATTCGCGACGAGATCTCGTCGGTCTCTCCTCTATTCGTGTTTCTCGTTGCTTCGAGGTTCTCTCCACCGAATAGATTCGAGGATTCCGACCTGAACTGAATGTTTTGATCTTATCTCCAAGCTTATCCCACACCCAAGCTCATCAGTAAAGTCTAAACTGGATCGTGACCTTAACGAACTTTACTTAAACGAGAGCTGGACGGTACCTGGACAGCCGAGGAGCAGTAAATCGGGAACTATAACGGGCTAACCGAACTAAATCGCTAGCTGTACCCGTAAAACTTTAATTTATTGATATTTTTGTGACGGTGATCAAAAAATCACGTCACAGTTTATAAACATATATATATATATATTGTGACGCGGTATTTTTGCACGTCACAGAACGAGAGCCACAGAGACCAGAGAGAGTCGACACGCGCCCTCACGGCACGCTGTTCCACCATTCTCGGGCAAATTCGCAAGGGCTCAGTATCGGTTACGGAATTACATTATTAATTTTATTCGAATAATTTTCATGTAACATTTGCCGACGGCGAGGCTCGGAGGGCGAGCGAAATTCCAAGCTGCATCGTACCGGTAAACAAGATTATGGGATTGCCAAGGAAAAGAGGTATCGACCTTCTCCGGACACCATGAGAAGAATCATTCCTCGTCCGAGTCTTCGGATGGAAAATACTCGGCTCGTCATCTCACGTAAAGCTCATCAGGCTAGCTGTCTTTCATCATCGCACAGCTTCTTCGTTGCCGTGTCAGCAATTGTGCGTCGGCTGATGGCCGCAAATTCGAATATCTACGCGCGTGCCATACGAAGAAAGCGTAATTGCGAGGCTGTCCTGCGAGGCGCCACGTAACGATAAGCTAAACCGTGAGAACTAGAGCAGGGAGAGGGGGTTGAGCGATCGCGATCGACGAGCACGACGTCACAAAATATTCGGGGATTCTCCTGGGGAACGGTGTACGTGACGGCGCGTCGTCGTGTGGCTCTCCGGCCTATAGTATTGAGGGAAGCAAGGACGTCCGAGACCGAGGATTGTCAACCTGGGTATTCGAGAGGCGGAAATAGCTGTCCGGCCTCTCTACGGAATTTTATTCGATCTTTTACCGGTAAGCCCATCGCAACCCGCGCTAATTAATTATTTGGTTGTTGGTTAACGTACGGGATATACCGGGTAGTCCGTTATTCGTGGTGTAACTTCGGTCGAGGCGTCGAACGCTCTCCAAGGCGGAGAATATTTTGCTTGTCGATTAGTGTTAGTTCGCCGGGTGAATGTTGTTTGCCGAATTTGTTAATTAGTGTCGCGTCTGAGAAAAGTGTCCGGAATCGACACTCGCGTTACCGGTACTGAGCTCGCGAGCGACGTTGGCCGGGAAATCCGGGAGGAATCCATTTTGTGTGTTATAGTGTGTTTGTTAATGGCAAGACGTGCGGGTCTCTACGCTGTTCTTTCGCGATGAATAAAATTCGAGGCTTCGGTCGATGGCGGCAGCTGTTCGACGGGCTAAATGGCGAAAGAAAAGCGAGAACGGCAAGAGTCCGTATCGCCCCGGCTTCTCCGGGTACGCCACGTATTTTTCAGTGCAATTTTGCCTGCACGTAGTTTACCGATAATTAAAAGAAACGCTATTTATTTCGTGAGTTTCCCGCGTAGTCAGACCCTCGCGTCGTCGCGCGTGCGAGTTTTCGTCGGCGAGCAAGCGTCCTTCTGACCTTGCCGCACGACAGCGGAGACGCACCGCCGATCATTGTTTTTCCGTTTCTTTTGTTATCGCGTATCGTTTGTGAGTGTGTGTGAGAACCGAAATTTAGCAGGGACTTAGGGAATTATTAAATTGATTTCATTTTCACGTCATTATTATTTTCTGTATTTTCGATTCTATTTTGCACTAGGCGTTTCTCTTGACGGTGAACTGGGTAGCCGCCGAGAGCGTAGCAGGGTTTTATTGTACCGGGTGTGTGTTTATTTATTTAAGTTCGGATCGTTAAAAGAGTGAGCACAAATTATTTTATTAAGTTGCATTGGAGCTGTCATTCAGGTATTCTATTTTGTTCAATAAACAGTTTCTTCTGTTTTCTCGCAAAATGGTATTTCGTTTGCGTTACGTTAAATAATTAATTCCAGGATTTTTAAAGTCAAGCTCGAATTCACCGGACCGCCCCTCTACCATCCCCCCATGGCTGCAGCTAGCCGAGCGCAACCTAATCCTTTTCGTAACATCTTAGCCGATCGGGTCGCACATTGTGTGCGAATGACGCCCATATCTAATAAATAATAAACCGATCGAGGGACGGGGTTTTGTGGTGTTTTACCGGTGCTGGAGGGTTCGACAAATTGCCTTCCCCGGAAATTCTTCTTACAATATATATATTGAAACGTTTCGATATTCCGTGGGAGCGGAATATCGAACTCACGATTTTTTAGATCGTCTTCTTCCAAAAAGGAAGGTAAGAGTTCGGTACTGGACCGGCTGGATAAAGTGTGGAGGAAGAGAGTCCCGCATATGCTTCGGGGTGGAGGGAGGCAGTTGGATTGCTGGCCATCTTGATAACGCACTGAGTGTGTTATCAGACGCTCTCCCACATATGCGAGAGAGAACAAGGGAAGAGGAGTTCTTCGGTCTTGCAATTCGGGGACTATGAAGTCGACCCGACGTTCAAGGCCGAATACTCTCCTCTGTGAGCCTACTATGCTCAGACACAGTATGCCGGAACATACGTGCTTACACAGTCTACAAACTAATACAACGAGGCCCCATTCTGGGGTTACCTCGAGGAGGTAGTGGTCAATTCTTTTAAGGAATGGGAAAGGACCTAGAAGATAGGACAGGCAGAGCCTTTATGGCCATCCCGGGGCAGTCTCGCTTGCGAGAAGCGGACGCCAGCTGGCCATCTAGCGGCAAAGTGCCAGACTCTGCCAGGGGGGGGGGGTCTGTCCCGTTACAATATATATTGTGACGTGGCACGTCACAAGTCCCTTCCGCTGCCTGGCTCGAAGGCCCACCACCCACCTAGGGAATAAACTGGAATTAGGACTACAATTTAAGCAACGATTAGTAACATTGTTAACTCCCTTCCCTCGACTGACCCTCATCCTCTACCACCCCGTCAGCCCTCATACTCACTCATGGAAGTCCCCGTCAGCCCTCCGACGCAGCCACCGAAGACCCACCGAAGACCCATCGCAGCCACCGAAGACCATCGAAGACCATCGAAGACCAGCGAAGACCAACCTGGATGAAATTGACTCCCTGCGAAGCCTGACAGACCCCGAACGACCTAGACAGCACAAAATTTGAGACACAGGCAGACCTCTCTGGCACTAACCTGCAAAGCCACGACCGTCCAAAAAGCCAGTCCGACACCGCCAGCCCCGGGAAAAATTCCGACGAGTCGGAGCATCCTTCCCGACTCGTCCACCGACACCGAAGAACCCGGCGACACCCTCTCGGCTCGAATTGCCGAGTATAAACCGACGAGGTGTGTCGCACGGGCAAACACTAAATTCGGCACGCGAGCTGTCAGCTGCGACACTTCGCCAACGCGCCGCATGGAACCGCCACCTGTCGACGTCAAGAACTGCTCGTCGATCGATGGACAAATCGATGACGAGGATGCGCGCGCCGAACGTCGCGACGAGTCTTCCGTCGCGACGAAATATTCGCACGGCCGCGCGGCCAATCCCGACGCCCACCGACAGCCAGTCCCGAAATCCACCAATCGGAATCCGCCAACCGTACGCCCACTTGCAAGACCGACCCTAAGGTCGGATAAGAAGCCGGAAGCAGCGAGGCTGTCTTCACTTCGAGCCCAGGCGTGTGAACGATTAGAGTGTGTGTGATAAGCGACCGTCTAAGAAATTATAAGGACATTTTAAGACGACTCGGCTGTCCCCGTCGAGAGTAAGACTCCTTCCCGGAGAGTACAGACCAATAAGCCATTGCCCAAGGACACGATTTGGCTTAAAAGGAATATTGACGACCCGGCAAATCGAGACATATTAACGAGAGGAATATTACGAGGAATATCGGAGGATTTGTAACCGATATAGATTGAGAGTGACCAGGTTGTGTGAGTAGCGCATAAGTTTTCCCCCGCCTGCCCCTTTCTCGATTTTTCCCATCTTCCCGACCCAAGGGAGGAAAGTGCGTCTTTTCACCGAGTGTGAAGTTTGATGCCCGAGCGAAGCGAGGGCAGAAATTCACACGAGGTGAAAAGGCACTTCCTCCCGTGTAGTATACCATATTTTTTTCCCGACTGTGCTAAAAAGTGGCCCTATTTCTATGCCTGCAACGGGGATGGAAATTGGCCGAGTCTTGACGAGCGGGAGGAAAAGTGATTTAGTGGGAGGAATAGTTCTCTTTTCCTCCCGCTAAATCACTTTTCCTCCCGCTAAATCACTTTTCCTCCCGCTAAATTACTTTTCCTCCCGCTAAATCATTTTTCCTCCCGCTAAATTGCTTTTCCTCCCGCTCGTCAAGAATCGGCCACTTTCCACCCCCGTTACAGGCATGAAATAGGGCCTTTTTAGCGCAGTCGGGAAAAAAATATTATATATCGGTAAGAATACGTTTCATCTCTCTTATCTTCTGCCAGACCCGACTCTCAGTCCAGACACCCTCAGTCCGTCTCACCTTCCAGACACTGCCCACTCCTGCGATTCGATGATTGTGCCCTCGACTCCATCGACAATGACCTCTGGAGGTCGAGGTAACAAGCGCTTCTTATCGGGTTCTTATTAGTGCCCTTATTATACTTTATATGTTAATATTCGATTAGGCAACGATATTTTTATCGATATCGTCGAAGACACCGCATCTGACTCTCCCGATTTTGGCCCCAGTACCTCGAGTCAAGTGAATATCCCATCGTCACTCCCGAATTTTCGGGCCTCTGGACCCTATTCTCCAGACGGTATATATACTACCTTTTGTATTTTTATTGCCAAGCCTATATTTTAATACAAGTTTTTAATGAATAGATGATATTCATGAGGTTGCTCGCTTGACCCCGTCTCCATCGAGGTATTGGGGTTCAAATACGTGCACCTCGAGTGCCACAACTATTCGCGTCCAAAACCAAAAGATGAAAAGACCTCCTGTCATCGTTGTCGGGGAGTTAAACAGACCGGTGGCAATGTCGAGAGCGTTGCACGCACCATCCACACAATCACAATCATTTTCGGCATGTTTGTCACAAATCACAGGAAATACTGTGCGATCCCGAAAAAATAGAACGATTCTCTGCACCATGGGCACGGCGGCGCAGATGTTTACAAAAAAATCTACCTAGGGCATTTCTTTCGCATTAAAGTTCAAAATTTTTTTTGGTCCAAAATTTTGATCAATTAAATTTACATTTAAATTTTGTTCTTTAAATTAAAAATCTCGCGCAAGTTTCACAATTTACCCGAAGTACTCCGATATACGAGGCGGGACGAGGCAGGACACGGAATCGAGAAACCGTAACCGTATAGAATTTTTGGTAGTCGACATGTGGGGTCAGCCGGCAGTGGCTCGTTTCTACAGATCCCAACTCTACACATGACCGACTCTACACCACCAACTCAACACAACGGCAACTGAACACATGATTAGACTCTACACAACCGCGACTCTACACATGGCCAGACTCGACACAACCGTGATTCTACACATGCCTAAACTATACACATCCGTAACTCAACACACGTTCGAACTCTACGTAGCATAACCATATAAGAGTTAAATTAAGAAAAGCAAAACTCTACACAAGTCAAACGCTACACAGTAAAACTCTACACAAGTTAAACTCTACACGACAAAACTCTACACAAGTCAAATTATACACGGCAAAACTCTACACAGATAAAACTACACGGCAAAATTAAACACATTGAATATTCTCCTCAGGAATATTCTACACACGCTCAATTCGACAAGACGAAACTCTACACATGCTCGACTCTCCAAGACAAAACTCTACACACCCTAGACGCTTTTGTCACCGACTCTACAAATAACCCGATTCACCACAGTTCCAACTCGACACAAGTTCGATTCAACACAGTCACCAACTCACAGCGGGTTAATGTACGTCGGTAAAGTAGGAACGACGTCAATTGTGATTGACTGAGTCCGCGAGATTGATGCATCGTGCTACGAACGGCGACTACTATAAGAGGTAAGTAAACTTCCTACTTTCTAAATGCATGAGTGCATGTTATATATTCGACAGCGTGGCTTCTGTCAGAAGACCAATAGTATAGGTGCAGGGTAATCGCTGCATCGGAATTTTTTAAATATAAAGACGATAAATCTTTAACTTTTTAGTCGATACCGAACATTTTATTTCATGTTTGCTCGCCCAAAGAACGGGGGAAATGCCTTTCGAAATTCGAAGTAAAGAAAATTTCCCACCACCGATGGTGCATTATTATCTCGCGGAGCCTACGGTTATTCATACTATAAACTACTATACTATAAATATTTTATTAAAAATTGGGTCAAGCAATAAGGATAGACGCGTCAACACGCGTGATAAAATTCCACTTGATATCTAAAGCCGTTTGGAAATTATGAAGGTTAAATGACTGCACACACGCACACACATCCAGACATTTTTTTTAAATGTGTTCATTGGATGTTTGGGAACATTCTGAACATGTTTACATCAAAACATGAAAAAAAATTCATGAAAACAAAGCTTCCTCTATGAGGAAGCAAAACTCCTGAGGAATTAACGTGGTCTTAAAATTTTGTAAAAAAAATGTGTATTAAAACGATTGTAGGAAGAGGAACCCTCGCGCATACATCATACGGGCGGTGTCTCGCGGACGCAAGAGTATCGCTTAAGCAAAAGGACATGGCATATATTGTTTTTTTTTTCAGGAAATCAAAGGTAAGGTAAGATAAATCAATAGTAAGGTAAGTACGGCGGTAATTGCGCGTGAGCCTATCGAGAAGGGAGCGTATCTTTTATAGATATTAGAGGTGGGGATAAAAGCGCTCTTCACGCGCTCAAGAACGATGTTTTAAACAAACATCGTGTTCGAGGTGAACACGAGTTCAACAGCAGTTTTATTCTGAATGCAAAGAGGAAAACATTTTCTTTTGATTTCGTTGCGATTGCAGGTTCTCATCGGCCTTCAGCCTTGAGCGGCAATCAATCAGCATACGACGAACCCAATAACCTTCGATATTTTCGATTTTCTTCAACATCGATTTTTTCAGTAGAACACCCAGAGAACATATTTTACCTAACACTTTATTTATGCATAATACAAATGCCGTATAAAATAAGTAATCTTCTTATATTAAAACCATACGTTGTACGTTTGTACTTACTCATCAGGAGTGTTGCTTTGTTTTCAAGTATCATCTTATCGCCTACGGCATACTGGACAAATACACTTCCGTAGTGTTATAAATTCTAAATCTTTAAAAAATATAACTGTACTTTGTACGTTTTGTACTCATCAGGAGTGTCGGTTTTTTTTTTTTGTTTTAAGTTATAGTCTTATCACTTGCGGCATACTGAACAAATACAGTTCTGCAGTGTTATAAATTATGAATCTGTTAAAAATAAAACTGTACTTTGTACGTTTTGTACTCATCAGGAGCGTTGATTGTTTTTTTTCGTCAATGTACTGTCTCTTTAAGGAAGTTGGAACGCTCTGCACTAGTCACATGAGTGCTAACTTTTGCAAATAATTTATATAAAGTTGTATGCATCAATTAACTATAATGCATGGTGATTTGTATTAAAACAAATGTCCATAATATAGAATACCATTAATTGCAATGGATTTTCAAAAATATTAACTGGTTTATGCCATTTTACGAAAAGTTACATATTCGTTCAGTTTTTCAAAGAGTAATCCGTATTTTTTACTCGGTTTTGATGTGCTATGGATCATTTATTCTCTTCCCTGAAACATGCTCTACGAATTCACCGTCAAGATATTGGATTATATTCTCCGTTTAAAAATTACTTACTGTTGTTTATCCATCGGCACAATTGCTTAATAAACAAACAGCTATCATTTTTAAACGGACACAATATTATGAAATATCTAGATGGTGAAATCATAAAGCATCACTCAAGTAAGAGAATAAGCCGTAATACGCCAAAATCGAGCAAAAAATACGGATTATTCTTTGAAAAAACTAAACGAATATGGACCTTTTCAAAAATCAGCATAATCCAGTTAATATTTTTCCAAATCCATTGCAATTAAAGTTTTTCTACATTAAGGACATATGAAACGATACGAATCATCATCCATTACAGTCAATAGATGTATAAAACTTTCTACAAACGATTTTTAAAATTTAGCACTCATTTTACTGCAGTGGAGCACTCCAACCACCTGGAGACAATATTGTCTTACGCATAAAAGACTTTAGTCGTAAAGCTGATCGGCGAACGGCCCAATGGACAAGTACGGTTCTGTAGTGCAGCGTTGCAGGTCTCACAGAGACCGAAATGTCCACATGGATGAAGGAGGATGTACGGGCGTCGACCTAGCCATACGGAGCATGGTCGCAAGCGCAGATCGTCTTCCTCTTGGGCTGAAATCCATATTTATCGTCTTTACCGCTTCTCTCACAAGTACAATGATTAATTCGATGTACAATAATAACACTCTCCACCATTTTCCACGTTGTCCGATATCCTTACAGCATCATTGAATACGTCGTTTCGTTCCTCAATTGGAACGTCGTTTTCTGCGTCGATCAGAGCCACGTTTCGTTCCTCATTCGGCTCTTCGATTTCTGCCTCGATCAGAGCCTCGTTTCGATATTCGTTTCCTTCCTCATTCGGAGCTTCGATTTCTGCCTCGATCAGAGCATCGTTTCGTTCTTCAATTGGAACTTCGATTTCTACGTCGATCGGAGCTTCGATTTGCGCTTCAATTGGAACTCCGATTCCTGCGTCGATTGGAGCTTCGATTTGTGCTTCAATTGGAACTCCGATTTCTAAGCGATATTCTTATTGAAGTGCTACGTCGATATAGAAAATATTATAGAAATTGCAAGCTTTAAGGGGGTGTTCAGTGATTTTAGGCGAAAAAAACGTGTTTTTTTTTCATGGGTCAAAAAATTGTATGTAAAATCCCATGCAATTGATTGTTCGTAGAGGTGTTCTGACAATGTAAAAAATGCGCAGGTCTGTATAAATGAAATTATACAAGTTCCAATTTTTAAAAATACGAAACAAAAGAAAATGGTATTGGGTAAAATTAAACTCCTACAATTTTTTATATTTAAACCTCGTGATTTTTTCAGATGCTCAAAACACCGTTACGAACAATAAATCGCATGGGATTTTCGATGCAATTTTTTTTACGCTTGAAAAGAAATAAAACGTGGTTTTTCCGGAGCCCCACCCCCTTAAAAACAGAAAATGGACCATTTTTTTAAAAGCAAGATTTTCGTTAAACAGCTCTGGTCCACCAGACCCGATTTATGGTTTTCTAGGTTTAAGAATTAGCCGATAAAAGTTGATAGCAATACCAAGTACAAATGTTTCGAAACGGGCCACCGAGATTTACATTGATATATCGGTGGAAAGCCTCACATATATGGCTCATAGCGAACGAGGCTTGTTCAACCGCAGCGAGCTCTGCTAGAGGCAACCACTGCGTTCTCATGTAAAGGAGAAACAGGGGAATATTCGGATGATCGTTTGCCACTCTGTCCCCGATCGTAGTGATATCATTTAGCGATTCCGCGAAACGTACCACAGGTACAAGAGGCAGAGCACTTGACATCCAAAGTACTTGACGCGGTGCGTCCGTTAGTTCAAGTTGTACCCACTTTCTCAGCAGAGTCTGTTGGCAAAACAAAAGCAAATTATATACCGCAAGTGGCAATTGCCGTCTAATTGAAAATATTTACCTGACGATAAAAAAACCAGCAGCCTGTGATAGCTACGCGTGGCAATTCTCGTCGAATCGATGCGACCATTTGTCTCTCGAAATCGGTGATCACTGTCGTAAGGCTATTACGCAACCTTGGAGCCAATTGGAACACGAATTGCCACAAAGCAATATATACTGCTTCGCTGGGTCTTTCCATTGCTGCGTAAAGTATAGGAAAAGACTGAAACAAAAGTGAAATCGAAATATCAATTAAAGTGATTTAATATAAAGTGAATTGAAAAAGTATAGGGACGAATATATGTGAGGCATTCTCTGTCAGTTCAACCACTTTTTTTTATCCTCTTATCCATGATTGTTCCATGATTGGCCACATCGTAGTATCACTCGAAGGCACTCTGTGTAATTTTTTTCATATATATAAATTCAACCGTTTTGAAAATGCTGAATTTTTTTAAAGTCAACGAGTCTCGAAAAATATAGGTAATACAAAAAATATGCCGGAAAAAGAAAGTTGCACTATTACATGTTCTTTTTAATAGAATAGGACTTATATTTGTATTCATATCGCAAAGGCTATTTTTAGCAGAAAAAAATGATTTTTTTTTTTTTTTCTTAATCGCACACCGTTGATTTTGCTTTTAATTTTATATAATCTGTAGAGATGTGTATAAAACCAATAGAAAAATTGACAGAATGGGCACCCGCTATTTGAAGGAGTAAATAAAACATTTTTTAAATTTTTATCGAAAATCGCATTAGACCAACCTTGTACATCAATCTAACTCCTTCAAATAATTGTACATCAATTTAACTCCTTCAAAAACCGGATACCCACTGTGCCGATTTTTCTATAGATTCTGTATACATCCCTATAGATTATATAAAATTCAGCGCGAAATCAAAGGTGTCCGATTAAGTAAAAAAAATAATTTTCATTTTTTTCTGCCGAAAATAGTTTTGCCATAGGAATAACAATTAAGACCTGTTCTATTAAAAAGTACATACTACAACTTTTTTGTTGGTTGTTGAGTTACAAAAAATGAATCATTTTCAAAGCCGTTTGATTTTAAAAGTCGAAAAAATTCACAGAGTTCATTCGAGCGGTACTATAATGTAGTCAAATACTGGACAGATTGAAGAGGGTCGGAAAAAAATTACTGAACTGACAGAGAATGCCTTATACATTAACAAAAAAAATTGATTTACCGTGTCCGGGGTGCGAATATAAATCACAAGTACGCGAAATGGTCTTGTTCCTGCTGCCGGGCTCGCCTGCAAAGAAAAATATTTTTAAATGCAACAATTATACATCAGATGTATACTCTGAATTAGGACGTAAATACTCACTTGAAAGGTGCAGTTGACATATATTTCACGCACGTCGTTAATCTCTTGAAGCATGATTTGTAGGCTCGCAAATACAAGAGCGACAGAACCATCCGGACTTCGTGCAACCCCGCGGAATATATCATGTTTTAAGGGGTAGTTGCGTAGCAGTTGACCCAGTCTTTCGATATGACGGGGAATCGCTGGACGAACTCGAGCCCTTTCTCGTTCCATTGTAGACCTCATGGATCGGAATGTGCCAAGCATCACAACAGGCGCATCGTATCTATTTCAAAAGTAATTTTTATTATACGAAGATGACCCCGTAAGGTAGTTATGTCGCTTCCCTCTCATTTCGCATAAGTTCGAGAAAAAGGAGATCAAATTGTAAATACTTCTCGATGGTATAAAAATCTGAAAAAATGCATGCATATTAAAGGTCCTGAAAATATTGATTTCGCATAATAATAAGTCCAAAATGTTATTAACAGATTAATCAAAAAATTAATTATTTAACAAATTACCCCGCAACCTAATTTTTTTATTACGAAAATGATTCGTTCATTTTTCTGAATACGTATGATTTTTTTCAGATTTATATCTTTGCTTTGAATTTTTTTTTTATATGAAAAAAATGTGTGGAAAAACACAAAATTCAAAGCAAAGATAAAAATCTGAAAAAATGTATACGTATTCAAAAAAATGAACGAATCGTTTCCGTAATAAAAAAACTCAGGTTGCGAGGTAATTTGTTAAACAATTAATTTGTTGATTAATTTGTTAATAACATTTTGGACTTATTATTATGCGAAACCAATCTTTTCAGTACCTTTAATATGTATGGATTTTTTCAGATTTTTATACCATCGAGAAGAAGGATTGGCAATTTTATCTCATTTTTCTCGAAATTATACGAAATGAGCGGGAAGCGACATAACTACCTTAACACGTTTTCATTGCAATTTGGAAAGATTTTTATCACGAAGGCTTCTCGACCCAGTAAAAAATACATTTGTAAAATGAAAATGCTACGTTTCGTAAAAATTATTTTGTTATATAAGTAACAAACCCGTTTGTTAGACAAGATTCTTTTGTATTTTAGTTTTTAAAAGTAACACAAATTAATTGTAAACGTTTGTGGACAACAAATTATTTTAAAATGTACAAATTCTTTTACTGTGTAGGAAGGAGCAAAAAGTGAAAACTTGTCACTAATTTTTTTCTTTTTTTTTTTTTAACGCGTACCCCGTGTCAATATCCCGATGAAAAAAGAGAAGTAAAAAATGTTAATTAGTAAAGATGTTTTATTTTTTTTCGTGAATAAAAATAATCCTATGTAGAATCCCCTATCATTGATTATTCGGAACGGTATTCTGATAATGTGAAAATATTCCCAGATCCGTATATAAAAAATTATAGAATTTCTATTTTTTTTTTAACAGAAAATTTCAAAAAAATGCTATGGGATTAAATGAAACACCTTGTACAATTGTTTATATTTATACCTCGGGATTTTTTAAAATGATCAGAACACCGTTACAAACAATCAATCGAAAGTGTTTTTTAGAGCACTTTTTTATTGTTGGATGTCTTACCGCAACGATACCGCTCTATAGATATCTTGAAAGGAACGCAAAGATTCTCGAGATAATTGCAGAAGATCCGACCTTATGCGTGCTTCCATTACAATATACGGATTTGGCGGGTGTTGATCATGGGGATGCAGAACATGAACGACGTTTCCCTCGACTCGTACCACGCCACGGCATTGAGAGCGAGTACGTGTGCCACAGCGGTAAATGTTAGGTATTCCCAATGCATCGACTCTCATATCCAGATGATACGCGTACCCGGCATAGAAATATCGTCGTGTACCCGGCCTTTCTCCCGGCACCTCTTCCATCTAATGATGCGATATATCAATGTATTGTCACAATAAAAGTTATGAACGAATAATTTAATAAAAATTATTTAACACTCACTTGGTTTTCTTTGCACTAGCCAAAATGGCCGACTGGACGGAACGAAATTCTCGAGACACACGTGCAGATCGTACAGTTTTATTCACCACCACCACCACCACCACCACGAACAAACTTTTTAGATACAATCTACGCGTTGTATGATACAATCTCGTACTGCACAAATAATGCAAACGAATTATCTACAGGAACGACTATAGTCAGTTGCCGAAATGCCAGTATGGCCTTCTCGCCAACCGGTAGCGAGCTCGTTCTCGTCGGCGAAGTAGTCGAACTTGCGAACTAGTGCCGAGTATCCGCGACAGCGTGCTTGGGTGGACACTCCGACGGATCTCGTCGTGTCCTCGGCACTAGCTGACACGTACGATAAATTATTTATCAAAAGAAACAAGTTAGCGATTAGCAAAAAAAAAAAAAAAGACAAACTTATCAACTAATTATTTATTCAATTTATTTTACTAATAATAATTACAGTTAATGATTTGGATTATTCAGTTCTTCATTCGCGCGCACAGTCTTCCCACTTTATCCATGGTGTGTTTACTACCGTGTCCTTCAGAAGGTCGCGGCAGCCAGTCCGATACGAAGACGCCGCCAGAATCGTCTTTGTCTTTTCGAGGCGAGGCAACACGCGTCTGAGTCTTTCAGCTGAGCTACTCTTATTCTCGTTCCATTTAGACATCACCTTGTGCTACGTACGTCTACATCCTGCGTATCTCTTTTACAGGTAAGAATATATTTTTATTTCGGTCAATTTATTATGTTTAGCAGCATCAGCGAGCCTCACATGCTCAGGAATAATTTACAGCTAGAAATAACCAAAAATATGATTTTGATTCCTTATATAGTAAGCGGTTTTCGTAAATTTTTTTTTTCTCGATTTTAATGTCTAATGAGTATTTAAAATAGTCTAAAACGTCAAGAAATGCTATTTTTAGCTGATGTCGAATGTATGTGTGTGTGTGTGATGGAATTGCAACTTTTAATATGATTATAACTCCCCTGATAGACAAACGGCACGAAACGCAGCACATGACACAATAATTACGGCATGTGCAGCACGTGCCGTAATTATTGTGTCATGTGCTGCGTTTCGTGCTGCTTTGTCTATCAGGGTCAGAAACGGCCCGCGAAAGCTAGCTTGCTGAAATTTGGCACACTGGTAAAATATTACGTCCCTTTGTTTACTGCAATTGTCATGATGATTGACACCCGATTGGAGATTTTATGCGATTTTTAATTTTTCGAAAAATGGCTGTGGTAGCTCTAACTTGCGTATATTTCGAGCTAACGTCCTAAAACTGTACACAAATATAATTTATGGATCAAGGACCTGTGGTATTGAACTTGGCTAAAATCGAATTGAGCCTTCAGAATTCATGAAATTTTGAATTAAAAAAAAAATACCGTAAAAGCCGTAACTTGTAACTGTCTGGCTATCCCCGAGCACCCGATGCGTAGTCAAATACCCGGCTATCAACACCAAATAAGAGAGCGCGAGGTGTAAGTGGCGCCATCTGTCAGGATCGAGCGGCGGCTCGATCGATATCAAACCGAGCGCAAGCGCAGACGGGAGATCGGAAGCACCGTGGCGCTGCCGAGCGGGCTTGCGGCGAAAGCACGCTCAAGGTCGAAGAAAGGCGAAAGCGAGGGAAAATCGGCCTCGCTGATTGGACGAAAGTGACGACACTAAATTTGCACACGGCACCGACCGAGCAGATTGAGAGCACACCATTAGCTCAGCGGGTAACACCGGATGATCGTCACAGCAATACCGACACGGTATTGGAGGGCGAGGGGAGGGGAGAGCCACTCGAGCAGCCAATCAGAAAATTAATAATCGGTCGATCGCACGCAGACGCGAGTCCGCCAGAAATCTGCCAAACCGACGGAGTGGGAGTCCAAAATCGGGGTATAAAAGACGGCGATTTCGGCAGTCGATAATCAGTTCTTCGATCATCAGTTCAACGATCTACCTTACCAGTGGACAACTCTCCAGGACTAAAAGTGAAAAGTAAAAGTGCAAAGTGAGTAAAAGTGAAATAAAGTGAAATAGTGCCAAAAAGGACTTATAAAAGTTGTACCGATTCGGAATTATAAAATTCGTGCCGTTTCGGACTTATATATTTTGTGCCGATTTGGACTTGTAAAAATTGTGCCGTTTCGAACTGATAGAATCTGTGTCGTTTCGAACTATAAAATTGTGCCGTTTCGAACTTATAAAATCGCGCCGTTTCGAACTTATAAAATCGCGCCGTTTCGAACTTATAAAATCTGTGCCAATCTTGGACTTATAAAAATTGTGCAAAGCTGGAAGTGTAGAAACTGTGTCGATTCGGACTTGTAAAATCCGTGCCGGTTCGAACTTATAGACTTGCGGAAATTGGACTTATGACGTTTCACACCGAGTGGACTTAGAGTAAACGTGCCAATTCGGACTTAGGACAATTGTGCCGAACTCGGAGTTATGACATAACGAGTGAACGGAACCGCATGACATTCGCAAGTGACCGGAGCGGCTAAAAGTGACATTCAGAAGGACTGGTAAAGTGACCAAAGTGACCGTCAGAAAAGCCTCGAGTATCACGTGATAATCTGATAACTCCAAGGACAGCAAAAGACACACTCAGGGAAAGGTTCACATCTCCTGAAGACGATTCTACCATCAGATTAAGGTAAAAACGTCCATTGCGGAAATAAACACCAATTGCAATTCGCGAGGTGAACGGGCTGTCGCCGTCGATCGCCGTGCCGTGACGTCACAACGAGACAGCAGAGCGCGACGACTGGCTGGATTCAGCGACGATCGAGAAGCTGCCCGCGCATGCGTCGTGCGGCTCATACGTGAATAAATTCGGTCACTTAATATTCTGACTTCAAGCAAGTAAATCATTCGAGATAAAAAGGAATAAAATCCGAGTATTAGAATAATCGATCTCCACACATTTTGTTATCGACGGAAATAAATTGCTTGAACGATAATAAAGAAACGAGACAATCCAAGAAAGAGAAAAACTTGTAATTATAGGAGAGCTTGTCAATTGATAAATAAAAATTATTATCGTTTCACTTAAAAAACGTCTCTGACACACCAACCCAGAATTCCTAGACGCTCGAGTCCACGAATCCCTCCGTTTGAGTGCCCGTTCCTCTTAAGGAGGTGCGCAAATACGGAGAATTATTGTAAAGGGCATTTGCTCCTGTTACAAACTTGAGTAAACTTGGAGCTATCGAATTGAAATTTGGTACCTAAATGGTCTATCACTAAACCATGTTTGATATTAAATTTAACGAATATCGATAGGCGCCTTTAAATTTTATGAAAATTCAAAACTTTTTATTTTCCAAACAAAAAAAACATGATGACTAATTACACAAACGAATCTTGAACTATTGAGCTGAAATTTGACACGAAATAGGTCTTTTCATACGTACTAGTTATCAAAATATCAACGACTAAAGTTGCAAATTTCATTTGCACATTGCTCCCTCATATTTTATAGTCCCTCACAAAGCCTTTTTATAGTTCTTCACAAAGCTTCCTCTATGAGGAAGCCAAAATTGCGCAGTGAACTTCCTCATGCAGGCAGCTCTGTGAAGGATTATAAAAAGGCTTTGTGAGGGTAACATATGAGGAAGCAATGTGCAAATTAAATTTGTAGCTCTCCTCACAGGAAGTGACGTCATAGTGACAATCACAATATTATACGAAATCAAGATTTTTAGTCCACAGCTTTTTTTATGAGGGATTTTTTTTAGGTAGGATTGATAAACTTTGCATTAATGTTTGGCGAATTTTCTTCTATATTAATGCGTATTTTTTTTTCTTTCCACGTAGATGTGAAATTACGATCTTTGAATCGATAATATTCTGGAATGGAAAGTGTGCCAGGAAAGAGGCCCGGTACCAGAAAATTTTTTTATGATGGCTATGCCTATCACTACGATGTTACATCAGTTGGACACATGACTTACCGATGTGCCACTCGCTCAACTACAAACTGTCGTGGAGCAGTACGGGTCGAACCCAATGAGGGTGTAGTCGTTGTGCAATCGCATAATCACTATTCAAATCCACACATTGTCGAAGAGGCACGCATGAGATTTGAAGTTCTGCGACTATGTCGAGAATCTCTGCGCTCTATTGATGAAATATTCCGAGATGTATCGTTAAGGTATGTCTATTTCAATATTTACATGTAAAAAGAGAGTCAATCACTTTTAATTCGTTAAATTCAATTTTTCTCAATTCGTCTCAATGCAATCAGTTTTTTTTTGTTCCTCATAAAGGAAACTTTATTTTACGTGAAAAAATTGGAATTTAAGAATGCTTTACACGTACATTCTCAACCAAAATTGCGATTCAATGAGTAAAAAAAATAAAAAAAATGAGTGTTAAAAAGTTCATTACAATTTTTTCAGAATTTTCTTACTTTTCTGAACTTCCGGTTTGGATTTTTTTTTATTTTGCTAAGAAAATATATTTAAAACTAGTACACAAGTAAATCGGTCGAAAATTCCAATCGATTAACATGGACCTCTGAAAATGTTAAGAGACGAAGTAATGTGCAAGTTGCATTTGCATCTACTTTTTTTTCTCTCTTCGCAATGCATTTGTGTACTAAGAATTACTGAACATCTTCATTTGTATAATTCCTTTGACTTGTTTATACAGGTATCAGCAAGCAGCAATTAATGTTACTCTGCAATCTATGAGAAGTTCGATGAAGCGAGAGAGGGCCCTTAGTCGTCCGCCAATTCCGAATAATCTCGCTGGCTTCGATCCCATACTTCGGACGTACCGTGCCACGCGAGATATTTACCGCGGTTTAGTAAGATCGACCGACGGATCCATAGCTCTACTATTCGGCAGTCTTCGAATGGTCGAAAAACTGAATGGTGCTGGAGTCATGTGGATAGACGCAACTTTTCGTGTGAGTTAAGATATACTTCTTAATTTCGCAATTATTCCTCTAAACGGAGCTCGCAGAGAATCGATTTCAGACAAAAAAAATACGAACATTCAATCGGTGGGGGGCTTTTGCTACGAATTTTAAGTACAGTGAAAAAAAAATCTGAAAATTGAAATTTTCACATTGCTATGAGCAAGCATCGTCTCTAATTTTTGGCTTCCTCAAAGAGGAAGCTTTGTAAGTAAAAGAATATAATGAGGAAGCAATATAAAAATTTCCATTTTCAGGGTTTCTTTATGGCTTTAGTCTCATGCAACAATCAATCGGCATACAAATAACTCAACAATATCCCTCGATATTTTCGAGTTTTTTAAATCATGGTTATTTGTTTTATTGTAGGATAATTCTTTTATTTTTTGAAAAAATTGAAAACCATGTAGAATGTGAACGACTGTAAAGATTTTGCCAAAATCTGGATCGAATAATGAGAGTTGGCTCCTCAACATACGGGATACATTTCAGCTTGATATCTCAAGCCGTACTCAAATTGTGGAAGTTAAATGATAATGAGATAATTTCTTAAAAGTAAAAAAATAAAAAATCATAAAATTTAAATTGTTCGACCGATTATTTCCAAATTCAATATCGATTACCGGTCGATAGGTATGATAGTCCATTTAGGCAAAATTTTTTTAACCCAATATCACAAAAATTGGAAGAGTTAATGTGCGTACAGATATTTTTGAAAACAATCAAAACCGTTTTTTTGGTTGAAATCGATTGGCCCCCTCGGCCCTTAGCCTTGATACATATGATTTCTATATTTGCGGCTATGGTTTAAATAATTCAGTCAAATAACTTCTTCCAGGTCGTTCCTAGGATGCCAAAAGCGTGTCAGCTCTTAATAATCCATATACGAACGATGGACGTTGTAAGAAAACTGCTCTTCTGTTTTCTTTATTTGTGAAATCATCGCACAGCTACAAAGTATGCTCGAACTCCGATACTTTATCAATGCAGGCTTTCCCGGTACTTTACGTACTCTGTGAACGACGGACGAAGCAACTTTACATTGCTATATGGCGATTCATTCTCGATCTGACACCGAGATTGCGAGATAATCTGAGTACTGTCATCTGCGACTACGAGAAAGCTCTACTTGCATCTGTCCGTCAAGTCCTTCCGGGAGTTCGACTTCAAGGCTGCTGGTTTCATTACTGCCAGGTAATATAATCGTTTGGCGGATAGCGGGAGGGGGATTATTTATTCAACCTTTCTTTAAATATTTTCTACAAAATAATGGATCTCCCTCTACAATTTCGAATATTAGGACCTGGGAATTTTTTACATCATCAAAACGCTCTTATGAATAACCAATCGTTCGCGATTTTCGATACGATTATTTTATTACCAAGAAAATATGATAAACGCCCCTTTTTGGCCTGGTATTGATGGACGACCCACCACCTTAATGAAGTACAGAATGCAAATATATCAGGTTGATTTTTTAGTAATAAGTTTAATTCTTTCAGGCACTGTGCAAAAGGTGGCGAAAGCTTCGCCTTGCTCGAGCGCCTCGAGAGGTGCTGTGGATGAGTATGTCCCTACCGCTTGTTGTACCGGCGACAAGATTTCTTGAAGGCCTCAATCTTGTGGCTACAATCGGGAACCGAATAGCAAACGTATATCCGGCTATCACTCAATTTTTCGGGTACATGACGAGACAATGGCTGCCTCTTGCAGAAATAGTGGCGGTGGGAGAAGCGCCACTCCGCACCAACAATGTCTGCGAAACTTTTCATCGACACATTGTTGCAAGGCTCGGTGGATGCTCGCATCCAAACATTTGGATTCTTTTCCGTGAGTATACGAATAAATCATCCAGAGAACGTCCGATGAATTTGCTTCTTCAAAATTCAGTAGAAATTTTGTTCCATTTTGTTCAATTTATTATTTCGATAAATTATTTTATTTTTTTTAGATAAAAAATGTTATTAGGAATTTTTTCAAAAATTGTCATTTTTTTATAATACTTAAAAAAAAAAATTGGCTGTCGAGGCAATTATTTACTTTTCACTGGGAATTCCCTCTTAAACTCGAGTGCATGTGTGTGTTTGAGTATTAAATTTGGTAAAAATCGATCGAAGAATCTAGATTTTGTAACTCGGGTAAACTTCGAGTAATCGAACACAAATTTGGCACGCCAACGAGCTAACACTGACCGATGTTCGATCAAATTTCGTCAGAAGCGATCAAACCGTTAAATTTTTATGATATTTCGAACTGTTTGAAAATTTTTAATTGTTTTCTAACACGAGTTTCTGTCAGAAATATTAAGCTCGGGATAATGTCGATGGAGTTATATACGGACTCGTTACCAAGGTATCAGTTTTACGGCACAAATAGCTAAGATCACTTTACTTCGAAATTAAACACACTTCACCTTTGCGATCGAGTGTTAAAAATGCCCCTTGCGAAAAAACTCATCGATTAAGGGGGGGTGTCCGGCAATTTAATGCAAAAAAAGTGTTTTATTTTTTTTTCGTGGGTAAAAAAAATCGTATCCAAACTCCCATGCTGTTCACGAGAATCATCGCGTTACCTAGGACTTTAAAATCTCTCGCGGAACGGTCGAAATCGACGAGCCGGCTAGGCCTTCTTGCTGGCTTCCGAGCTTCACCTCGCAGAGACACGCACACGGGTGCTCGCTCTGCGGTGTACGTACTCACACCTAAACATTTCGGCGCTCTCTCCCACCCCTCGTTGCCCTTCGACGGGCAGTTGGCTCTGAGCGAACGAGGAGAGAGCGTCACCCGTCACTACTCGCAAATTATTACCTAATTGTATCGCCTCAGTTTTATTAAAGTTTACGTTCTGTTATAGTCTGTTTGACAAAATCACGTGTGCTAATTCCACCTGCACCCTATCCTCCGACCCGGCAATCATACTGCTATCTCGCACATTTTTGGTCCTTCGAGCCGGATCGGAGTTAGTGAACGTGAAATTCGGGAAGTGAGCTCTCGAAAACCGGGAATCCGCGATTCTCATAGCGCGTCCTCAGCATCGGCAGTACTCCGAGGATGGTCGGACCGCAGCCTCCCGGTGCGGGCTCTCGCGACATTCGGACAGTCGCGTCTCGCATTGCCGCTCGCGCGCTCTCTCGCGCTCTCGAGTCCCATCGCACGCGCTCTCTGAGCCTACAGCCCGTTCGGTCGTTCTCTCAGGGGTCTCGCGCCTCTCGTCGCTCCGATAGCCTTTGCTCGGACTCTCCAGCTTCGCGCGCGGCTGACCGGGCTCTCGCTGCCGTAGTGTTCGGTAACTCGTGGACTCTCAGGTACCGCCAGCGACGTCTCGCTCTCGCTCTCGGGTGTCTCGCTCGCTCTCACGGCGCGGCTCCTAGGTAAACAAACCTTGACAGCTGTTCGCTCACATAATACTTACGAGTCTCCAAGCGCTGCGTCGCGATGGAGAAATTATTCGACAAGCAGTCGGTTACGTCTGGCCATATCGCTCGCGCAGTGGAGAATCTGAAGTGTATAGGTCAAGCTAACATCACGCTCGGTGTCGTAGAGACTAAGGCTGCAATTCTCGACCGAAAATGGGAAGCGTTTCTCGCGCAGCACGATGAGATAGAAGGCGCGGCTACGAAGGAGGATCTAACCGCACCGTATTTTAAGAACGACGTCTACGGCGTTACCGAGGACGCTTACGCCGTGAATAAAGGCAAACTCCTCGACTTTATGCGTCAGCTGACCAGCGAGGACCCGCCGGTGCAACGATCGACGCAGCCGACGCAGCAGCTCCCGAAAATTAGCTTACCAAAATTTTCCGGGGCATACGCCGAATGGCCCGCGTTCCGGGACCTTTTCACTTCCATGGTGAAAGGCAACGGGGCGCTTACGGACATCGAGAAGCTCCACTATCTTAAAATGAGTCTTCTCAAGGAGCCCGCGGCCCTCCTCGCATCTACCCCGCTTACGGCAGAGAATCTCGCCGTGGCGTGGAAGCTTCTCACGGACAGATACGAGAACACGCGGTTGCTCGTCCTCGCGCAGCTCGCGAGCATCTTCGCGCTCCCGGCTGTGAAGTCGGAGTCGTCCTTGGACTCTCTGCAACGGGACAACTAACGCCATTTCGGCTCTGAGGGCGCTGGAGCGCCCAGTCGATGGGTACGACGACTTCCTGGTCTACCTTACGGTCAACAAGCTCGACAAACAGTCTCGACGCGAGTGGGAGTCGCTCGTCGGCTCTAACAAAAAGCCATCTACCTTCAGCGAGCTCCAGGGGTTCCTCGAGACTCGCATCTGCGCCGTCGAAGCGCTGGAGGGTCCAGCCGCTGCTTCGAGCTCAACTGCGAAGCCTACGAACTCGTCTAGCGAACCGGCCAAAGGAAAGCCGGCCAGCGCTCGCGTCAAGTCGCACCAGGCGTCGGCCGGTGCATCGAGCAATTCGCAAAAAAAGTGTACGCTGTGCCAGCAAGCGCATTTCATCGGCTCCTGCGATTCCTTCCGGGCGAAGACTGCCGAAGAGAGACGAGCTTACGCTATGTCGAGCAATTTATGTCTTAATTGCCTCGGCCAGCATTTCGTGCGGGATTGTCGCTCGCAGCGGACTTGCCAGGTGTGCAAAGGGAAGCATCACACGTTAATCCACGACGCTGTCGCTGCATCCTCAGGGCCATCCGGGGCCGCTCTCTCAGCTCCTTCGACGACCGGGCTTCCCGCGGACCCTCCTGTCGGTGACGTTACGGCTCACAGCACCCGGTACGTCGACCGACCGACCTCGGCTCGGGTCCTGCTGACTACCGCCGTCGTTCGTGTGCTCACGGCGGGCGGAACTACCCTCCAGGCTAGGGCTCTCCTCGACCAAGGGTCAGAGGTATCGTTCGTAACCGAGTCTCTCGCGAGGCGATTGAGACTCCCGCGTGCATCGGTGTCGGTATCGGTAATCGGAATCGGTGGAGTTCCGGCCGGAACTTGTCGTGAGCGGGTCTCACTCACGCTCTCACCGCACTTCGTCTCGAGCTTTGAACTACGAGTCGAGGTCTTCGGTCGTCCACGGGTAACGACCCACATACCCCCGCAGCGCGCCGCGGGAGTTCACTGGGAGCATCTGGACGGAGTTACACTCGCTGACCCTGACTCTACCTCTACGCTACGCATCGACCTTCTCCTAGGCGCCGACGTTTTTCCCACGCTGCTCCTTCCTGGAGTGAAAGATGGTCCGTCTGGCATGCCGATTGCCCAGCAGACTCGCCTAGGATGGATACTCTCGGGACCGGTGTCTCACCAGGCGGAGACCGCTTCGACAGTCTCAAGCTTCCACATCTCTCTCGGTGGCTCGCTCTCTGTCTCTCTGCAGAAATTTTGGGAACAAGAAGAAATCCCGAAGACTTCTCCGATGAGTGCCGAGGATGTGGAGTGCGAGGCCAATTTCGTGGCTACGCATTCTCGCAATGCCGAAGGCAGGTACGTCGTCCGTCTTCCCTTCAAGGAGCCACGGCAACCGCTCGGGGACTCGCTCTCGGCGGCTTCTCGCGTGTTCGAGCGCATGGAGCTCCGTTTCGTACGGGACGACAAACTTCGTCGGGCATACTCGGATTTTTTGACCGAGTACGAGGACCTCAATCATATGGAGACGGCACCTCCGCAGGTCGCTGAGGCATCGCCGGTCTACTATCTACCGCACCACGGCATCATCCGCGAGTCCAGCGAGACAACAAAATTCCGAGTCGTGTTCAACGGGTCACAAAAGACGAGCAACGGATTTTCGCTCAACGACTGTCTGCACATCGGGCCTAAGCTGCTCCCGGATCTGGTCGACATTATGACTCGCTGGAGGACTCACGCCATTGTTTTTTCTGCCGACATGGAGAAGATGTTCCGGCAGATCCTCCTCCATCCGGATGACCGCGACTTCCAGCGGATTCTCTGGCGTAAACCCGGTCGTTCAGCGCCGGACGCCTACCGCCTGAACACCGTAACCTACGGGCTAGCAAGCGCTCCATACCTCGCTATCCGGACGATTCGTCAGTTGGCATCCGACGAGAAGTCACGCTTTCCGCTAGCTGCCGAAGCGCTCCTCTCCGATGTGTACGTCGATGACGTTCTCTCCGGGGCTGGCGACGTCGCGTCCGCGCTCTCGAAACAACGCGAAATAATCGAGCTTCTCAAGGCGGGCGGCTTTACCTTGAGAAAATGGACTTCGAACTCGCCGGTTATTCTGTCGCATCTCTCGCCGTCTGCTCGCGCCGTCGGAGCGAAATTCGTCGTTCCTTCCGAGTCGGCGTTCCATATGCTCGGCTTATCATGGCAGGCCGACCGTGACTGCTTCGTCTTCAACCTCAAGCCTTCCGAGCGCAAGGCCCCTTTCACCAAGAGGAAGGTCTTGTCGAGCATAGCCGAGTTGTTTGACCCGCTAGGATGGCTTGCGCCGGTCGTGGTAACTGCTAAAATTTTTATGCAGTCGCTATGGCTCTTGAAGCTCGGCTGGGATGACCCGCTGCCGGAAGCTGAGTCACGGAATTGGGAAGCCTTCTACTCGGATCTCTCGCGCATCTCGGACTTTCGGATACCCCGCTGGCTCCAGACACAGGACACGTCTTCCGGGTACGAACTGCACGGGTTCGCCGACGCGTCCGAACGCGCTTACGCCGCCGTCGTCTACATTTGCGTGCCTGAGCCATCACGATCGGTGACTCTCGTGACAGCAAAGACCGAGGTCGCGCCGGTCCAACAAGTGTCTCTTCCGCGGCTCGAACTCTGTGCCGCTCATCTCCTCGCGAAGCTCGTCAAGCGCGTGCGCGAAGTCTTGACTCGTAGCTGTTCGGTCCACCTGTGGTCGGATTCCACTGTGACTCTCGCATGGATCCGCGGGCATCCAACTCGCTGGAAAACCTACGTCGCGAATCGTGTCTCTGAAATACAGTGCTCGCTGCCTGACGCAACCTGGCGTCATGTCGAATCCAAACAGAACCCTGCCGACTGCTCGTCTCGAGGTTTGCTTGCTTCGGACTTGCTTACCCACGATTTGTGGTGGTCAGGGCCTCTGTGGCTCCTTGCACCGCAGCAGGACTGGCCTTCGAGCGCGGCGCGCGAGCCAGAGGACCCTCCAGAACGCCGCATCGTCGTACACTCGGTCACGAGGAAGTTCGACGAGCCTTTCTTCCTCTTGAAGCGCTACTCGGGCCTCACCCGGCTGCAACGAATCGCAGCTTGGTGCCGGAGATTCGGAAGGAACGCCAGGAAGCGAACCGAGCAAGATCGCGCCGAGCGCGAGCTCTCAGGCACTCTTCTCCCGTCGGAGCTCGCAGATGCTCTCGGATGTCTCGTGAAACTCGAACAGTCTCGCTTTTTCCGCGACGAAATCTTCGCTCTTAGAACTCGGGCTTCGCTGTTGAAAGGGCCGCTGCTTCGGATGAACCCGTTCCTGGACGGAGACGGGCAGCTCCGGGTGGGTGGCCGTCTCAAGAATGCCGTGCTCGATCCAGACGAGAAGCACCCGGCCATCTTACCGCGGGACTCACCCCTAACCTCGCTCATCATCGACCACGCGCATCATCAGACCCTACATGGGGGAACTCAGCTGACTCTGTCCACGCTCCGACAGCGGTTCTGGATTCTCTCGGCTCGATCAGCGGTCAAGGCGTTCATCGGGAAATGCATGCGCTGTCGTCGGTTCCGCGCGTCGACGGCCTCTCAGATTATGGGGAACCTCCCGCGGGAACGGGTTACGCGATCGAGGCCGTTCCTTCACTCAGGGGTCGACTATGCCGGACCTATCTATCTTCGCACATCGAAAGGTCGAGGGCATAAGTCGGCAAAGGCCTACATCGTGGTCTTCGTCTGCTTCTCGTCCAAGGCGGTGCACCTCGAAGCGGCCTCGGATTACTCGACGGAAGGGTTCCTCGCCGCCTACAAGCGTTTCGTCTCCCGCCGAGGACTGTGCCAAACGATCTCGAGTGACTGCGGCACCAACTTCGTGGGAGCGGATTCGGAGCTTCGCGCTCTCTTCGCCGCAGCTTCGTCGGAGTCAGAGAAGCTCCGCACGGCGCTGGCCAACGACGGAGTCGAGTGGAAATTCAACCCTCCGGCTGCGCCTCACTTCGGCGGTTTGTGGGAAGCTGCCGTCAAATCGGTGAAACACCATCTACGGCGAGTGATCGGCGACGCGACCCTCACGTTCGAAGAGATGTCGACTCTGCTCGCCCAAATCGAAGGTTGCCTGAATTCACGGCCACTTCAAGCACTCTCCGACGACCCTGAAGACTTCAGCATCCTCACACCGGGGCATTTTTTGATCGGAGGTCCGCTGACCGCTGTTCCGGAGCCTACGCTCACGATCGTTCCGACGTCTCGCTTGTCCCGGTGGCAAATGATTCAGCAGATGCGAGACAGTTTCTGGTCCCGCTGGTCGTCCGAATATCTGCACCAGCTCCAAGCTCGTCCGAAGTGGCATAAGCCGCAAGCCCCTCTCGGCGTCGGCGACCTCGTTCTTATCACGAGCGAGCTCACCTCTCCGTCTAAATGGCCGCTCGCACGAGTCGTCGCCGTCCATCCAGGAGACGACGGGCACATCCGTGTCGCCACCGTTCGGACAGCAGCATCGACCTTCAAACGACCCATCGTCAAGCTTCGCCTCCTGTCGAGGACAGCCGACCTCGGAGAGCCGGACTCATAAGCGCATGGACACCGGACTGGTTTCGTCTATCGACGAGACGGGCGGAATGTTCACGAGAATGATCGCGTTACCTAGGACTTTAAAATCTCTCGCGGAACGGTCGAAATCGACGAGCCGGCTAGGCCTTCTTGCTGGCTTCCGAGCTTCACCTCGCAGAGACACGCACACGGGTGCTCACTCTGCGGTGTACGTACACACACCTAAACATTTCGGCGCTCTCTCCCACCCCTCGTTGCCCTTCGACGGGCAGTTGGCTCTGAGCGAACGAGGAGAGAGCGTCACCCGTCACTACTCGCAAATTATTACCTAATTGTATCGCCTCAGTTTTATTAAAGTTTACGTTCTGTTATAGTCTGTTTGACAAAATCACGTGTGCTAATTCCACCTGCACCCTATCCTCCGACCCGGCAATCATACTGCTATCTCGCACACATGCCATTGATTGTTTGTAACGGTCTAATCATGTAAAAAAATCCTGAGGTTTAAATATAAAAAATTGTAGAAGGAGTTTCATTTTATACAATATCTTTTTTTTTTATTTGCCATTTTTAAAAAATGGAACTTCTATATTTTTTTACACACGGACCTGGGCATTTTTTTACACTATCAGAACACAATTACGAACAATCAATCGCATGGGATATTCGATACGATTTTTGTTACCTATGAACAAAATTAAACACGTTTTTTTGCATTAAATTGCCGGAGCCCCCCCCCCCCCCCCCCCCCTTAAGCCTTTCTTAGAGATAGCATCATCTGTGAGAAACGGATCTTTTGCATATTGTAGAGCGACTTGACAGCCTTATCATCTACCAAGAAATTGAATGGCAACGAGTGCAAGGCGGCCGCTTGATCACGCGAGGTAGAACGCCGCAACAAGTTCTGGAAGATACACGTATCGTAAGCCTCCAGGATCAACTAACTGCAGGAACGTAAGTCCTTTTCGAAAAAATTAATATATGCTATACCAATAATAATGTCAATTAATTCACAGCGTTACATTGAATGACTTTTTGCACGGAATTATGGAACACCGTCGAAGGAGATAACTTGTAATAATAACTATTAATTCAAAAAATACCTCTCACGAAATATTCCATTCTTAAAAATACAAGTTAATTATATATCTGATTGTATATGCGATCAATCATCGTGATATTTACATTTTCATTTAATTTTAGGTGATGAGAATCACGATGATTGACGTGACGACTTGCTGATGAAGAAAAGAGAACAAGGACCGTCGTACAATGCACCTGCGTCTCTTCAACTATTTCGATATAGACATCTCCGCTGTGTTCGAGCACTCTGCGAAAACCTGTTGACACTGGACTTGTACGAGCCCGGTTTGCATCACCGAATGCTCCGAAGTTTCGTCTCTTCAATCGCTAGCGTTGCTTTTTTATCTACTGTAAAAACCGATACATATCACATTTTCTTATTCTCTCTAACGATACTGTTTTTCACCGAATTACAGAATGCAACATATAAAATTTGTGGAACACAGACACAAGATAACTTTCAGAAAATATTTAACAATTTCAAATCATTCTACAAATTTTAATTTTCGTGCTCCATAGATATTTAAATTAACGTTTCTAATCTTTAATGCATTGTGACGTGATTTTTTGGTCACCGTCATAAAAATATCAATAAATTAAAGTTTTACGGGTACAGCTAGCGATTTAGTTCGGTTAGCCCGTTATAGTTCCCGATTTACTGCTCCTCGGCTGTCCAGGTACCGTCCAGCTCTCGTTTAAGTAAAGTTCGTGAAGGTCACGATCCAGTTTAGACTTTACTGATGGATGAGCTTGGGTGTGGGATAAGCTTGGAGATAAGATCAAAAGATTCAGTTCAGGTCGGAATCCTCGAATCTATTCGGTGGAGAGAATCTCGAAGCAACGAGAAACACGAATAGAGGAGAGACCGACGAGATTTCGTCGCGAATACGTCAAAGTCCGGTGCAAACCCGGCACTCTGTTTAGGTGATAACGCAGGACGTTGGAGAACAGGCGGAGGTTCAAGTACGGTCCGGGCAAGGTCGGAACACCTTGTGCTGTGTTTTAGTTAAGAGAGAGAGAGCCTTGTTTTCACGTCCTGAGTTTGGAGTAACGATCGCGACGAATCTAAAAAATTACCGCGTTACAGTTTCGGTTCCCGCTTAAGTGACGCTCTGGAAATAGTTTGAGAGGGCAGTAGCTATCGGCTAAGGATTTCGCGATAATCATAACGCTTCCTTAGAATATCGTCGTAGGCTAATCAGTCTGCCGAGACGTCCTCGAGGCAACTCGGACCTCTCGCGCGACCGGTGTTTGCGTTCGGGCTATTGTCTCGCGCGCTGAGTCGTTCGCTCTCGCTCGCGCTGCCGTAGACTCCGGCTACCGCTCTCGCTTCGGTTCGCGTACCTCGCTCACGCTACCTGTCACTTGGTATGCTCGGTAGTTGACTCGTGTGTGCTGTGTTTCGTGCGGATTCGGTTCCGATTTTCTACCGATTTTTCTGTGCTCGAGATGCATTCTGGGGAATGCCCTTGAGGTGCAGTGATCGTGTTCAAGTTCTCGAGGCATCGTGAGATGCAGGTCCCGCCCATTATTGGATTAAAAGTACGCTGATCCGGTGAGTTTATCGTTTCGGTAATTATTTGATCGCGTATCGATCCGCTCTCGTTACGCTCGCTCCAACCCCCCGGTCAGCTGAGCGCTCCCGATGCACGAGTGTGCGATCCCGTGGCTTAGCAGCCAATAAATAATTGTTCCCGTTCGAGTACTGTAAATTGTATTGTGTACTCGGAATTCGATAATGTCGTTGAGATCGACGCTTCCCGACAGGTCATGGTAGACTTTTCGGGGTAAGCCTGCGTGCTTAAATTATTCTATAAGATTAGTGAATATTATTATATTATAAGGATTGTAAGGTTTTCTATTAATAAAAAATATGTAAACACAGAATTAAGCGTATTTATGTTTTTTTTTAATTCAATTTTTAATCTCTCGAAAGCCTCCACCAACTCCAGCATCTCATCATCATCATTTTTCACACTATCATATACTTTTTCCGCTGCTTTCGACACTTCTACTACTTTTTTCTTCTTCGTCTCCTCTGCTTCTTCTGGCCTTTTTCGTTTTTCAGTGTCGATCTTTTCGCTGCGCCGTGGATGGTCCTCATGGATACATTCACAGGCTTGCTGTAACAAACGAATGTATATACATATTTAATGAATCATTTTTATTTTTTTGTTTTTTACGACTCCAAGCTTTAACTATTAAGCTAAGTGTTACTCACCAATGCCCGCAACTGCCTCCGCCTTTCACGAGCGAAATACTGACGTCTCCGAATAAACCATATTTTTGGGGGCTGTTTCGGATACTGATTCCGGTTGTTCTGTCGGTGTGTCGGTTTCGTCCTCGGGTGTTGTACCCAGCCGTGGTTATTCCGCTCTCCCACACGCGCTCCGCTCTGTTGAGACGCGTGGCTACGCCTCGTGAACACCACAGATTTTACTCTTGGATGGACCATTTTTAGATGTATACCGTAGGAGAATTATTTTGTAACTGAACTTCCACTACGTTACGCTACCTAGCAGGACTCGTGTAAGGTGTAGTAAGATAGTGGGGGGTGATAGAAGGGACTGTTTTCGTCACTTTTCTACTCAGCTATTTGTAAGCAGACGTCTCAGGGGGTTGGGCCATTACATGACCAAAAAGAAAGTCAAACTGGCGAATTAGCGACACACCCCCGCTCATCCCCTCCAGCATCAAAACCGTGAAGATGCATCTGTATCGCTCATCGGTAGTACGCAGCGATCCTTCGACAGTAGCGGTTGTACTTACTGGACCTTAACATTTTTCACCAAAAATGGACTACGTCATCGATATTCAAGGGTTTTACGACAAGGATGACTGCTTCATTGCTAAAGAAGTAGCTGTTATCACTCTTGATAAAGAGTATTTCGGGCATTGGATCACCGCTCCAACACACGTTTTCACGGATCTCCCGAGATCAGTGCGCGCGAAGAATAATTGGACGACTCGTCATCATCACGGCCTGGAGTGGTTCGAAGGGGATGTCGGACTCAGAACACTACACGCAAATCTCCGACAGATCACACGAGCTGCTGGAACCATTTACACTCGTGGGCATAAGAAGGCAAAATATCTGCAAAATGTTACGGCACGTGAAATAAAAAACCTTGAGGAAACGGACTGTCCATCATTCAACGATCTGCCTTCCTCGGCGCAAGTCTGTCTGCATCACGGGCTCTTGAATAGACCTGGACTGTCTTGTGCTCTAAACAACGCCGCAAAATTAAAGGAGTGGATTCTTCGCGACGTTCTTCCTACAGCCACACGGATACAACAGTTTGACTTCTTACCGGAACCTATGAATCTGAAGAAGCCACGCGACTGTTACTCTCCAGACGTAACAAGTGATGAATACGATCCAGATTGGCCAGGCATTGCAGGGCTTACACTCTAAAGTCTCGCGAAGTGTTCATGCAGCGGATCAAATTCCAACTCTGTTAACGAGACCGACAGCCCTTGTTGTGAACACTGACGACCACACGCGCCCTGGAACACACTGGGTCGCAATCTACATCGATGGCCGAGGACGTGGATCGTACTTCGACAGCTACGGCATTCCGCCGCTTATACCAAGCCATATCCACCGTCTACGCAAGAACTGCACCTTCTATCGATGGAATACCAAGCAGATTCAAAGCTTCTCTTCAAATGTGTGTGGCCAGTTTTGTATTATGTTCCTTTATCATATGTGTGGCGGGGGATCTCTACTACAATTCCGGAATCTTTTCACCGCCGATCTCAAACAAAACGATCGAATCGCCGCAAGATTTTATAAACGTATAATGAGTAAGCTGCCCAAGGCTACAAAAAACAGTAATAAACACGCTGGGAACTCGTTAATTGGTCGTGGAGCCTATGTAAAAAAATTTGTTCAACATTGCTGTGCGAGACTGAATAATTTTTAAATGTGTATACATAACAAAAAACCTGTACAACTAGATTTAAGAATAAAAATGCAAACTTTATTGTAAACATTTTAAACAAAACAATTTTTTTTTTTTACTTACCCTCACTCATCCCTTTCATATATTTTCTAAATAAGCTGAAAAACATTTTTTTAAACATCTTTCCACGCGGGAATCGAACTTGCGCTCTCAAGGAAAACGCTACCTGCGTTCAGTACCTTAGACCGCTCGACCAAGCTAGCGCACGTAAAGCATCGAGCCACCCTCGAGAAACACCCTGCGCGCAAGAGACAGAGCGATGCGGCCCTACCTAACCCACTCTTGGAAAATCCAAGATGGCGCGAGTCACTGCTACGCCGTCACGAGCTGCCCCGCACGCTACAGCCAGTGCAACCCCCACCCTAATCACCCCCGCAACGCAGCTCGAGACAGAGCCTTCGGGCCCACCCGAGTTCCGGGGTGAGGAGGAGGAGGGGGAAGCCAACGGACCCCCAGCTGACCAGCGCGTCATCACCCCCACCATCGCCGCCGCCATATTGGAAGCCCTAGAGGTACAGACAGTTTTCATCCCCACTACCTGCGTCAGAAACCATCTTGCCCCCGGCCCTAGAGGTACTGTAGTCTACTCGCACCAGGTGCTGTATTTGAGCGCGATCACGAGGATTTTTAAAGACAACGATATAATTAGCGTTCAGTGAGATATCTCGTTGGCCGTGACCTTGGTGGAATAAGTTTTGCGTTATGAAAATAACGCTCAAATTTTTATGATGACTGCCTTTGGTGAATAAGTCAATAACACTGTTGTTCGATGCCTCACACATTAAATCGTCGATAACTATGAGCTTGGCACGCGGATCATTCGCGCAAGCGGCAGATTGCGGCAAACCTTCATGAAATTCGATCGATGCTCCATACTCGGCGTATGCTGGTTGCCATTCGGAATAGTAGAAAATAATTCTCTCGAACGGCTCGCTGTTCATACGCGAAATGAATTTTAAAAACTTTTTCACAAAATATGTTTTACCGCAACCGGTCGGACCGCAAACCATAGCCGTCCAGGGATGTTTCCACCTCACGTCCATATCGATGATTGAATCAAATCTCGATACTGCTGTAGATGATAAAGCCTTTATTTCCCAGTTATATAATTTGTTTACATGAAGATAAAATATTTTTAACTTTTGTAGCCATAAGGTAGAGAGCCGTATTCGCCGTCGCGTCTTCGCTTGACGCTCGATGGTTTACAAGATTTTATTTCCGGCCATGTGACCACATGATGAAACGCCGTACGTCTAATCGCATTGTAGTGCAGTACAATTGGTTCTTCTCTCTCGCCCATTACAAAGGAGCGTATCGACTGATAATTGATCAGTGCGTTATTTGCAAAATTTAGTGTTATGCCTTTGACTTTACAAACCTCGCTCTCCGTACCATCAGAAGCACGTACTATAAACGAGTAAAATTTAGGGCCACCCGAAATAAACGCCTTGATATAGCTACCGGAGCCGTAAGAACTCAGCTCATCGGTTAAATCTCCTAAAAGCTGCCCAATAGGCGGCTCGTATTCACCTGGCTCATTCTTTGTCACGTAAATTACAGAGTCCGTATCACAGTACAATGCACGACGACCCAAGCGCTCGAGGTAACTGTACAGCTTTAAGCGGGCCTGAGCTGTCGTATACGCCGCGATAACAGTGTTCGCTATACCGGAAGGTATCACAGCATCGTCACTTTTAATATAATTCACATATAGTATTTGATTATTTACAGGGAGAATACCTGTGATCTCGTATTCGGGATTCGTCAAGAACTCTATTAGTTTTTCACGCGATGAAACTATCACAGTCTGCGGTAGATTTTCCCGCTGCCCAAACTTTCCCCAAAATGAATTCAGACAGAGCTTAGCCACCGATCGTAACCCCGGATTTTTCGCTATAGACCCGCGATCCAGCTTAATACCTTCAAACTGCTCGAAATCAGTGAGATATCGTTCTTGTGCGACAGAGTCCTCCTCCATATTGCTTTCGGGCCATCCGCTGGCTTCTTGTTTGATTTTTAAAAACGTGTTAATGTACTCTACAAAAAGACCCCCCTCCCTCGTATCTCTATTATATTGCGTTATCTCGTATTGCCAGATTTCAGAAATGCACGTGATTTCATACCCACACGACACAGCTTTTCGCAACTCGTCGACCACTAACGTACCCTCGAATACCCTCTCTGCAGGATCGTCGTGTGTACACTCTACCAGACTCATAGCCTCGCTACAGCTACGACACAGAGCGAATAACAGACGATGATGCATACGCACTGGCAGTACAGGGTGATAAAGATTCCTCGGCGGCAATACAGTACATTTGACAAGCCCTTCGATACGCGTGAGATCAGTGTTATCAGGACCCGTCAACTCCATACATTCATCACCCATATAAACTTTCGGATGGCCTATGGGGTATTTACCATACTTACAAATGTATGGGTATAAAGAGCAAACGTCCACGTATTTTATCTGCTCTGTGTCTTTTATGTCGTAGAGCGTTACCATATTTTCTGTACGGCCACCGAAGAACGCATCGCGAGGGTTGAGGGGTTGTGGTGTAACTAAAGCGTGATTCTCCACGAATGCGCGCATTTCCTCATTTTGTTTTAACATACCGTCAAATTCGCATTCCCAAATTTCCGTTAGCATGTAACCAGACGCTCGGATTCTATTACTTATTGCGATAGTTTTCTCTAGACGCTCGTCCATCCCCTTCGGAGTGTCTTCGGGGACACTCGGGTCCCCGAATCCTTCCGTTTGAGCGCCCGTTCCTCTTAAGGAGGTGCGCAAATACGGAAATAATCGTACCAAGCATTTGCTACCGTTACAACACACTGTGACTGTTTGGCTATCGGCGACCACCTGAGGCCGAGCCAAACACGATACTATTGGCATAGAGTGAGATAGCGCGAGGTGTAAGTGGCGCCACCTTCCACGATCGAGCAGCGGCTCGATCAATATCGAACCGAGCGCAAGCGCAGACGAGAGATCGGAAGCACCGCGGCGCTGCCGAGCGGGCTTGCGGCGAAAGCACGCTCAAGGTCGAGGAAAGGCGAAAACGAGGGAAAATCGGCCTCGCTGATTGGACGAAAGTGACGACACGACGAGTTGCACACGGCACCGACCGAGCACATCATTAGCTCGGCGGGTAACACCGGATGATCGTCACGACAATACCGACCCGGGATTGGAGGGCAGAGGAAGAACAAGGCTTACAGCCAATAAGAAAATTAATAATCAGCCGACCGCACGCAGACGCGAGTCCGCCAGAAATCTGCAAAACCGACGGAGTGGGAATCCAAAATCGGGGTATAAAAGACGGCGATTTCGGCAGTCGAGTAGTTCAGTTCTTCGATCATCAGTCAACGATCTACCTTACCAGCGGACAACTCTCAAGGACTACCAGTGAAAAGTACACAGTGAGTAAATTTGAAATAAAAGTGAATTGTGCAAAAGTGGACTTATAAAATCTGTGCGATTTGGACTTGCAAAAATTGTGCCGTTTCGGACTTATAAAATTCGTGCCGATTTGAACTTGTAAAAATTGTGCTGGTTTGGACTTATAAAATCTGTGCCGATTTGAACTTATAAATCTGTGCGATTTGGTCTTATAAAACTCGTGCCGTTTCGAACTTATAAAATTGTGAAAAGTAGACATATAATATTTCGCACTAAGTCGGCTTAGAATAAACGTGCCAGTTCAGACTTAGAACATTTGTGCCGAAGTCGGATTTATAACATCATCGACGAACAAGTCTGGCTAATCATCTCGAATAACTGAGCCGCTAAAAGTGACATTCAGCGTGAACCGGTAAAGTGACTAGAAGTGACCGTCAGAAAAGCATCGAGTGTCAGGGAATGGTTTGACGACTCCCAGGACATAAAAAGGCATACCCAGGGACACGTTCACATTCCCTGAAGACGGATATACCATCATCTTAAGGTAAAAACGTCCATTTCGTAAATAAACACCAATTGCAATTCGCGAGGTGAGCGAGCTGTCACCGTCAATCGCCGAGTCGTGACGTCAGAGCAAGCACAGCCGAGCGCGACGACCAGCCGGATTCAGCGACGATCGAGAAGCCGCCCGCGCATGCGCAGTGCGGTATACGCGCGAATAGAAATCTGCCACTTAATATTCTAACTTCAAACACGTAAATTATTCAAGATAAAGAGGAATAAGATTCGAGTATTGGAATAATCGATTTCCACACATCTTGTTATCAACGAAAATAAATTGCTTGAACGATAATAAAGGAACGAAATCATTCAAGAAAGAGAAAAACTTGTAATCATATGAGAACTTGTCAATTTACAAATAAAATTTATTACTTTTGCATATAAAAACGTCTCTGACACAGCAACCCATAATTCCTAGACGCTCGAGTCCACGAATCCTTTCGTTTGAGTGCCCGTTCCTCTTAAGGAGGTGCGCAAATACGGAGAAATTATTGTAAAAGGCATTTGCTCCTGTTACAACACACACACACACACACACGTGCGCGCGCTCGCGCCCACACATACATCCGGACATTTTTTCTAAATGTGATTTTTCGACGCTTTGAAACATTCTGAACATGTTTTCATTAAAATCTCGATTTTTTTTTTTTTTTTACCAAAACAAAGCTTCCTCTATGAGGAAGCAAAAGGAAGAAGAAATAGTAATACGCGATCGCGTGTTCGATAATCTCGGGCGTTATCGTCACGACCGTGTTTAGACAGACTTATATTTAACGTGGAATACGGAACCGGATGCAAATGATTGTAATATTTATTGTGAAGAGAAAACTAAATTGTTGATATTTTTATCGAACGTTTTAGAGATAAATATGGCGCTTTGTATCGCGCAACGTGTGATAATGATAGGTATTTGCAAAATGGACAAAAATATAAATCCAAGGGTTATCCTTTTAACGACGTTGGATTAAACAAAAAAATTACGCTGGACTCTGTGCCTTTTGATTGCGATTAGATATGAACTTTTTGTACAATTGACAGTTCACCATGGATTATTACGATGACGTTTTCGCGTTCTTGAACTCTTCGTTTACGTCGTAGTTTATGATATTGTTATCCCAAACCCACCAGCAAACATCTATTACTCTTAGGTGAAACGTTGAGAACCGAGGTTTCAGGTAAGTGGCGGTAGTGTTGTAATGAGCGCATAGATTGTCGTAATAATCTAGCGATATCAAATATAATATTGGGAATATTGTATTTGATAAGGCTGGTGTTTTCCCCATGGCTAGAAAATAGTTTCTTAAAGACTCTGCAATGGACTCTACGAGATTGTGAGATTTTCCGGGATGGCTCTGAATGGCTGTTTTCGAGACACAACTTAAGGGACTTTTTTTTAAAAAGAATCTCGAATAGATTCCGTACGGATGCCCGGGACTTTTTTTTCGAGAATCTCGGAAACAATCTCCGCCAGATTTCGTACGGATCCCCGGGCCTTTTTTTCCGAGAATCTCGGAAAGAATCTCCGCCAGATTTCGTACGGATCCCCGGGACTTTTTTAAAAAGAATCTCGGAAAGAATCTCCGCCAGATTTCGTACGGATCCCCGGGACTTTTTTAAAAAGAATCTCGGAAAGAATCTCGGATAGATTCCGTACGGATCCCCGGGACTTTTTTAAAAAGAATCTCGGAAAGAATCTCCGCCAGATTTCCTACGGATCCCCGGGACTTTTTTAAAAAGAATCTTGGAAAGAATCTCCGCCAGATTTCGTACGGATCCCCGGGACTTTTTTAAAAAGAATCTCGGAAAGAATCTCCGCCAGATTTCGTACGGATCCCCGGGACTTTTTTAAAAAGAATCTCGGAAAGAATCTCGGATAGAGTCTGACAAAGAATCTTGGTTCGGCGCTCATGCTTGACTCTCGCCGAGAATCTCGGCAGTACTAATCATTTCTACGCGGGTAGAAACAGTGATTCAGTCGAGAACATGAGAAGAAGTATATGGGCTACACTGGATCACAAATTATCTACGGATGCCAAACCGCAGCACGACAAATGTCCTATTGGAGAGGATTCATGGTGCTCATGGCAACGCGCCAAAGCGACGAATACTTTGGCTGAGTACAAACACAAGCCAGCTCTTCCAATTCAAGTCTACGAAGCTATCAAACCAATCTATGAAGAACTGACCAATCAAGATCTTCTAACTCGATGCATCGGCGGTTATACGGTTCAATAAATCATTCATATCTTTCCAAATCATTTCATCGAATTTGAGTATATTCCTCCTAAAATATTTTATCATCGAAATCATCAATCTACATCGTTGGAATCGGGGAAGGACGTTCGTCTTCGAGAATCGATCATCATCATACGATTCTGATTCGAGTATTCGGCATTTTGGAGGGACGTTATTTTCGGAAATCGACCGTCATCATTCGATTCTGATTCGAATATTCATCCAGATTGGGAAGGACGTTCTATTTCGATATCGTTATTCTTCATTCATCAATCGAATCATTCGACCATTCATTCTGAGGTAAAATCATTTAAATCACATCATAAGTTTGGAAAATGTATCATCTACACCTCAAACCTTCATTTCTTCTGCATATTTAATTGTCAATGTTTATTTATCAACGTTTGATCATTCTCCTGAAAGGTTAAAATATTTTCTTGGACAATACATATTCGTATTGGTCCATTTTATTTCAGCTATATTAGTGCGCGTTAACACATTAGGATAGGTCGGGAGAAAACAGTGAGTGAGCGTGATAGCGAATCGTCGCGAGCCGCGCGTCGAGGGTGACGCGCGAGAGAATGAGATAGCCGCGTATCGTGTTTCATGCTATAGAAAGAGTTAGCATCCAGAATTGTCTTGTCGAGTTTAAAATCGTCACTTAAAATCTAGTAAATTCCAAATTTTGACCGTGAATAAAATTTCCTTAATATCAAATATATACACTCTAGGCCCTATCCCGAATTATTTTCCGAAAGGTTAGGTTCAAAACAGGGCCAAAGCCTCGATAAAGCGTCATCTCCGAATAACGTGTAAAGAGAGGGTGTAAATTATCCTTGACCGAGATGGAGTGAAAATTGCTGATCGGGACGTAACAAAAATTGGGGACTCGTCCAGGATCTCAAAAAGAGTGTATATACAAATTTATTAATAAATAAATAAATATATAAAATAATTTTTTTTGTGTGAAATCAGTAGTAAAGGGAAAATAAAATCATAAATGACTTTATCTCGCTCAAAATTTACTGTTCCGGATCAGATCTTGCATGCCTATCCAGAAGACAGAAAAAATCGGGAACAAGGAAAGTGGGAAAATTAATAGAACCGAAAGAAAAGTTAACGCAAGTGACAGATATCCCAGAATTTGAAGAGGAAAGCGGATTAGTTACTTCAACTCCATATCCCAAAGATTCTTTAGCAAACACAAAGAAAATATCGGAAAATTCGGGAAATAAAGTTGAATCGGACGCGACTAAGGCTCTTGGAAAAGAGATAAAGTTTCTTGCAAAGACAATTGATGAGTATTTACGTGAATTTCCGGATACAATTTATCCAAATTTCGGGAATCCAGTTGCAACCAATTGAAAATGTGAAACTCTTAATGCAGAGACAGTCGAAGTAGAAGCAGTAGAACCACAAATTATAGAAAAACCGTAATTAATCAGCTAGACGATTCTGAAAGTTCTTTTACGTCAGCAACTGGACAAACCACACCCTGGTTGAGATTGAGTAGTAGTTCAGGTTAACACAGTTAAGATCGAGATCCACAGAAATAGATACAACACCGAGAAGAAGACCTTTGGTAAAATCCTGTTCAAAATCTGTTTCACCCAGAAGGAAAAGTGCACCAGGTGGTAGTAAAAATTTCTTTGTAAAAGCAGCGAGAGTATTCGGGTTAATCGGCGATAAAAAAGAAAGTTCAATCATCAAAAACAAGTCAAGATCGGAGATAAACTTTTCAAGGGGATTTAATAGTTTTTCCAGATTGGCATCATTCAAAAAAACAGAAAAAACATGTTCCAGAAAAACGGGATATACTATTAATAGATTGCGATCAAGAAAGGATTCGAGTCAACATTCTAAAGTGTCGCATAGAAAGAAAATATCGGGAAAAGTCGTACAAAATTTGTCTAAAAAAATGGCACCAGCCATGTCATCTGTTCAGCGAATGAAAAAGAGTAGAGAGGATGAAACTGGGATTACAGGTAAAAATGGCAGAAATAATGACAATATTAACTATCATAAAATCGACGATGCAGGTAGCAACGAAGGGCGTGGCGGTGACCACCGTGGCGGCGACGGCGGCGGCAGTGGTGACGGCGGTGGCGACGGCGGTGGCGACGGCGGTGGCGACGGCGGTGGCGACGGCGGTGGCGACGGCGGTGGCGACGGCGGTGGCGACGGCGGTGGCGACGGCGGTGGCGACGGCGGTGGCGACGGCGGTGGCGACGGCGGTGGCGACGGCGGTGGCGACGGCGGTGGCGACGGCGGTGGCGACGGCGGTGGCGACGGCGGTGGCGACGGCGGTGGCGACGGCGGTGGCGACGGCGGTGGCGACGGCGGTGGCGACGGCGGTGGCGACGGCGGTGGCGACGGCGGTGGCGACGGCGGTGGCGACGGCGGTGGCGACGGCGGTGGCGACGGCGGTGGCGACGGCGGTGGCGACGGCGGTGGCGACGGCGGTGGCGACGGCGGTGGCGACGGCGGTGGCGACGGCGGTGGCGACGGCGGTGGCGACGGCGGTGGCGACGGCGGTGGCGACGGCGGAAGGGGAGGAAGGGATCATGATAACCCGAACAAAAAACCGTTTCGTCGGACGACACCGGATGTAACGCGACCGATATTAAATTTGAGTGCAGGCAGACACGGAAACTTGAGAGACGCTCTACAGGTGATACCGGAGTTCGATAGAAAATGAAGCTCGTTGGATCGGTATATCGCCGAAGTGGAAGACGGTCTCGAAATAGTCGGAGTGGAAAATGAGCTACACTTGTTGAGATTGGCGAGGTCAAAGTTAGTGGGAGACGTATGGAATAGGGTTTCGAAAAATAAGTTCAAGAGCATTGAAGAATATATCGAATATTTTAAGACAACTTATGATCCTCCAAGGGATATTTATCAATTGCAAGGAGAATTGGGAAGCAGTGCACAACTGAATGCGGATACAGTAGACCAGTACGCGCATCGTATTCGGGAATTAGCTGAGAAAATCAACGAGGCACATTACTACAAGAAAGGATATTTGGGACAGGAATAAATGGATATAATAGATGAAATGGCATGTAGTTGCTTTAAAAGAGGATTGAAATTGGAAATACAAGATAGAATGGGAAAAGAAGAAACTACCCTCAGCGGAGCGATTCATGAGGCTAAAAGGATTGAACGAGAACTAGGAGATGTGAAAAGATTGAGAGAAAATGCTGAAGCAAAGCAAAAACCGGAAAAAGAACCTGAAAAAACTTCAAAGAAAGCAAGCGTGAAAATCATCGAGGAAGCTAAGGAAGAATCAACTGTAGCCGTGGTAAACACTAATACTCCAGCGGTGAATATTTGTCGATTTGTGGAAAAAAGGACATCTTGCTACAACTTGTTGGAGTGCTCCAGGCGCAACTCCACCTAATAAATGTCAGACTTGTGGGAAACTGGGTCATACAGCTGATAAATGCAAAGCATCGGGAAAAATCGAGCCTCAGACTGCATTAATTTGTCAATATTGTAAAAAATCAGGTCATACTGTAGATAATTGTTTTAAAATTTCTGGTTCAGTCGCACAAAAAAATACGATCATGATTTGTCAGATTTGTGGAAAAAGGGGACACACGGCAGACAAGTGTTACAGTAATCCATGTAGTCATGTAGGCCATTTGAGCGAATCCTGCCGTAGTGTACAACAACCTATACAGAATCAAGCAAATAATTTCAATCAGATGACTCAGCAAAATCAACCGAAAATTCCTCAAGGTCAGACATCTCAAATTCAATGTCAAATCTGTAACGGCTGGGGACATTCAGCTCTGGCATGCAACCAACACAAACAGGGAAATATTGGTAATCCAAATGAACAAAATCGCGCCAGCGACGACGCATACGAGAGTCGTAAACACAGCGGGATTTTGAGGTGAGAAATAAGGCGTTACACACTCTTAATCCGAATAATAGCAAATTTAATGAAGAAAAAGGGGGGATATAAGTAGTTAGATACAGAAGCCTGCACGACTTCGTAATCGGTGGCTCGCACGATTCGACAGATACTGACTGGCACTGGTCAGCGTCGGTGATTCGAGAGACACGCAAAAGGAAAAAAAAAACTGTTCACAACACTGGCCAGCGGTGAGCTTCGGTTATTCGGAGATTTTACTGCGAGGTTCAAGATAACGGGCAATACAGCCCGTTTTATAATTCACGCGGAAACACTAAATGTTGCAGGAGCAATGAATTATTCGCACGCATTGACACAACAAAATTCAATGATTCAACAACAAAATCGCGGATGGCCGACCAGCACAGGGTGCCCAGACAGAGGCCAGCGTGAATACTCAAGCGCACCCAACCCTTACGATCAAGGCTTGTACCGATCCGGATCGGAACCAGAAATAATCGATGTATATTTAATAAATCCAGAAAAAGACGTAATAGCTCCTACCGTCTTGTTTCAAAGTAGTGAGCTCTCGGAAACAGTAATTATGATGTTAGACACAGGTGCTAGTAAAAATATTCTGAAAGAAAGATGTTTGCTAACGAATTCTGAACTTTATCGGGATAAAATCTTGAGATTGAGCGGGATTACAGACGAATTTGTATATACTTTGGGGTATGTAATAATTAATACTTTGGGAAGAGAAACGGTTTTTCACGTGGTACCAAACAGTTTTCCGACCAAGCAGGGAGGACTACTGTCAACTGAGTATTTTCGTGATAATTTGGCAAAAATTGATTATGAAAACAGTACACTTGAAGTTCGAGACAAGAAGATAGAGTTCCATACTAGAGAAAGTATGATGTTCCCACCGAAAACGACGAAGCTATTCTATGTCCGCTTGAGAAACGATAACGTTCTTGAGGGATATTTACGAAGGCTCGAAGTCGACGAGGGAATAGAAATTGAGCAAGGATTGGTGAAAAACGTTGGTGGAAAAGCTTACATCTACGTAACCAATCATCGCAGCGAAAGGGTCCACATAGAGATCCCTGTCCTGGAATTGACAGCAACTCCACAAGGAGAAAACGAAGAAAATTGTGAAAAGAATGTGATGACTAATTCAGTGTGTATTACAGGTGATCCAGTCTTCAGAAAGGAAATAAAACAGGAAAATTCGGAGCAGTTCGGAAAGTCGGAAAATTTGGAGCAGTTCAGAAAGTCGGAGAATTTGGAGCAGTTCGGAAAGTCGGAGAATTCGGAGCAGTTCGGAAAGTCGGAGAATTCGGAGCAGTTAAGAAAGTCGCAAAAGTTGGAGCAGTTCGGAGAGTCGTCGGAGAATCGGGGTAAATTCGGAAAGTCGGAAAGAAATCAGGGTAAAGTTGGTGAGTCGGAGAAAAATCAGGGTAAAAACGATTCTGTGAAAAACACAGATGGTTCTGTATTCGGAAGGAAAGAAAGAAAGGTAACGGATTTAGATAAAATTTTCACTAAAGAAGAATGGAAAATCGAGATAAATAAGTCGGAAAGATCAATTCAGAGTAAAGTAGAAGAAAATAATGGAAAAACGTTGAATAATTTTACGGTGGCGGTAAACGGAAACACCGGAGTAAATTGTCAAACGTCTGTTGGAGATATACTGTTACACACGGGAGAGAGTTCGCAAAATATTGAGGAAAATCAAATTGTCAAAGAAACAGAGGAAAAACTGGAAAAGTCAGTCAGAGAAAAAGATAAAAACATTGAATCAAAAGAAATAGAAGAACTAAAACCAAGATTTATGTCAAAACAGGAAAATAAAGTAAAAAGGAAAAATAATTCTTACCAGTTTGTCGATTGTTTGATCGGAGTAAAATTCATGACGGAAAAATGTTTTGCTATAAAGGAAAGAGAAAAAGATGAGGCACGGTTCTCTAAAGTTTTGGAATTGCTACGATTAGAGCATTTGGATGGAATAGAAAAAGAAGCAGTTCATAAAATCATCGAATATGGAGTAGATAGATTTCACATCAAAGGAGAAAAATTAGGCGCTACCGACGTGGTAATGCATAGGATCCCAACGACGGATGAATTTCCGGTAAATTCAAAGCAATATCGGTTTCCCGAGATTCACAAGGAGGACATACGAAAACAGGTAGCTGAATTCTTAGAAGCAGGATTAATCAGGCAGTCGGAATCTCCGTATAACACACCAGTCTGGGTAGTACCAAGTAAATTAGATTCTCAGGGAAATAAAAAATGGAGAGTAGTTCTTGATTTTAGACAATTAAACGAAAAAACGATAGGAGATGCTTATCTTTTGCCAAATATCGTAAATATATTAGATCAGTTGGGCGGTGCTCGGTATTTTTCGGTGTTCGATCTGGCTTCAGGGTTCTATCAGATAAAGATGCATCCAGAAGATTGTCATAAAACAGCTTTTACAACTCCATATGGACATTACGAGTACGTCAGAATGCCTATGGGATTGAAAAACGCTCCTCCCACGTTTCAGCGAGCAATGGACATGGTATTGATGGGACTACAAGGACAGGAATTATTCATGTATCTCGACGACATCGTGATTTACGCGAAAACTCTGGAAAAACACGACGAGAAGTGCAAGAAACTAATCGATCGTCTGAGGACCGCTAATTTGAGTTTGCAACCGGACACGTGTGAATTTTTGAAACGGGAAGCGGCATATTTAGGTCACGTGATCAGTGAAGAAGGACTAAAATTAGATCCGAAGAAAGTAGAAGCAGTTCGGGAATTTCCAAGACCAGTTAACGTCAAGGGTATTCGGCAATTTTCGGGACTAACAGGATATTATCGTCGATTCATAGAGGGTTATGCAAAATTGACTAAACCACTGACAAATCTTCTCAAAAGCGAAACTCCTTTCATATGGGGAGAAAGTCAAGAGGGAAGTTTTCAAGAATTAAAAGAAAAATTATGTACAGAACCAGTGTTGATTTTTCCGGATTTTTCAAAGCCGTTTGTTGTAACTATACGGATGCGTCCGGCTACGCAATCGGGGGAATCCTTTCACAAGGACCCATTGGTGCAGATAGACCGGTGGCATACGCTTCACGAACATTACATGACGCAGAATCACGATACGATACATACGAAAAAGAGGCGTTGGCGATTGTCTACAATGTTTTACACTTCAGGCCGTATTTATATGGCAGAGTGTTTACTCGTGACAGATCATTGACAGAGTGTTTACTCGTGACAGATCACAAGCCCTTAGTTTGGTTTAGAACGTGCAAAGACGGAAATGCACGAGTACTTCAATGGAGATTGAAATTGGCAGAATATGGGTATGATGTAGTATACAAAGCGGGAAAAGCAAATGTAAATGCAGATGCATTACCCAGAAATCCAGTAGAATCAGACAAAAGTAAGAATGATATGGACCAAGAGATATTCGCAGTACGACAGAGAAACAATGATGGGTTGCCAAATGAAGAAATAATGACGCTCTTGGAAAATGAAGAGGATGATTTTAAATTTGAGGAAGACGAGGAATATAACGATGTAGAGGATCCTGAGGAACAGTGGCGGGAGTCCCTGACAAAGGAACAACTGGCGGAAATAATTGAAGTAACAACACCAAAGAAAACACCGAAGGAAACTTTATATAATTTGGATGCTGATGAGGAACCAAAAGTAAACCAGGATGACGAAAACATACAAGAGGAGAAGGAAAAAGATGCAACAAGACAATCAACTAGGAAAAAGACCAAAAACAAGGATCCACCGGAACATCATGCTATGACTACTAGACGACAGGTGAAAACCCAAAATAAACAAGAAAAACATGAAGAAACAAATACAAAAGAAAAAGCTGAACTACCAAAGGAAACTCGAAAGCCAAGGAAGAAGAAAAAGAACAAGAAAATTTCGGAAACAACAGAAGAAAGCAGTACAGACGAGGAATCAGTAGTAAAAACGGGAAAAAGGAAGAAGATACCACAAGTATCGGAATCAGACGAAGAAAAGTCCTGCAGTGAATCTGAAGAAGATGATAAGGAAGAAGATGACAATAACATGGACCACAATTCAGACAATGAGAAGCTAGATGATGAAGAAAGACAATCAGAAGAGGAAATCGAGAAAATTCCACCGGGAAATATCATACAGAGTCGTGATCTTTTCTTTACTCGCAAGGATGCGCTTAGTTATTTTTTGAACACAAATGGAGAATCTCTTGATTCAGGATCGCGGAAGTTGGCAGATCGAAACGAATTACCGTATTTTCGGGTCTTCAGTTAAGAGAGGCTAGTGCAGTAAAAAAGGGAAATAGGTATCATATAGCATTGCCGGTTACCGATAACTCAGGAGAGGGACCTTCACTGATTTTAGGTCATATCAAAAGAGTAATGAGCAGTTTGAAAAAATTAACAGAGGAATTGGAAATTCAGAGTGTAAGCTTAGCAAAGACAGATTCGGTAGAAAATGTTCCGTGGGATAGAATTGCGACGGAATTACGCTTAGGATTCTTGGGAAGTCCAACCAAAGTAATAGTTTGTCATGGGATTGTCAGATATCCTAGTAAGCAGGAGCGTGAAGGAATAATACAGGAGATGCATGGATCGGCTGTAGGAGGTCATAGAGGGGTTAGCAAAACCTTTAATCGAATCAGACAACATTATTTTTGGGAAAAGATGAAAGTAGATATTCAAAATTACATACAGAGATGTTTACCATGTCAACTAAAGAAATGCGTGAGAAACAAAACGAAGCAACAAATGGTGTTAACCGATACACCAGGGTCAGCTTTCGACAAGGTAGCTATGGACATAGTCGGACCAATACCAAAGACGAAAGACGGTAACGAATATATCTTGGCAATACAGGACCAATTGACGAAATTCTGCCTTGGTATTCCTTTACCAAACGCAACGTCAGCAACCATCGCGGACGCGATGGTCAAAAACTTTATCAGTATTTTCGGACCACCAAAGTCAATATTAACCGATCAAGGTCGAAATTTTCTCAGTGGATTAATCAGACGAGTAGCTAAAAGATTAAAAATAAAAAGAATTCGGACAACAGCTTTTCATCCGCAGTCGAACGGTTCATTGGAACGTTCACATGATGCATTAGGAGAATATTTGAAACATTACGCTGATAAGGAGTTTGACTGGGACGAATGGGTGCAATTAGCAATTTTCAATTATAATACCAGTGTGCATGAGGGTACAAAGCATACACCGTACGATTTGGTGTTTGGAAAATTGGCAAGGGTACCATCTAGTGAACCGTTGGGAGTAGACGATGAACTTCCGACGTACAGTGGTTATTTGATTAAATTGGTAACACAATTACATGAAATTCGGAGAATGGCTAGAGAAAATCTAATAGAAGCAAAAATCAGATCCAAAGAACGACACGACAAAAGACTAAATGTAAAACTTTCAAAATAGGTGATTATGTATTCTTGCAAAATGGACCGAAACCGAAAAAACTAGCAGATCAATATACTGGACCACACGAGGTGGTCGAAATAATGGGAAATTAAAATATAAAGATAGAAACCAAGAAAAATGATCAAATAGTACATGCAAACCGACTGAGACTTTCACACATTGTACCGGAATGAATACACCATGTCTAACGCAATCATGACAATTACAGACTATTCAGACTACGGACAATGTCAACCCAAGGGAAGTCGGACGGACGTAGACCAACTGAAGGCAGAGTGACATTGAGGCGGAACAGAGTCATTGGAAAAGAACGAACGTTGCAGTATGAGGAATTACCGAAGTTGTATCAGAAGGTGCCCTATCGAGTTGAGGCAACCTTTGCAGGACTTCACGCTGAAGGAAGGCGGCGAACTAGACAGATTGCCAGGCAGATAGCTGCTAATGGGTTGTTTAATAGAATATCGAATCAGATGGAACGGAAAGTTTAAATTGAGCATTGGGAACAAAAAGCGGTGCGTCTGGTTAGTGTAGTGGTGAATTCAACTTTGGATAGAATCGATGGAGAGGAGGAGCATATCACTTCCAGTGCCGCGGCAGAATACGTTGAAATCGCGACAAGAGCTTTAAAAGAAATTAACGCGAAATATGAAATCTTGAAGTACCAAGGGGAAAAAGAACATGTAGTAGTAATAACCTTGATTTGGGAAAAAGAGGAACCGGATGTAGTGGTTCAATTCGGAGCGGACGAATTGACCATCGAGATGAAAGCGCTGAAGTTCATGTTGCGAAGAGTACGGTCTAAAATAATGAACATGGAGGAAACGCCCGTAGTGGAAATAGAGAGGGAGGAAGTGAAATAGGAAGGTCATTAATTAAAATTATGACAAAGCAAGAGAATAGTAGTATTTACGTAGATTTTGGAGAAAATTATTTTAGGCTAGGGGAAAAATTGATAAAAAAAAAAATTTAAGAAAAAAAAGAGAATATATATACAACAGTAATGAATTAACAACAAATATGTAACCTAGCTAGCACAACAGTATCATTGTATTATCACCAAATTTTACTAATAAACAATCTATATGTATAACTAAAAAAAAGGGTTAAAATAATAAAATAAACAATTATTATAATTCCGTCATTTTCTTTCTTGTATAGATCAAGAAGAGAGAGAAAATACCCTTGTTCGTGATAGGGGTTATTCTATTATCGAGGCAATTGTTGTGCCGCAGAAACTCGGTTAGCTACTCCGGGTTCTGTGCCTGAGCCGTGAGCTCGAATGTTCGGGATATATCCAGTAAAGGGTTAGAACCCAAGAGAATGAATGCACAGTTTAATAAAAAGGTCTTTATTAGGTTATTGAATATTTACCAATCTCGGTACACCCCGTAGCGAGCCACTCGCTAATCACACTTATCTCGGTTATGAAATATAGTGTATTGTAATCAACCGTACCGTATCCTGAGTTCTGATCAGACTGCCGAGTACCTGCTCTCGATCCTCTATATACTCATCGAGAGCACGTATGTCAGCTTAATATCTAGCGCAAGTTTATGGTTTACTTTATTCTTATAAACAGATATCTTTCCAAATCCTCGCTTTTCTGCGGGCGAGATTTGGAGCATATTTTATATTTCGCAATATCTTTTTGTAATGATTGCCTCGGTACCCGAGCCGATGCTCCAGTTACCGAGTCACTCGCGGTGGCCTAAGTGCTGCGTCAGCGGTGTCCGGTGACGTGCTCGACGCTCGATGTACGCTCGACGCGTGCCGTTGCGTACCTTGATTATCTCGCAACCGGTGTCCCGAAATAATATCTTACCATGCCGGCCGGGGTACAACATTCCTCCCCCCTAAAAAGAAAAGAAATTTGATTTCTTTTCGCTCGTCTCCGGCGAGCTTTATTTTTACAATTCTTCGTGTACCCCGTGCTTGGTATTACACGCGACTGTTCACATCTTCGGGTTTTTCCCCTTTTTCCCCGGTTGCTTAAACGTATTTATACTCCCACAAGTACCTTCGAGATAATCTGACTTTCTAATTATTCGCTCCTTGACCGTTGGTTATTTTCCACAATTAGCCCCGTCTCAAGTCCACATACACCAACGTGCACTTGTATATAAATATTGTGACGTGGCACGTCACAATTTCCTTCCGCTGCCTGGCTCGGAGTCCCACCACTCACCTAGGGAATAAACCGGAATTAGGACTACAATTTAAGCAACGATTAGTAACTTTGTTAACCCCTTTCCCTGACTGACCTTCATCCCCTACCTCCCCGTCAGACCTCAAACTCACTTATCGAAGGCCCCGTCAGCCCTCCGATGCACCCACCGAAGACCCAGCGCAGCCACCGAAGACCCATCGCAGACACCGAAGACCCATCGCAGACACCAAAGATCCATCGCAGCCATCGAAGACCAACCTGGAGGGAAATGGACCCCCTGCGAAGCCTGATCGACCCCCAACAACCTAAACAGCCCACAGAATTATATACCGGCAGACCTATCAAGCACTAACCTGAAAACCTGAAGACCGTCCGAAAATCTCAGTCCGACCTTGCCAGCCCCGAGGAAAATCCCGACGAGTCGGAGCACCCTTCCCGACTCGTCCACCAACACCAAAGAACCCGGCGACACCCTCTCGGCTCGGATTGCCGAGTTTAAACCGACGAGGTGTGTCGTCGAGGGAAACACACTATTCGGCCGCGATCTGTCACAGGAGACACTTCGCCAACTCGCCGCCTGGAACCGCCACCTCCCGACGCAAGGAACTGCTCGCCGATCGATGGGCAAATCGATGACGAGGGTGCGCGCGCCGAACGTCGCGACGAGTCTTCCGTCGCGACGAAATATTAGCACGGCCGCGCGGCCAATCCCGACGCCCACCAGCAGCCAGTCCCGAAACCAACCAATCAAAAACCGACATCCACACGCTCACTTGCAAGACCGACCCTAAGGTCGGAGAAGAAGCCGGAAGTAGCACGGCCGACATCACTTCGAGCCCAGGCGTGTGAAAGAGAGTGTGTGTGTGATCAGAGCGAAAATATTAAGAGATATTAAGGACATTTTAAGACGACTCGGCTGTCCCCGTCGAGAGCAAGACTCCTTCCCGGAGAGTACCGACCAATAAGCCATCGCCCAAGGACACGATTTGGCTTAAAAGGAATATTGACGACCCGGCAAATCGAGGAATATTGAGAGGAATACTGTGCGAAATATCGGACGGTTGTAACCGATATTTTACGAGTGACCAGGTTGCGTGAGTAGCGCATAAGTTTTCCCCCGCCTGCCCCTTTCTCGATTTTTCCCATCTTCCCGACCCCTGAACATTTACCCGTGCCCTATTTTTCGTAATTGTAAGCGTTTTTCTTTGTGACTTTTTCGACCGTCGAGTACCGGCCGCCACGTGCGCCGACATTCCTGAGTTATTCAAACACGTGCGCGTGAGTGGTGGTATTCGCGGGATTTTTCCGCGTGCGTTCCTATAAGTTATTATTATTTCTCCCCGTTCCCCGAGACGCATTTTTGCGAGTATTTATCGATTTTCATTATTGTAATTTTTACCAGTTTGTGTGCCGAGGTAATTTGTCAAGAAGCCCTGGAACAGTGTCCCCGACCTGAGAAGTCTCATCCCCCTCCCCCCCCCGTTCCTTGCTAGCCGCGTGCCGCGCAAATTTGCCGATTGTCCTTCTTTTTTTTTCTGTGAGTTACGGTGCTACGCCGAGAAAGTAGCTGGCGCCCAAAAACAATTGACAATTTATTTTGAGTTTAATCATTTTTCGAGTTTCATTATTTTTTTTGAGTATTCTTATTTTTCTCCTGAGTTTCGATCTTAGCCCGATCGAGGTTTTTTTGTGTAGAGTTTTCACCGGCAAGCCCCCCTTTTTCCGTGCGACCGACCCCAACCCCCTGCCGTCCCGATATTTATGATAAACCTAGTTTTTTTTTTTGTATAAGCTTTTCCAGTCAGTTATTGCGATTATTATTTGACTATTCCGTTCCCCCTATTATTTTGTTTTATTCGATTGTTAACTTCGATTAACGCTGTTAAGCTCTTTTCTCATTTCCCTCCCCGATTATCATTTCACCTGTTATTTTTGCCACGTTGACCTATTGAAGAATATAATATTTTAGTTTTCTACACAAAACTTCGGACCGTTATTTCCCCCTTCCCTACACCCCCGCTTACTCCCCGATCGACCCAGTTTTGGGAGACTACACGAAAAGGTATCATCACAAAGTGGCGCCCAACGTGGGGCCCTGTAATATCAGAAAAAAAAATTAAATTTTCTTTTTTTTAATTTAGTACCCTCGAGGGCAGCGACCCTTTCGCTCCTCGAGTGGGGATTTTTTTTTTCTGAAGCTGAATAAAGAGTGCTCACCTCGGCACAGAACATACCCTCCCCCCCTTGTACCCCCTATATTGAATAATTGTTCCTTTTTTTTGCCGCTGTTTCGCGAATTACCACCACTCGCGAATTCTATGGTTGGCAAGTAAGTACATCCCCCCCCTCGCCCATACATACCCCGATCATTCCATCTATTTTGCCATGGAACACCTTAACTCCCATGTACAAGTCACCCCAGCCCTGTCGCCCTGCATCACTACGTCCAAAACACAACCCGCCCGACCCAAACCCGCAACCCCGTTAACCCTTGCTGCCCCCATACGCCCTGCCCCCACTACCGAAACCCAGGCCCAGATTGACCAAATTTTTCGCACGCTACAGGCCCTCCCTAATGTAACAGATTTACTCAGATTATGTGACCAAGCTGGTTTGAGTGCATACGGCACGAGGGACGAAATGATTGACCGTTATTTACGTTCCATCGTCCGCCGAAGATTCCCGGAAGTGCCCACGGAATGGGATCCGTTAAAAGACGAACGTGGTTCGGAAGCCCCGTGCACCCTACGAGTGGCACTCGCCGAACGTGATAAAGAACAGACCTCCGTAAAATATAACAGAAGCCCCGGTCAAAATGATAGTCCCCACCCCTCCCCAAATACCGTAGAACCAACCTCCGCCCCAATAGTAGAAGCCCCTACCGTTACCTCAAATTTCAAATCAGAAGGATTGTTAATAGACCTCAGCGAGGAGACAGTGAATCCAGAGTTGCCCCCGAACCCAGTCACCCCCGCCCCGACAACAGAGTCCCCTTCCTTTTGCTTGAGTTTACCCCCAACACCCCGTACAGCCCGAAAGGAGAAACCCCAGACCCAATTAGAAAAGTTTATGTCAAGAGTAACCGGAAATCGGACTGAAGCGGGAGAAAAATTTCTTGTAAAACTAACGTCGATCTCCCGTCTTCAGAGAGCAAAGCGGCTGAAGGCTGCTGCGCTAAAGCGAGGCCCGAGTTACAGTCCAGTCGTGGGTGAGAAGACCTCACCCGACGAGTTTCAATTAAGTCCAAGCCCCTTCGTAAAAGATAGTAAAGTAGAGTCAAGCCCTGTTAACCCCGTTTCCCCCAGACCTTCGGAAAACAAGTCTGTCCAAACCGAACCCCGTTATCACCCCAAAGCCTCCCCAATCGTAAGAAAGCCCGCCTATAAAAATAGGAGTAATACGAATTCCCCAGAATCTGGTTTCACGTCCCCTTCCTTCTCCTCCACCTCTCACATACCCCCTCTCATGGCACACCCCGTACCGTGCCCTGCTCCCTGCCCAGAAGTCCCAGCCTTAAGAAAGTTCTTGGATCCGCGGTTTTTCCCGCGACGTTTTCCGGCAAACAACATTTGCGCGTATCGCGTCGAACACCGCACTCCAAGAGGCAGAAGACTCACCCCAAGGATCCCGAGATTCATAAGTCCCCGACCGCCTGACCCAGTACCTAAAACCCCTCGAGTACCCCTTCCCCACCCCAATTCCCTTGTTTCACCGCCCCCAAAATTCCGAACGTGGCCCACTCTCGACCTGCGTGTCCCCTGCTGCCCCGGAATCAACCCTCAATATCCCCAAACCTACCCCCGTTCCCCTGCTAGCCCCATAAGCCTTCGAAGTTTCCCAAGTACACTGAGTATAGGACCCTCAGAGTGTACATTAAGTACAGGGTCTTCCCAGAGTTCCCAAAATTCCCAAAGGTCAAGATATAACACATAGAATTTCCCAAAGTACCCCCACCTGACCATTGCACGTCCCCGGATACGATTCCCGATTATGTAAGGCACTGTCAGTGCGAGATTAAGCCCTTTCACTAGGTTTGTGTTTATTTTCTTTCTCTGACTCTCGTGCTACTTACCCAGTAACACCCGCGAAGTTTATTAAAGAGCTTGTGAATTATACGAGCAGTATTAAGTAAAGTTTAATTCGAGACCATACATGGAGAAATCATTTGCCCCCCCCTTCCCAGAAACCCACCCCCGAAAAAAAAAAAACCAGAGCCCAGTCAGCCCCCCCCCCCCCGGCCATCGATTGCCAAAAATGCCCGACCCGCATCAAAAACCGCCCCAGACCGCCCCGCTAAACAGAAGTTTCCCGAACCCCTTTTTTTCCCTTACGCAGTATATTAGTTTTTAACCCTTTGATCCGCTATTCCCCTGATTATAATGTCACTCCCCGTCCCGTTCTTTTTCTTATGAATCCCCCAACCCCCAGTACTTGCCACCAAGAGGCCAATCATGTTATTTTGTTTTCTTTCGTTTATTATTTGGGTCCAAAATGACCACAGTACAAAGATTTTGTCTCCTAATTGCAAAGAGGGTCTAGTTGTAACCACGATGCAAAGGAGAGTATAAGACTGAAAAAGAACGGTATTATTACGATTACAAGACTGCCCTTTACATTTGCCAACCCGCCAGTCCCAACCTCTTCCCCTTTTCCCGAGACCCACCCCCGTACACCCCCAGTATGAATGTTGCTCAAGTTGTCGAGAGACGAACTTTCGGCAAGTGGGGGGGAGTTGTGACGTGGCACGTCACAATTTCCTTCCGCTGCCTGGCTCGGAGTCCCACCACTCACCTAGGGAATAAACCGGAATTAGGACTACAATCTAAGCAACGATTAGTAACTTTGTTAACCCCTTTCCCTGACTGACCTTCATCCCCTACCTCCCCGTCAGACCTCAAACTCACTTATCGAAGGCCCCGTCAGCCCTCCGATGCACCCACCGAAGACCCAGCGCAGCCACCGAAGACCCATCGCAGACACCGAAGACCCATCGCAGACACCAAAGATCCATCGCAGCCATCGAAGACCAACCTGGAGGGAAATGGACCCCCTGCGAAGCCTGATCGACCCCCAACAACCTAAACAGCCCACAGAATTATATACCGGCAGACCTATCAAGCACTAACCTGAAAACCTGAAGACCGTCCGAAAATCTCAGTCCGACCTTGCCAGCCCCGAGGAAAATCCCGACGAGTCGGAGCACCCTTCCCGACTCGTCCACCAACACCAAAGAACCCGGCGACACCCTCTCGGCTCGGATTGCCGAGTTTAAACCGACGAGGTGTGTCGTCGAGGGAAACACACTATTCGGCCGCGATCTGTCACAGGAGACACTTCGCCAACTCGCCGCCTGGAACCGCCACCTCCCGACGCAAGGAACTGCTCGCCGATCGATGGGCAAATCGATGACGAGGGTGCGCGCGCCGAACGTCGCGACGAGTCTTCCGTCGCGACGAAATATTAGCACGGCCGCGCGGCCAATCCCGACGCCCACCAGCAGCCAGTCCCGAAACCAACCAATCAAAAACCGACATCCACACGCTCACTTGCAAGACCGACCCTAAGGTCGGAGAAGAAGCCGGAAGTAGCACGGCCGACATCACTTCGAGCCCAGGCGTGTGAAAGAGAGTGTGTGTGTGATCAGAGCGAAAATATTAAGAGATATTAAGGACATTTTAAGACGACTCGGCTGTCCCCGTCGAGAGCAAGACTCCTTCCCGGAGAGTACCGACCAATAAGCCATCGCCCAAGGACACGATTTGGCTTAAAAGGAATATTGACGACCCGGCAAATCGAGGAATATTGAGAGGAATACTGTGCGAAATATCGGACGGTTGTAACCGATATTTTACGAGTGACCAGGTTGCGTGAGTAGCGCATAAGTTTTCCCCCGCCTGCCCCTTTCTCGATTTTTCCCATCTTCCCGACCCCTGAACATTTACCCGTGCCCTATTTTTCGTAATTGTAAGCGTTTTTCTTTGTGACTTTTTCGACCGTCGAGTACCGGCCGCCACGTGCGCCGACATTCCTGAGTTATTCAAACACGTGCGCGTGAGTGGTGGTATTCGCGGGATTTTTCCGCGTGCGTTCCTATAAGTTATTATTATTTCTCCCCGTTCCCCGAGACGCATTTTTGCGAGTATTTATCGATTTTCATTATTGTAATTTTTACCAGTTTGTGTGCCGAGGTAATTTGTCAAGAAGCCCTGGAACAGTGTCCCCGACCTGAGAAGTCTCATCCCCCTCCCCCCCCCGTTCCTTGCTAGCCGCGTGCCGCGCAAATTTGCCGATTGTCCTTCTTTTTTTTTCTGTGAGTTACGGTGCTACGCCGAGAAAGTAGCTGGCGCCCAAAAACAATTGACAATTTATTTTGAGTTTAATCATTTTTCGAGTTTCATTATTTTTTTTGAGTATTCTTATTTTTCTCCTGAGTTTCGATCTTAGCCCGATCGAGGTTTTTTTGTGTAGAGTTTTCACCGGCAAGCCCCCCTTTTTCCGTGCGACCGACCCCAACCCCCTGCCGTCCCGATATTTATGATAAACCTAGTTTTTTTTTTTGTATAAGCTTTTCCAGTCAGTTATTGCGATTATTATTTGACTATTCCGTTCCCCCTATTATTTTGTTTTATTCGATTGTTAACTTCGATTAACGCTGTTAAGCTCTTTTCTCATTTCCCTCCCCGATTATCATTTCACCTGTTATTTTTGCCACGTTGACCTATTGAAGAATATAATATTTTAGTTTTCTACACAAAACTTCGGACCGTTATTTCCCCCTTCCCTACACCCCCGCTTACTCCCCGATCGACCCAGTTTTGGGAGACTACACGAAAAGGTATCATCACAATATATATAAAAAATTTCCCCCTTAAAAATGCTCCCATCCTAAAAAATATTCTTCCACAAGGTATTTTCCCCACAATAAGTGCTTCCCCACCATACTAGAAAACCCCCATACGTGGGTCTTCCCAAACTAAGATCTCCCCCAAAATAACAAAACTTTCTCGCGACTTATTTCCACTTATCATTCCTTTCCGCCTTTTCCATCGGAAGGTGCACACGACGTTGTCCGAGGATGAGCCGGTTACCCCGTTGGTGGTTCGTCCTGGTTCGGCTGGTCCATTCAGCCCGAACGTGAAGGAGGTTGTGCCCGACCAGACCCCTGGTCCGGAGATCTGGATGCGAAGTCGTCCGACGCCACCGGCGCCGCCCCTGGTGGGTTTCCCTACCCGATGTCCACGTCTCACGTTGGCGCCCGTTCGCTTCCGTACCCGGTCGTCTTCTCAAGGTTATTGCCGTGCCCGGCGACGGTTGTCTGCTGAGGAGCACGTTGCCCGTGCCGTCGCTTGCTGATTCCTTCGTTGCGCCATCCGTCAATTCAGGGTCAATGGTGCTACGCACTGCCGGTCGCCAACTTCGTGTGGGATTGTCTTTCTGCTGTATTGACTCTTCCTGGCGTCTCGCCGCTCACAGACCTGTCGTGCAGCGACGATGAGTCACCGCCCTGGCTACGGTTTGTTATTGGTGAATTTGGTTTTTCCGCTTCCCCTGTCTCTTCTTTTCCCCATGGGCGTCCTCTCGACCTTGGCGCTGGTTGTCATATTTGCCCGGAGTGGTGACTAATTGATGTAATTCTTTTCCGGGATTACGAGATTTGCCATTATTATTTTTCTCGAGTTTATGCGTCTCAGTTTCGGCAGTCGTTGATTCTCCAAAAATTGATTCTGCCGTGGTGTAAGCTTTCAGTACATCTTCAGCGGAATAATTATCATCCGCAGTCAACTGGTGACTTCTTCAAACTTGTTGTCAATACCGTTGGATGCAACGTATCCGTCAAATTTTTCCTTCATACCAGAATTATTTTCTATGTTTATGTTTTATTTTCATTTGGGCGAGGCGATACCCCGCAGCGAGGCTCCAACGCCGCGGGATCGGATTTCTGCTGCGTCGACTTCCGCGAGCGGTGCACCGAGCCATTGCCCTGGCCGTCGCACATCATATCGTAGCTGTCCCTGACCTACCGCACCCCGGACGGGCGACGTATCCGCATCGCTCTTCCTTCGGGTTCTTCTTTTTTTTTTTTTACCTCCGTTTATTTATTTTATTACTCCTTTCTTCATTATTCTCTCCCCTTACTCACTTTTGCTTCCCACAGGAATTATTTTTTTCCGTTTTGATTCCTCTTTTCCTCTCTTTTTTATATCATTTTCCCTTCCTTTTTTATTTGATTCCTCCCGTGGGATTTTCCTCCCCACACCGGGATACAGTTTTATTATTTTCCCCCTTCACGGGAGGAAATTTTAGCCGGGTCGTTTTACCCCCAAAAATTTTTTTTTTTTTTTTTATCTTTCACTCCGACTATTATTCGTTTGCACTGATCCTCTTCCCGACAGTCTCCGCGATGGATTTTTTTCCCCTGCTGCTCGGTGTTCCTCTTTCGTTCCATGTTGTTCTCGCCGGCAGATCTTCCTGTGGCTGGACTCGCGCTGTCTATGAATAGGGTGCTCCTTCGCCCTATTTATAGGGAAAAATTCCCTCTCCCGGCGTAGCCCTGTCGTAGGCGGTGACTGTGTATGCCCTTGCTTGAAATTCCCCTACAGTCCCTTCCTGCCCCGGATGTAGGGCGGCTTCCTCTTCACGATGCTCATTTTGCTGTCTCCTATTATTGTCATAACCTTTGGTCCGCTGGTTGTCCCGCTTACGTGCCCGGCAATCCCTCCAGAGATGCCCAGTTTTTTTACAGTAATTGCACGAAATGCTTGCCATATGAACGTTCCCCGAGGCCGGTAGGGGGAGCCTAACTCGGGCCCCCTGTTGACAGTCCTTGGCCACGTGGCCGGTCTGTCCACATGTATAACAGGTGCGTGCTTCCTCCTTGACCGCGCCGTGTGACCGCCGCGGGTTTCCACCCCCCAGACTGGATCTTGCCGAGTCCTGACTGCCTGGGTGCCCCTTCGTCATTTTCTCGACCTCTATGGCCCCGACGATAGCGTCGTGCAGGCTCGAATAATTACGTGATCGCACGAGGGTCTGTAATTCCTTATTCAGGCCGACCTCGAAATTCATCTGTGCGGTTTTCCGGAAGGCATTTCCGATGTAGCGAGCCCCCGCTGCATCGACTCCTTCACACAACTTCTCGATTAATTCCACCGTCAGGTTTTCGACCCGGGTGGCGTAGGTTGAGACGTTCTCTGTTGGTTCCTGTTTCAGTATGCTGAACTGGTATTGCAGAGAGGCGAGGGACTCTCGTTTCCCATAAAGTGCCTCCAATTCTGTCCGTAAATCCCGCAAGGTTACAATAGTTTTGTGCCTCATTTCCCGCGTTGCTCGATCCTCCAGTTTACTGCTCCGGATGAGCGTAAGGAGAGTAGACCGCTGCTCGGGAAGGACCAATCCCCATACCGCTTCGCATGATAAAATAAAACCGTCGAGCTTCGTGGGATCGTTCCCGTCGAAGGTTTTAATATTTCGCAGGGCGGCGGGTATATCCAAATACACCGGTACCGCCCTAATCTGGGTCGATTCCCGGGTTTGTCGCCGAAATGGTGACTGCCGCCGCGGCGGGGTTACCCCTCCCCGTTGTGGCCCACGGGACTCCAGAATGTGGTCCCTCATGGTTTCCTCCAAGGCCAGGAGACGTTCGACCATGGAATCAGCATCCATCGGTGGTGCCACCTGGGACCGGTTGCGAGCCTCCTCCAGCTGCCCCTCGAGTTCGCTTATTCTCCCCTGCATCTGCGCGATGGTATGCACCGTCTCGTCCTCGGGGCCGGACTGACTCTCATTTCCTCCCCGGGATTCCCTGTTGTCCTCGAGCGTGTCCTCCTGTTCGGCGAATAGGGTCCTTCGGGTAGCCCTCAGGGCAGGTTTGAGCGGGAGCCCATTGCTTCTCCCGTGTTCGCCGTTCCCGCCGATAGCCCTGTGCCCGACTTGACCTCGTAATGAGCGCGCCATTCGGGAGATTTCCTGGGACACCATGGCCGGCGTGACCTCATCCGGTCGGCGCTCGAACATCTGCACGTCGATGTTCTCCCAGCCAGTTCCCCTCTGGGTGTTTACCCCGTACAGCGGGTTTGGCGAATTTCCCCGCCCCTCCTCGTTACCTTCAACCGATTGCTCCCCCAGCACCTCCCGTGCCCGGTTCGTGATGTCGGCTAGGGCGCCTTGGACGCCCTCAACCACCCCCAATGCTTCCTCCCCCGTGCTTGGGGTTCCCCTGCGCTGCCCTGACCCCGGGGGTCCCTGCGGCAAGTCGCGCTCACTCATTCTATTTTATTTTTCCCGTTTAACTTTTGAAACTGTTGAACTCTTCTCCGTCCCTTATCTGTCTCCAGGTTTGTTCCCTCTTTGCTTAGCCTTTTAACCCTGGGTTACTCTCGCGTTGGCCACCGGTAGCGTCCTACCGGTCTTGGCAAAGATCTTCCGCGTCCGCGCGGGCTTTCGATTTACACTCAGTGATGGGGCCACCTCCAGTGTGCCCTACAACTCTTCCGTGACCCTCTTGGTCCCGGGCTTCCCAACGGTTCCCGTCCCCCTCAATGAGGACGCCCTTCGAGGATCCTGCAGCGATCCGCGAAGGCTACGGTTGATTACTCTCGCTGAACACTTGTCGACCCTGGTTCGCGGCACTCTCTTCTCCCTCAATGGAGGCACACAGGTCGCCGTACGATCTGGTAAATATTGGTTTTTTTTTTGTTGTTCAATTCTCTCTGGATATCCCACCGCTGCCACCAATGTTGTGCCACAGAAACTCGGTTAGCTACTCCGGGTTCTGTGCCTGAGCCGTGAGCTCGAATGTTCGGGATATATCCAGTAAAGGGTTAGAACCCAAGAGAATGAATGCACAGTTTAATAAAAAGGTCTTTATTAGGTTATTGAATATTTACCAATCTCGGTACACCCCGTAGCGAGCCACTCGCTAATCACACTTATCTCGGTTATGAAATATAGTGTATTGTAATCAACCGTACCGTATCCTGAGTTCTGATCAGACTGCCGAGTACCTGCTCTCGATCCTTTATATACTCATCGAGAGCACGTATGTCAGCTTAATATCTAGCGCAAGTTTATGGTTTACTTTATTCTTATAAACAGATATCTTTCCAAATCCTCGCTTTTCTGCGGGCGAGATTTGGAGCATATTTTATATTTCGCAATATCTTTTTGTAATGATTGCCTCGGTACCCGAGCCGATGCTCCAGTTACCGAGTCACTCGCGGTGGCCTAAGTGCTGCGTCAGCGGTGTCCGGTGACGTGCTCGACGCTCGATGTACGCTCGACGCGTGCCGTTGCGTACCTTGATTATCTCGCAACCGGTGTCCCGAAATAATATCTTACCATGCCGGCCGGGGTACAACACAATGTATTGTAACAGGAGCAAACGCTTCGTACAATAATTTCCGTATTTGCGCACCTCCTCAAGAGGAACGGGCACTCAATCGGAAGGATTCGTGGACTCCAGCGTCTAGGAATTATAGGTTGGTGTGTCAGAGACGTTTTTTTAAGTGAAACAATAATAATTTTTATTTATAAAATGACAAGCTCTCATATGATTACAATTCTGTCTATTCCTTGAAGCAATTCGTTTCGTTATAACTGTTCAAGAGATTGTGTTAATTGATAACAAATTTTGTGAAAATCGATTTCCATGGTGCATAATGTGATTATTCTGCTGCTCGGATCTTATTTCTCTTTATCTTGAATAATTTAATTTCTTGAAGTTGGAATATTTAATCGACAGGATTTATTCGCGTGTGAGCCGCACTGCGCACGCGCGGGCAGCTTCTCGGTCGTCGCGAAGTCCAGCTGGCCGCTGTGCTCGGCTGTCCCGTTGTGACGTCACGGCACGGCGATCGACCGTGACAGCCCACTCACCTCGCGAATTGCAATTGGTGTTTATTTGAGAATTGGACGGTTTTACCTTAAACGGTTGTCATAGTCGTCTTTAGGGGAGGTGAACTTTACCCTGTGTATGACTTTTTTATGTCCTAGACGTTTATAAAAGTATTTCGAGACATTGAGGCTTTTCTGACGGTCACTCTGGTCACTTTACCGACGCGTTCCGAATGTTCTTTGGGTCTCACTGTGATCAATTCGCGTTGCTTGAGCGTCTTAGCCAGTCTTGCTCACCGTAACGTTCTAAGTTCCAAATCGGCACAAGTGTCTAAGTCCGACTTGGGACGTTTATTATATGTTCACTTGGCACGAAAAGTTATAAGTTCAAAGTGTCACCAATTTTATAAGTCCTTTTTCGGTGCACGATTTATAAGTTCGAACCGGCACCATTTTCACAAGTTCGAATCGGCATGGATTTTATAAGTTCACTCGGCACGAAAATTTATAAGTCCTTTTTCGGCACGAGTTTCACAAGTCCAAATTGTCGCCAATTTTTATAAGTTCGAGACGGCACAATTTTTGCAAGTTCAAATTGGTACAGATTTTACACGCCCTTTTTGCACAATTTCACTTTTATTTCACTTGTACTCACTTTTCACTTTTCACTTTTGGTCCTGGAGAGTTGTCCGCTGGTAAGGTAGATCGTTGAACTGATGATGGCCTTTTTATACCCCGATTTTGCTCCCCTTCTTCGTCGGTTCTGCAGGGTTTTGGCGGACTCGCGTCTGCGTGCGATCCATGCATATTAATTTTTGTGATTGGTTCCTCGCGGGGAGCTCCCCTCGCCCTCCAATGCCGGGTCGGTATTCCTGTGACGCACTTCCGGCATTACCTGCTGAGCTAATGGTGTACTTGTTGGTGCCGTGCGATTTTTCTAGTGTCGTCACTTTTAGCCAATCATCTGCGCCGGTTTTCCCTCGCTTTCGCCTTTCTTTGACCTTGAGCGCGTTTCTGTAGTGACTCCGTCGAATGGCGCCGCTGTACTTCCGCATCCTCGATGTCCTTGATTCCTGCGCGTGCGCGACGCTCGGCTATCGATCCAGCCGCCGGTCGATCTCGTCGGATGGCGCCACTTACACTTCGCGCTCTCTTACTCGGTGCTGATAGCCGCGGGTTTGACTAGGCTTCGGGGGGTGCCGATAGTCACACAGTTACAGTACGGGGATGATCGGGTACGATTGTGCTAAGTCCAACATCTCAACTGTATCGCTTCTGGAAGTGGAGGAATGCTATATTCCGTCACCAGCATTGAACGTTACGGCAGTGCGAATTCCACTGCTTCAGATAAACGATTATGCATCTGTACATGTGCGACAGTGCAAAGTTGAGATTAATAGAGATGTTCGAAAGTGTGGGATGTTCTCGCATACCAGTGACGTAACGAATGGAAAAGCTTCATACGTGTACGAAGTATCGCGAGACGCGTGTGATCGAATGTACGAGCACGGATCCTTTCAAGTAGAAATTGCGGTACTGGACAATATGGAGTGTTGTACGAAGGCATAGCTGAAAAAGGTGTAGACCAGGACTCAAAGGTGTTGTATACCGTTACTACATCGGACATAATTTTTGCGCTTGTAATACGCGGATCGACAAATGTATGCGGACAAACGTTGGTGCGAACGGAACACCCTAAATTATTCATATATGAGATCGAAGATGGACAAACGTTTTTACAAGGACAATCAATGGAAGTGATACATATGGACATGTACACTTACGTGAACTCAAAGTTCGTTTCTATTGAACGACACATTCAAACACAAACTCAACAAGTATATCATGATCTCCTGACTCACAAGTTCGAACTGGAAAGAGAAATGTTGAAAAATCGTTTGGCAATAGCTACGGAGATACCCGATGAATTCGCATATCATCTGATGAAAGGACCGGGTTATATTGCTGTAATATCTGGAGAGGTGGTACACATAATAAAATGTATCCCAAAGGAAGTTCGAGTACAGCAGCGAGAGGAATGTTATACGCATTTGCCAGTAACTGAAGGAAACAACAGCTATTTCTTGACACCAAAGACTCACATTTTGATGAAAACCGGAATGCAAATCACATGCAACAAGATGGTTGCACCTACATATTTTATTGACGAAGATTGGTATGCAATGATGCCTGGACCAATACTCATATATCCACCTGAGAAGATGAAACCGAACACCAAGCCTACGTGGACCTACAAAAGTACCAAGTCCTTGGCAACCAGCGGGATCTATACGACGTCAGAACTGGAGCAGCTTCGATATCACATCATGTTCCCGGCTGAGAGACCTGCGGTGCTGAACACCGTGGCTAGGGGTTTGTTGGGCAAACCAACCGTGGCACAGGGTGGCTCATTCGTAAAATTATTGGACGGACCGGAACTACAGAAGCTAATGGAGAATGCGTGGAGAAGGATGTTGGAAAGTCTAGTTGCATTCGGCAACATAAGTGCAGGTCTGATAAGAGTAATTATGATAATAAGGGCAGTGAAATTGACAATAGACACACTCATACATGGATATGCGTTGCACACCGTGTATGGATGGTCATTATTTTTGATCGGAGCAGTATGGGATTCAGTTACAAATCTTCTGTTGCATCTGAATAAGGGAGTAAAGGGGAATGAGGAGAAGAGGATAAAACAGAAAGCATAGAAAAGGGTAAAGTAGAATCAGAGGGAGAATATGAATCAGAGGAAGAAGGAGAATATGAAAGACAGACAGGTGAAGATCAGAATAAGGGAGTTCAATCAGTAAACGGTAAATAGGGGAATGTATACCCACGGCTTCCGTAAATTTAAGGAAAAAAGAAAAATTAAAAAATTTTAAAAAAACTTAAAAATAGGATTATTAAATAATAATAATAATGAAAAGAAGCTATATATGTAAAGGAAATAATCTAAAGGAAATAGGGTAGACTATAGAATTTAATTTGGGAATAATGATTGGGGAAATGTCATTGGCCATCCGCGGATGGGATGGACCAATGAGCGAAGAGTAGCATTAGGGCAGTAGAAGAAATCAAAGGGAAAAATTACCGGACAGGATAATAAGGTAGCCGAGCTGTGTGAACTTGGCCCGGCGACTTTGACTTTTCGCGTTTTTTCTTTTTTTAAACGTTTGTTTGTCGTTTGTAGGTGTTTGTTTGATTAATTAAAACGTTTGTAGGAAAAGCCCTTTTTCAAAAAACGAAAATCAAAATTTTGCGTTAACTTGGCCCAATTTTTTCCATTTTCATCCGATCTGGATCCTGCAGGGGGTCTTTCGATGCGTAATCGTTTGTAGGTGCCGAATAAGTTAGGTAGAACGTTTGTTTGATCGTCGTTTCTCGAAAAAACTCTAAAAAACATTTTTGGTAATCTTGCGAGCAGCGGTCATATGACCGTAAACAGTTGACCGGAAAATTATTCATTCGTGAAGCATTTCGGCTGCATAAGGGGTTTCATTGATTCAGAATCGTTTGTAGGTTACGAATAATTTAATTGCAATGTTTGTTGGTTTTTCGTTTGAATGGAATATATAAATGACCGCATCTGTCCGAGGAAGGTGCTGCCTCGGTTTGGTCTAACGGTGTGTGATCATCCGATGATAGCATGTGTATTATACGTGTACGTATTTCGTGTTTCGTAAGGCTTCAAACCTGTCACTGTCGTATTATTGTTGAGATTTTAAAAAAGAAGAAATATTGACGATATATTTCGCGAAATTGAGGATTATGTGCAGGACACCGTGGTTTTTATAGACTGTAGGTTCTAAGCCTCTGTTAATTGACAAAAATTCCAAATTCACAGTAAAGATAGACATCCGACTCGGACTGAGATGAGAGTCCGAGTCGGATGTCTATCTTTACTGTGAAATTGGAATTTTTGTTAAACATATGAAATTATCCATTACTTTTACAATACAAATACAATTGAATGACGTTTCGAATAAATAAAATATATATTTTTTCTTTTTTTAGCATTGCGAGGCGATCACAATATCGTCAGCATCAATGAATCGTCGAATATCAAGGACTACGTGGACAAGGTGCGTGGGATACAAGACGTACTCAAGCGAGATCACATGAAAGTCGCTTTTTTTAGGTGAACCAGTAATGGAAAATATACAGTCATCAATACAATGTTACGCGACAAAATACTGCCCAGCGAGATCGGACATACCACAAATTGTTTCCTCCAAGTCGAGGGCTCGGAGAATGGCGAATCTTATCTTATGACAGACGGTTCGAGCCAAAAGCAGTCCGTCCACTCGGTCGGTCGGTCAGCTTGTTCATGCCTTGTGCAAGGAGAAGCTCTGCGAGAGTCATTACGAGAATATACGTACAGAATATTCAGTACGTATATTCTGGCCGAAGGAGAAGTGTCTTCTACTGCGCAACGATGTAGTTTCCGTCGACATTCCGGGCGTCGACGTTACACCTAATTCGGATGAATCGATCGACAAACATTGTCTCGACGCAGGCATTTTCGTTCTCGCAACCAATGCCGAGTCGATTCTAACGGTTATGGTAAGACATTATTTATTCCTAATAATCTGTCCTGGCAAGTCTGTTCAGAGCCAGATAATATCTATTGAGAAATATGTTTGAATTATTATTGCGAAAAAAATATTTAGCCAGAAAATTATCTTATTTTTGTAATGATCATAATTTAACTTTTTTTTTTAGGACTTGTAAATCATTTCGTTTTATTTCCTTTCATTGATAATCATTTTATACAATTTTTTTCACAGGAAAAAATACTTCTTTCATAAAGTATCGACCAAATTTTCGAAACCGAATATATTCATTCTGAATAATCGCTGGGACGCATCAGCTTCTGAGCCCGAATTTTTTGAAGAGGTACGCTGTTCGAAGATATACTGATGATTCAAATACTTGTTTACCTGTAAGAGAAAATCTTATATTCATGAAACATTCTCTACCAATACATCTACTTTCTCAATCCTCTCTGATTTGTTCCATGATTGGCCACGTTTTAGTACCCCTTTAACCGTATGCTTTTTGAAATTTTTTAAATTTGTAAATTCAACAATGCAGAAAATATCGTATTTATGCAATGTTGCAAAGTCAAGGTATTTCTAAATAATTAACTCGGTAATAAATTTTCTCAACATAAAAATTCGAGTTTCATATTAGCTTTTCTGTGGAATTTTTCAAATCATTTTGTCGGCCTGATAACGTTGATTTTTTACGAAAAATGTGAAGATTGTTGTAACATTTTTTTTTCTTTTACAAAGGGCACTTTTATTTTGCTGTGAATTTTTTAGAATATTCAGAAATATGTTTTGATAACGATTTTTAAAAATCGCCACCGTTCAAAATTCCGGCGTCAAAAAATTATTTGTTGAAAGAAACGTAAAAAAATAATTTTCATGTAAAATGGATACAACTCAGAAACCCCGGTCAATTTTTTTTATCATCCAGAAATTTAACATTGTCACCCTAAAGTAAGTCTGACAAACTGTTAATTATATTTAAAAATAAACTTAAAAAAAAATGGTGTCAGCTGTTTAAAAAATTGCATTTATTCTTGGTAAAGGCCGTCTAAATTAATTAAAACATTAACGATGTTTAATAACTGCGGAAATGAACATAGAAAGTGCAAAATTAAAAAAAAATATCATGAGTCATTACGTTTAGGTTAATAGAAATTCATGACATGTAATTAATTTTATATTAACAACGCCCTGATAGACAAACGGCACGAAACGCAGCACATGACACAATAATTACGGCATGTGCAGCACGTGCCGTAATTATTGTGTCATGTACTGCGTTTCGTGCTGCTTTGTCTATCAGGGCGGTTGATTTATCACTAAAACAACTTTTGAATCAAAAATAAAATCAAATTATCGGTTATAATGGTACATTCTGATATTCATAAATGTCGTTTTTGAATGTACAGTATCGTAAAAAGTTTATTCTTTCTTTATGCCATAAGCGTTAGCATAATCCCACATGCTAGAAATTTTGGGAGATGAGAGTACGTCCTATACCACCTTAATTGACATGAGTGAACGAACGTTCAATATAGCCACATGAGATGTTATCGAGTCGAGCTACAAAAGGGCATTCACTGGATTGGTCGTTAGATTCCCCCTCCACAGGTGAAAAAGACGAGCGCCATTGCCCCAAGGGATACACAGTGTACAATACGTTACGTTACACCAGTCTTCCTCCTCGTATCGTTCGTCTCCGGCTATACCTGTACGTTTTACCACGCTGCACAAGTAAAAGCTGTGCGTCGAAGTGATTATTTGGTAACGTAATTATCATTCCATTAAACCAAAACATTACCAATAAATGGTTATTTTAATGAACATTCTTTTTTTTTTTTAATAACTCGTTTTAAACAGTGATTTTTGTTTTCTCCGAGCAACGCTGCTCCGAAAATGAAAATGGAGCATCATGACCGTCTTGGTAGTTTCACCGAGCAACGTGCTCCGAAAATATAAATGAACCATCGTCGCCATTTTAGTAGTTTTCGTCTACCCCATTAAAATAACTTCATCTTTTCATATATACGAATGGATGTAGACTTACAAAAATGAGACCGAATACTTTTGATACAGTGGGAATAATTATGCTTATCAGTGGAATGTATTTACTATTCAAACTCACCGAATAATTTTGTAACGTATTAAACAAGTGATTCTTTTTTTCCTTATTAAACAACGTACATATCTATGAAATGAATAGATTTCAAATTGATTTATTTGTGCATTAAAATTCTTCCGTGAATCATATTACGAATAATATTACCAGCTCTCGCACCCGGATAATTTCCACGTGTCTCGTCTCTTCTTACATTTGTCTTCCATCTTGTGTTGCAAATGTAACGATGAATTCCAACGAAGATAGAGTCCTTTGTTGGTATTATTTGACGCCGCATGTGTCGATACTTTCACTAGAAATAACTACTCGTTTTAATAGAGTCCCTTAGAACAAATATTTGTTTTTTTTTACGTTTCATATCAAATAGAGTTAGAAATTACGTATAACATATCTTTTCCGGAGTGTTGTATGTCATTCTCTACATATCCTATACATATATAACCTGTCTACATTAAATGCTGCAATTTTACTATATTTTATATAAACATGAAATCTGAAATTGAATCATGTCGAACAGAACATAGCAACAATAAATGTTAACGAGTCGTGAATTAAATTCTGATATATGTATGTATAGTACAACTTTTAACGACAATTACTTGGTCATTAAAAAAAAATGTATTCTGTTAGTTTTTTTTTTCATGTCGAGTGTACCTTAATCTGTACAATTATTGACTCACAACCGAAAATCCTGCTGAGTCGAAATATTAATCTACCTATGCTTAATAACTTATAAATGCTAAATTGGGGAACTATTAAGCGTTAAAAAATTCTGAGAAACCAGTGAAAGATATATTCTGACTTGAAGCATCGAAGAATTCATTACATTACATAAGTTTTGGTGACCTATTTTTTGTTCATCTGATTAATCTGATTTTCCTTTCAGGTTCTCGATCTATAGAGCTTGTGATGTCTTCCAGAACTTGTGTGATAAAGAAAAGCCACAAATCTTTATTTCCATTTGCCATGGCGTTATTCATCTACGATGGTCTATGCTCGCTGAAACAAACAAATTGGAATTCCGAGAATAGTTGTGCCGCAAATAACATGCCCAACAAAGGTGAGCAATACAATATTTATTGACAAATCATTGTGAGATTAATTTACTCAAGACGGGGACACTAAATTTCTTACATAATGTTTTTGAACCCACAAACTCCACATTGGTACAACTCGTGCCAGATGAGATTTTCATTATGCTCATAAATTGATCCTTTTAATCTTTTTTTTTCGTAACAACACTGTTTTTTATTTAATTTGAATACAAAAAATTGATTGGTCGAGTTATTTTTCGAGTTTCACATTAGTTTGATAGTGATAAATTGAAACGCAATTCGTATAGAATATCAAAAAAGTTACAACTTGGCCACTGTTGACCACAATCCTGTGCTGGCTAAGTTAATTTTATTCTGATCAGTTGTGCTGTTTACGACGGAGTGTTAGAGACTTTGACCACTTTGAAAAATCCATTTAATGACATGTTGTAGCCAATTGGAATGAAATTTGGCTTATTGTTAGCTACGGAGGAGTTGTATCACATGTTATATTTAAAACCGCCTCTTAAAAGAAAGCAAAATTGGCTAATTTTTTTGTTGTTGCAAATTTGCTCAATTTTTTTAATTAAAAATTTTTTTTTGCCTTTATCTCAACGGTGCAAAGAGCAGAGGGTAAAATTCAAGGGTCATTTTAGAAATCTCGTATATGAGAAACTCGTTTGTGAGTGACTATATTCTTCGATGAACATGAATCCTAGTAAACTATCACATCGTAAGATCTTTTTTAGATCATTTTATCTCCATACTTATCGTTGAGATGCTTGCAAGAACTAACCTCTAGCACGTGTTCTTTTTGTAGTCAAGAAAAAGCAATAGTATATTTTTCGTTAAAAAAAGCTTTTGGTAGAGTCATGTACTCGCGTCGCACAATAAAAGGCTAAATAAATACCAAAGGGTATCCCGGTACATTAACTTTATAAAACTGGAGGAGGGCCTATTTGCCCCTTTTCGCAAGTTACGAACGCATACGTTCTTTGTCTTTTCTTCTTTGTGGCTAGTGGGCTGCACAAGAGCCCACACGTCCATTGTCTCTTGATGCGATTACAGAAGGCAAAGATATTTGTTACTGACTCGCGTTACTAGGTTAAACCGTATGCACTTTTAAAACCATCAACGCATTGAGAACATTTTTTTTTTATTATACGTTCATAATTTTACAGGTATTTACGCAAGTTTGCTATTTTTACAAGTTTTTACGTTTTTATACTTTTACACAATTTTACTTCTACACTTTATACTTTTCTACATTTTATACTTTTTTGTTGTTGTTAAATCGTGTCGTGACTCGGTGTGAATTAATCATTAATTCTGTATTATCATGTATAGAGATCAGGTAATAAGGAAAATATATTATGTTTAACGACTATAACATTTTTATAGGTTACTGGGCTGCCATGCCGCCAGCATCTAAGGTGCCTCTTGATGATGCTGTCGCAGTCGTCAAACAGTTTATCGACCACTTTCGAACACCTACCCTTCCGGCATGGTCGGATAATATTTGGCAGGAAATGTCAGATACACTCAAACGATCCGGATTCGAGTGGACATCTCAGTGCGTTTATACCAACATCAAGTGCGACCGACGTAGAATTTTGTCTCTCGCTAGAGAACAAATGGGTAAAGCGTGCAAACACCGCAAAATTGCAATACCTTGGATTTCAATGAAACTGAACCGAACAACAACACCGATGAAACCGAAGATGGATCGAACAGTTTCACAGACTCACCACAGCAAGAGATGAACATTTCAACGAAGTATATGGTCTTGACGGAGGATGAGTGGCAAGCAATTAAGCCAACGGATGAAAATAACCTTGCCTTACATCCAAAAGTCTGGACCAATGTGGTGGCTGATGCAATGTGGTATCAGTATCGATTACCATGTGCGTTCATTTTCAAGCGAGCAAGAGTCCGCACAACTCCAGATGGATCACAGTATGTAATTACCTTCACCGGACAGTGTAAGAGTGAGAAATGCCAGAACCCGATCAATGGGCGAGCCGATAGAAAGATCGAAGAAGATAAGAACGGAATAACGTTCGCGATTAAAACACGGGATACTCGTGGGGAAAATCACGAAATCGTCAAGTGTCCATTTAATGGAAAACGGAGACAAGAAGCATATAAAGATTTGAAATTTGAAGGTTGTACAAAGTACAGGAAATGTGAAGCCCGAAAAGCTATGCTGCCAGGGGATATAGAGCCTCCGATATTGCCCAACAATAACGTTTGTCGACAAGCCAAAAAAGAAGGCATCGATAAAGATTTGGGCATCGACAAACGTGAGGGGCGTGATATCGTCCGGTCCATCGAGGATATGTGTCTCAGCTCACAGTACACTGAAATTATCCGTGAAGTAGCAGGGTTCCCATTTCATGTCATTTATGGATCAAAGGCGCAATGTCACGTATACCAAGAGTACCGTCGCTTGACGAGGAATTGGTTCTCAATCGCCGTTGACGCTACCGGAAGCTTAGTCAACAGATTGCAGCGAAAAAATGGCACAAAGTCAGGACATATATTTTTGTACGCAATCGTAATCAATTTCCACGGTACGACGGCCTGTGTATTTCAAATGCTTTCAGAACGTCACGACTCAGTCACGATTATGTTTTGGCTCTTGAGATGGATTCAAAGCGGTGCTCCACCTCCTAAGGAGGCTGTCTGCGATTATTCTCGTGCACTCTTAATGGGATTAAGTATGGCGTTTAACAAGAAGCCAATCAAGGAATACATAAGAGAATGTTTCGAAGCCGTATCGAATCGTAGCAGCATTGCCAAAGAACCAGTAACATTCATACGGATCGACGTTGCGCATTTCATCCACATGGTATGCCGTTGGAAAAGTTTCCAAAATCTAAATCAACGAGCAATCAAGGATTTTTATTTGCGCTGCGTCACATTGATGGTGGAATGCGATGCTCTCGAAAAATTCAAACGAGTTTTCGTATTGACATGCACTGTTGCTCTTCAGTCCCACGAAGACTCTACAATTGACGTGGAAGATGCAGAGACACCGAAAGACGCAAGAAGGAAATTGGAAAATTTGATATCGAAAGGCAAGGTGATGGATGATTCGACGGTCTATGACCACGAAGAAAAACGTGATACGCCTTTTCGTCGACAGTTCGTGGAAGTCGACAGCGATGACGACGACGAAGAGCCAGATATCGACGTTTCAGCAGATGATACATGTATTGGAGAATGGATCGATAGTCTATTGGCAACCGCTAAAAAAACAGTGTCCATCGGCGAGAATCTAAATCCATTTTTCCTTCCGAATTTCATTGAACGATTTGCTGCAGTAGCGAAGGAGTTTCCACTTTGGACGGCGGTTGGGATGCCTCCGAACACCAAGCGTGCAACATCAAGTTATGTCGAGGGATTTTTCAAAGACTTGAAAAAGAGCATGCTCAAGCACTATAATCTACCAATCGCTGTTGACAAATTCGTAAGGGAACAAGCCAGAGACATCGATGGAACGAATTGCATTATCTCTGGCAAAATGGTTCAGTACAACAACGATCGTCTGCATAAAAACAACGTGGGTAACGAAGAGGAGGTCAGCGCTACGAATAGTGAAATAATCGTGGACAGTATTAACACTTCTGTGCATAACTCAAAAGAGGTTAACGGTGCAGACACTGTAATCGTGAAAGATCTTGAAAATTCGATCGATGTATCGTCAATTGACGTCGAAGAAGTTGATCCTGACTTACTCGCAATAGAAAATTGGGGAGGCAAAGGAGGAGCAAACAACATGAATGATTTTGCCAATACATGCAAAACGAATTGTGACAGTCCAACAAAAATGGCAGTAATCGATCTAATCTCTTTCATAGACGAGAAAAACGAGAATGGAATGCATTCAGATCACACGTACTTCCAAATCGGCGGGTTGGTGAGCGATCGTTCAGAGCTGAGCTATAGTGACTTCGAATTGAATTTAAATCGACGCGTCGGCACGGAATCAACTATCGTCGAATTTGCATCACCCAAGGTTGTAGAGCAACCACTGGAAAAAAAGCTTGCAAAATCTTCCAAATATTTTAAGGCATTCCCTGAAATACAGCACCAAAACGCTCTCGTTTCTGATAAAAGAAATACGCAACTGAGAAACGCTGAACTATTGCAAAATGGTTCACGGTGTCCTGCAGTAGTCATGGAGGGAAGGACATATTACTTACGTAATACCTGCCCTTTTGATTCGATGATTCAAATTTTGGCGACTGCTGCTATTGACAACATTGAGTATCGTCAATTTGTGCAAACTTCCCAAAATAGCACTCTCAAATTTGTGTGTGATTTTATCACAAAGGGAGTAACAAAGAATTTGTTGGTTGACAGAGCCCGAATTCTAGCAGATTTTTGTATTCCTAAACCTCAAATGGGAATCGAGAACAAAGTCATTGCATATGAAATCGACGCAGAAAATAATATCGCAAACACTGTCAGATATACGTTGTCTTCAAATCCTAGCGTTTATGATATCGAGAAATGTCCGGTGTGTATCCGGCGGACTATTGCTCATGTATTAATATCACCAAATCACAAAATCATTAATAAAAAAGGTTTCAAAGCTCTTGAAGAAGCTTTGGAATTTTGGACACCACTTTACAACGTAAATTGTCGGAATGGCTGTTCAGGCAAACTGACTCGCATCAAAACACCGAACGAGCAAGTCTTCATAGAGCTTGATGTACGACATCATCAGAACTTAAATAAGTCATTAACATGTTTGCTGGGAGATTTTCCTGTCGTGCTGCGTCTAGGACCAAAAAATCAGGCAACTAGTTCTGAATACAGGTACGTTCAATCTATTTAAATACAAGAAGTAAGGGTTGTTAGATAACTTTAACCGTCAGTGAAATTAAAAACCGATGTTTGTAATTCTTGTGTAGGCTCGCTGGAGTGGTAGAGCACTTACCCGGCCATTACGTCGCGCATTGCATGCGAATTGGGGGACACTGGCAGAAGTTTAATTCCATGGACCGAAAAGTCATGTCATCTAATACGAAAACTCGTATCGAGCCACATCTGGCAATCTATGTCCGAAGGAGTAACAAAAATTAAGGTAGTTAATTGGATGATAGTTGTTCCCTTAGGAAATAATTGAAACTTTGCTTCCTGATTACTCAATGCTTTTCCAATATATGGGATTTTTATTATTATATAAGATTTATTATTTTTCATTGATTAACATCACTTATACGATAACGGTGTAAAAAAAAGATTTTTTGTAGCATTAATTTGCGGTACTTATCTGTTGATTTTTTTTAGTAACCTTCGGACGATTTTTTGCAGACGTGGCAGCCACCGAACCTGGCAATTTCGATGACGGAGATTGAGGACGACAGGAATTCCGTGCCGAAGGTGATACCGACGATGATACCGCCGATGATGTCCATACCGCCGTTGATGCCGCCGCGAGAGCAGAGGGACTCGAGGGATCGAGAAAAAGAGCGGAAGCGCGAGAGGCCCGAGCGCGGTGAACGAGAGATGGAGTCGATGGGAAGAGAAAGAGAGCGCGAGCGTGAGCGCACCGAAAGGGACAAGGAATCGGTGGCGAGAGATCGAGAAAGGGAGAAAGACTCGGTGGCGAGGGACGAGGATAGAGAACGCGATCGGTCGAGATCGCAAAGTATCGTCACAAAGAGAGGTAAGGACGACAAGCAAAAATCGCCGTATCTTAATTTTTTCCGTCAATTAATTTAATGGATTAATAATTCGCGATTTTATGCCTCAGCCGACACAGGCATCGATCGAGATCGCACTCGCGCAGACACAAGTCCAGATCACGAAGTCCGAGCCGCAGGAAGAAGAAATCCCGAAGATCCGACAGAGAACGCTCCAAGGAGGAGAGTGAATGAAGAAAATTCGACAATTCCATTTTTTTCTATGATCGACGAGCGCAACGCCGCTCGCTTTATCGTCAGCGAGCCGATAATCATCTGACGAAGGCGGTACACAAAATAATCACAGAGCATGCGGTCCATAATTTTTTTTTTGTTTTTACTGTACAAAAGTATGACGAGTACGATCGGAAAGCGGTCGACGTCGCAAGAAGTTGCGCACACCGGGATAACGCAAGTTTTTTTTGTCTACACTGGTAACCGGCTCATCGTCGATTTTATCGGAGATCGATTAATTAATTAATTAATGTATACGGCCTTAACCAAGAATAAATGCAATTTTTTAAACAGCTGACACAATTTTTTAAAGTTTATTTTTAAATATAATTAACAATTTGTAACGTAACGTATTGTACACTGTGTATCCCTTGGGGCAATGGCGCTGGTCTTTTTCACCTGTGGAGGGGGAATCTAACGACCAATCCAGTGAATGCCCTTTTGTAGCTCGACTCGATAACATCTCATGTGGCTATATTGAACGTTCGTTCACTCATGTCAATTAAGGTGGTATAGGACGTACTCTCATCTCCCAAAATTTCTAGCATGTGGGATTATGCTAACGCTTATGGCATAAAGAAAGAATAAACTTTTTACGATACTGTACATTCAAAAACGACATTTATGAATATCAGAATGTACCATTATAACCGATAATTTGATTTTATTTTTGATTCAAAAGTTGTTTTAGTGATAAATCAACCGCCCTGATAGACAAAGCAGCACGAAACGCAGCACATGACACAATAATTACGGCACGTGCTGCACATGCCGTAATTATTGTGTCATGTGCTGCGTTTCGTGCCGTTTGTCTATCAGGGCGTTGTTAATATAAAATTAATTAAATGTCATGAATTTCTATTAACCTAAACGTAATGACTCATGATATTTTTTTTTAATTTTGCACGTTCTATGTTCATTTCCGCAGTTATTAAACATCGTTAATGTTTTAATTAATTTAGACGGCCTTTACCAAGAATAAATGCAATTTTTTAAACAGCTGACACCATTTTTTTTAAGTTTATTTTTAAATATAATTAACAGTTTGTCGGACTTACTTTAGGGTGACAATGTTAAATTTCTGGATGATAAAAAAAATTGACCGGGGTTTCTGAGTTGTATCCATTTTACATGAAAATTATTTTTTTACGTTTCTTTCAACAAATAATTTTTTGACGCCGGAATTTCGAACGGTGGCGATTTTTAAAAATCGTTATCAAAACATATTTCTGAATATTCTAAAAAATTCACAGCAAAATAAAAGTGCCCTTTGTAAAAGAAAAAAAAATGTTACAACAATCTTCACATTTTTCGTAAAAAATCAACGTTATCAGGCCGACAAAATGATTTGAAAAATTCCACAGAAAAGCTAATATGAAACTCGAATTTTTATGTTGAGAAAATTTATTACCGAGTTAATTATTTAGAAATACCTTGACTTTGCAACATTGCATAAATACGATATTTTCTGCATTGTTGAATTTACAAATTTAAAAAATTTCAAAAAGCATACGGTTAAAGGGGTACTAAAACGTGGCCAATCATGGAACAAATCAGAGAGGATTGAGAAAGTAGATGTATTGGTAGAGAATGTTTCATGAATATAAGATTTTCTCTTACAGGTAAACAAGTATTTGAATCATCAGTATATCTTCGAACAGCGTACCTCTTCAAAAAATTCGGGCTCAGAAGCTGATGCGTCCCAGCGATTATTCAGAATGAATATATTCGGTTTCGAAAATTTGGTCGATACTTTATGAAAGAAGTATTTTTTCCTGTGAAAAAAATTGTATAAAATGATTATCAATGAAAGGAAATAAAACGAAATGATTTACAAGTCCTAAAAAAAAAAGTTAAATTATGATCATTACAAAAATAAGATAATTTTCTGGCTAAATATTTTTTTCGCAATAATAATTCAAACATATTTCTCAATAGATATTATCTGGCTCTGAACAGACTTGCCAGGACAGATTATTAGGAATAAATAATGTCTTACCATAACCGTTAGAATCGACTCGGCATTGGTTGCGAGAACGAAAATGCCTGCGTCGAGACAATGTTTGTCGATCGATTCATCCGAATTAGGTGTAACGTCGACGCCCGGAATGTCGACGGAAACTACATCGTTGCGCAGTAGAAGACACTTCTCCTTCGGCCAGAATATACGTACTGAATATTCTGTACGTATATTCTCGTAATGACTCTCGCAGAGCTTCTCCTTGCACAAGGCATGAACAAGCTGACCGACCGACCGAGTGGACGGACTGCTTTTGGCTCGAACCGTCTGTCATAAGATAAGATTCGCCATTCTCCGAGCCCTCGACTTGGAGGAAACAATTTGTGGTATGTCCGATCTCGCTGGGCAGTATTTTGTCGCGTAACATTGTATTGATGACTGTATATTTTCCATTACTGGTTCACCTAAAAAAAGCGACTTTCATGTGATCTCGCTTGAGTACGTCTTGTATCCCACGCACCTTGTCCACGTAGTCCTTGATATTCGACGATTCATTGATGCTGACGATATTGTGATCGCCTCGCAATGCTAAAAAAAGAAAAAATATATATTTTATTTATTCGAAACGTCATTCAATTGTATTTGTATTGTAAAAGTAATGGATAATTTCATATGTTTAACAAAAATTCCAATTTCACAGTAAAGATAGACATCCGACTCGGACTCTCATCTCAGTCCGAGTCGGATGTCTATCTTTACTGTGAATTTGGAATTTTTGTCAATTAACAGAGGCTTAGAACCTACAGTCCATAAAAACCACGGTGTCCTGCACATAATCCTCAATTTCGCGAAATATATCGTCAATATTTCTTCTTTTTTAAAATATCAACAATAATACGACAGTGACAGGTTTGAAGCCTTACGAAACACGAAATACGTACACGTATAATACACATACTATCATCGGATGATCACACACCGTTAGACCAAACCGAGGCAGCACCTTCCTCGGACAGATGCGGTCATTTATATATTCCATTCAAACGAAAAACCAACAAACATTGCAATTAAATTATTCGTAACCTACAAACGATTCTGAATCAATGAAACCCCTTATGCAGCCGAAATGCTTCACGAATGAATAATTTTCCGGTCAACTGTTTACGGTCATATGACCGCTGCTCGCAAGATTACCAAAAATGTTTTTTAGAGTTTTTTCGAGAAACGACGATCAAACAAACGTTCTACCTAACTTATTCGGCACCTACAAACGATTACGCATCGAAAGACTCCCTGCAGGATCCAGATCGGATGAAAATGGAAAAAATTGGGCCAAGTTAACGCAAAATTTTGATTTTCGTTTTTTGAAAAAGGGCTTTTCCTACAAACGTTTTAATTAATCAAACAAACACCTACAAACGACAAACAAACGTTTAAAAAAAGAAAAAACGCGAAAAGTCAAAGTCGCCGGGCCAAGTTCACACAGCTAGGTAGCCGTCTGGAGACGCAGCTACATGCGTACTCCCAGATGCGGCTCACGAAAGTAAGAAAGAGAAAGGTATAGGGAGAGAGAGAGAGAGAGAGAGAAGGGTAAAGTACGGCGAATAGCCGCACAAAAGGGAGTAGCCGAAGCGGCTGGCGGCCTGACGTCACGCCGTACTCCGCCCACGGCCAGTCGCGGGCATGTATTAAAAAGGGTGACTGTACTACGAACGTACAGTCGCACCCGAATAAAAAAAAATGTAATGAAAAAAAAAAAAATTAATAAGATAAAATAAAATAATGAGGGAAGGAAAGAACAACATTAGACAATATAAAAATTAGCAATATATGTTTTTTTATTAGTAAACTTAAAAATAAAATACGAATGAATTATATAATAAAAGAAGAAAAAATAAATGAAGGTAACATGGGTGTATATTGTGACGGAACGGCCTTACCCCCTGGCAAGAACATAGCCGAGGTACACGACGCACCATCTATCGACCCGCGGGTCAATAATTGGTGATCGATAAAACCGAGCGCGCTAACACCTCCTCACGTTAACTCCAGACACGAGGCGACAGTCGAGGGGTCGTGTGCAGAGGACGGCGCGCGCAACAGGACACGACGACTTAAACCCGGAAACGGTCAAAAGCTCGAGAATATTCTCGAAGCTTCTAGGCCCAAATGCAAGGGAGAGAGGGGAGCAGACTATAAAACCGCGCACGCGGGCCCGCTCGCTCTCAGTCTTCGCCTACGAAATTCACAACTAAGGACATGCGTTCTTACCTTCGAGCTCTCATGCAGAGCTCTTCGTTCGATTAAATTCACGATCTCACAATTTAATTTTCTGCTATTGTTAATTCGTTGGATTAAATTCGCGAAACGACAAGTCTTTTCTTTTATACCTTCATCGTTAAATTAAATTCACGACTCGGATATTTTCTTTTTCCTTTGCGTCGCTCGATTAAATTCGCGATCTGAAGGTTCTTCGGTTACCTTGTTCGATTAAATTCATGAGGTAATCATCCTAAGTTGCCACCTATTCAACGGACCAACCTGTCAACTCCAACTTACGGTGGTTTTTCGCATTAGACCGCGGCACTGTGCCACCTCTAACACGAAGAACTCCCCATGCTGGAACCTCGACATCGTGTCGACCGACAGCGGCTTTAACCCGATTCATCCACATTGCTGTTAACTGACAAGATCCCACGCCAGTTACCAGGTCGCTAACTCATTAGTCGAAACCCATCCAAAAATCCCGATCGTACACCCAGCATAGTGCTGGCTTTACGATCAACCTAGTAGGGGTTATACACGGTGCTAACAGTGCACTCAAGGTTTCCACGCCTAAAGTGGTTGGCACAGCATCGCTACTCACCAAGTCCACGTGGTGGCCGTGCTGTGAGAAACTTACCATAAATTTCCGATCGAAAGTAACACTACCGTTCCGCATGATGAGTATCACGCTCTGAGGAACTAGTTAGTTAAGTAGAGACCAGCAATAAAAAGAAAAAGGGAAAACATCAACTAATAAACTCTTGTCTGAGCATGACCGGCTCCACGTGACGGTATCAACCCTCTCACACGAACATAAATTCACTGCCCCGCTATTCAAATCTATCGTCTAGAAATATAAAGAGAAATCGGAGAAAAGGAAAATCAGCGGAATCAGATTGGCCACGCGAGGGCCTTTGGGTAGCCGAAACTCCCCAAAGTTTGTCGCGTTGTCCGATTGGACATTTCCTATTTTCGAAGTAGAGTCATCAAAAGAAAGAAAATGTCGATGATGAACTGAAGGCCGTAGTGGTTACTTCAGCCTACGAGCAACTCAGCTGAGACATTCTGCTCCAAACCAAGTCAGATCACGAGTCCCGTCCAGTACGCGAACCCTCCGGGTAAAATAAAAAAAAAAAAAAATAAAAAAAAAATAAGAAAAATAATAACACTCTCGATTTTGGTGATAGCCCGAGCAAATTGGCCGTCCGCGAAACTCGAGAAATCACAATATACATATATAATATTTATAAATAATTAATCCTCGGTGGTGGAGGAGGGTTCGGGTTTGGGGCAGCGATAAGTTGAGATGGGGGACCAACAATCATCACATATCGAGGGCCATGAGATTGGTGTCCGTTCCCGGTTATCGAGCCATAAAGAATCATCCTCCTCGTTTGGGGCCGGAGGGTTGACTGGCAGATGGTTAATTGTAATCCGGACCTCCCAGTTAAGAGGTCCGGGTAGAATAAAGTTTAAGACGGCCGAAATAAAATTGCCCATCTAAAAGAAAAAAAGAAGGGGGGGGGGGGGAAGAAATAAGGATGGATTTTATTCCAGATAAAATAAATAATTAAATAATATTTACCTTGTCGAAGTGATTTTTTTTTATTGAGCGGAAATGTGATCGGTACGACCAAGGAATAAAGAATGAAGAGCAAAGGGTAGAGGCGTGAGTCGCGCACCGAGAGTTTGGAGGATGTTGAGAGTAAGATTCGGCGATAACCCTTAAGTGTCGGTCCATCGAGAGACACAAAGCCAGGGACAGTTATTGTTTTATAAAGGAATGGTATAGTCCATGCAAAAATGCATGAGAGGTATCAGGAAATTTGGAAAAGGAGTTGGTTAAATGAAAATATTATAACAAAAACAAATAATCAGATAGAAGGGAAACATAGAATAGTTGGTTAAAAGAAAACCAGTGGGGGACATTATAAACAAAAGACAAGGATGGTCCTGACGAGTTGGCTTAATAATCAATTTTTATTTTATTCAGCCTCTACCGAGGTCGAGCGATGTTCTTCGAAGCAGCGCTCGTTTAAGGGGGGAGGTGTTACGTCCTGTGAATTTTCCGGAAATATTTCGAACATAATTAACCAAATATCTGAAATATATTAATTAGTTAAAAATGAACATTGGAAAAATTGCCATTGTTTAATTTGTCGAATTCAAAGTGTCGATAAATAAATAAAATACTGTTCGGGCAAGTGCTTACATATTGGAATCAGTTATTCCGAGTTTGCCTTGTCTCTTCTCCCAGAGACGAAGACCGTCGTACGTTCGGAGGAACGTTCGGAGATTTCGTAGCAGGACTATCCGAGGGGATGAAGGTGGTAGCACACAAGGAAAAAAATAAACTTATGTCTTGTTAGTAAAAAGAAGCAAGTGATTTATTGAAATTTCGGTGAAATAATATAATTAAAGAAGGTTCGCTTCCGCGTGCGTAGCTCGCGCAACGACGTCGGCTCGATACTGCCCTACTCCGCGATCTCCTGTTGATCGCTCGCCCAGATAAGCTGGTCGTGACTTCGGTAGTACTACCGAAAAGTAAGGAATTCGGAGTATTCAAGCAAACATCCAAACAAATACCAAATGGAGAAATCATCCATTTGGTAAAAATAATTAGCCTTCAGGTGAGATAGGTTGATGTAAAGAGGTGACTGTACGAAGCAAGTCAACCGTATGAGAGTCGGTAACCTGAGGCGCAAAAATGCAGATAAGGATATCGGCGGAGTGCTCTTTACAGTTGTCGAACATAGGCCTGCTTGTACGGCGCGTGTCACGATGAGCACGATGCCAAGAGCGACCATTGGGTGTAATGAGTGCAGCACCTCCTGGACAGTGAATATCGATGAATGCTAGATCATCGTTATAGTCCAGGAGTATTGTTACGTCAAAACTGTCGGTGTTTCTATTCCCGATTATTTTCACGCAACTGTCGCACCGCTTCTCATAACGCGCGCTGGTCAGAACGACGAGAATCGATCTATACCACTCCCGGTGTTATTCACGATAGCGACTGCCCATTTTTAAGCCCAACCTTGCGGAAAATTGCTTGGGATAGGGCCCTAGGAATGCCTGTCGTTTCACGTCTTAGGGTAATTAATAAATTCTAACCCTTGAGAAATGTCGTTGACTCCCCGGAATGTTAATGAGAATACGAAGGTTATGCACACGGGTCTCGTGTTGACACCAACTCTAACTAGTGTTCTATTCCGGTAGCCGAATAATTAGGCGATTAGACTAGGATAAATATTCGTGCACTAAGAGAACAGACAAAAAATTATAAACTGAAAGGTGATAATTAAATAGAATTGCTTACGTTGGTCAGTGATCGTCGGCCGCCGTTGGTTGATGAAATAATTTACAAGGAAACTCCGAAAATTAAATGTGATGGACAGATATTTATTTTAACCGGAAATTTAAAACCTTTGTTGAACCAGAAGAAGGTACAGAATAAACGATTAAAATTTTCAACTAAATCCGTACAAAATATTCCGTTAAATCGATGTTCGCAAACAACGCCGAAAAATCGTAGAATAAAACAACTCGGTGTGAAAATTTTACAAGAGAATATTTCTCAAATAATAACAGAGACTGGTAGAATAACTGGCGAAGAGTATCGTAGTAATCGGTCCATCGAATAATAGTAACTGGGTGACAAAAATAATAACTGAGGTCTGGTCGAGCGACGACAACTTCGTCGATCGAATGATGGTAACTGGGCCTTCAGTACATATTTTTCGGGGCATTTATACTATTCTCCTAGATAAAAAGTAGGAGAAATAATGGGTCACGTATGTGATTTTTCCCTCCATTTTCAATAGGTGACCAATGAGAAAAATGATTCAATTGTTTTTTCGTCTACTTCTCCTGGTCACAGAAAAGTGGGAGCAATCAATTTGGTCACGTATGTAGTTTTCTTCTTTGTTTCTCCAAAGGGAAGAAATGGCAGTAATCATCCTCGAAGAGTATGTTCCTCCTCTGTACTTCTCCCACCAAATTGTTTCTATAGAGGAGAACAGGTGAGAATGGGGGTAGCGTGATTTGAGTCGAAACGGCCGATTGGTCAATGGGTTATTAAAATCGAGGAGATTAGAAAGAGAGGTACCCTTGTCTGTCGCATCGTGGTGTACTGAGGTAAAGGAGAGTGTGAAGAAGCATAATGCCTTTTACTGTACTCTCGCACCTAGCTTTGATTTTGTTTCGGGTACCGTTTCCGGCGCGGGCCCGGCAACTGCCGCGCGTACGTGACCAAATCGTTCGACGTTCATTTCGTCTTTCCGATTATGAAAACGCAGAACTCTACTGTGTACTCGTTACATGCTTTGTTTCGGTGGAGGTTTTATCATTTCCTTTTCCGGTGGCAGTATTCGAGAATAACAAATCGTCCATCTAAATGGGCCTTATTATACGCGGCCGAAGATCGTCGTCTCAATACTTAAAAATATGTATATGTGAGGCAACTTATTTGTCATATATAAATCTCGGCTTAATATGAGCAATTAAATCCAGCTTAATAACTACGTTTCCTCATATATCTATATAGGTATCGATTTTACCTCGTACCTGAAGTTAATTATGTTACAGATAGCCTTTTGGTCCCAAATTTACATGTTATTTTTATTTATTAACTTCCTTTTCTTAGGTTTAGATAATGAAGAAGGAAGGTTATTTTGTCGCCTTCCGTCTTTTCTTGCTGTAATCATTGGGACAAAAGTCTTTCCGATCTTCTACGTGAGAAAGAATTATTAATTAAATTTCCTTAGGTGTTAGATGTAACAGAGGGGAAAGGATTGCTGCTCATTACATATTTCGTCACTCGGTTCGTTCAGGTGTATATTGGTTATGGGGCGCACGTAGAGGGGTGAAGCCCCTCTGTTGTGGCGCGCCGGTGTAGCCGCCGTTCGGCTCCTCAGGTAGTCATCCTGGTTGGTCATAAAATTCTCCCGCGATTGAACTTATTGTTAACGCAATGTTTGTCTTTTGACATTAACATCGTTATGAGAGTCTATCAGATGACTCCGGAATTAGTGTTGATTTCTATTAATATTAGGCTAAGAGATAATCGGAAACTGTAATGTCAACTGTTATATCGAATGCTATTGGTGTCTAAATGAAGTGTAATTCCTTGTTTAGTTTTATAGGTATTAAATTTGAAGAATTCACGTGCTTGACTCTCTGTACTATTTTCTTTCATCTTTGTCTTTCGTCTGGAAATCCTTCTAAGCGATTCATGTCTACAAGTGAATAGTCTTTTTACAAAAATATGTGCTCCTCGGATTTTGAATAGAGGGGCGGAATACCTCGTTTCTACCATTGCATCACTCTCTAATCTTGTCGTCTACTAACGCCGTTTCTTCGTAATTCAGAGTGTCAAAACCCGAAACCTTAAGGCTCTTAATGGGTTTCTGAGACCTGTAGGCAACGTGTCGAGTCGACGCGTCGTGCCGAGAGTTAGGCCCCCGTCGGTTGATGACCGCGGGCTTCTTCATTCATAGTTTTCCCGTGCGATGGTACAGAAGAACTTACGACCTTTGAGATCTACGAAATTTTAGTCGATACTCGTACCTTGGCAGGTAGCGAGCTGCCTCGAGTAGGTTGCCTTTTTTAACACCTTGCAGTGACGTAGCGCTGTGTGTCATAGGCCACCTTTTTCCGACTTGTCTTTCTTGTCCCGTCTAGATTGATTGTACCCTGGCGTTAGATCTCTTTAGGTTTGAAACTGATTTTCTTACCGACTGAGTTGATAAGTTAGCTCTTGGCAGAAACGGGTCTTTTATCTAGTTTGTTGTGTGACGTGATTTTTGGATCACCGTCACAAAAATACCAATAAATTAAAGTTTTACGGATACGGCTATTGGTTTAGTTCGGTTAGCCCGTTATAGTTCCCGATTTACTGCTCCTCGGCTGTCCAGGTACCGTCCAGCTCTCGTTTAAGTAAAATGCGTTAAGGTTGCGCTCCAGTTTAGACTTTACTGATGAGCTTGGGTGTGGGATAAGCTTGGAGATAAGCTTAAAAGATTCAGTTCAGGTCGGAATCCTCGAATCTATTCGGTGGAGAGAATCTCGAAGCAACAAGAAACACGAACAGAGGAGAGCCCGACGAGATGTCGTCGCGAGTACGTCAAAGTCCGGTGCAAACCCGGCACTCTGTTTAGGTGATAATGCAGGACGTTGGAGAACCGGCGGAGGCTTGGGTACGGTCTGGGCAAGGTCGGAACACCTTGTGCTGTGTTTTAGTTAAGAGAGCGAGAGCCTTGTTTTTACGTCCTGAGTTAGGAGTAACGATCGCGATGAATCTCAAAATTACCGCGTTACAGTTTCGGTTCCCGCTTAAGTGACGCTCTGGAAATAGTTTGAGAGGGCAGTAGCTATCGGCTAAGGATCTCGCGATAATCATAACGCTTCCTTAGAATATCGTCGTAGGCTAGTCAGTCTACCGAGAGTCGTCATCGAGGCTGCTCGGACCTCTCGCGCTATCAGTGTTTACGTTTGGGGCTATTGTCTCGCGCGCTGAGTCGTTCGCTCTCGCCCGTGCTGCCGTAGACTCCGGCTACCGCTCTCGCTTCGGTTCGCGTATCTCGCTCACGCTACCTGTCACTTCGTATGTTCGGTAGTTGACTCGTGTATGCTGTGTTTCGCGCGGATTCGGTTCCGATTTTTCTACCGATTTTTCTGTGCTCGAGATGCGTTCTGAGGAACGCCCTTGAGGTGCAGTGATTGTGTTCAAGTTCTCGAGGCATCAGGTGATACAGTTCCTGCCCCTCTATTGGATTAAAGTACGCTGATCCGGTGAGTTTATCGCTTCGGTAAATTTTCGATCGCGTATCGATCCGTTCTCGTTACGCTCGCTCCGACCCCCCGGTCAGCTGAGCGCTCCCGATGCACTAGCGTGCGATCCCGTGGCTTAACAAGCCAATAAATTATTGTTCACGTTAATTAAGAATTTCGGGATTCCGATATTTGAGATTTCGCGTTTTAGATTTCGCGTTACTTTGTTGGCGAAGGATCGCGACCCTTCTACCACAACCCGCATCCTGAGCAACCGTGCATTTCCGCAACCGTTCGCTCCCGCGAGTGCATCGGCGTTAGTTCTCGTACCGTTAAGTTCTCGTTGTGTGATCTAGTTCTTTCGTGTTCTGTTTTCGTGTATTTCGGTTGCGGAGGTCGACCGTTCCATCAACCTCCAGATTAGTCCGGCTTGGCGATTCCGGCGAAACAAAAATCGACCCTGCGGAGGTCGACCGTTCCACCGACCTCCAGTTTAGCCCGGTTGTTAATACCGGCGAAACAAAAATTAACTGGCGCCCACCGGGACGTCGATGCATCCGTAGAAGCGGACGACCGAAGGTGACGTTTTCTGAATTTTCGATTTCGCGCTTCGCTCCCGTTCGGTTTGAGCTTTGATTTTCGTGCTTTCGGTTTCGTTTTATTTGTGTTTTCTTATTCGCGTTGAGATCCGGAAAAATGCATCACAAATGGCGCCAAACGTGGGGCCACGCCAATAAAGTAACAGCTCCCGATTTGTTTATTTTTAATTATTTTTGGATTTGTTCCCGCTCGAGGAAAACAATCATTTCCTTTTTTCTTTTTTTTCCTCGAAACCTCTCGCGTTACCGGGTAACGCGCTCCCGCTGTGGACGTTCGTGCGAACCCACGCGCTCCCGATGACGATCGCGAATTGTTTAAATTCTCTTTTTTTGTTCTTATTATATTTTATTTTTTTATTTTTTTTCTCTTTTCCTTCTTTCGTTTGTCTTCTTAAAGTTTTCGCTCGTTCACTCTCGAACCCCTGAAAGTTGGAAACATCTTGTGGGGGGAAAACATAATGCTCTCGAATGCCTCGACGGCAGGTTCCCGGAGATTTTCGTTAATTTCGAATTTTCGAAATTGACGGATTTTCTCACCTGGACGCTCGCGCGTCACGCGCGCGGAGTGGGGGTAGGTACCGCTAGCCGAGCTTCGGATCTTATCGCGAAGGTTCTAGAATTCGGACAAACAATTTTTTTCGAATGTCGAGGAATCCCTTCCACCGCCCCTTTCGCTCTCGCTCGCCGAACTCGGCCATTTCACGATCATATCATCGTGAATAATTGCCGTGAACGGACATTGTGCTCTCGACATTATTTCCGGAGAATTACTTGCTGACTTTGAACTTGGAGTATTCCTGCCAATCTCGTGAGTACCTTGGACATCTTTTCGTGTGGAATTTCCTCCGATCGCCCTTCGTGGAGATGAATATGTGGAGTGTTCTCATTTCCGAACTCGAATTAATTTTCGGCGTTCGGAATTTGTTTCCGATTTTCGAACGCGAATTAATTTTCGACGTTCGAGATACCTTTCCGATTTTCGGATGCGAATTCATTTTCGACGTCCGAATCGCTCTCGTATTCCGAACTCGAATTAACTTTCGACGTTCGGAATTTGTTTCCGATTTTCGAACGCGAATTAATTTTCGACGTTCAAAATACATTTCCGATTTTCGGACACGGATCAATTCTCGACGTCCGAATCGCTCTCGTATTCCGAACTCGAATTAATTTTCGGCGTTCGGAATTTATTTCCGATTTTCGAACGCGAATTAATTTTCGCCGTACGAAATACATTGCCGATTTTCGGACGCGGATCAATCCTCGACGTCCGAATTGCTCTCGTATTCCGAACTCGAATTAATTTCGACGCTCGAAATCTATTTCCGATTTTCGGACGCGAATTAATTGTCGACGTCCGAGTTGCTCTCGTATTCCAAACTCGACTTAATTTTCGACGTGCGGAATTTATTTCCGTCTTACGAATTCGAATAAATTTTCGACGTTCGGAATTTATTTCCGATTTTCGGACGCGGATTAAGTTTCCAGCGTTCGAATTGCTCTCGTATTCCGAACTCGAATTAATTCTCGACGTTTGGAATTCATTTCCGATTGTAACAGGTCAGCCGTTGCGGGTATAGGCAAATGATAAAAGTAAAATATATGTCGGTGATTTATTGGTCGCAGCGTAAGTTTTGGAGAGTGTACCGTTCCGTGGCTAGAGCTGGACTGTCGTGAAGCGGGCGTGAAGCTGAGGGCTTCGCGCTCGCTGTTACAAAGGAAGAATGAATCGCAGAGTTTTTAGTCTAATAGATAAGTGGCCGCTCGCGGCGGTCCGGATGCACGATAGCCTTAAGGGCTTCTTTGAAGAGCGTATCGAACGGAAACTCCGTATCGATACCCTCGAATAAATATTCGAAGTTAAAATAATGAACTTGTTAGGCTGCGGCCGTTACACTCCCCCTCTGGGAGGAAACGATGCCCCCGCATCGGATATTATAATTTTTACATTTGACATAATCTGTTAAGTGTAACTCGATATAATTGAAAAAGAAAGTTATTTTGGTTTTTGCTGATTTTCTAAAATATTTTCATTTTTGTGTAAGTGTGTAATGTTTTTCGAATATGTGTTTTGGTTGTTATTTGTTTGATGATTGTTGATTGTTGAAGAAGTAGAGCTCCTGCTTGTTGTTTGGATTGATTTGGAGGATTATCCTTTGGTTCTGAAGTTGATATGCGGTACACTCCTGTGGTTTTTAAAATAGTTGGTGGTTGTTGATATCTGTAACTAAGTAAACTTTTAGTTGTTCGTGTTAGTGGGAATGGTTTAGTTAAATTGGATGGGTTTAAATTTGGTGTTAAAAAATGGTTAAGAAAAATTAAAATGTTGTCCTGTTTTGTTCGTTGAGAAGGTTTGACTATTGTCTTCCAAAACGTTTTTATATATTCCTTTTTGTTGTTCTAATTCTGTACGTTCTTTGGTGGTCCATTGTTTGCCTGTATTCGTCTTGTCCTTTGTCCTCACGATCTTTCCGTTTTACTAAATTTCCCAATTTGGATACTCTATTACCTGTAACATTCTAAATGTCTGATTAGTGGTGGTTAGTGGGTTAGGTATGTTATTTGGAAGTGGTTTGTTGTTAAAGATGGGAGTTGTTTCTGGAATGGTTAAAATAATAAACACGAATATTGATATTATATAATAAGATAGCGTATATTGGTTAAAAAAAACAAAGCAAGATATATAAAAGGAGATGAGGCACAAAATCATAGAAAAATAAAATAAAATAGAACAAAGTAAAAATAAACGCAAAATGAAAACAAAATCAAAAATAAACTAAAGAAGATTTTTCCTTCTTTCCTTTAAAAAAAAAAAAAAAAAATAAGGGGCCTCGTATTTTTTTTCCTTTCCTTTTTTTTGTTTTTTGGGCCTTGGCCTGCGCGACACGTGCCGCGTGCATACTTATGTATGTGTATTATTATTATGTGTGTGTATTTTTATTATTATTATTGTGTGTTTATGATGATTTGTTAGTGTAGGAGGAGGTGATTGTTGTGTGTAAGGGCGTTTCGTTTATTCGTCGGGTTTTACTGTATGTCTGTGTTCATTCGTCGTTTTTTGTTTGTCATTAGTTCCGTTTTTAATTCGGCGACGAACATATTCGATGTGACCCAGTTTTTTATTTTTCGGAGGGTTTCCAGGTTTTGGGTGTCGATCCACTTAAATCCGTCCTCCATTGCCAGTTTTGTCGGGTCGAAATTTGTTTTGTTTTCGTCGTCCGTTCCGTTTCTGTTTGTTGCGTCGTTGTTTTTGTTCAGTTTTTTGCTTGTGTCGTCGGTCTTTTCGTTCGTATTGTTTGCGTTTTGAGTATCTATGTTGTTTGTGTCTTTGGCTTCTGCGTCCTCCTCTGTGTCTTTCTTTGTGTCTTCATCTTTTGTGTCTTCTTGTTCTGTGTTTTCTTCTTCTGTGTCTTCTTCTTCCGTGTCTTCTTCTTCTGTGTCTTCTTCTTCTGTGTCTTCTTCTTTTATCGGTGGTGGTGATCCCTCGGGTGTCTGCGGTGCGTAGTCCGGTGTTGGTTGTTGTTGTTGTTGTTGTTGTTGTTGTTGTTTCAACAAATAGGCGACACATTTGTTAATGTGCGCCGTCAGTCGGTTCGCCGGGAACACGCAGCAACATATCGGGCAACCTGTATGGCGTGATCCCAAATTTGCTGTCCGCTTTTGCAACTCGACGTAGCATCTGGCCGTATGATCGGCCAGCTTATTCGCCTTTATTTTTTTTGGGCAAAGGAGGCATTCGACTTTGGATGATGATGTTGGTTGTTAACCGTCCATTGTTGCTATTGTTTTTTTTTTGTTGTTTTTTTTTATCTGTCGGGTATGTATGTATTTGTTTAAATGATACAAAAAGTAATGAGACGAAGATAATCGTTTTAAGCCCTGCATAATGTGGTTAAATTTATCTGTGTACTGTTTGGTAAAGAGAGTGTTCGAGAATCAGCGCGGCTACGTGCGCTAGCTCGAGCAGCCGCTGCTCGGCAGCACCTCCCGGCCGAGTCCGGCGCGGCCGACACGCGCCGCCGTCGCACGCGCATCGGCTGTCATCCGAGGCGGCACGGGTTATGTGCCGCGTGCAACAGGTTTCGCGCTCATCTACGCGTAATGGCTGACACGGGTCACCACGCGCTCGGGTAGATCGCCGATTTTGTTCGGTTTTCTCAACACGGTTAAGCTCACGGTTGCGCTCAGGTTCGGTATATTTCACTGTGGGAAACGTATCTTTGATTTCGGGATATCGTTCAGCTCATCCGGAGCATAGCGCGAGTGTACGTTCACAGTTACGCGACACGTCGGTACACTGGAGTCGCTCACGTTCTCAACGGCTACCTCATGGCGATACAGCGCCGCAGGTAGAGCTCACCTGGCGGTTAACTCGCGGCAGTCCACAGCCGCGAGTATTTTCCCATCCGGTCGTCTCAAGCGATTTATATAATTTAATGGGCTCACCGGGACCGCTCATACCGGACTTACCCATCATAAACGATTATTGTTATTCGGGACAGCTCAAGCGCAACGGCCTACTCATTGTACAGTGTTTTTCGCGCATTTTACCGTCGCTTTTGTTATTTAATAAAGAGTTTATTTTCACTGTTACCATCGGCAGTGCTTATTTATTTACCCCCGTTCCGCTATATCTCATCCTGGCAATTCTCAAACAGAGAGTAGCGTATAGTAGATCCTTTCTTAGTAAAGGTATATGCAGATGGATAAGGATATATTGAATTATTATTTATTATTATGATTATTATTTTTTTTGTTAATTTACCGTGTTTTTTCTCTTTTTTTATGGTAACGCGTTACTATCATGGTATGTTAGCGCGTAGATCGGTCTACGGACTAGTTGGGGTGGATGGTCTGTAATGATTGCGACCTCCCTACAATCGGTAACTGGTTGTGGCTGGGTTTCGACCAACTCTATCGGTTGCCTATGATAGACAACGGTCGGTTCGGGAGCCTCATCGGCTTGTTGTCGTGTTATCATTTTTTGTTTTTTTGTTACGCAAGATACAATTTTGTATATACTAGATATTTTTCCGAATAGGGAGAATTTCCATCCGACTGCCAGTAGCAGCATAATGGAACCCAAAGAGATTCCGCTGTACTTTAGTATGGTTTCGAGTGTAGAGAGTCTATGGCTCAAGTAATGGGTTTTCGAAATTTCTCTTGCTTTTGCTATAACAGTTTTTGATGCTACTTCGTTTTTTGTTAGATCGTCGTGTATCGAATTTGAATTTGATAGGCCTGTAAGAGTTTCTGTTTCTGTTATGATTTCCGTGTAATTTATATTTTCTATATTTTCCATTGATTTTTGTATCATTGCCGTAATGTTCAAGATCGGTGTGTGTGCGAATTTTATTTCGATTGACGATTTTATTTCTATTGAAGAAGTTAGCGTTGTTGTGCGAGTTTTTACTCGACAGGTTGGTTCGATTTGTAGTATTCCAGCGTTTTCTATTGTTTTGATAATTGATTCGTGGTTGTCGCAAAGAAGGTATAAGGTTTCAGGTTTTGGAGCTGCGAATAACCATGCGTTTGCGTTTCGAATTTTTTTCCAATAGGTTTGTTTTAGTGTTTTTAGCCTAATGTCGCATGATTCCAGATCGCTGAATTGCGGGTTGACGAGAAGTTGCACCTCGCACTCAGTTTCGTCGTTGATCTGTGTTATCGGGTAGATTTGTTTGCAGATGTATCGTTTAACTGCGAATTTACATTCGTCCTCGTTTTCCAGGTTAAAATAGCTGCCAAAGTCTTCAGAGACTGCGGTATATTGGATTGCCGGTTTGATGTACGCAAATCTCGCGCCTTTTGCTGCCGAGAGTTGGCGTACTGGAACTGATAGGTGTTGGTATAGTTTGTATTGTGTTAGGTCCAAAAGAGGAATTTTGATGACGTAAATAAGTCGTTCTCCGTTATGGAACGCTGTGAGCTCGATTATTTTTGTCAATTCTGGTACGTATTCCGCGCTGAGTGGTATAGGGAATATTGTGCTTGGTGTTGATTTTCGGATCGCTTCTGCGCAAGTCAGTATTTGTTTGGTCGAGAGTATTTCTGGGTGTATTTGACCCATTTTGGCGAAGAGCACGGCGTTTGTTAGCGTTTCCAAATCAATTTCGTACTGGATAAGTGATTCGTCGACTAAGCTGGTGAATGTTGTGAGTCTCTGAATAATGTGTAGTTCGTGTTGGAGTGATGCTTGTGCCAGTTTTATTTCTCGTATTTCGGTTCTTACGCTTTCCGCTAGTGAAGTGATTTGTTTTTGAGCGAAGTTAAAACCTGATTTGATTATGTGTGTTTGATTTTGTATGATTTCTGCCAACTCGACAGTGCTGTTTGCTAATGCGTTTATTTGCGAGTCTATTTTGTTTGCGTCGTCACTGTCCATAGTACCGAAAAGTATTTTACTAATTTTCCCTATGAATTCTAATGGTGTTCGCTTCCTACGTTTTCCGGTTGAGTTTATCTGAATAGAAGGGATCAATTCTTCCAGGGTCGCTTCTACGTTAGTGATGTTCTTTAGTCGTGCTCGTACGTTCTGTAATTGTCCTCTTGTTAAGCAATGTCCTTGTAAGGAGTAGCAAAATGCGCTAGCGGCTTCGAGGTTTTCCTCTATCTGTTGTGGTCAGAAGTGAATCCGCGTGTGTCTATATACGTGATGAGCGTCCATGTTGAAGGTACGAATGGAGTGAGCCCAAGGATTCTGAGTAGAGTCCAGGATTTTTCATCAGTGGTGTAATTTTGAAGGCGTCTGGTGCGGACGCCCCTACGTAATTGGCGTGGCATCTGCAACATATGCCAGTTTTATTTTATCTACGTGTAGAGTTTTTGTTGTATTGTCGTCTAATTGTATTTTAATGTTGCGCCTATTTGGAATTTCTACAACTTTGTATGGGCCTAGCCAGTCCTTATCGAATTTACTTGTTTTGCGTTCGTTTTTTGCGAGAACGAGTTGGCCTATTTGGTATTCTGGTTCGACGGTTCTTTTGTCGTAGTATCTTTTGGTTCGTTCTTTGAACTTGATCGCTTTTTCTAAAGCGAGTTCCTGAATGTTTCTAAGATTTCTCGTTAGGTCTGTCATATAGTCGTCGTAGGTTATGATTTATTCGGATGGTGGGAACTCTGAAGGTGTTCGAGCTCTCCTACCGAATACTAATTCGTATGGGGTGAACCCTGTACTTTCGTGTATACTGGTATTGTATGAAAGCGTCGCGAATGTAAGCAGTTCATCCCAGTCTCGATTGCTGTCGATGAAGTGCTTCAGGTATTCCACAAGAACGTGATGGCTGCGCTCGATTGCGCCGTTCGATTGTGGGTGATATGGAGTTGTTCTGTGCTGTTCTATCTGGAATAGTTGCGCGAAATCTCTGAACATTTCCGACATAAAGTTCGTACCTTGATCGGTTAATATCGCGCGAGGCGCACCGAAAGTTGATATCAAGGTTGTACAGAGTGCTCTCGCTACGTCTATTGACGTTTGGTGTCTCAATGGTACTGCTATACTGAATTTACTGAATAGGTCGAGCATAGTTAGTATGTACGTATGCCCATTTTTTGTTTCGCGTAATGGACCTACAATGTCGATGGCTACTTTATCGAAGGGTTGCGCTGGTGTGTCCGTAATAATCATTGAAGCTTTATTTTTTACTCGGACAAGTTCGTTTTTCTGGCAGTCGAAGCAGTATCGAAGGAACGTTTCTACGTCCTTTTTTAATCCTCGCCAGTAGTACTGCGAGAGAATGCGCTGGTATGTTATCGTCACGCCTTTGTGACCTCCGACCGCGGATCCGTGTAGTTCTCTGATGATGTTTTGCCTATTTTCCTGATCTGGAACGGTTATAAGACCTTCGCATAGCCTAAAGGTAATGTTTGAGTTGATCGCGAGTACTTGTAGGTATCCTTTGATATTAGACCACAAAAATGTATCGATGATTTTTGGGTCTTTGGATAGAGTACAGGATGTGATTTCGTTGTCTACTAGAGTCTGTACAAGATTTTCTAGACACTTCTGAATCGTGAGTGTACTAGTTGCGTCTGTCGATTTGTTTTTGCAAATTATCGTAAAGTATCGTAGCGTTTTGTCGTGTGTGACGAAAATATGTCCGATTCCAGGATCGGACTGCGAGAATACCGATTGGGTGAGTTTACCCTTTTCCGCAAGCATTTTTGAAACCATTGTGTCCATGACACCGTCGGCTGACAGGAAGTGAGCTATATTATCTTCCTGCGCTAGGATGTTTTCCTGCGTCACCACGATATTGTTTTTTAGCTGTACGTCTTCTGTTATCGATGATCCCCTTGTTGTTGGTGGAGTTTGTACTGTTAGAGGTTTTCGTTGATATTGCGATGGTTGATACGCTGAGTCGTTGTCAGAATCGCTTTCTGATGATGGCGACATTTGATGGTATTGGTTTTTTAATGCTTGTTCTGGTTTTCGGTTTGATATAATTGGTCGCGATTCGTCCGATTTCGAATCTGTTGTTTCGTGTGGAATCCACGTTGGTGATCTGAATGTTGGCTCGATGTCCATTGATGGTGTGCTGTCGTCGATTTGCTGTGAGCACTCTGGTATGGCGACTGATTGTTCTGGTGTGTAGTCGTCAATTTGCCATGAGCACCCTGGTGTGGCGACTGGCTGTTCTGGTGGAGTACTCGGCACTGTGTTTGGCTGTTTGATTTGTGGATCGATAGTTTGTTCTATCGGTAGTGTTTTATCGGGAGTGTCCGTGACTTTTGAGTCCCAATATTCCTGTGTTATTTCAGGTGACATTGGCATAGGTGATTGTGTTTTTAATTGTGCATCCTCAGGATCTGGTTGGGTTGGGGTTTCTGGTATTATATCGTTGGTGTAAGTTACTCTGGAGTCCCAATATTCTGTTGTTAATTGTGGTGATGGTTGTGGATCTAAGTCTGGTGATCATTGTGGATCTAAGTCTGGTGATGATTGTGGATCTGAGTCTGAGGATGTTGAATGCGGAAGTTGGAATCGAGTTCTTGTTTCTCGTTGTGGATTTTTTGTTTTGCGGATGCTGCGCGTGATTTTTGAATGCCAGTATTCGTCTGTTACTTCGGGTCACAGATTCTCAGGATCGTTTAAATTTTTCGTAGTTGGTAGGTTTTTGGGTTGAGTATCGGGTACTTTCGGTTGTTTATTTGCCAACCTTTCACTACGCCTAGTCGGTTCTTTTAACGTCTTTTTCGTTCGCTTTTTGACTGGTTCGGGCAATCGTTTCTTCGGTTGCTTTGATTTTGTAGTTTCTCGAGATTCTAAAGTTGCGGGTGGTGAACGGAAGTTCGGTGGTATCGTCCGTTTTTCACTATTTTCGTCTTTTTGTAGATCGTTAGATTTTTGTATCGGAACTGAAGGTGGTGACCTAAAGGTCGGCTGGACAGGTGGTTTGCCAGCATTCTCGTTCTCGGATTCCGTATCGTTTTCCTTATTTTTAGCTTTTTGGTTATCGTTTTTGTTTTCGGATCTATTGGGTTTTTCGCTTTTGTCACCGTATAAGTGGCCGGTTTTCCCATCAGGGCTGACTTTTTCGCGAAACTCGCTTTTGTTTTGCTGCGATAAGCTTCTTGTTTTTTTGTGGCCTCGTTAAGCTCTTTTCTTTTTGTTGCCTCGTTGGGCTTTTTTCATTTTGTTGCCTCGTTGGGCTTTTTTCGTTTTGTTTCTTGTGGCCTCGTTGGGCTTTTCGCTTTTTGTGGCCTCGTTGGGCTTTTCGCTTTTTGTGGCCTCGTTGGGCTTTTTTCCTCTTCTGTCGTGCTATCTTCTATATCTGTATATTTATATTGTTTTTCTGTATAATTTCGTTTCCTAATTTGTTTGCGCGGTCGTTGCCTATTTCCTTCGTCGTCCGTTGTATCTACTGGACGTTTGGAGAGTCGCCATTGTGGTTGCGTATTCTCCTTTGAGTACAGCTCTTCAACTATTTTCTTGATTGGTTGAATGAGTTCGCCTTCGTTGTCGGATAATTCCGAAATTGATGTTTCGTTGTTTGTATTTAAGTTGGTTTTTGTGGGTACACTCTCTGTTTGTTTTTTGGTTCTCGTCTTTTCCGTTTGTAGGTTTGTTTCTTGTTGGGTTTTTTTTGTTTTCTGTTCCCTTGGTTCGTCGGGTGTATCCTGACTGTCTTCCTGTATAATCCGCTTTTTTTTGGCGCTGGATTTCCGGAGCCCGTATCAGTTGTTGACCGATTGCGAGTCTCGGGTGATGTTTTAGGAGTCAGTTTTTTCTTTTTTGACTCTTGGTTCGCGGTATTTTCCGACGAGCTTTCGTCGCGTTGCCTAATCGGCATGATTTCTGCAGGGTTTCTCGACAAAGCGTCGGCAACTACGTTTAGTTTACCAGGTTTATGTACGATGTCGTAATCGTACCCGTTCAGAATTATTTGCCATCGTTGTAGCTGTTGCGGGATGTCGGGTTTGTTTTTTATGTACGTTAACGCTCTGTTGTCCGTGACGAGCGTAAAGCGTTTCCCGTATAAGTACATTTTGAAGTACTCTACCGCATTTACTATTGCGAGTAATTCTTTTTTCATCGCGTCGTACGCGATTTCGGCTTTTTTCAATGCTCTCGAGTAGAACGCTATCGGGTGGTCAAAGTCACCGTGTTTCTGGCTAAGTACTGCGCCTATGGCGTAGTCTGATGCGTCTGTAGTGAGAGTGCAAGTTTTGTCGAAATCCGGATATTTTAGAACCGGTCGTTCGACGATTCTTGCTTTTAGGTACTCGAATACTGATTGGCATTCGTTTGTCCATACAAATTTCTAGGACTTTTTCAGTTGTACGGTTGGTGGAATAGCAATCTTCGCAAAATCGCGGATAAACCGTCGGTAGTATCCAGCGAGTGCGACAAACTGCTTAATTCCTTTTTTGTCTTTCGGTATCGGAAAGTTTTCCACTGCGTGAATGTTGTGAGTATTTGGTCTAACGCCATCTGAGGATATGATGTGTCCCAAATAGGTCACTTCTCTGTTTAGGAAGTGGCATGTCTCTGTTTGTAGCGTTGGCCCCGCTGAAGTTAAGCGTTTTGCTAAGGCTTTGAATTTGTTTTCGTGTTCTGTCATGTCTTGTGCGTATATTACTATGTCGTCTAAATAGACAAATAGGTCTGTGCCTTGTAGTCCGGATACTACGACGTCCATCAACCTCTGAAAGGTTGCGGGCGCGTTTTTGAGTCGGAATGGCATTCGATGGTACTCGTAATGTCCATTCGGGGTTGAGAAAGCTGTTTTATGTTTATCAACTGGGTGCATCTCGATTTGATAGAAACCGGACGCCAGATCGAATGTCGAGAAGTAACGGGTGTTACCCAACTGGTCCAATATATCAATGATATTTGGGAGTGGGTACGCGTCTGGCGTGGTTTTATCGTTGAGTTTTCGAAAGTCTATTACGATTCTTTATTTTTTGTTACCTTTCGAGTCCGGTTTTTTGGGAACGACCCAAACTGGAGAGTTGTAAGGAGAAAGGGATGGTTGTATAATTCCCTTGTCTAGCATATCGCTGACCTGATTTTGTATCTCCTTTTTGTGTACCTGTGGAAACCAATATTGTTTTGTGTTGATTGGTCTGTCATCCGTTGTATGGATCTCGTGTTTTGTTAGTGTCATGACCTAGCCGATCTCCGGGTAACCAAAATAGATGTTGGTATTTTGAGATCAATTCAAGCACGTGGTCTCTCTCTGTTTCGTTAAGGTGATCCAGTTGTAGAAGTGCTCGAAGGGCTTCGAGCCTGGATTGACCGTCTAATTGTATCGAGCATACCTCCGCGCAGTTCTCATTCTGAGAATCGAGGTAGTCGCTCAATGTGAGATTATCGATCGGTTTTTTCGAGATTGCCTCTACTGGGATTAGCTCAACTGTCGGAATTTCTAGATTAATTTCGCAATTGTGCGAATTAATCGCGCAAAGATACGCGATTCCGTTGGTGTTTTTAACGAGCGCGTTACCCAAGTAAAGACGATAGCCTACGTCCATTATTGGGATATACCCCTCTTCGAGATCGGTTGGTTTTAGTCTGACAGGTACAATAAGCTTTGACCTGCCAGGTATTGTTACTCGTTCGAAGCTCTCGAACGGAATTCGATAGCCAGCGAATGTTATGCAGGCTTCGCTATAAAGAATATCGGCTGGAGTCCCCCTGAAGAAGACGTCGCCGAGTATAGCGTCCTGCGTTATCGGGAAAAAGTCTTCTACTAAGTGGAACTCGACTTTAAATTCTTTAATTCTCAGGTAGCATCTACCGAGTGTTTTTGCTGTACCGTCTGTTATCCCGTTAAGCTCGTATATTAGCGTCGGATCCACTTCCATACGCAAGCCTAGGAATGATTGTTTTAACAGGTTTATTTCCGCTCCAGTGTCGGCGAGAAACAAAGCCTATTTCGTGAATAGATTTGGAGACTCTAAGGTCACTGTTGGTGGTTTATGCCGTCGCGACAATCCTAACTTAATTGTCGCTTTTCTAATGGTTATACTACCGTCTGTATTTTTTACATGATTAGTACCTACATATTTTACAGGTTTGGTTTCGGTTTGCGCCTTGTTTGCGTCTTTTATTAGTTTGTCGTTGATGAGCGCTCCGGTGTCCGACCTCTCGCGATGTCGCGAGAGGCGGATCTCTCGTTTTTTTATTTTTAAAAGACCGCGAATAAAAGCTTTTATAACGGTTCGTCGAACCTCGTCGATGCGGTTTTGTAGATACTGCTGCTGATTTTCCGCTCGGTAGACTTCTTTTAATCTTTTTTCAATTTCAGTTGCGATTTTTCGCGTGCGCGTCGCGTAATCGAGTACCGACTCGTTATAGTTTTGTGAATTTGATTTTAATTCCAGTTCGAGGTCCGATAATTCGACCGGTTTTTCGAGCGCATTTCTGAGATCTCTCAGGAGTGGCTCTAATGTATTGTATGCTTTCGCGTCGGCGATATCAGCGGCGACTCCCGACAATTTAAGTTGGATGATTTCGAGGAGCTGCGGCTGATCGTTTTCTGAAATTATTTTCGCAGCTTTTTTACAAGCGCGTGTAAAATCGTTCAGCGGTATATTTTTTCCGTTGAAACTGGGTATGAGGTTTTGAACATCGCGGAGCGTTATCGAGCTATTATTGTTCGCCATCGCGAAGTATGTTCGCGACGGGAGTCGCTCGGTAGACAACGCTCGGCGATGAAAATTATTTTCGCTATTTGCTCGCACGGGGCGCTGAGGCGGCTCTGGTGGAGCAATTTTGGTGTAGTTATTGAACTACCCAAGTAATTAAAAAAACACAATAATTTAAATAAATTTTTGTTGTGTTGCTGCCGTCTGACATGAGGCGCAAAAAATTTTTTTTTTGAATATATGTATGTGTATGTTAGTTATATAGTATATAGATATTTTATCTTCTTTTTTTTCTAATATGCCTTTATCTTGCTGCTGTCCAGTCTGAGGTGCAGCAAAAAAAAAAAAAAAAAATTTTTTTTTTAATATCGGTTATTATTAATATTATATATGTATACATATTTTGTTATTATTTTTATTTATTTATTTATTTATCGTTAGTAATTATTAATTTGTGTAGGTATTTTTGTTTCGCTGCCATCCGGTGTGGGGCGCGTTTAGGAAAAAATATGAAATAAAAATAAATTTTTTGTATTTCTCTCTTTTTTTTTTTTTGTAAATATGTGTATATATATGTATATTGGTTATTATTTTTTTTGTTTATTTCATTATTTCTATTTATTAATATGTATTATATTTTTTTTCTTCTTTACTTCGCTGCCGTCTGGGTTGAGGCGCGCGAAAAAAAAAGATTTTCTTCTCTTCTCTTCTTTTCCCTTTTTTTTTATTATTTTTTTGTCTTTATTCATTTTAGGGAGGGTGTGGATGTGTTAGTTAGTGTTTTTTTTTCTTGTTTTTACGTACCCTTAGCGGTCGCACGCTTTTTACACGCGTCGCGTGTCGGCGCTCGGTTCCCGTGGGGCCGTGAAAGGGAAACAATTTCCTCTTTCTTTTTTCTTGTTCTTTCTCTATTTTTTTTTTTTTACGTAAGTAAAAAAAACACTTAAAATAAATAGAATGAAGGGTACTCACGTTGCCACGAGGATTGCGAACAACAGTCGCATATGTTATAGATTCCTTTTTTTTTCTTTTCGGGATTTTCCTTTTTCTTTGTTTCTTCCTTCCTTCCTTCTTAAAACCCTTTTTCGGTGCTGGATGGTACGTCGGTCGGTAGGACAGGTCGCGTCGGTGCGGCGGATCGATGCCGCGGTCGATGACGGCTCGACGCTGATAAAGGCGGCTACTGCCGTTGAACGAGAAAAAATGTTCCTCGACGGTCGGTAACTCCCGACGTCACGCGCCCGCTCGCTTGTTCGCTCGACACTTACACAATTCTGTTGTCTTTTTTGTCACTGTTTTTTTTTCACTTTTTTGTGTTGTATTTTTTTTTTTTATGTGGACGTGTTTATTTGGTAGGACCGCTTCTGACACCATGAGACGGATGGTCGATTGCGGATGGTAAAGAATGTTTGAGGTGTGATATGTTTGTAACTGTTTATTAGTCGCAGCGGTAAAGTAATAGTTTGTGGTTCGAGAGTAACGGAGAGTGTACCGGTTGGCAGCTCGAGCTGGACTGATGAGAAGCGGGCGTGAAGCCGAAGGCCTGACGCGCGCTCCACAAAGGGACAAAGTCGCGACGTCCGCGATAAGGCCCGTCTCACGGCTCTAAGCCGTGCGGCCGGATGCAGATAACCCGGGAGGGCTTCTGCGTATTAAACGCAGCGGAAAGTAACACCGCTGCGAAGGTGAAAAGTAATAAGAGGCTGGGGCCGTTACAGTCGTGAAAGAAAAATACTTCCACGACACGTGTATAGAAAACATTACTTTATGTAATCGACTGCTTTTTTCTGCCTTCCTTATCTTTTGTCTTATTTTTTTTCCTAGCTTAGTTTATGTAAACCGCTATGTGTAGCCTGTACCGCATAGGTCCTCAGGGGAGAAATCTCAGGACTCAATAAAATACAAATACAAATACAAAACATTGACCTAGGAGTAATTAATCTGAGGGATGTACTGCGCCGAACCGAGATTAAGACACTTCGAATTTCACGCGCCGGGGACCTAACGGATATAATGCAAAAAGATGAATGGTCACTCCGATTGCAAAAATTATTTTCCGAAGAAAACATAACCATCGTCCTGTGCTATGGAAAAATCATAGTACCGGCACCGGAAAACAGGAATGAAATTATCGCCGAGTACCATGAAAGCCTCGCAGGAGGCCATAAAGGGGTCACAAAAACGTACCGAAAAATTCGGGAACGTTTTTATGGGCCCCATCTGAAAAACGAGGTTCAGGATTTTATTCGACGTTGCAGGTCTTGCCAGGAGCAAAAACTTGTTCGTGTGAAAACGCGTGAGCCAATGGTCATTACCGATACGCCGGTCGACATGTTCGACAAAGTATCATTGGATACAGTGGGGCCCCTTCCAACCTCCCCGCACGGCAATCCACACATTTTAACTATGCAAGGTAACCTGTCAAAATATTGCCTGGCCGAACCCATACCCGACCTGAAAGCCACCACGATAGCCGAAGCCATAGCGAGACGATTGTTCAATCAGTTCGGCGCCCCTCGAGCGATATTAACGGATCGAGGCGCGGCCTTTACGAGTAATCTGCTACGTGAGCTATCGAAAAATTTTAAAGTCAAACAAGAAACGACTTCCGGTTACCGTCCACAAACGAATGGCGCCCTCGAGAGGAGTCATATCGTGCTAACGGAATACGTCAAACACTATACCGATACATACGACGACTGGGATCAGATGCTGCCTTTCGCGGAATTCTCGTATAATACGAGCGTTCTCGAGGGCACAAACTTCACCCCTTTTGAGCTTGTTTACGGGAAGTTAGCGCGTATGCCGAGTCAATTCCCTAACGATGACAAACTCCCGTCCTATAATTCCTTTTTATCCGAATTAATTGAACGTCTAGCCGAGATACGGGAGATCGCGGGGGAAAATTTGAACAAAGCAAAAGCACGCTCGAAAACTTACTATGACCGAGCAGTCCAACCTTTCGGCGGGAAGGTAGGAGATAAAGCTTACGTGGAAAAAGAAATTCGAGACAGTAAATTTGATAAGCGTTGGGAAGGACCGCTTCCGATAATTGAGTTATCGGACCGAAAGAATGCCGTCTTAGAAGCAAAATCGGGAAAATTAATCCGCAAGCACACCGATAAACTCAAGGTTGCTATAGAATAACAAAAGAAATTAAAATAAAATAAAAATGTATATAAAAAATCAAAAAGGGAAAAGGGTGCTCATAAGCGTGTGTGGATATACATGCATATGTATATGCATGTGTGGACGTGTACGGGCATGTGTGTGGAAGCGCGAATATACCATTGTTCATCAACGGCACGACATTGTAGTGGGCTTGTCAAGGACGAATGAACCAGGGAAAGGATCGATGCTAAAAGAAAAAAAAAAAAAAAAACAGGTGAAGTGACCGGTTGTTGCTTGCAGGGGGGAAGTAACAACGGACGTGATGCGACTGGGCTATCTGTTGCTCGTGATGCTGTGGTGCGGCGAGAAGGCGAGGACGGCCGACCCATCGTACTACGTCACAGCGATGAATGGCACCTCAGGAATCTACTACGAGCGAACATCGTCCCTCCGTCTCCAACACGCTGATTGGCGAGTCACCGTTTTCGTGGATGTGGGCCGTTTCCTTCGGGATTTCCCAGCTGAGGAGCCTTACATTGAGGAAACGTTCGCGGTCTGCCGAGGAATAGCGCCGCCGTCATTCTGCCCCGAATTATCGCAGATTAACACTCTTCGGGAGTTATTTTCCCAAGCGCGTAAAAAAGCAACGGATCTCCGAAAAATTTCGGAGGACTCGACATTGGAACAAGAACCCCAAGAGCAATTACCACGCACCCTGACCAAACGCGCGGCCCCGTTTGGAATAATCGGCACGCTCAGCAAGTCATTATTCGGCACTCTAGACGGGGACGATGCGGATGCCATGAACAAAGAGATAGATCAGCTGTTCATAGACCAGGCAAATATCACACACTTGATTGGCCGACAGATGCATATAACCCATTCAAGGCTGCAGGACCTCCATAAGGAACATTTAGAGGCGTCCAGCAGAATGTCGGCCATACAAAACGCCATGGAGGAAATCGAGGGAGAAATGCGCCGTTTCGACCTCGATGCAATTGCAGCAAAATATAACCAATCACTGATAAATTACTCGTTTCAGGTGGAACGAAAAGTCGAGCGTTATGCACGAATATGCGAGAAGTATATACGGGCGATCGCTGCCGCTCGCAGCGGGCGTTTCGACCCTTCAATTCTTACCACGGAACAGCTGTCCTCCGTCGCGCGTGAAGTGCAGCGGGCAGCGGGACCGTACGAGTTCCCCATCCCTGCGAAACATCTCCGAGCAGAGGCATTAGCCGAAATCACCCGAACGGATTTAGTGTATCATGGGGGACGAACCATGATATTAATTCATATACCGCTGCTGGATCGTACAGCGTATCATCTGTATAGGATGCACTCGTGGCCCGTCGCCCAGAATATCAACAACGGTACGGGCTCGGCGCATGTGACCCCGGCCGCACCATATATCGCTGTCTCCGCGGACCATCGTGCGTACTTCTTCGCGGACAGTATGTATGTGGGCGCATGTAAGGAAACTGGCAATAGGCACATATGTGATATGGAAATCCCGGTGAACGAGGTAGCCACATCAGAAGAATGTGAGATACGAATGCTGACGTCACCAACAGCCGAGGCTTTACGACGGTGCAACGTGCGTCTCCGTCCCGAGCACACCTCATTTTGGGGTCATTTATCGACCCAGAGCGGATGGCTGTTTTCGTTCATACGAAATGAGGCCATACACATATCATGTCCCGATCAACCCGAGGCCCACGTGCATCTCAACGGCGCAGGAATTCTGTACATCAACCCAAACTGCATCGGGAGGACGCGCGGCACAACTCTAACGGGAATACGCACCTACAAAGGCCGGGAAGAATATTATTATCGACCAGGAATTTACCTGAAGCTAACAATAGTCGCCCCTGTGCTGGAAGAAAATACCGACACCATAATCGATTCATTATTACCCAAAGGAAAAACAATAATAAACCGAAACATTTTACGGGACCGGAAGACTCTGGAAGACGGTGAGTCGCTTTATGACATCGAAGAAAGGATTCAGTCCATAGGCGAACACCGAAGAGAAAGACGACAACAGCATACCCTGTTCCTCTACGGGTTTATGACTCAAGCATTAATGATGGCCGGCACAGTGCTATACTGTTGTCGATGAAAAATAATCCTCGGAGCTGTGGGACTGTGTAGGAGAATAACGCGACATCGAGCCCTGCAGTCGACGGTCACGAACGGGCAAGAGATAAGGACCGACGGAGTCAGCGGGCCGGCTGCAAGGGTAGAGTTACTGTTGCCGCTCGAGCGCGGGACTCGCAGCCTAAACACTGCGGAAGATTCCCTTCCCTCTCAAGACACAGTAACGGATTAGGCGTCGACACCCTCAAAGTACGCAGCGAAACGTTTCGACGACTTCATTACTTCTTGAGCGCTCGTCGAAGACGCATCGCGGAAGAAAAAAAGAACTCTTTATCATCCTTTATCGGCAAACTCTTGTTTTTGGCAAGACATCGCGAATAATAGAGGTAGAGTGAGTACCAAGTGAGGAACAATAGGAACAGATAGTTGGGGGAAGTGCTGCAATAATAAATCAATAAAAAAAAACACAATAAAAAAAATATAATAAAAAAATAGGAGTGAACGTTATCGCGGATTAAAAATAAAAGAGCCGTGCAAATTTCGAGTACCGTAATGCATCAGCGGAATAATAGTTTATATATACATATATATATATTGTGAGGTGATTTTTCGATCACCGTCACAAAAACACAAATAAATTAAAGTTTTACGGATACGGCTATCGATTTAGTTCGGTTAGCCCGTTACAGTTGCCGATTTACTGCTCCTCGGCTGTCCAGGTACCGTCCAGCTCTCGTTTAAGTAAAGTTCGTTAAGGTCACGATCCAGTGTAGACTTTACTGATGAGCTTGGGTGTGGGATAAGCTTGAAGATAAGATCAAAAGATTCAGTTCAGGTCGGAATCCTCGAATCTATTCGGTGGAGAGAATCTCGAAGCAACGAGAAACACGAATAGAGGAGAGACCGACGAGATCTCGTCGCGAATACGTCAAAGTCCGGTGCGAACCCGGCACTCTGTTTAGGTGATAACGCAGGACGTTGGAGAACAGGCGGAGGTTTAAGTACGGTCCGGGCAAGGTCGGAACACCTTGTGCTGTGTTTTAGTTAAGAGAGAGAGAGCCTTGTTTTCACGTCCTGAGTTTGGAGTAACGATCGCGACGAATCTCAAAAATTACCGCGTTACAGTTTCGGTTCCCGCTTAGGTGACGCTCTGGAAATAGTTTGAGAGGGCAGTAGCTATCGGCCAAGGATTTCGCGATAATCATAACGCTTCCTTAGAATATCGTCGTAGGCTAATCAGTCTGCCGAGAGTCGTCCTCGAGGCAACTCGGACCTCTCGTGCGACCGGTGTTTACGTTTGGGCTATTGTCTCGCGCGCTGAGTCGTTCGCTCTCGCTCGCGCTGCCGTAGACTCCGGCTATCGCTCTCGCTTCGGTTCGCGTATCTCGCTCACGCTACCTGTCACTTTGCGCGTTCCGTAGTTGACTCGTATGTGCTGTGTTTCGTGCGGATTCGGTTCCGATTTTATTACCGATTTTTCTGTGCTCGAGATGCGTTCTGAGGAATGCTTTTGAGGTGCAGTGATTGTGTTGGAGTTCGCGAGGCATCGTGAGATGCAGTTCCCGCCCATTATTGGATTAGAATACGCTGATTCGGTGAGTTTATCGTTTCGGTAATTATTTGATCGCGTATCGATCCGCTCTCGTTACGCTCGCTCCGACCCCCCGGTCAGCTGAGCGCTCCCGATGCACGAGCGTGCGATCCCGTGGCTTAGCAGCCAATAAATAATTATTCCCGTTATTTAAAGTTGAGATTCCGGTTTCGATTTCGTGTTACTTTGTTGGCCAAGGATTGCGACCCTTCTACCATAACCCGCATCCTGAGCAACCGTGCATTTCCGCAACCGTTCGCTTTCGCGAATGCATCGGCGTTAGTTCTCGTACCGTTCAGTTCTCGTTTGTGTGATCTCGTTATTTTTTGTTCTGTTTTCGTGTATTTCCGTTGCGGAGGTCGACCGTTCCATCGACCTCCAGGTTAGTCCGGCTTGGCGATTCCGGCGAAACAAAAATCGACCCTGCGGAGGTCGACCGTTCCATCGGCCTCCAGATTAGTCCGGCTTGGCGATTCCGGCGAAACAAAAAACGACCCTGCGGAGGTCGACCGTTCCATCGACCTCCAGATTAGTCCGGCTTGGCGATTCCGGCGAAACAAAGATCGGCCCTTCGGAGGTCGGCCGTTCCACCGACCTCCAGTTTAGCCCGGTTGTTAATACCGGCGAAACAAAAATTAACTGGAGCCCACCGGGACGTCGATGCATCCGTGGAGGCGGGCGGCCGAAGGTGACGTTTTCTGAGTTCTCGATTTCGCGCTCCGCTCCCGTTCGGTTTGAGCTTCGATTTTCGCGTTATCGGTTTTGTTTTTTTATGTTTTCTTGTTCGCGTTGAGATCCAGGAAAATACGTCACAATATATATATATATATATTATTGTCGGACAATAGTGTTAGCCATGTCGGACATGGAAGGACTCCACCGGGGAATTATGGAGTACACGTACAACGGGCGATGTGTCGTGTGCGGGCGAGAAAATCGGCGGTGCCCGGATATTGGTGCGTGCGCGCAGCGGTCAATTCCGCCTTCCGCCCGGAAGTACGACACTCTACGGTGCAAGTTGTGCAGTGTGCAACTCCTCGGGCGCAAGTACTCCGGACATATCGGAGCGTGTCTGGTCCAGTACCAGAAGCTCCTCGGGGATGTTGTGACCGGCCGGGTGCCCATGCGGACCCCTGACGCGGGAGGTTCTTCGAGCGCAGCGGCACGGCTCGTCGCGGCGCGTGCCCCCGCGGCGACGGCACCGGCTCGGCATGACGCTCCCGCGTCGACCGTGCGCGCTGGGGCGCGTGGTGGATCCTCATCGGTGGCGGACTCCGGCGTGGGAAGAAAGTACGCGCCGAAAATAAACACCGGAGGCCGTGGACCGACCGCGAAGCCGTCCATGGCCACGGTGGGTTCACAAACGTACAGGACGACGTACAATGCGGGCACGCAAACAAAAAAACTGTGCCTTGTCCCGGGAGCGCCGCTTAGCTTCGTGAAATGGGAGGACCCGGGCACCGTCGAGAATCTGATGGACGGGTGGACACTCGACGATGGCCTGATGGCGGAGCCTCTGGTCGCGCTCCCGCAGCTCAACAGGGATCTGCTGGTTCTCGAGGTCGGTGGTCCATCGGCATCCGGTTTGCCGGCGGCTAAGGAGCCCGAAGAGGAGGATGACAGGTGGGCCGAACTCGACCCTTTGTATGCCACATCAACACGTGGTGAAGCCGAGGCACAGGCCACTGCCGGCGAGGCTTCCGGCACTGGTGCTGGGCTCGACGCATCGTCGGAGGGAGCGACCGACGAGGACTCAAGCGAGGATGGGGAAATGATAAAGGTATCTGGGCCGTCATTCGGAGATCAGCGTCTTCCCGCCGGCGGCCTCCCCGATGCTGGAACAGGGCTCGAGTCGACGGATGAGGAGCGCGACGGCCGGGCATCAAAAGAAATCGGCGACGTCGACGGCGACGAAGAAGAGGATGAGGAGGAGGACACTGACGGGGAAACCGAGTCACAGACCACTGCCAGCGATACTTCCGACACTGGTGCTGGGCTCGGCACATCGTCGGAGGGAACAGCTGACGAGGACTCAAGCGAGGATTGCGGGATGATAAAGGTCTCTGGGCCGTCATTCGGCGAGGTCCCATGCGGCGTCTCGCCGTATCTTCGGGTATCCGTCGAGGCACCGGCCGAGGTCGGCCTACTCGGCGAGTTTATAGTGCAAGTGAGTGAAACAAGGAAAAAAAGGGACTACTGTTGTTGCCCATGTGTGGTTTTTTTTTCTCGTGCGCGTACGTATGTCGGGAGATGATGAGTGAGTACGCATAATTTTAAGAGTCTTATTATTGTTTAACGTCGATGAGGGCATCGACGGTTCTAACGGGGGAGGGGTGTTACGTCGCGATTTCGTGTGTCTTCGAATCTCTTTGGGATTTGTTGATGTCTTGGAGTCGCGACGTGACACGCCGAGTGTCGGGTTGCGCCGCTGAGATCATCCGTGGTGTGATTTCACACCTCGGGTGTGCTCACGCGGTGCATCCTCAGCATTACCCGATACGAATAGATATTCTTATTAATATTAAGTATCGTCGCCAAGCTGCGCAGCGATTTTGACTCGCTGTACGTGCCGGGAAACTCGGGCCCGCTGATTGCTGAGTTGCGGAAACTGAGTCTCGCTGCGACCGCTCACGGATCCGTGAGGATCCCTGAGCGGCGCAGAGAGATCAGTCTTCTGACAGCAACGATCAAAGTTAGATCGGTCTAGAGAATCTCCGCAAAACGTAGTTCGCGCAGGTCTTTAAATCTCGGGAATAAACCCCGCGACTTAGCCTCAAAGTTAGAGTGCAGAGAGGTCGCGGCAATACTTTCCGAGTGTGTTCCGTAGCGGCATAAACCGGATTGTGCAACTCATTATTATTTGGTTTTATTAATATAAACTCATCGATTTTGTTTCATCTTATTATAACCTTATAATACCACCCGAAAGGGTATTCAAAGACAATTTAGACACCAATAAGTGCTACGACCCGTGTTCGGGAAATATAAGTTAGTGTTAGAAGTAAGGTCTAAGAACTCCCGTCGGGCAAGCCGCCGCCGTTCAACTGTAAGAGTGAGTACGTAGTATGGATGGATGAGAGGCGAGCCTAGGATAATCTTTACTGTGTATTTAGTTTTAGCAATATATCTACTTTGAGTATCCCTTAATTACTTTATCTTTTATTTTTGCTCGGGAACCCTTTTTTGTCTCTTCCCTTATCTAGGTACTCATGGACCTGGCCCGTACGGGACGGAGCAAAGCGGCCCGCGTAAATAAATAAATATTTGCTTGCCGCGTCTGAGAACGAGCCATGGTCTACCTCAGACGTAACACTGGTGGTCTTCTTGCTCTCGGCGTCGTTCCGCCGTGCGCGCATGCGCGCTGCGGGTATCGATCGTGTTGCTTGACGATCCCGTCGGATGGCGCTGCAGGTACCTCTGGCGGCTCTCGCGATGCCGCGGCTCGTGTCGTCGAGCACTCGGCGTGTGTTTGCATGCCGCGCGGTACGTGGAGAGGGGGGTTACATGCTCCCCCAAACCACTGGTGGCCGGGCCTGCCCGCCACCAGTTGTTTCCTCTCTATCCCTTCTGCTGTCGGGTTTGTGGGGCAAATTATCGGTGTATTTTTCTTTTTTTTATTATATACATTTTTTTTTTCTTTTTTTTTTCATTCTATTCTACATATATGAGCCGTCGCTCGTCTCGCCGTCGCGGCCGTCGGCGTCTGTAGCGGCATGTATGGGCCAGTGTCCATGTGTGCTGGCTGCGCCGGTTCGCATCGTCGCCTCGAGATCCGGCATCTCCTGGCACTCTTCCTCCTCCTCCTGGTCGCTCTCGACGTCTGGCACGTCGTCGCGGGGGTCCCGCCATGTCTCCTCGTTGCTCTCGCTGTCTTCGTGGCCGGGTCCATGGCTAGCCCAGTAGTGGTGGGGGAGTTGCGTTCGGTCGCAGTACAGACCTACGTCTTCCCCCCAGTTAAACCACGCCGGGTTCCTTCCCGCTCTCGCGAGTCCGTTTCCGATGAGGCGGAGGCTCGGGCACGCTCCCTCTCCCTCTCGCGGATGAAATTCCACCCAGGTGGCGTCGCTTCCCATGTCGCGATCTCTTACGACGATGTCCCAGATGCTGCCCTCCTCCAGTATCCCTTTTACGAGTTCCTCCGCCGCCTCTTCCCAGTAGCCTGGGATGATCGGTCGCGTCTCGTGTAGTCCGCAGGCTACCGCTTGGAAAGGAACTGATTTATGGGTTTGGGGGACGGTGTAAAGTTCCTCCATTCTGGTGATGAGTGTCATGGCCCAATCCCCCAGCCATACCAGGAGGTCGCCTTCCTCGTCCCTTTCCTTCTCGACGACCCCTCGGTAGAATCGACCCTCCAACCGAGTGTACACCGGAGCTCCCTGGTAGGTTTCCTCGTGGATCGCTGGGTGTACCTTCGGATGCGTCAGGCTCGTCTCCGCGAAATAATTCAGCGTTCGGGTTCTGAGGCCTTCCGGGTCCTCCAGGTGGATGTACAGGAGTGACGGGTTCTTCACTGACAGGATCGTGACCCCCTCCTGTACTCCCTGCAGGCACCTGGCCGGGAAACAGCGGAAAGTTGTCATTTTCTTCCTTTATATATTCGTTTTTTTTCTTGTGCTGTTTATCTTTTTCTTTAACTGTTTTTTTTTCTTGATTGTTTTCACTGATGGCCTTTTCTCTGTCCTGTCTTTTTATCCGTTTTTTTCACTGTTTTTTTATCACTGTCTCTTTAACCGTTTTTTATTTCACTGTTTCGCCTTTTCTTCGTTATTCCTAATTTCTCTTTTTCACCACGTGCTGTTCCGTTTCGCTTTCGCTTTTGTTTTAATCGTTCCATTGTCTCTGAGGTGGGCCAGGAGTCCTTTGCCCCCTCTTCCTTTTATCTTTTTATATTTTTCGCGATTTTTGTGTATTCTCGTGTAATTTCTTCGGCCTTGAATATTTATCTTCGTGTCTTCCTTGTTATTGGACCTTTGTCCGTCCCGGGCTCTCGTGATTGGCCCTCCGGGGCTTATCTCATTCGTCATCTCTTCCCCTATCGATTTCCGCATCGATCTTCGATATCGCGCGCGTGCCGGCCTTCGCGTTAGCCTAGGTCGCGCGCCGTTGGTGGGGGTTGCCTTGGCACCACGCTGTCTTGCCTCGTCGTTTGTGGCGGGCTAGCGCGCTCTCCCTTGCCGACTCCCGCGGCTCCTACGCTTGTCCGTCGTTCACCGTGGTTGGTAATGGCGGGCTCTTATCTTTTCCGGCTCGTACCCGTCGTTCGTCGGGTCATCTTCTCACTGCTTCGCCTGCTGTACATTTCTCTGCTTCGATTATTCTTATCATTATTCTTATTTTTATCTTTCTTTACTATTATCTTTTATATTTATTTTTATTTCTATTATTATTTTTACTATCATCTTTATTTTTATTTTTATTTTTATTCTTATTTTTTAGTTATATTTTTCCTGATGATTATATACATTTTTGATTCTTCGTTCGTCTTCACCGTTTTTTTTCCTTTTTATTTTTTTTGTTGGATACATTTTTTTTCGTTCTTCTGCCCCGTTTTTTTTCTTTTCTTTTACTGATTATTGCATACATTTTTTTTTCGTTTCTTCTTATGCATCCTCCTGCGAGTCCTCCGAGTTTTCCTCCTTTGCCTTTTCCCGATATCGCTTCATCAGACTTGTATGGAATTTACCTCGCACTCTCTTCGACTCGGCGTCCTCGAGGATATACGTGGCAAGTCCGACGCACTTCCCGATGCGATATGGGCCTTCGTAGAGCGGCATGAACTTGGCCGCGATCTGGTCGTGTTGGCTTGAGACGTTTAACGCTTTCACGAGGCCCATGTCTCCTTCCTCGTGGGTCGTCATTTTGTGACAGGTGTCGAATTTTTCCGCTCTGCTTCGACCTTTCCGGAGAATTCGTTGTTGTGCTAACTCGAGTTTCCTCGTATATCCTTCCTGTTCTGTGGGTTTCTCCCTTAGCGCTGGAATCCAGTTCTTCCATGGCCGGTGCGGCGGTTTTTTTGTTTGTAGTTCGGTTGGTGTGTACTCGGTAGTGTCATGGGGAGAGTCGTTGATGCAGTCCTGGATAATCGGTACCCATTTCGCCCATGCTGGGTGTTTATCGTTTAGCAGGGTGCGAAAAAATCGTCCGAGCTCTCGGTTCACCCGTTCGACGATGTTTCCCTGTGGATGTCGAATCGACGAGAAAACTCTTCGGATTTTTTCATCCCCCAGCCATTTCTTCCATGCTTTCGCCGTGAACTGCGTGCCGTGATCGAACTGGATCCTCGTCGGTTTGCCGTACTTCGGGATATAATCCATGCTGAGTTTCTTTATTACTGTTTTCGTGTTGGCTATTTGCATCGGATACAAAACAACGAATTTTGTGAAGCATCCAACGTCACTAATATGTGTCGCACCCTTCTCGTTGGAATGGGTAAAGGTCCGTAAAATCAATGGAGAGGAGATCTCCCGGTCCCTCTGGTACAATGGTCTGCATATTTGCGTAGCTGTTTTGTACGGCGCACTTTGTACGTTGGCATGTGTCACAGGTGGCCAGCTGGTGTCATATGCTCTTCGCGAAGCGCGGGTACGCGAAATCTTCTTTTAGCATTCGGAAAATTTTATTGGCACCGAGATGGCCGTACATTTGGTGGCACTCCTCGACCAGGATTTCCTTTATTTCTCCTGGCAATGCTATTTTCCACTGTTCCGTTCTTGCTGCTTTCTGCAGGACGCCCCCGCTGAGACGGTAATTCTTCGGGTGGTTCTCCTCCTTCGTTTCGTCTTCTATAATTTTGATGATGGCGTTTAAATCGTCTTGGTTCCGTTGCGTCGCGCCGATTGTTCGCATTTTTTTGCCAGCTCCTTCGCTGGTTTTTGTGCGAGTGCTGCGATAACTACACTTCCCGGTGTGGATGCGTTTGGTTCGTAGGTGTGGTCTCGGAGTCTGCTGAGTGTATCTGCGACCTGGTTTGATTTCCCTGGTCGGTGTTCGACCTCCATATCGTATCCTTGCAATAGCAGGGCCCATCGCAGCAAACGGTCGCTCGCGAATCGGCACGTTTTGAGGAAGGTTAAAGCCTTGTGGTCCATGATTACTTTTATTTTCGCCCCTTTGAGATAGCTCTGGAATTTCTGGAGTGCCCAGATGATCGCGAGGAGTTCCGTTTCCGTGGTTACGTATCCCACTTCGGCTCCCTTCAGGGTTTGGCTTGCGAACGCGACGACGCCGATTTCCCCATTCTCGTCGACCGGCATAGTCGCTCGCGTCCGTCGTCAGGGTATATGGCTTCGTAGCATCCGGATGCTCAAGTACAACCGAGTCGCAGAAAAGCTGTTTTATCCGGTTAAACGTTTCCTCGTGATGCTCCGCTCATTTCCATGCCGTCTCTTTCCGGATCAGTTCGAGTAACGGCACCGATTCCGCAGCGAGTCTGTTCGTGAACTTCGTGTAAAAATGTATTAGGCCGAGGAACCCTCGTAACTGTTTCACGTTCCGCGGCCCCGGGAACTCCTTGATTGACTTGATTTTGTCCGGCTGCGGTTTGATGCCCTTCGTTGTTACGATGTGTCCGAGGAAGTTCACCTCCTTCCGGAAAAAATGAGATTTCTCCATCTTTAACGTCATCCCGTGCTCTCGGACTTTTGACAATAGTTCCCGGAGGGGTTCCAGATGCTGACTCGGGTCTGACGATACACATAACAGATCGTCTACGAAATTCATGATAAAATCCCCTGTATTCCTCAACACATTGTCCAAACCTCGGACTAGTGCTGCCGTGCTGGTCTTCAAACCGAATGGTGTTACCGTGAACTCGTAGCATTTATTCTCGTGTCGGAATGCTGTGTATTTCCGCGAGTCCGGATGTAATGGTATTTGCCAGAAACTACTGGTCAAGTCGAGCGTTGACATCACTTTTGCCCCTCCGCACTTTTGAAAAATCTCTTCGGTTGGTAACGAGGTATCATAGTCTTCCTCCAAACGTTCATTTAATTGTCGTGCATCCAAACATAACCGTACGTCGCCGTTTGTCTTTATCACTGTGACCAGGGGGTTGATATACGTGCTCGTTGATCGTTGGATGACTCCTTGGGCGAGCATTTTGTTAAGCTCGTCCGTTACTTTCCCCCTGTATGTCATTGGCACCAGGTACGATCGCGATACGAAAGGTCTCTCGTCTTTTAACACGAGGCGATGTTCGTATGCGTGCATTCGGCCCGGTCGTTTCCGAAATACGTCCCGGTATTCAAAAATTAGATCCTTGAATGCGCGTCGCACCTCGACGTCCACATCCGCGCATTCTACCAGTTTCTCGTCCACTTCTTCCTCTCGGAGGCACTCCGTAGCAGGATCCCGTATCTCTCCGCTCCCCACGTGCCGTATTCTCGTGATTTCCGAGCCTTCCGTTTCGCCTATCGTTCTTATTTGTGCGAGCATGGCTCGACTCTCCCCCATTTTCTTCTGTTCCTGGCTACTCTTGCCGTTTTCTTCCTCCATCTGCCAGTACCCTCTCAGGAGATGCCCGACAATTTTATTTTGTACCTTGATGACCTTTTCGTGGGTGTCGACGTACACTTCGAGTTTATCCATGGCGTCGATGCCCAGGAGCACTGCTTTCTGTAGTTTCGGGACAACCAATAAATTCACCTCCGCCTCGGAGTGGTATACGCTCGGCTTGATCATCACTTGCCGTCCGATTCGTCCTGGACTTCCTCCAAATGCTCCCACTACGCTCATCGACGTGACCGGCAGCGTTGGACATTCGATAAATGCTTCCTGGTTTCGCGAATGGAATTCCTCGGAAATGCAGGACACGTCACTCCCGCTGTCGACTAATGCCATTGCCACCGTTCCCTCCAGGCCAATCGGTACCTCGGGGCACATCGGTCGCGTCTCGTTATAGGTCACATTCCCTCCTGGTGGCTGTATATCGAGCAAATAGTCCTGCGGGCTTTCAAAAATTGTCCTTACTTTCATCTCCTTTCTCTTCGGAATGGCTCCATGCCCGAGAGTGGTGACTTGATCGGCCTTAGCGTGCGCCTCCGTTTGGGCCTCCGCAGGTTCGAGCTGAGGGCGACGGTTCTCTTTCGTGACCTCTTGAGACCGGACTATTTCCCTATCCGTCCCATCTGTCCCTATCCAGATGTCCGTCCCTCCCCCATTCCTAACTACCTGTTGCTTTCTTTGCCCTTGTGGCGGCTCGGCACCATGGACGATCGCCTCTTTCCCCTCCAGGTTTGTTGCCTCTTCTCGCGAATCCTTTGCTTCCTTCCTTTCCGTCTCTTTCTTCTCCTTACGTGCAGACCAATACTCTGCTTTTCTTTTTCTCCTCTCCTCCGCTTTCTGTCTCGTTACGTCTTCTCCTTTCTTCTTCTCATCCTGTTTCTCCGCCGTTGCGTCTCGTGGTCCTTTCTTACACCCTACGGACGCAACGTTTACACATTTCCCGGGTTGACGCCTTCCGGGTGCATACCTGTCCCCTGTGCCGGTTGTCCCGCGGATACCGGTGTCTGTGGCGGCGTCATAGGGTAGAACGGTGGTGGTACGGTAAGGTTGGGCTGCGATGTTGCCATTGGTGGCCCTTGCCATGGGTAGCAAGTCTCGGGTGGGCCTGGTATCTGGCCATATGGTCCTGGGAAGCCTTGCCCCATCGCTCCGCCCCTTTGCTGCCATGGCCGTGGGGTTCCTCCATTTCCCCTCCCATTTCCTCGATTCGGGCCGTATCCGGGCCCATTTGGCCGCTCGGCGTTGCGGTTGGCGTTCACCGTCCCGCCGAGATCGTTGCTCTCCAACAACTCGATGAGATCCGTCACGTTTGTAATATTCCTGACGAGAATCGCCGTCCTGGTGTTTTCATCGAAATGTTTCGCCAACCGTCGGATTGTGTCCTTGTCGTCGATGCCGTCGTCCAGGTTGCGAACATTCCCCACCACCCGTGTGGCGTATTCGGCTTTTGTCAACCGTTGCCCTTGGACGTAATACGTTCCGTATTCGAGGTGCCTTTTGATCTTGTCCTGGAGTTCGCGGCCCCAGTAGCGTGATCTGAACGCCTTCTCGAACTCGGCCATGCTCGACACCTGTGTTTCGACAAGATGCCACCAGTCTTTCGCGGTTTCCACCATGGCGTCTTCCATCATGCATCGGAACTCCGGGCCTTCTGGCTCAATGGCCCTGAGGTGATCCCGCAGCGTCTTCAGGTATTGCATGGGTCTCTCCACCCCGTCGCCTCGGAATGTAGGAAGCCTTTTTGCTGCTACGTACGCCTTACTGGCATTTAGACCTCCGAAGGTGGCGTTGCCGATCGTCGTTTCGGCCATCCTCGTCCGTACTTTCTCGGAATATTCCCTGATTCTTCTGGCATTCTCCTCCGCCCTCTTCAGGGCCTGTGCCGACTTCTCCGTGACGTGCTCGATCTTACTCATAAAGTCGACTATCGTGACGTCCTGTGCGGTGAGCCTGTCCCTGACCAAATCGTTGGTAGGGGGTTGTTCGTCTCTGATTACCTCCCGCCAGAGATGGGCGACGAAGATTACAATCGTAATGAAATGACGCGTTTAATTAATAACTACCACGAGCATTTGTAATTGAGAAATATTGGATTAGTAATTATTCCAAACATTTGTAATTTAGATTCATTTAATTACCAATTAATTCGAGCATTTGTAATTGAGATCCTGATAATTACTTGCAATCACATCACATGTAATTAGATTACTCAAGTAATTGAATGACTCGAGTAATCCGATTACTCGAGTAATCTAATTACTCGAGTAATCCAATTACGCGAGTAATCCAATTACCCGAGTAATCCAATTACCCGAGTAATCCAATTACTCGAGTAATCCAATTACTCGAGTAATCCAATTACTCGAGTAATCCAATTACTCGAGTAATCCAATTACTCGAGTAATCCAATTACTCGAGTAATCCAATTACTCGAGTAATCCAATTACTCGAGTAATCCAATTACTCGAGTAATCCACCGATAATATATTTTTTTTACTGGAGGAAAAATATTTTCAACAGAAATATGAAGGATTAGTAGTAGCAGAAGAAAATTTATTGATAAAGCTACACCATTTTTTTTACATCTATTTTCTTATACTAAATTTTATAGCCAAGGATAATCATATAAATTGAGAAAGGGCCATCCACCTGAGTGTTTCAGCCTATAGGGTTACAGTAAACAATATTTGTACATTTCACAAACTTCTTTTGTGCACAAACGTCCTCAATTATTTTCTTCTTAATTGTACAAAAAATATTCGTGAAATTGACTGACATTTTTGTAAAATAGACAAGATTTTTTTGTATAATTAACACGAAAAGTATTACCAGTTTATGTGTCAAAACTCCCAGAATCAACACAATAAATTTGATACGAATTTTTATTACGGTGCAATACGGGAGAGAAAGAGAATTAAAAAAAATTATCGTCATCGATTACGCTAGAAAGACGTCGATCGTAACTCTCCAGCCGAGCCCTGACTCTATATTTCTCTATACTATATTGTTTATCCCTCGAGTATTTTTATTTTTCCTGCGTCTTTCGTCGAGCGTAACATACATCAGTCAACCACGTACCGCCGTACCGGCGCTGCATCACGCCGGCTACTTTGTTTGTGTAGGGAAACGTTGGTACCTATTTTACTATGCAGATGACATACTTTAGAGGTATGCTTTTGAAGCATTGGCTTTAAATAATAACCGATCCTCGAAGTGGGTATCCATCAGCCTGTTAAATTTCGGGATGTCCATCAACGTGGCATAGCTGAAGAGACGCTCCACCGCTGCCGACGACGGTAATGGCGTGTTGTATCACAAAAAGAGCTTTCGAATTACCGGATAGTCTTTCAGTATCTCAAGGTTCTTGTCGGCTCGTGAAATATATTTGCTGATTTCGATTTCAACGTCTCCATGTTGAAGAACCGGATCAACATATCCGGGTGCAGCGAGAGCTTCGCCGAAATCAAAGAAGTCATCTGCATTTGTAAGCTCGGCTTCTGGTTCTGGACTGCAGCCGCGCGTTGCCTCTTCAGTTGCAACTGTCAGAAACAGAGACCGAACTTTTTCTTGAGTTTCTTCGTCCAGACAAACCAACCAGCGCACTTTGAACTTGGGATGTGTTACAGCCGCAATCGCTGCAAGTTTGCCAGCTTCCTCAATCTCAAAGAATTTTTTCAAACGCGTTTCCAATGAATTTTTAATTGCGTTAAGCACGGGTTTGCATTGCGCAATTCGGTCTTCAACCGCCAACGCTTCAACTTTCCGTCGAAGGCAAACTAACGTAAAAGCAGTAGCTTTCATCTTGCAGAACGTCAATTGCTTCAGCTAGCGGTTGCACACACTGCAAATACTCTTCGATGTATCGGAAGTCAGTTTCTCGCAGTGGGTTTGCCAGCTGGACTATTTCGTTCATGTCACGTTGAAGAATTTTGTCTTTCAGAAGAACAATTCTTTTTAAGGAGTCATACAGGGAGTTCCAGCGAGTCACTACAGGTCGGAGCAACGCTCTGCCCAAATATACCCTTACCGCTTCATTGGTCTTTGGAGATCGCAATGCCTTCCATAGCCAATTGCAACGACCGATAGCTTCCGCATGGGCGTCTGCGAGAGTTTGCACTTCTTTCATCGCGCGGGGTACATCGGTCGTTGCTACAAGATTGAGAGTGTAACTTGCACACCGCAAATGGCATGGCACCATTTCGCGAAACTCTTCCGTATCCTCAATCATTTCGGGGTGAAGCATTTCTTCCGGCGAGATGTCTTCGTTGACAGCAGAAGTTTCGATATTATCTTCACCAGTATCGTGAAGAATCTCGTCTAAATGAGAAAATCATTACGTCACTTCAATGGCTTAAAATGTACAGATTCCAGACCATATATCGTAGAATGGATTTAGAGGATGCCAAATCAGAGCTGGGCAAAGTACCAAAAAATACTTCAAGTACAAAGTATCGTAAGTACTTGAAGTATTAAGTGCTTTTTTTACTCGAAGTATTTTTCAAGTACTTTTTCCAAGTACTTTTCGCAATTTGGTTCGCAGCATTGAGCGTTATGTATATTAAAAAAAACTGCAAAGTTATTTGTAGATGGCTTCCTCATGTATTACAATTTTGCGCATACTTATTTCTATAAGAAACTTCGGTGGTTGATTTTGGCTTCCTCATAGAGCAAACTATGAGAAAAATTGTAATAAATGAGGTAGCCATCTTTTGCAAATTACTTTGCACCTTTTTTCGTAACATTACAAAATGTCGACTTTCATACAATTTAAACGATGACAATTTACTGCAAAAGTTATTGTATAAATTCGCTAACTGAAATTATCGTAATTAATCCATTGTTCCCTTTTTGCATCTTTTTGCATCTTTTTTTAAATATATTTTCTTCTAATTAAAAAACGAAAAGGAGCAACACTTCTGGTTTTTTAAATGAAATCTTTTAAATATAAATTCTCGTTACAATTATATTTATTGAAAAGTTTTGACAGATAATCATATATCAATAGAAACAGGGAGTCATGCCACTAATCGAGTATCCGTAATGTGAGCATGTACTCGAAAAGTACTTGTACTTGATACTTGAATTCGAAAAAAAGTACTCGAAGCACTAAAAAATACTTAAGTACTTCAAGTACGTACTTGAAGTTCCAAACAAGTATCCGGTACTTTAAGTAATGTCCGGCTCTGCACCAAATAGATAAAAAACATGGAAGGGCATACATACCGGAAAGAAAAAAATCTTCTGTCTGCTCCGAACACCCGAAAAGCTTTGACAAAGTTCGACCCATTGTCGGTAACTGTCGCTGTTACGTCGAGATAGAGCGGAGCTCGTAATTTCTCGCGAGACAAGTTATCCTCCGCGTGAAGCGCGAAGTTTATTCTTTATCTTTTTGTGGGCTGCCCCACTCCGTCCCATACGGGCCCGGTCGTCGAGTGTCAAACTAAAAAGGGAAGTAAAAGGATGAACAAACAACTGGTAAACTGTTTAAGGAACAACTCAATGTGGCTGTATTGCTATAACTAAACTTACATTGGTTAAAATAGGAAATTCTAAGATATGTGTTACAGTTAATAAGCGAGCTACCGTTCACTCCTTCATACCGTCCATTCGTGCATACTGTACTCACTACTTAGCCGCAGGCACCAGCTGGTGCGGGGATTATTTCCCCGGCGGGGTTCTTAGTGATAGCACTATGGTACGTCCTCGAACACGAGTCGTCGCGTTGTCACTAATGTCTCTACGGAGTCTTTATAATTTTAATAGTCGATGTAACGATGAACAGTAAAATTGGTTGGTTTGTTACGTCAAAACTGTCGATGATTTTATTTCGCTGAGTTTTTACGCAACTGTTGCCCCGATTCCATTAACACTCTCTGGTCAGAAACGATGAGAATCGATCTTTACCACGCCCGGTATTAATCACGGTAACAACTGCCCATTTTTAAGCCTAACCTTGCGGAAAATTGCTTGGGATAGGGCCCCGGGAATGCCTGTCGTTTCTAAAGTCGTAGGGTGTTTTCTGACTTCCTAATCCCTCCCCTTTCGAATTTACGCTTTCCGGAGAATTTGAAGTAACAACGAATGTTCACTTCGATTTAGCAGGTGATTGATAGGTCTGTTTGACGGTGGATTTACTCCAGGAAAACTTGACGAGTGGGTCAGGAAAAGGTCAAATTAATAAGTTCATGCACTGGAAATGACCCGATAAACGTAGAGAAGAAAAGATAATAATGAGTAAAATAAGATGTATGTCGCTTACGTTTTGACTGCTGGTTTTCGCCGAAATTGGAATAATTCGTAGAACTTTCGATGTTTTCGTTGGTAGAAATTAGGTTTATTTCGAATTAAATATTTCACGAAAAAGGTACAAAATAAATCAAACAATGATTCTCGAACCCGAGGTTCGGACAAAAGTGATGTTTCCTTAACTTTCGGTGAATTAATAAAGTATTGCTCGGCTGGTAATTATTCGACAATGGTTATCAATGGATGATGAAATCAAATGAACACTGGTTGCAAATAATAATCGTAGTCGGACAACAGAATGAACAATAAGTTCGGCGATCGAAAAAAATAGAAATTGAATCGTGATCGAACAAAGACAATTTTGTTCAATGAAAACGTAAACTGGCGAAACGAATGACGACAACGGCGTCGAATCGGATGATGGTAACTGGCCCTGAGCACGAAATTTTTGGGCTTTTTATACCCTTTTCTAGGTTAAAATAAGTGGGAGTAATCCCCTGATCATGTGCGCTTTTTCTTATGCTAGAAGGAAGGTGCATGGGTAAGGGGAAAAAGGGGTGATGCGTGGATAGAAGGGTTTTCTGATTCGTCGATCGGTGTTTCACCGTTGGATAGTCGGGGAGATGGTGTGTGTCTAGGTGCTTGACTCATCATTTCCCTAGGTGAGGGGAGGCGCGTTTAAGGCCCACCGCAAGCCCGTTTTGGCTAGGAATTCGGGGCCAGCGTCGGGCGCTATCCTGTTTGCCGCGATAAAAACCCGCTGCCAGCGTCGTTCCGCCGAAAGTCGTGGCTTTCGTCCATCTCCCCCCAAGCCGTCCCCGTTGCCCCTTTGACATATTGAGCCGCAATTCTTTCATGGGATGGACCGAGCGGTGTTTTTTCTTCCTAACATTATTTCCTTCCTACTTATTCTTATAGAGTGCGTTTGAAAAGATACGAATATCTCTAGATGAGAGTAGCTTACACGTGTCGATTCGTTTCAGGAATTTGTTAACTTAACAATTATTTGGATTGAATATATATATACATATATATATTTATATGTACATATATATCCCGTCCTTTTTCTCGATTAAAATTATAGATTCCCGACAATATTCTGGTCCCACGTTCGTACTCATTAGGTTTTTCCCTTCCTGTATTAACTAACAAAGGGGCTGTTAAATCCTTGTTTCAATTTTCCACATGGGACGAAAATCTTTCGGATCTCAATTACAATCAAATTGGTGTTTAAACAACTGAATTTCTTACTTCATAAACAATATAAAAGTTATAAGATGAGTATTACTGATTACTTAGATTGTGAACAAAATTTAACTCTCCCGTTGGAAATCGGTAGAGGGGAACGAGGCTCCCTGTGGTGCCGCGCCGGCGATTTTGTCGCCTGGCAACTTGAATGATTTGTTCGAAAGCGTTCTTAAAATTTCCTTTTGAAACTTATTCTACGAGTGTTGGTTACCTTTTTAATATTAACTTATTATTGAGTTCTTATACTCCTATTTATCCTAAATCAAAAAATAATCAGGAATTATTTCTATGTTTATTCGTAATTGTTTTTAATCTGTCTAGACCTGAGTTGAAAATATTCTTAATTATTGATCTGTCTATATTATTTTTCCTCATCTTCATTTTTGTTTGCAGGCTCCCATAGATTGCCTTTATTGTAATAATCGTTATAAAAACAGGGTGGCAGAAATTCTCTCTCGTGATTTCGAGGAAAAGGGCGCGGTACTTCGTTTCTACCGTGGCGTGACTTTCTAATCTCAAAGCCTTGAGGCGCTAGACTCTATGAAACAGAATTATCGATAGCTGGAAACCCCAAGGGTTTTCATAGAGCTGTAGGTAACTGGTCGAAACGACTGGCTTAGGTGGGGATCCAGCCCAGCGGCAGATCACTGCGGGCCCCCAAATGGTTCCCCGGCGATGGTACAGAGGATCTAACGATCCCTGCGATCTCTGAGTGTTTAGTCGATACTCGTACCTGACATGGTCACGAGGCATCTCAAGCGGGTTGGTTTTTTACTCGTCCCTAAAAGGGGCAGCGCTAGCGGTCGTAGACCATTTTTGGCGGCCTTCCTTTTCCACACTTTATCCAGATCTGTTTGACCATACCGTTAGATTTTGACGGTCAGGCTTGACCAGCCTCTTGTGCCTACTGATTATACCGGCTGAGTTCATCAAGTTGATCCTTTGGCAGAAACGAGTTATTTTACTAACTTTCTACTATTTCGGGTTATCTGACCGAATTTTGCCCCTTGCTTTTTATTTTATTTTCTGAGTCCCGTATTAGTGTGAGGAGAAATAATAAAGAAGTTTTATTCGTTACGTTTGACGTAACACCTCCCCCTCTTTTCAGACGATTATTAGGAGAATCCGAGTAATCGTCTCATTTTCTGGGCGGTTCTCCCCCCTTTTTTTTTTGAGTCTTCATACGTTTTTTTCTTTTAATTTTGCGTTTAATTTGAGATGATCTTCCTGATTATTTATGTTAAGTTGATGTGAGCTTTAATCTATTCCTGAGTTATTATATATGTAAGGACAATACCTATGTCCTTGTAGTATTTTTAGATTTCTAAGAAAAATGCGATTAATGTTGCCCTTGCGTCTCGTTCTGAACGAGTAATTCGTGGTTCTTATTATAATATTTTTTTGTTTTTACTTAATGATACTGTAGAAATGTGGTGTGTTGTTGAGGGCCTTGGCGTTCTCGTTGATCAGGAGTATCGACTTCGAAACTCGGAGAACTGGTTTGCTGGTTCGATCCTTTTTGTATGGATCCTAGATTACGACGTCAGGGGTGCCGTATTCTGTGCATGGTGGACCCGTGCATCGTCGTTAGTTGTTACTGCGAATCGGTGTAAAAGCAGCAGCACTGGTAGTTCTACTAGTAGACAGTACCGATTCCCCTTCATTTTTCCTGATCCGGGTTGTTTTAGGTATCAACAACTACCCTTCCTCGTAACCCTTAGTTTGTATTGGACCATTGTTCTGTGAATCATAAGTCGTCCTTCAACCATTAGTTTGATAGAACACGATTTTTAATTGATTTTCCCCACCTCTCTAGTAATTGTTATTTTACTTGGGGTATCTGTATTTATGTATTTACCCTTATTATTTCCCTTCTACTTTATATATATTGTGACGGGGCTTTTCTGCTCCCGTCACAAAGAGAGCCAAATTTCAGGCTCTCCCACGTATCGGCACGGCACACGGCATTCTTCCTCCCGGGAAGAGTCCCTTCCAGGCAAACAGACAGGGTCAATCGCAAGCGAACCGTTCCCACGACTAATTTCGACCTTATTTTTATTTTCCCGATAATTCTCTCGAGCGTACGGCGGTCATAACCGCCGCAAGGACATCTCGACGCCTCCCAGCAACATACAGCAGGCTGGAGCCTTGCTACCGATCTCGCCGCAGCCAGCCACCGACAGCAGGCTGGAGCCTAGCTACCGACCTCGCCACCGTCACATGGCCAGCACCTCGACACGTCGCCCGCCGTTCAGCCGCGCCGCTACCGAGGTAGCGCGCGACATTACCGACAACGGGCTCTCCACCCTCTGAAACCGCCTGGACGCGACGAGCCACCAGCTACCGAGATCTACAGCGTCCGGCTCGTCGCTGAGCCACCACCTCGCTCGTCTCACCGAAGTTCCCGGGTCTACGCGCACCAACGCCCGTGGATTTACCTCCCACCACGAGCGTACTCCACACCTCGCGTTCACGATATCACGAACGCGAGGAAATTCAAAGAACCGCGCGAGATCTTCGTAATTCGGGGAACTCGGACAAATAGAGCAGAGGGCGAAACGACAACAGGCATAGGGTGGGGGGAAAAAGGACCCGCGATCGCGAGAGCGTTACTTCCCTCGGGGACTCGATCGTAGGCTCCCGAGAAGGAAGGACGTCGTGACCGCTGCCGATCCGTGCTTAACGTCTCGCGAGAATACCGACATCTTGCCATACGCGAAGTGGGACTTCTGGCCGAGGACAACTCGAGAAGCTCCCGCAACTGCAACGAAACCGGTGAGATCGTCGTACGTGTTCGGTTTGAGGCTAGAGATAGAATAGAGCAAACTCGACTCGTTATCGTGGGGACGGTACGTCTTCGCGCGCGGAACGCGGAATTTGTTCTCGGGGAAAAATCCAGGAAAGTTCATATTTTTCATTCCACCTAGTTTCCGTTACATTATTTGCCTGGAAGGTTCTCCTTTATTCATTAATCTCATTCAATAGTTTGCGCCACGTGCGAGTCCACCATCTAATTTCCGTTTTATCAAATTTCTAACAATTCATTCATAGTTCAACTTTTCCGATATTTTAGTTTACTGATTTTTTATGAGATTCCGAGTACTCCCGCTGCGATCGGGCTAGAGTAGTGATTTAAGAATTCCGCGTATCCCCGCTGCGATCGGGCTAATTTATGAAATATCTGTTGCGAAAGGTACCGTGGCTGCGATCCACGTTAGTTATTGTATGCGAGTGCCGAGATTCCGAAGCAACGTCTGTCGCCGATTATCCGTTACCGATGTTCCGTTACCTAATATTGTTGTGAGTTATTGCTATCGTTTTGTTGTTAAGCTTTTTGGGTAATTGAGGGAACGAGCGTGCACGCCAGTCGCTTCTCGACCACGCTCCCGATATACGTTATAATAAAATATCTCTTGAGTTCCCGTATTTCGTCTCGATCTCTGTTTCCTCCTCGCGGAGGTGACCGAACCACCCCCTCTACCAATGTCCCAAGGCTGACCGACGCCGGGTCGCTCTCGTCTCTCGATCGGACCTTGAAATTAAAATTTTGTCGCGAGAGCTCTCGCTCTCGCGGCTGGCGCCCTTAAGGCCGAGTGAGACGGGTTTTGTAGCCGTCTCGATTGGGTAAATTCGGGTGTTGGGAAAATACGGTTACAAATTTGGCGCCCAACGTGGGGCCCACGGCGTTAAATTGAGTTAATTAAAAATCCGCGAAAAATTGGCCCCGGGGAAACAGAGAAAGTAGCCAGAGCGAAATACGAAAATAACGGTAACGGGCGAACGACTTGGTTCGGATCGAAGCTCTCGCTATTTGTGTGACAGAATTAGAGTATTTGTGTGATTGGGATATTTGTTTGCATGAGTTTGTCAGTGTCCGTTTCTAGCTTTTGTTTTGACCGCCGTCGCCGAGACCGGCGAGGCGAGCAGCGTTCCCGAGCGTAGCCGAAGCCGCACGAGCGCGACTCGGGTCGTCGTTAGACGCTCAGTACGCTGCTGTGTGGTCGTGAGTGGACACGTGCTACGATACACCGCCTCGTGCTACGCTCCCGTGTGAAGGACGCTAGGAGGATTTTGGATTATCGTAATACCAGGTAACGATTCCTCCTCTCTTATAACACCCTACTATCCCTGTATATCGAAGAAGATTTCTCGTGAGCGAATAACGCGGCGAATATTCGCCAAACGATCCTCAACTTTCGCGACGAACGTCTATGCGCCGTACGCCCGGGTACCGTCGAGCCGCTATCGCTGTCTCTCTCCAAACAAGAGGTCGGCCGTTCCGACTCGACGCTCCCGTGTTTACCTTTTCGACTCGGTAACAGTGGCCTTGTCGACGTTAAGACTCGTTTCACATTGCCTTGCTTACGAGAAATATTCTTCGGGAAATAATATTTCAGGGAGCCCGAATTATTCGGGATTGTCGTCGGTATATTTTTCTGTCGAGGGCCGCTGACTTGCGATAGCTCTCGGGACACCGTGAGCACGTGCTCCCGGGACAGCGAGCAGCCGTCGTGTTCCTACCTTACTGTTCGAGAATCCGACGTCTCGCCTGAGTCGCGCGAGACGGCCGGGCAGCTGCCGGGTGGCAGCACCTCCCGGGCGCTCTCGCTCGAGCTCAGGCGCGTCTCTCGCGCACGCGCGGCAAGGGAAGATGCCGTCGTGCCGTGTGCAACCGGCGTCTTCTCGAAACATCTTGCTAATGGCCGCGATCTAGTGTTCACGTGCTTTCAAGACGCTCATTAGTTTTACCGGTTTTCTGCTCATTTAAGCTCACGGGTCTGCTCATACATTCGGTACATCATCACGGGGACGATCTCAGCATCCGGCTGAGGTATCGTCTAGCTCACTCGGAGCATAACGCGACGTGTTTCGTCCGGGAAAGTACGAAGTGTTTTTCGCCGGCGACGCGCGCGTTCTCAACAGGTGTGCGATGCGTCGAGTCGCACACGGTACAGCTCACCCGGTTGTCTCGCGAATTAATACAATTGTGACGGCTCAACTCGGGAATTATTTCGGCATTTGTTTTTTTGTATTCAGCTCAGTTCATTGCACAGCGTTCTGTGCATCTGTGTAGATTATTGCGATTGAAAATATAAATTACTTATTTTCGTTGTTATAATTTCGTGTTACCATCTTTATTTTTTCCCCTACCCGCTTCGCTATATACTCAACGGCAAAACTCAAACATTTTGGTCCTTCGAGCCGGATAGCGAACGGGTAGCGGCAGTGCTACGCAGTGTTCAGTGCGCGTGCACTCATCGGGCAGCTCAACCGTTGGTGCGACGAGAGCGAGCGTGTCGTGCGTCTCTCTCGCGCCGCGACGCTCGGACAGTGCATCGGCTCTCTCGCTCGCGCTTGGACGTTCGGCCATCATCTCGGTCGACTCTCGTGCCGGTGAGAGGTTGCTCGCGACGTGCCGTGCTCCCGCGCTCAGCCATTGTTAGAGTCTCGTGCGTCGGCAGTGCGCGCGCTCGGCCTTTCTTCGCGCGTTCGGCCATTTTGGGCCGCTCGCTCGGCGTACGTGCGGCGAGAGATCGCGGATCGACTCTCCCCACCACCGCTAGCCGAGTCTCAGCTGTGCGACGCGCGGTCGGTGACGTCGGACAGTCGCGCTCTCTCACTCTCGAGCGTCGTGGACAGCTCAACGGTCTGGTGCGCGAGTGAATTCGTGTGTCGCGTCTCGCTCGCACTACATTGACAGTTCGGAGATCTCAGCGGGTACAGTGCGCGGTACGAGTCCACGTGGTGGAACTCTTTTGTGATCGGGCAACTCAACGGTGCCGCGTGCGTGTACAAACATTTACGGTGAGCCGTTCTTGATATTGTGGCGTTTGTTCATTCGCAGACATTTTTCGCGATTATTTGCGTCGGTGTTCGCGACGATTTATAGTGCGATTTTAACGCGTGTTCGCTCGGGGTCGCGCTTGTTGCGCGAAGGTCGCGCTTGTCTGCGCGAAGGTCGCGCTTGTCTGCGCGAAGGTCGCGCCTGTCTGCGCGAAGGTCGCGCCTGTCTGCGCGAAGGTCGCGCCTGTCTGCGCGAAGGTCGCGCCTGTCTGCGCGAAGGTCGCGCTTGTCTGCGCGAAGGTCGCGCTTGTCTGCGCGAGGGTTGCGCTAGGACACGGCAGGATGTCGGACCCGGTCGAGCCGGACGACTCCGCGAGGGAACGGAAATCGGACCTGGCCAGCGGGCGGTCACTCGGGACAACCGAAGCCGCGCTTGCGGTACCAGCATCGGACGGCGGTCGACGGTCGCCAAGGACGCTGGCTCTGTCAAAGGCCGATTTCGCCGGTCGACTCGCAGGACAGATGGAGCTCCTGGAGGACGTCCTCGACATGGCGGAGAGGGTCCCGACAGATCTCTCGCGATGCTCCCACGCCACGCTCAACGACCTGCTCCACCTCATGGACGACCACTACGACCGTTTTCACGACCGGCACTACGCGTTCGTAAGGGACTGTGCCGGACTGCTGGACGAACACGCATACATGCGCGACAAGGTGGGTCGGCAGGCAAGCCGGGCTCAGGCGGAGTTCCGGCAGCGCATTTTCCAACTGAAAGATCAGCTTCCTCCGGAATCGGTACCGGTCGCGGCGGCGCCCATGGCACCGGTCTGCCACGCGGACCGCTCACATCTACCGGAGCTCAAACTTCCGGAATTCAAGGGAAGTTACAAGGAGTGGCCGGGGTTCGCCAATCTCTTTGGGAGCATCATCGACAAGGAGGAAACGCTCACCGACCTGGAGAGGTTCCATTACCTCCGGTTGAGCGTCAAGGACGAAGCTGCGGATCTCATCGCTGACCTGCCGATGGAGGAGGAGTCGTACGCGATCGGATGGAACATCTTGAAGGATCGGTACGACAACAAACGGGTGCACGTGCAAGCCCATCTCAGCACGATATTTGCACTCACTCCGCTAACGTCGAAGAGCGCCGCCGGTCTGCTCAAGATTCATGCGACCATCACGAAGGCTCAACAAGGGCTGCGAGCGCTCGGGGTTGGGCCACAGCTGTGGGAATACCTGCTGGTGTTCCACGCCTCTCACCTGCTGGATCGCGCGACGAAGGAGGTGTGGGAGAACACCATCAGCTCGGCCATGGAGTATCCCTCCTATGATCGGATGATGGCTTTCCTGCTGAACCGCGCACGGGCTCAGGAGCAGGTGGAGGAGGATGCGGCGACGGCACAGGCCGCGAAGAACAAGGGAGCGTCGAAGAAGACGGCTCATCAGGCATCAACTCAACAGAAGGGTGCTCAGGCGAAGCCCGTGGAGAACCCCAACGCCTATCCCTGCGACTTGTGCAAGGGGAAGCATTTCATCGTGGCGTGCCTGAAGTTCCGGGAGTTGACCGCACGTGCTCGTCGTCAGGTTGTGGTCGACAAGCGATTGTGTTTTAATTGCCTGGGAAGACACAACGCGAACATGTGTCGCTCGAAAGGAGCGTGCAAGGAGTGCTCGTCGAAGCACCATACGATGCTGCACGGAGCTTCGAACCGTGCTACGGCGCCTGCGGACGGCGCAGAGACTCAACCGGCCAGCTCATCTGGCAACGCTTGAAGCTTCGGTGCAATCGGTCGCTCATCAGGGTTCAGCTCAACTTGTCCGTCGCTGCTCGCCACAGCACTCGCTCACACGGACAATGCGGTGACCGCTCACGAGGTTCGGCTTCTGGTAGACCCAGGGTCGGAACTCACATTCGCGTCGGAACAACTCATCGGTCTACTCGGTCTACCGCGTCGACGTTCGTCGATTCCGATCTACGGCATCGGCGGATCACGGTCTACTCAAACTAAAGGTACAGCTCAACTTGAATTACGGTCTACTCATACCTCGCACTCAGTTACAGTGACAGCTCACATCTTGAGGACGGTCACCTCGATACTTCCATCGTTCGAGGCTCCAATGCAGGCGTGGCCTCATCTGGCTAAGCTTCGGCTTGCCGATCCGGACTTTCTCACGCCACGGCCTGTAGACCTCATCATCGGCGCAGATCACTACAGCCAGATCATCAAACCCAACATCATCCGAGGGGCTCCGACGGAGCCAATGGCTCAACTCTCCATCTTTGGCTGGCTGGTGCTCGGACCGGTGCAAGCTGCTCACGCAGTCGCGTGTACAGCACGCACGGCCACGGCACGGCCTGAAGACGCTATTCTCCAGGAGCTTCTCACGAAGTTCTGGACTCAGGAAGAACCTCCGTCGGGCACACCAGGTCAGCTCACCCCCGAGGAAGAGGAGTGCGAGGCTCACTTCCGGTCAACTCACACCAGGGACTCAACAGGGAAATACGTCGTGCGGATTCCTCTCAAATCAGCGGTCACGCTGTTGGGGAATTCGTATCGTACAGCTCATCGGTGCCTGCAGCAGGTGCTCAGGCGGCTCACCCGGGATGACAGCCTTCGGACACTCTATCACCGGTTCATGGCCGAATATGAGGAGCTCGGTCATATGGCGAAGGCACCGGCCGTCGCTTCTGCCGGTGAGGTGCACTATTACCTGCCGCACCATGGAGTTCTCAGGCCGGACAGGGAAACAACGAAGCTGAGGGTGGTGTTTAACGGCTCTGCCGCGACCACCTCAGGCCTGTCATTCAACGACATTTCGCACACAGGTGCGAAACTACAGCTCGACATCCCGGACGTGCTCATTTGGATTCGACTTCATCGCTGCCTCTTCGCAACTGACATCACGAAGATGTTCCGGCAGATCAACGTACATCCGGACGACTGGAATCTGCAACGAATCTTGTGGACCGACAGCCAGTCTAACCCGGTGCCGTTCCAACTCACCACCGTCACCTACGGAACGAAGGCAGCACCATTCCTTGCCGTTCGTACTCTGCTGCAGTTGGCAGAGGACGAAGGCCATCGGTTTCCGTTGGCACTGCCAGCGCTGCGGCTAGGAAGATACGTCGATGACATATTCGGAGGTGCAGACACAGTGGAACAGCTCATCACGGTCGCTCACCAGCTGAAGGGGTTATGCCAGGCGGGCGGTTTTCCGCTGGCCAAATGGCACTCCACCCATCAAGACCTGCTCACGTCGGTCTCATCGGCGAACACCAAGGATCACCTCTCACTGGACGATTGCGCTACCAAGATTCTCGGGATCAGGTGGCTTCCACACGACGACAAGTTCGTGTTCTCATCGGGATTCTCACCAGTACCAGAAAAGCTCACGAAACGGATTGTGCTGTCGGAAGTCGCTCAGATTTTCGACCCACTTGGCTTCATCTCACCGGTAACAATCCGAGCCAAGATGCTCCTGCAGGAGCTTTGGCTGCACAAGGTCGGCTGGGACGACGCCTTGCCGGTTTCGCTCTCAGCTAAATGGCTCAACCTCCGAGAAGATCTCACTTGCCTGGCCAGGCTTTCTCTACCCCGATGGCTCAATACACGGGCCGACATAGCAGTGGAAATACACGGCTTCTCGGATGCATCTCAACTGGCGATGTCAGCGGTAGTCTACATCGTAGTCAGCTCACCGTCCACAGCCGCTCAGTCGGCATTAGTGTGCTCCAAAACCAAGGTAGCACCGCTCAAGCGGCTCACCATTCCTCGGTTGGAACTCACTGCAGCGCTGCTCTTGGCGAAACTCGTCAAGTACGTTCAGGCCACACTGCACCTGGACATTCAATCAACTCATCTGTGGACGGACTCATCGGTAACGCTCATGTGGATTCGCTCACATTCCTCCAGGTGGAAGGACTACGTGCGAAACAGAGTCGCACAAATTCAGGAGATCACAGCAGACGCTCACTGGCGGCATGTCCCGGGAATAAGTAACCCGGCTGACTGTGCTTCCCGAGGCGTCACCACTGCTCAGCTCGGAAGTCACCCGCTCTGGTGGAATGGACCGTCTTGGCTCACCCAAGGCGAGAACTCGTGGCCGGCTCAACCAACAACATCGGTCTCGGATGGTCTCTGTGCACAAGAGGCCCGTCCGGGAATCTCACTTGTCGTCGCGGCTCCACGCGTCGACTATCACTGGGATCTGATATACCAGGTGTCGACCCTGGTTAAATTATTCCGTCTCACGTCTGTTTGTTTCAGAATCGCTCTCAAATTAAGGAAAAGGCTCACCGACCCACCGATCGTGGTCATCTCATCGGACGCCATGGAAGAGGCGAAGCGATTCTGGGTGAAGGCAACTCAGGCGGCGTACTTCTCATCGGAGCTGCGTACCATGCTCTCGGGCTCTACGCTGTCTCGTCATCACCCCTTCACTCGGCTGACTGCCTATGTCGACGGGCATGGGATCATCCGAGTTGGAGGGCGGCTCAACCAGTCAACGCTCACGGAGGAAGGGAAGCATCCTGCTATCCTGCCTCGTCACGCTCGACTCACGGAGCTGCTCATCGGCGATGCTCACCGGCGCACGTTACACGGAGGCACGCAACTCACCCTGGCACACCTGCGCCAGGCATATTGGATCATCGGAGGAAGAGCCCCTGTGAAGTCTCACGTTCTGCGGTGCGTGGTGTGCGCCCGGCAGAGGGGGATCCGTGCCCATCAACTGATGGGCCAACTACCTCTCTCTCGGTCGTCACCCTCACCTGCATTTAGCCACACTGGCGTGGACTACGCAGGACCGCTCACGCTCAAAACCCTCAAGGGACGAGGATCCAAAACTTACAAGGGCTGGATCTGCGTGTTTGTGTGCTTCTCAACCTCGGCTGTTCATCTGGAGGTCGTCAGCGATTATGCGACGACGGGGTTCATCGCAGCGTATCGACGATTCTCGGCTCGACGGGGAATTCCATCGTCCCTGTACTCGGACTGCGGTACCAACTTCGTCGGAGCGGATGCCGCTCTTCAACGGTTGTTCGACCAGACCACGCACGAGCACCGGGAAATCGCCGCGATGCTCTCATCGGACCGGGCTCAATGGCGTTTCAACCCGCCAGCGGCTCCGCACATGGGCGGAAAATGGGAAGCGGTCGTGAAATCGACCAAATTCCACCTGCGTCGCACGGTGAGCGACACGCAGCTCACCTACGAGGAGCTCACCACCCTGCTCGCTCAAATCGAGGCCATCCTGAACTCTCGGCCTCTGGAGCCGCTTACCGACGACCCGCAGGACGTTTCGGCGCTCACTCCGGGTCATTTTCTCATCAGTCGAGCTCTCAACACTTTACCTGAACCAACGCTACCGGTTCTCGGAACTTCGCAGCTGGTTCATTGGCAACTCATCCAACAACGTGTGCAGGCGTTTTGGTCGCAGTGGTCGGCTCATTATCTGCAGCGACAGCAGTCCATCTCCAAGTGGCACCATCCGTCGAATCAGCTCAAGGTTGGTTCGCTGGTGCTCATCACCGACGAGCGGTTTCCACCATGCAAATGGCCGCTCGCCAGGATTCTTCAACTTCACCCGGGGAGGGATGGACTCGCCAGGGTGGCGACGCTGAAGACGGCCGTCACCACGCTCACCAGGCCCATTGCCAAGCTCGCTCTTCTGCCCACATCACCATCGTCGGATTCATCGGAGACGGACAACAACTAACATCATCAACGCCGTCGCTGATGGCGGGCGGAATGTTCGAGAATCCGACGTCTCGCCTGAGTCGCGCGAGACGGCCGGGCAGCTGCCGGGTGGCAGCACCTCCCGGGCGCTCTCGCTCGAGCTCAGGCGCGTCTCTCGCGCACGCGCGGCAAGGGAAGATGCCGTCGTGCCGTGTGCAACCGGCGTCTTCTCGAAACATCTTGCTAATGGCCGCGATCTAGTGTTCACGTGCTTTCAAGACGCTCATTAGTTTTACCGGTTTTCTGCTCATTTAAGCTCACGGGTCTGCTCATACATTCGGTACATCATCACGGGGACGATCTCAGCATCCGGCTGAGGTATCGTCTAGCTCACTCGGAGCATAACGCGACGTGTTTCGTCCGGGAAAGTACGAAGTGTTTTTCGCCGGCGACGCGCGCGTTCTCAACAGGTGTGCGACGCGTCGAGTCGCACACGGTACAGCTCACCCGGTTGTCTCGCGAATTAATACAATTGTGACGGCTCAACTCGGGAATTATTTCGGCATTTGTTTTTTTGTATTCAGCTCAGTTCATTGCACAGCGTTCTGTGCATCTGTGTAGATTATTGCGATTGAAAATATAAATTACTTATTTTCGTTGTTATAATTTCGTGTTACCATCTTTATTTTTTCCCCTACCCGCTTCGCTATATACTCAACGGCAAAACTCAAACACTTACCGACTCCCATCGGGTCGGTAACTTAAAATCTAAACTAAAATCCGATCGATTTATTCTCCTTTCTCTCGTTTTTTTTCCCCCCCCCTTTCCTATTTTTTTTTCCTCCGATTGTTTTCCGATTTAATTTGAGTTTTTTTATTTCTTTTATTCGGGCTCATCTTTGGTATAATTTCATTTCTTTTTTTTTCCTTTTTTTTGCCGGTTCCCTTCCGAACTCGTTATTTTCGTTTAATTCCTGTATTTTCTTTCATTCTTGTTGGTAGGTTTCGTTTCCCTTTTCTTTTTTTTCCCTTCGATGGTTTCCCAATTTAGTTAATTTCGCTGACTTCTCTTAACCTTTTACTATCCATTATTTCTTTTCCCTTTTTCCCTTTCCCCTTTTGCCCTTCAATTTTTTTTTTAAATTTCTTTTTATTATTATTCTTTCTTTTCTCTTTTTTTCCACTTTTGTTTCTTTTTGCTATTCATTTAGCCTCATCATAAAATTTATTTTTCCTTTCCCTCGCTATCATTATTTCTTTTTTTTTCTTATACTATCCCCCGCTGTCTACCCGTTTAGCGGGGTAATTGACTCGTTTTTTTCCCCTTTCCTTTATTATCTTAATCCGGAATCCCATCTACGTCGGGATATTGGTTCATTCGGGATCTATTCTTCGCGGGCATTCCGATGGCGACCGGCTCGAATAACACGGGAACGATGGAAACCGTTCAGGAGCTCGACCTCTCAGCGGATCGCCTTCGCCACGAACTGCAACAGCGAGGGCTCTCGATCGTTGGGGAACCGAACGAGTTGCGGGATCGACTCTTATCGAGCCTGTTGATTTCTCTCGATCCCGCGGGAGCGGCCGCGAACCCCGGTAATAACACCCGCGCTCCTTCGAATAATAACGAGCAGCGGGCAACCCCGTTCGGCCTACCTCTAGGGCCACTTGCCCACGGGAACAACCGGGCTCCTTCGTCTTTGACCGCGCGGCCGTACGAAGGCCTACCCCCGACCATACGACCGGCGGGGGGTACCGGAGCGAATCCAGACGCTCTCGCGCGACGATATCGTGAGGCCGATGAATCCCCTCGCGATCGCTACCGCGACCGAGGTTTCCCTCCACCCCAAGACCATTCGTCCCCCGTGCGGACGCGCGAATATACACAAAATTTTACGGGACTTAACAATTCGCGTTCGGTCGCGGATATGTTGCGGAAGTGGGACCTCCGGTTCTCGGGACGACGGGGGGAGGACGCGATGGGCTTTCTCACGCGTATCGAAGAGGCGCGCGAAGTCGCGCCAATTCCCGACACCGACCTACTCCCCTGTATACCACTCGTTTTGACAGGGATCGCACTCACGTGGTATCGTGGGGAGCGAGCGCGCATCCGCAGCTATCGGGAATTCGAAGATGCCTTCCTGGCTCGGTTCGGCGATCCCGATCTACAATTTACGCTTCGCGAGGAATTACTGCGCCGTACGCAGGGAGAGGGGGAAGACACGGTCGACTCTCTAACCTGTCTCCGAGCGTTACTCGACCGGGTAGTTCCGCCGTTCTCGTTACGCGAACAACTCGATTACGCGCATCGGAATATGTTACCGCGGTTACAGATCGCGATTCGGCGTAACGATTTTCACTCGTTCACCGATCTCGAACGCATCGCGGTACGGGTGGAACGCAGTTACCAGGCTGACCGGTACTATCAGCCGCCTCCACCGCCGGAACCATCGGCCTTCCCCGATCTCGCGTATCGGCCGTCGCGATCCTACCAACGCCGAAGCGACGCAAATTACGCGGTTTTCGGGGAAGCGCGCGCACCCAGCTCCGAGTGCGCACGGCGTCCCGACCCTCGCGACCCGCGTAGGGGGGAACGATCGCCCTCCGCCGACCGCCCGGGTTACCGCGGCCGAACCCCGGAGAGGACAACCGATCGGGGAAACGATCGCGCGCGTACACCGGAAAGAAGGGACGACAAAAGGGATGAGCGCTCCCGATACCGGTCACCAGGCACCCAAGCCCCGCAATACAACGGCCGGCAGGTATACTCGCGCTCCGACTCAGCGACGCGCCGCGTGCATTATACCGACAAAAGGGATCGGGCCAGATCTCCCGCGACGCGATCGAAAACACCGCCGGGAGAATATCGCTCGGCCGCTCACCGTTCACCCACGCCGGGACGAACCGGGACACGCGACGCCGGCGCGAATAAAGAATTGACATGCTGGAATTGCGGGAAAGAGGGACATCGATCGATCGGATGTCTTGCTCCAAAAACCGTTTTTTGTTATCGATGCGGGAAGAGAGACGCGCGAACCACCGACGACCATGAGTGTCCGGGAAACGCGTCCCGGAGCCACCCGTGAGCGCGACGGTGGCTCCCGAAAACCCGAAACCGATTTCGGCGAACGCGTTCCCGACTTTAAACGATTTTCCGGATTTCCCAAAGTTATTGACTGAATATTTCTGTAGTCCTCTTCATAGTTCGCGTAGCAAAATGGTATTACTCGTCGTCGTGAAATTAGGGGAACGCCTCGTGCCGGCTATCGTAGACAGCGGGTCTACCAGCACGTACATCGGCAGTGAGGGACTCGCGATCGCTACCGAGCTGGGGTGTCTTCCCCGGAGCGTACCTCCAGCCTCCGCGACTATCGCCGACGGAGGCCAAATTACGTGCGACGAAGAAATAGAGTTGCCTATCACCCTCGAGGGACGCGAACGACCAATCATAGCGCGCGTATTTCCTTCCTTACCGGTACCACTGTTACTCGGCTTAGACGCGCTTAGCATTTTCGAAATAGTCGTCGACCACGCCCGACGCGTGTGGAGTTTCAGTGGGGATGGCTCTCGCGAATTTAAGTTTATGGGACGCGACTCGGCCGCGCACGCGAATATTCTCCTCGGTATATCTGACCTCGAGCGAAGCGAGAGCGAACAGCTCTCCGCCTTTTTAAATCGCGAGTTACCGAAACTTCGCGCTGCACCGGGACGAACCGAGTTAATCACGCATCATATCGACGTCGGGGATAGCGCGCCGATCAAACAACGATATTATCCCGTAACCCCGATCATTCGCGACGCGATGAACGCCGAAGTCGACCGGATGCTCGAGGCCGGAGTTATCGAACCCTCGAGTAGCAACTGGTCTACACCGATCGTTATGGTGAAGAAACCGAATCTCACCTACCGGTTTTGCTCGATTTTCGCAAAGTGAACGGGGTCACGAAAAAGGACGCCTATCCGCTCCCGTACATGAATCAAATTCTCGATCGGTTGCGTTCGGCGAAATATATTTCGACGCTCGACTTAAGCCAGGCTTATCATAAGATCCCGTTAAGTCCGGAGTCGCGAGAGATCACAGCGTTTACCGTACCACAGCGCGGACTTTTCCAATTCACGCGTATGCCATACGGTCTAACGAACGCTCCCGCGACCTTTCAGCGACTTTTAGACCGCTTAATCGGGCCCGATATGGAGCCACACGCGTTTGCGTATCTCGACGATATTATTATCGTAACCGAGACCTTCGAGGAACATCTCGCGTGGCTCAAACGCGTTTTCGATACGATCACGGGAGCGGGTCTACTAATTAACCCCGACAAATGCGAGTTTTGCTGTCCGGAAGTAAGATACCTCGGGTTTCGCGTAAATCGCCACGGTTTACAGGTCGATCCCGAGAAGACCGAGCCGATTCGAAATTTTCCGGTGCCAGCCGGGATTAAGCCATTGAGACGATTTCTCGGTATGGCCTCATGGTACCGGAGGTTCGTTCCTCACTTCGCAGAAATCGCCGCCCCACTCACGAAGCTCACGAAAAAGAGTCAACGGTGGACGTGGGGATCAGAACAACAATCGGCGTTCGAAAAATTGCGCGAAGCTCTCGTGAATCCTCCAACTCTGTCGTGCCCCGATTTTAACGCGAAGTTCACGCTCCAGACGGACGTGAGTATGAGCGGTTTAGGCGCCGTACTGACCCAGTCTATCGAGGGCGTCGAACACCCGATCGCGTACGCGAGCCGAGCCCTTTCCGCCGCCGAACGAAATTATTCTACTACCGAACAAGAGTGCTTGGCCATCCTCTGGTCGATCCGAAAATTCCGGGCTTATCTCGAGGGATACCGCTTCACGGTGATAACCGACCATCACAGCCTTCGGTGGCTACAAACGCTCAAAGATCCCGCCGGGAGATTGGCTCGTTGGGCCTTACAGCTCGCCCAATACGACTTCGAGGTGGTGCATAGAAAGGGTGCGCTAAATCACGTACCCGATGCCCTTTCTCGGATGTTTGAAGGACAGCCACCCTCGGCCGAAAACGTTCCCGACACCGTCGATCTCGCGGCACTCGCTCTCGTATCCGGCATTACGGGGGGAGAATTAGTAGAGCGCGAACCGATCGACGCACTCGCCGATCGCTGGTACGCGAGGAAAATCCACGCTGTCGCGACCGCGCCGAACCGATTTCCGAACTGGAAGATAATCGAGAATCGGCTCTACGTTCATCGTCGTACGAAACGCCGAGTGTTACCGAAAGGTGACTATTCCGAGTGGAAACTCGTCGTCCCTCAAGCCTCCCGGTCGGAAGTCCTCCGGGAAAATCACGACGCTTCGCAGGCCGGACACCTCGGCGTCGACAAAACGTACGCCCGGATCTTTAATTCGTATTTTTGGCCCGGAATGATTCGCGACGTGATTCGCCACGTACGTCACTGCGGCGTGTGTCAACGCACGAAGGCGGAACAGCTACCGCCCATCGGATTAATGGGTCGTCGAATCGTCGACGAACCCTGGACGGTCGTCGCGGCCGATATAATGGGACCGCTCCCGAAGAGTCACTCGGGATGCGCATACGTTCTCGTGATCCAAGATCTATTCACGAAATGGGTCGAGTGCTGTCCGTTACGTAAAGCTAACGGCAAGAAAATCGGCGAAGCTCTCGAGGAGCTAATATTTTCTCGATGGGGAACACCTCAAGTTTTGTTAACGGACAACGGTACCGAGTTCGCGAATAACCACCTGAACGCGTTAATTACCGACCGGGGAATCCACATCTCGCGAACGCCGCCGTATCACCCGCAAGCGAATCCAGTCGAGCGAGTGAATCGCGTATTAAAAACCATGATTGTGTCGTTCATCGAGAACGATCACCGCGCGTGGGACGAACACCTGTCCGAGTTTCGATTCGCATTTAATACCGCCTTCCACTCGTCGATAAATAACACGCCCGCGTATCTCAATTTCGGTCGGGAACCCAAGCCGCATAATTTCTACCGTCGGCGCGAAGAGGGAGACGTAACGGGTCTCGCGGTAACGGGCCAATCTAACGTACCATAATGTACCAAAATAAAGACCAAATCTAACGTACCATAAACGTTACCGAGTAACTCACCGTGCCTCCCCATTTCCACTCCCGGAATCGATCGTCGTAGGGGGTTAAAGGAGAGGTTGGAAAGGAACAGGTAATTGTGACTGTACCCATGTAACGTCCATGCATGCTACGCTTGGATCCGCTTGCGGATCATCGTTCGCTACCGTCGTACCGCATGCCATCTTCTTTTTATTCACACCGACTTGACCATGTCTGATCGCCCGTACGAAGGTCTGCCGTCTCCCGAAAATTATTTAATTGTTGCCTCCCGAGCTGTACCACGGTCTCATACGGCCGAGGACGGCCTTACCGTAGGGGGGGAGGAGTTGTGACGGGGCTTTTCTGCTCCCGTCACAAAGAGAGCCAAATTTCAGGCTCTCCCACGTATCGGCACGGCACACGGCATTCTTCCTCCCGGGAAGAGTCCATTCCAGGCAAACAGACAGGGTCAATCGCAAGCGAACCGTTCCCACGACTAATTTCGACCTTATTTTTATTTTCCCGATAATTCTCTCGAGCGTACGGCGGTCATAACCGCCGCAAGGACATCTCGACGCCTCCCAGCAACATACAGCAGGCTGGAGCCTTGCTACCGATCTCGCCGCAGCCAGCCACCGACAGCAGGCTGGAGCCTAGCTACCGACCTCGCCACCGTCACATGGCCAGCACCTCGACACGTCGCCCGCCGTTCAGCCGCGCCGCTACCGAGGTAGCGCGCGACATTACCGACAACGGGCTCTCCACCCTCTGAAACCGCCTGGACGCGACGAGCCACCAGCTACCGAGATCTACAGCGTCCGGCTCGTCGCTGAGCCACCACCTCGCTCGTCTCACCGAAGTTCCCGGGTCTACGCGCACCAACGCCCGTGGATTTACCCCCCACCACGAGCGTACTCCACACCTCGCGTTCACGATATCACGAACGCGAGGAAATTTAAAGAACCGCGCGAGATCTTCGTAATTCGGGGAACTCGGACAAATAGAGCAGAGGGCGAAACGACAACAGGCATAGGGTGGGGGGAAAAAGGACCCGCGATCGCGAGAGCGTTTCTTCCCTCGGGGACTCAATCGTAGGCTCCCGAGAAGGAAGGACATCGTGACCGCTGCCGATCCGTGCTTAACGTCTCGCGAGAATACCGACATCTTGCCATACGCGAAGTGGGACTTCTGGCCGAGGACAACTCGAGAAGCTCCCGCAACTGCAACGAAACCGGTGAGATCGTCGTACGTGTTCGGTTTGAGGCTAGAGATAGAATAGAGCAAACTCGACTCGTTATCGTGGGGACGGTACGTCTTCGCGCGCGGAACGCGGAATTTGTTCTCGGGGAAAAATCCAGTAAAGTTCATATTTTTCATTCCACCTAGTTTCCGTTACATTATTTGCCTGGAAGGTTCTCCTTTATTCATTAATCTCATTCAATAGTTTGCGCCACGTGCGAGTCCACCATCTAATTTCCGTTTTATCAAATTTCTAACAATTCATTCATAGTTCAACTTTTCCGATATTTTAGTTTACTGATTTTTTATGAGATTCCGAGTACTCCCGCTGCGATCGGGCTAGAGTAGTGATTTAAGAATTCCGCGTATCCCCGCTGCGATCGGGCTAATTTATGAAATATCTGTTGCGAAAGGTACCGTGGCTGCGGTCCACGTTAGTTATTGTATGCGAGTGCCGAGATTCCGAAGCAACGTCTGTCGCCGATTATCCGTTACCGATGTTCCGTTACCTAATATTATTGTGAGTTATTGCTATCGTTTTGTTGTTAAGCTTTTTGGGTAATTGAGGGAACGAGCGTGCACGCCAGTCGCTTCTCGACCACGCTCCCGATATACGTTATAATAAAATATCTCTTGAGTTCCCGTATTTCGTCTCGATCTCTGTTTCCTCCTCGCGGAGGTGACCGAACCACCCCCTCTACCAATGTCCCAAGGCTGAGCGACGCCGGGGCGCTCTCGTCTCTCGATCGGACCTTGAAATTAAAATTTTGTCGCGAGAGCTCTCGCTCTCGCGGCTGGCGCCCTTAAGGCCGAGTGAGACGGGTTTTGTAGCCGTCTCGATTGGGTAAATTCGGGTGTTGGGAAAATACGGTTACAATATATATCTATATGTGTATATATATATATATTTATGTTTATCCCTCTCCCCTCTTTTTTTTAATTCTTCCCTTTCATCATCATTTTTTCTTTACCTCGTTAGATATATTCGTTTCCACTGTTTTGCCCAGAGTTCTCTGTGATTTAGTATAATTAGTGTTACCGTTTTTTTTTCTTCCTCATTTTCCTGATTATTTGAAATAATGACAAAAATGGAGAACATTTACATACTCCCTTATACCAAAGTTTCCAATCCTCTTGGGTTTTCGTAATCCGTTCCGCCGTCTCTGTTGTCCATGCCTATTGGGCCTTCGATGGCGCCGAGGGGCGCGATCGGGTCGCTGTATTGGTTGATGATGGTGTTCATCAATCTGGAAAGTCCCAGCTCCTGTGGTAGTGGGTCCCTGTTACCCGGAGTCCGTGGTGGCGTATAGGGTCGTTCGGAGGATGCCTCCTCTGCGGGTGACTCAGTTTCGTCGTACCTACCTTCTCCCAAGTATTCAATGCTATCGGGATTCTGTCCATGAGGCACGATTGTATCGTGCAACCAAGAGTAATGAGTCTCGCCAAGTACAATGTGTTGGTCTGGACTGGCGGCCAACTTCCGTGCCCACATGCGTCGCGTTTTGTCGGTCAATCGTCTCCACTCTGGCGGGACCCATACGTATCGTCTTGGTTGCAAGGTTCGTGGTAAACGCATTTGCCAATAACACACCACTCTTCCCATCCCCAAAGAAGGTAAAAGCGGTGTACGATTGATGGTTATTGCCAATCGTTCTGTCTCAGGCTTGGACCTGGGTGTATTCCAATACGGAACCACCTCTGTAAAATTCGGCCATCCGTTCCTTCCATGTATCGGGACGGTAGTGTAGACTTGACGTGAAGGTAGCAAGATGTCTATAGCCCAGGTGTATCTGGTTCGACCCAACACGACCTCTTCGTACGGATTATCGCGTAATTTTCCCACCCAACTCTCCAGTCTTTCGGGAGTCAGCCATCTCCATTCAGGCGGGACGTACAATTCGATATTCTTCTGGGCTAAATCGATGTACATTGCGATTTTCCAATAACAATAGAGCCTGGTCGTGCCTGGGGCGAGGCACGGGGTCACCTTGGTGTGTATTCGTATCGGTAGATGCTCCTCCGGGCTGAGTGTTTTACTTGATCTCCTCTTTCGTAGTTCCGCCCTTCCTACCGCGTGCGGAGATCGAGACATTTTTCGGCTGTTTGTAGATTGAAAATTTCGATTAATAAAGGTGGTCTGATTACATGCCCTTTAGGTGTCGGTACCCTGGTTAGGGGGAGACAAAAAGGTAATTCTCTTTTTTTTTCCTTTTTTTTTTTTATTTTTTAGTTTCTGCTGCCTTCTCTCTTTTCGGGCAATGAATTATAACTTTTGAGGAAATAGCGGACACCCTTTGTCAACAGGACATATATATATATATATATATAGGTATAAAGGTGTATACATATATATATATTGTTTTTATTATCATTCTTTCCTTAATTGTGGGTTTGTTTCTCTAATGACAGAAATATTTGTTTCTGCACTGGGCCAGGGGGGTCGATAGTGACTTTCCTTATTTCCTCTAAGGTTGGGTGGAGAACTTGTTTTTTTACTTCCGTTCTTGATTTTTTTATTTTCTCTACGGTTGGATAGAGGACTGGTGTTTCAACTTCTTTTTCTGATTTTCTTATTTCTTCTACGGGAGGGGTTTCTTCTTGTGTTTCCTTACGGGGAATGCAGGTTTGGGGTGGTTTGCTGCTACTTTCTCCGAGGGTTGGTGTGTGAAAGGTTTCTAGTCTGGGTAGAGAGTTAAGTTCGGTTTCCGGAGGCGTTGCAGTTTTTCCTCTTGTCATTACCATATATTCTGGAGAAATGTTGTAAAATCCTTCATCGATATAACGGGGAACTTTGTAAATAGGTTCGTCTGTTCCCGTGGGTCTTTCGCGGGCCCAAATAAAGTCTCGGGGCAGCGTATTGTGTTCTGGTTTGTATCCGGGACTCAGGCGCGGGGGTAGAGTGTTGCCGTAATATACCCGAACCGGCATCTCGGGGTTCGGTTTCGTAGCGTTGCAACAGAGAGTCTGCGGTGGGTCGTGTACCCGAGGCCCGAATCCAAATTGCAACGGTTCGACCGGTGTGACAGGGCAGGAATTAACAGGAGCGCAGGGCGGGTGATCGTTCGACGAGTTTTTGGGAAGCAAAGGCTTTCCACTCGTTCCTTCGTCTCCCTTGTTATCCTCATCTCCCTTGGAAGTTTGTTTGTTGAGATGCAACAACAGATAAGTTACGGAGTCCCAAACGGCTCCGAGGAGGTATAAGGACCATCCGTATATGGTATGTAAAGCGTATCCGTGTATTATTGTGTCTATTATTAATTTAATTCCCCTGATGAACATGACTATTCCGATTAATCCCGCACTGACCGTTCCGAAGGTTGAAAAATAACCCCAGGATTTTTCCCAAGAGGTTTCTATAATCTTATTAATTGCTCGTTCGTCAATTAAATTTGCAATCGTTCCCCCTTGAGTTATGGTGGGCTGTCCGGCTATTCCCCTGGCTACTGAGTTTAGGATGGCCGGTCTTTCCGCGGGGAACATGATGTGATCTCTCAAGTCGTCTAGGTCTTTTTGTGTGTATATACCAGTGGTCGCAAGATTCTGCGGGTTACGATAAGTCCAGGTCTGTTCGGTCAATGGTTGGAGGGTGGTAGGGGCTACAGCGTGAACAGGTCGGGGCTCTAATGAATACCATTCACCTGCTATTTTGTACATGGATGGGACCAAATTGTTGCAAGTTACTTGAGTTCCAGTTCTTTTTAAAATATGAGTACGGGGTGTCAGGTAATAAGAGTGATTGCCTACCGCTACGGGTAGTTGCGTGCAGCATTCCTTTGTTTCCCTGATTTTTACCTCTAGCGCAATGCATTTTACGATGTGTGCCACTTCTCCGGCTAATGCGGCCATATACCCGGGACCTTTCATAATGTTATATGCAAATTCGTCTGGTGTTTGTTTAGCGAGTCCGATCGTGTTCTCTAATACTTGTCTTTCGAGGTTGCATCTTTGGACCAGGATATCGTTATACATTTGTTTAATTTGCTTTTTGATGTATTTTTCCACGTACACAAATTTGGAGTTTACGTATGCAAATAAAGCGAGGTTGGCAATGGACAGGGCGTCTTTCTTTACGAATGGGTTTTGTCTATTAGTTTCTACTACCAGGAGTTTAGGATGTTCTGTACGGATCAAGGTGTATCCGCAGACGACTGACCGATCTCGGGCGGTTAATGCGAAAATTACTGCACCTTCCATTAATGAGTATACTGTTTGTTTGAATTCCGTATTTCGGTCGGTCGTCAGGATGGCGCTTCCCTCGTAAAGTACCCCGTAGCGTTTACTATTGCAGCTATCCTCGGGATAGGGTTCCCAATACGTGTTCCCCCCGTCTATGTCTATGCAGCGGCCCTCATTGAGCTCGCACTTGGTACCTGAGCGTAAGCGTACTTTGTTGGTTTCTACGTCTACGTCGGCCGTGTAATCGCGTAAAGTTATTTTCACATCTCCCACGACGTATACCTTTTCCCAGTTACCGTATGGGTCGGAATAGTATACACCCTCACATTCGGAATTAGCTGTTATTGTTCTGGCTATTGATACAGGCCGTCTTGACGTACCGTTAGGTTTGATTCCGGTTATCTCTGTTTGCCCAATTTTTATTCGCCCTTCTCTATATATGTCGGTGCACACATCACGAGAGACATCATCTACGTACGAGTATTCCCCATTAGGGACGTCCATCCCATGTGACCACATTCCACACCGACGAATTACGCGGTGAATTTCTACTTTGCATTGTCTTACATGTATTGATGAGTATTGATTGATTTGGAGTAATTGTATGTAAACGGATGCTTCATCGACTTCTTGGCGAGGGATGTCGCATCCTCCGACTTCTAGTAGCGAGACGGTTGTGATATTTAAAGTGGCCCCCGTGCAATCGTATCCGATTAATCCTTCCGCGGGGCCGGACTGGTTTAACAGATGAAGTACCATGAATCCCCATATTAGGTGGAATTCCTTCATCTGTAATGTTATTGATTTTATTACTCCTGTATTTTTTTTATTGAATCATTTCCCATCCCCCCTTTTCTTGTATTGAGGGACTTTTGTCTCGTAGGCGGGGATAGTTAAGTATGAGGGTCTAGGAGAGAGAGAGGGTTAAAACCTGTATTGGTCTTCTGCCGAGTCCCCTCATTTTTTTCAATAAAAGCCACTGTATCCTGACATTTATTTTACTCTCTCTTCTCCGTTCGCGCGTGATTCTTGTTTTGGATTTACTTCGTCTCGTCGGTTTCCTATTTGTGAAATGGTGCGTACTCGCGAGCCGATGACTCCGTCCTTGCAAAGGTTGTTAGATCGCCACCCCCCAGTGAGAGGTGTTATCATCATTGAGGTTCAACGTGGTATACGTCGGGTGCGTTATATTCGTCGGATGTTGAACGACACGGCGTAAGTATATTATATATATATATACATATATTTGGGTACCCGGGTTCTTTTATGTGTCTAGGTTACTCGGGTTTCACCGACTTTTCTCTCCCCCCCTTTTTTTTTTTTTTTTTTTTTAGGTGGGATTTCCAATACGAGGATATTTTTGACCTGAGGCGCCTTTTCGCCGTTGACCTACAGGTGCCTCCTGCTCCTCGCCGCGCGCCCCCTAATCCAGAGGTGCAGCCGGTTTGGCGCCGGGCCCTGTTGGCTTGGTTCTGGTGGGTGTATTGTTATATATATATATATATATATATATATATTGTAGCGAGAAATTTCACCTTCCCGTACACTTCGGCCCCAACTCTCCAACGAGCGATTTTCCTTGCTCGCGAGTGGAAAGCGCGGCTCGGTACCGACTCGCGGGGCACGAACCCACGACGAGATTTCGATAACCGCCGATACCGAACGGACGCCACCATTCCCGCATGGCCGATGGTAGGCCCGGATTCCGCACGCATCTGGGCGCCAGGTACCTTAGTACCACCGCTCGAAGAGCGGCATTTCTTTAATTCTTGCGGCGAATTACGGGAACGAGCAAGGGAAACGTGGAAGGCGAGACCGGCGAGACTCCGACTAGCTCAGCCCACCTGGGAGAAAACGGTAGAGGGGGGTGGACGGGCGAGTGACCAAACGCAATACGATGATTTAATGTTTTATTCGTCGTTTGACAACATAATTTTCGCAAACCAAAACTCGTAGACTTAACTGTGATAAATAGCCAGCGTGGCCGGAGGGAATAAACCCTTGTCGAACCCGGGATGTAGCCAGACAAAATAAAACTATTGCCGGAAGATCAAATGTAGCCAGAGAAAATACGCTATTGCCGGAAGTTAGATGTAGCCAGACAAAATAAAACTATTGCCGGAAGATCAAATGTAGCCAGAGAAAATACGCTATTGCCGGAAGTTAGATGTAGCCAGACAAAATAAACTATTGCCGGAAGATCAAATGTAGCCAGAGAAAATACGCTATTGCCGGAAGTTAAATGTAGCCAGGGAAAGATAACTATCGCCTTACCAAAATTAAATGTAGCCGAAAATTACATTGCCGAAAGTAACTGTAACCAGGACATGAAAGACGACCTTTACAACGACGAATAGTTAACCCAGAAATATTCGAGAAAACGCGAGGAAGTAACGAAAGAGAGAAGGCATGAAAGAGTTACGATTACCAGAAAATGTTATCCTAAATGTAGCCAATTCACCGGTACGCTGGACGCGAGATAAAACAAACGATACAAACGTTCGCTAGAACGAAGCTGGTACGCCAGATAGCCAAAGTAACCGAGAAGGTTCGCGAAGCGGGTCGCCCGATGTAAACACGGCGCAGCCGTGACCGCTAGCGCGCGATGTAGCCAACGTGCCGCCGACCGGCCTAACGAAACGCGATCCAGCGCGCACGGGACCCCTTTGTCTCGCTGGATGAAATTTAGCCAAGGTAACCGGCGAATTCGCCTTAGCCCTAATACAATATAATTCGCGGGATATAGCCGAACGAACAACATGATGCTTGCTAATCCCGAAAGCGTTAGGACGAGGTACGCGACAGATTAGGTAGAGAAAACACGGTAACGTAGCCGAAAGAAACGCGAATAAACTGAAGTAACACGGGAAACGAAACGCGAGAGAAATAAATGTGCCGGACTAAAGATAGCCGAGAAAACGAAACACAGAAAAAGCGAGAAATGAAATATTTGGCCAGACAAGGAATCTAGCCGGAAATGCTTCGCCGGACCCATTATGTCGCCCGAGGGCCGAAAACGCGATAAAGAAGCTACGCAAGCAAAAGGCAATAAAGGAAAAATCTCTACACAAAACTCTACAATAAAATTGGGTCCGGTTTCGGCATCGCCGGCTAGCACAGAGCGCGAGAGAGAGACGGGGCTTACCGATGGAGACAGCCCGGGAGCGCTGGACGAAACAAAAGATGCTGCCACTCATCACCGCACCAGATCGAAGACTGCCGAATAAATTAACGAACGCGTGCTGCCTAGGCAGCCGGCACCAGCGCTCCCCCCTCTCTCTCTCGACTCCCGAATAGTAGCCTACGCTAGACGGCTAAGACGTTGGAGAAACGTTTCTCCTCCGGCCGCTCCCCGCTACCCGTGAGAATCTTCCGCTCGCAGCGATGATTGTCGATGTCCACGGACTCCTTCCTCCCAGGATCCGGTGGGGCAAAATGAACGTGAGGGGCGGCCTCCCTCGCGAAGTTAAGGCGTCCCTCTTCCTCCGCGGTGGGCCCACTCGGTACGCCACATAACTGCACCTCGACGTGCATTTTTCCCTCGTAATCCCCGCAAGTGGAGGCGCCGTGATGAGCGGTCCGCGGCGTCCGTGAATTCGACGGAACAGGAACGGCTCCAGGCCGTGTAGTCGGGAGGGACGGGAAACTCAGTATTTTGGTCACAACCCGCGTCCCTCTGGCCTCCTAGTCCGCGGAAGCAGGTCTCTTGCTTCCGCCTGCTTACCGAGCGAATTCTTCTCCGGCCTTCCTAGGCCAATCTCCACCGGGGAACGCGGCCGGGGCAAAACGGCCCGACGGTAGAATCGCGAGAGTGCTCTTGGCCTGCAAAACTCAAAGAAAAAACGCAAAACACACGCACACAAAAGAGAACGCAATAAAAAGAGAAAACGAAAATTAAAGGAGAATTTCGGAAGAATTCCCCTTCGGAGAGTCGACTATCCAGCCGGTTTGACGAGCGGCGTTCTCAGGGCCGTAAATCCGGCCCACTGCCCGACCAAAACCGTGCCAAGTGACGGGACGCGAAATGTCACGTCACAATATATATATATTTTTTTATGAACCTCCCCCTTTTTATTATTTTCTTTCTTTTCTTATAGGTTTCTCTGTCGATTCGTTGTTTTCCTTCTTCTTCTTCCCTTTTAAATTCCCCAGAAAAATTTGATTTTTCCTTTTTTTTATTAAATTTTTTTCTCTAAATTTCATTAATTAACATCCCTCTAGTTTATTTTAAATTGGTTTTAACCGTTTTTATTATTTTATGGAGTTTTCCCTCAGGTCTATAAAGAAAAAGGGGGTGTCCTGCCTCCAACTCTCTCGTCTCTAGATCCCCCTCTATTTTGTTGGTCGATTGGTCGGATGGAGAGATTAAGTTTGTTTTTCTCCCCTTTTCTTAGTTGGAATACCGATCAGCCCGACGCTATGGGCCTTCGGGGCCTGTTCGGCTTGGAGCCGTTTGAGGAAAAGCCCGAGGAGAATTAGGATTCGGAGGAGGAGGCTGGGGCCGATGAGGGACCTTTCCCGTTGGCTCGCTGGACCCTCTTGGGAGAAGCGGGGAGGGGCAACCTCCTTGCCTTCGAGAAGGCTTGTTATGCCTTCCTGCAGGGGTGAGTTTCCCGTACGGGTTTTCATTCTTGTTCGAACTCTCGACTTGTATACGTCTTACCGTATACTGTCTATTTTTCTTTACCCGGAACCGATTTTTCTAGCGATGGAGTGGTGCGTGTTTTTCCCTTTTTCCTATATTTTTTCCAGTTTCCGAGATCTGTTTATTTATTTATTCCCCTTTTTTTTATGTGTTTTTTTTTTTATTTATTTGTGTGTAATTTTTTTTTTCCAGTCAATCTGACATCGAACCGGTGGTGACAGCCTTACTCGCGTTGATGGGGGATTTAGGCCTGAGGGGGGGTCGTGCCTTCGTGGCTCCCCCGGTCGTCGCGGCCCCCAACGTTTTTGAACATTCTATGGAGGAATCGTGGGACGACCCCGCCGAGGATGCCCGCTTAGCCGCCAACATCTTACGTCGGCTACAGGAGGCTGCCGGTCAGGGCAAAAGAAAAAGGTCGGAGACAACTCTACGTTATCAGTTGAGAAATCGGCTGAACGTCTCGGAAAAGTAAGTATTGTTTAGTATTTGCTAAATTGTTATTATTTTTTTTCCTAATCCCTTTCCTTTCTCTCAGTGAGGATTCGGGGGACGAGGCGGAGCCCGTTTCCTTGAAGAAACATTCCACGGAGACAGCTAGCTCGGAGGATGAGTCGCCGTCTCCGCCAAGCAGGTCGGCGCCCCTGTCCCGTAAGTATTTCCCTCATTTATTTCATTTGTTTATTTATTGTTTGGATATGTATTCTAATTCCTCTGTGCTTTGTTTTGTTTCAGGCTCTGCGGCCTGGAGGCGTCGGCGTTAATTTAAGAAAAAATGTTTTGTTTTAAGTTTTAATTTTAAATTGTTTTTGTGTTTTATTTTAAAATATTTTTTTTTGTTAGGGTTTTCTCTTTTTTTTTGTAATTGTCATTTGTTTAAATATAAGCCTTTATGGAGGCATTTAAATCGAAATTTTCTTCGTGTTTGTGCGTGTTTGCATTATTTTGGCCCTTCCTCCTGTCCTTCCCCAAAAAAATTATTCGGCGAGGGTACGAGGGTTCTGGCCCCGTCTTCTCGAATATTATTGAAACTTCGAGGGTTCTGTCCCGGTTTCTATATCTTTCTTGGCAACTTCGAGGGTTCTGTCCCTTTCTTTTAAGTCGCCGGATGATTCGCATCGAGGGTTCTGTCCCTCTCCTTGACCATCGAGTCGCAGCCCCGGTATCTAGCGGGTAGGTATTAAAGGGTTTTTTTTTTTCTTTTTTTTTTCTATCTCCCCTTTTTTTAAATCATTATTATTATTATTTGAGTTTGTTTCCCCTTTTTTTATTATTATTTATTATATTTTCTTTTATTATTCTTAAAATATAGTTTTCTTCCCTTTTTTTCTTTTATATATATATATATATATATATATATATATATATATATTTTTGAAACTAATTTATTGTTATTATTAATGTGATTATTTATTATTATTTTTTTTTTCTTTTTGATTATAAAAGGAAATTCCTTTTATGTTCTTTTTTTTTTTAACTAATTTTACCGTTATTATTATGATGATTATTCTCGGATGTTACCCAACACCCGTAAAGGGGAGCGGGTAACTCGGTTGAGTGCCAACCGAGCGCGTCTCCAGGTGGCGGATAGGAGGGACCAGGGCTCGGGGATCTCTGCAGCCTGGGGACCGGGCCGCTATGCGACGACCGGTAACCAAGGCAGGAGATCTCAAGGGAACTGGCCTGCGGGTGCTATAGGGAACCTGGCCGGGGTGAAAGCCGACCGGAAGAACAAAAGCCCTGCCGCGGACCAACTTCCCGAATCCTAAGGTGTAAGCTCATCGTGCCGACGGGATGCATGGCACTTGGGAGGTAGTGTCTCGAACGATGCTCTGTGGGTACCAGGCGCCACCCACTTATATTTAAGTCGCCTTGCCTACGCAACAGGCTCTGTGTAGGTCGACTACCCCTTCCTGACTACTCGTGGGACACAAATGGATGAACCATCGACACCACAGAAAGAATTTGTTGGTGCCAGGACCTCGCAAGAGGGACTGGCACTTGAGTTGGCGGACGATTGTCCTGTCGGGGCCCGGGGTGTTGGGGGAGTGCAAGCTCAACCGACCCCTCTGGAACCGATGGACACGAACGCTTGCAAGGAGAAAGGGACAGAGGGCTCAGCGCCAGCCGAGACCTCCGAGCCCTTACAGGAGAAGCGCCGCAGAGCCGGGCGCAGTGGCGCGGCAAGGGGAAGGGCCTGGAAAAACCGACAGGCTATTCTAGCCCTCTCCGAACAGGGCCACAGCGACCAGCCGGCGGCGGGCAACGGCGGGGCTGCACCAGATGAACCTCACGGGACAACTGGCAGCAGCCTGGATGTAGGCGAGAACGCGGACATGGGGGGGACGGCGGGACGGGGCCCTAAGCGGACCAGGCCAGCAGACCCAACACCACCGGAGGCTCGCAAAGTTGTGAAGAAGGGCAGAGTTCACCCCATACCGACTAGCTATGTGGACGCAGTCTCAGCTGGTAGGAAGATGGCCATCGCGCCGTCAAACTACCCTGAGACGGTTCTCAAGCAGGAGGAGAGTGACCTGTTAACACGGGCGCTTCTCGAGGCTTTGGACGCCGTACCCTCTGGGCAGGCGCTACCATGCTTCGATGGGCACCGGTGGGAACAGGGAGCCATGTGGGTGACCTGCTCCGACGACACGGCGAAAGCGTGGCTGAAGGATATTGTCCCGACGCTCAAACCATGGGAGGACGCCTCACTCCAGGTAATGGAGAGAGACGGCCTCCCCAGACTTAAAAAGACCTCAGCGGTATTCTTCGGAACAAAGGAGGAAACCGAGGTGCTTTTTAGGAGGCTGAAGCGCCAGAACACGGCCCTGAACACCGACATATGGCGAGTTTGGGACCGGCGGGAGGTGAACGGTAACGTTCACTTCACTCTGAGCGTGGACGCTCCATCCATGGAGGCTCTGGCCAGGGTCGGCAACGCTCCCCACTGTGGACTGGGGCGGGCTCGCTTCGGCGATGCCCCGAACAGGACCGGAGGGAAAGCCACAGCCGGCACCGGGGCCGGAGCTTCAGAGGTCTCGGAACCCAGGTCGGGTCCGATACCGGTGGCTGGGCATGCTGAGAGGACCGACGTACCGAGTACAACGGCCCCAGCAACCAGGGTGACCGGCGCAGGTGCCCCTCTACTGAGGGCGCCTGTGCTGCCGTCCACCAACACCATGGCTCCCGCGAAAGCTAAAATGCCTAGCGCGGAGAAATATCCGCCTTCTCACTGCAGGAAGGAGCAATGACCGGCTGCAGGGGGCTCAGGGGTCACAACCCGCGGGACCCCGGCGGTCGGGCGCACTCCGTTCCGACCAGTGAGTAGGAAAGGAACGAGGGGCAGGCCCTCTATGGCGAGCTTGGCGCTCAAGGCGGGACTGGCGGGGAGGGGGCAAGGCGTCCAGAGGACGCTGGACCTCACCACGCCAAGGACCTCTGAGCCGCCGGCTACGACTGTAGTGGGGCCAGCGGACTCGGCCGAGAGGAAGGCAGAGCGCGATGGCTGAACATCGGACTCTTCCCCCCTCGAACCCCCCATCCCCTAACCACCCAACCCCGAACCCACCCAGTTCCCACATCCTTCCCCCTTCCCTTCCCCACTTTGCTAGGAGACAGATCGAACCTGCAGCCTTGGTAGCTGTGGGTAGTATCAGGTTCTCCCAAATCAATCTGCAACACTGCAAAGCGGCCACGGCTGTTTTAAGTCGGGACCTAGCAGTGGAGCAGACAGACATAGCCCTTATACAGGAACCCTGGATTAACGGGGGACTGATTAAAGGTATTGATAGGAATCTGGGCTCGCTTATCCACGCGGACGTGGAGCTGGGACCGAGGGCCTGCATCTTCATAAACAAGATGCACAGCGCCCTTAAGTTGAACCAGTTCTGCACCAGGGATTTAGCAGCGGCCAAGATTTCAATAAATGTGGAGGGCAGGCGGACCGAGTTGGTAATCTGCTCGGCCTACCTACCTTATGACTCGGCGGTACCTCCGCCTACAAATGAGCTCGCGGCCCTAGTCGACTACACAAGGGCCAGCGGTCTAAAATTAATCGTTGGTTGCGACGCGAACTCACACCACACGGTGTGGGGAAGCTCCGACATCAATTTGAGAGGCGCTGCACTACTGGAGTACCTCTCCACTACTAGGCTAGAGATTCTCAACAGAGGATCCAGGCCGACTTTTATCACCCCACGCAGACAGGAGGTCTTAGACCTGACCTTGGCTGTACCGGAGGTGGCACGAAGCATCCTGGACTGGCGGGTGAGTGAGGAGGTAACTCTCTCCGACCACCGTCTGATCAGGTTCAGTTTACTGGGGAATGCAGCGCTACGCCCTCCGGACTCTTACAGGAACCCCAAAGCCACCGACTGGACTGCCTACGGGGCGGAGCTGGACGGGAAGTTTGCGGGGGGCCGGGAGAGGCCGGGGACGAAAGGGAGCATCGAGCGGGAAGTAAGTTTCTTACGGAACGCTATGATCGACTCCTACGAGGCAGCATGCCCCCTTAAAAGCAGGTCCAGCAGAAAGAAGGTGACGTGGTGGAACCGTGACCTAACCAGGGCACGGGCTCGCTCCCGGAAGCTGCTGAACAAAGCTTTAAAAACGAACACGGGCTCTGACTGGGACTCCTACCGGGAGGCGCAACAGGCTTACAAGAAACTAATCAGGAGATCCAAAGCGGCCTCCTGGCGCGAGTTCTGCAGTGAAATCGAGGCCCTACCCTTAGTGGCCAGACTGCGCAGAATCTTTGCATCGGGGCCTTCGACTCGGTTCGACGGTCTTGTTCTCCCCGACGGGAGAACTACGTCGAGTCAGGAGGAGACCCTGGCCCACCTGTTTGAGGTTCACTTCCCTGGGTCGGTTCTTACTGAACCGGGGGAACCCACAGGCACGGCGGACCCACCCGTAGGGGCGGCCGCCCGGGACTGGGCTACGGCAGCGGAAGTTGTCACATCCGCGAGAATCAGATGGGCCATAGATACCTTCGACCGGTACAAAAGCCCTGGGGTGGATGGGATCTTCCCCGCCCTCTTGCAGGAGGCTGGGGAGGGCCTCATTAAACATCTTCAACGTATCTACCGCGCATGTCTCGCGCTGTGCTACGTTCCATCCGCTTGGAGGGAGGTCAGGGTCGTCTTTATTCCCAAACCAGGGAAGGACACCTATGACCGAGCCAAGTCTTTTAGACCCATCAGTCTGACGTCTTTCCTCCTGAAAACGCTGGAGAGACTCGTTGATAGGTACTTAAGGGAAAGTGCGCTTATCGAAAGACCGGTACACCATTCCCAGCACGCTTACCAGGTGGGCAAATCCGTGGAAACAGCGCTCCACCATACCGTCAAGGTACTGGAGGGGGCCGTGCAAATGGGTAGGTCTGTCCTGGGCGTGTTCATTGACATCAAAGGAGCGTTCGATAATACCTCCTTCGTCTCTATTTGCGAAGCAGCCAGGGGATTCGGGGTGAAGGACTCCGTCATCGACTGGATCCACTGCATGCTTAGCACAAGGTCCGTCACCGCGGGTCTTAGGGAGTCATCCGCGAGTGTGCTCGTCAAGAAGGGCTGCCCGCAGGGAGGAGTAACCTCTCCGATCCTGTGGGTGATGGTCATTGACGGGCTCCTTGCGGAGCTCGAGAGGCTAGGGGTGACGGTGGTGGGTTACGCGGATGACGTGGCGATGCTGGTCATCGGCACCCACCCGGGGGCGATGTCGTGGAAGATGCAACGAGCATTGGACCACGTACAAACATGGTGCACATCGAAGAGCTTGAGGGTCAACCCGAGCAAAACGGAGATGGTGCTATTCACGAATAGAAGGAAACTCGAAGTGAGCGCCCCTTCCATTTTTGGCACGGAGCTCAGCTTTTCTACAGAGGTACGCTACCTTGGCGTCACCCTGGATAGCAAGCTCCTATGGAGAAGCCACATCGACAGACAGACCCGGAAAGCTACGTCAACTTTCTGGGCTTGTCGCAGGATGTTCAGCTCGACTTGGGGACTAAAACCGGCTGTGGTGAAATGGATTCACACAGCCATCATAGAGCCCCAGGTAACATACGCGTCGGTAGTTTGGTGGCCTGCGTTGCAGCGGGAAACCAATAGGAAGACGCTTAACAAGGTCTATAGGCTTGCACTGCTGGGGATCACAGGAGCGCTTCGGACAACTTCTACCCTGGCACTGGACGCGCTTCTGGACATAGCGCCCCTAGACATCGTGGCTAAGGCCAAAGCGATGGGTGCAGCCGTACGGCTAAAGTTTGGCGGAAAGTGGAAGAGAGCGTGCAGGGGACACGCGTCGCTGCTAAACGGGAACAGGGATCTCGAGGAGGTCCTAGCCCTAGGCGGTGACCGCGGCCCCAGTAGCTACCACTTCCGCCGCAACTACATAGTTACCCTCCCGACCAGGCAAGAGTGGGAGGAGAACAGTGTCGGGTTGCTGTCTCCGGGGGGACTCGTCTGGTATACGGATGGATCCAAAACCCCGACGGGGACAGGCGCTGGAGTGTGGTGCGCGGGGCCCAGGACGAGGATATCCTTGGCACTGGGGACCCACACTACTACACTTCAGGCTGAGATGCTTGCAATCAGAACCTGTGCGGAAGAGATTCTGCTAAGGGGATACGAGGGCAGGCATATCTACATCTGTAGCGACAGCCGTGCCGCGCTCAGGGCCCTCGACTCCATCGAGGTGAAGTCCGAGCTGACACGTAGCTGCATTGCTGCCCTATCGCGCATTGCCGGCGTTAATAGGGTCAAACTGCTCTGGGTGCCTGGACACATCGGCATACAGGGCAACACAGAAGCAGACGGGCTGGCAAGACTGGGTTCGGCAGGTTCCACAGCGGCCACCCCTACGTCTGTACCGGTAGCCCCGGGCGTTATAGAGGAGATCATAAGGAGATGGACTGCTGAGCAGTTCACTATCCGGTGGATCTCGGCGCCAGGGTCCAGACACGCGAGGGCTCTTTTCGCGGGCCCCTCTGAGAGACTGGGCTCGGAACTGATAGCCCTCGATAGGCAAAAGCTGAGGTGGCTGGTGGGCCTTATTACGGGCCACTGGTTCACCCGGCAGCATTTGAAGCGGATGGGGTGGGAGGTAGACCCGCTATGCCGCTTCTGTGGTCTAGAGGAGGAGACCTCCACTTAATAGCGGTGTGCGAGGGGCTAGAGGGGGCTCGACTGAGAACCTTTGGAGCCCCAGCTCTGGCTGCACTGCAGTTGGAGGTGACGGGCATTGGCGGGCTTCTCCGCTTTGCGGAAGAGGCCGTACCCCCGCCGCAACCTTAATGTTCTGCGAGTGTCCCAAAAGGGACCCGAGTACAATGGTCCAGAAGGACTGAGTGCTCGCACCGCTCCACAAAAACAACAACAACAACATGATGATTATTTATTATTGTTATTTTTTTTTTTTTCATTGGGGGGGTTTTTTTTTCCTTTTTTTTAATTTTTTTTTTGTTGACATGATTATTATTTATTTTTGTCATTTCGTATTGTTATTATATTTTTTTCATTATTATTATTATTAAGATTATTATTATTACTTTTTTTTGTTCTTTTGAAAGTATTACTTTTTCCTTTCTGCCATTTTTTTTGTTGTTCCTGTTTTTTTTCTTTTCTATTCCCACCCTTTTTTTCCAGGTTTTATGTTTCAGCATTCGGAACCCTGGGGTAACTTTCCAGGGCGAATAGGAAAGAGGGAAGGAGAGAAGAAAAAAATGAAATGACTCCGGGGTGGTTGCAGGAGACGGATGTCGCGGCCCCTTCGCTTTTCCCTTCCTCCTTCTTCCTTCTTCTCTTTCTCTCTTTTTTTTTGTTGATCCATTCCTTTGGATCCCGCTAGGTTGGAAAGTGACTCCCCCGATTTTAGCTTTCCGGGGTCGAGTTATTCATTAAGGTTTTTTCCTACTTTTCTTTCTCTCTCTTTTTTTTCTAATTTGCAGTTCCTATATCTTTGTCTTCCGTGGGTTTTGTTGTGGTTATTAACATAGCTCGGGTCTTTAAAAGGGTTAATTTTAAAGCCATCATTTCCGTGGCTAATTCGTCAATTCCTAGTTGGACGATTATGTTTGGTTTCTCCGAAGGCCAGAGTACCGTAATTATGATTACGTGGATTGCGTCCTCACAATGTTTTATGACCTCTAGTTTCGCGCCTAATTCTGCCAAGGTCTTTTGCATAGTCGCAACGTACTCCTGTGCGTCGCTGTACGTAATGTGGTCTTCGTTTCCCTCGATTTTATTTAGTATCATTTCCACGATTATACTAACTAGACGCGTGGCCTTGTCTTGCCATATTTCAGTTAATGTTTCCGGTGATGAATTTTCCATTTGTTTAATGCTATGTTTCTTTACTACCTTGGTTCTAATGGTTCCCCTAGCATCTCCTGTTTTGTTACTGTGTATTCCTGTGTCACCCTGTTTCGTTTGAGGTCCCAGATTTTCCATAAGTTTTCCCGTTTCTCTTGCCTTTTCCTTGGGGGGTCCCCACACAATCCTGTTGGACAGTTCTAGTTTTTCGTGGTTTGACATTGTCACTGTTGTTGTTGTCGGGAGTTCTGTAATCCGTTAGATTTGTTCTGATGTTAAATTGTGAAATATAGGATTTCAAAGACGACTCTCCCCGTTTGCCTGGATGCTGTTATGGTAAAATAGGAGAAGAGAAATGTTTATTGTTATTTTCCCCAGGTTTTCTGTTTCCCATTTCTGGCTTCCCATAGCATTGCTCCGGTTGGTTGTTCTCGTCTCCGTTTCCTAACTATAGGAGTTTTCTATCCCTGTCTTTGCGTGACCCTTATTGGTGGCCTGGGAGAACGACTGTTACTCTATTGGTCGGTCAGGTGCTGTCCCTGGCCGTGAGGGTTTGGTCATTTTACTCCCTCCTTGGTCCTGTTGCCCGTAACTCAATCGTTCGGGGTTTTATTATATATATTGTGACGTATTTTCCCGGATCTCAACGCGAATAAAAAAAAACCACAAAAAACTAAACCGAAAACACGAAAATCGAAGCTCAAACCGAACGGGAGCGGAGCGCGAACTCGAGAACTCGGAAAACGTCACCTTCGGCCGCCCGCTTCCACGGATGCATCGGCGTCCCGGTGGGCGCCAGTTAATTTTTATTTCGCCGGTATTAACAACCGGGCTAAACTGGAGGTCGGTGGAACGGCCGACCTCCGCAGGGTCGATTTTTGTCTCGCCGGAATCGCCAAGCCGGACTAATCTGGAGGCCGATGGAACGGTCGACCTCCGCAGGGTCGATTTTTGTTTCGCCGGAATCGCCAAGCCGGACTAATCTGGAGGTCGATGGAACGGTCGACCTCCGCAACGAAAATACGCGAAAACAGAACAAAAGGAACGAGATCACACAACGAGAACGGAACGGTACGAGAACTAACGTCGGTGCATTCGCGAAAGCGAACGGTTGCGGAAATGCACGGTTGCTCAGGATGCGGGTTGTGGTAGAAGGGTCGCGATCCTTCGCCAACAAAGTAACGCGAAATCTAAAACGCGAAATCTCAAATATCGGAACCCGAAATTCTTAATTAACGTGAACAATAATTTATTGGCTTGTTAAGCCACGGGATCGTACACGAGAGCATCGGAAGCGCTCAGCTGACCGGGGGGTCGGAGCGAGCGCGACGGGAACGGATCGATACGCGATCGAATAATTTTTCTTAGCGATAGACTCACCGAATCAGCGTACGTTTAATCCAATAAAGTGGCGGGAACTGCATCACCTGATGCCTCGAGAACTCGTACACAATCACTGCACCTCAAGGCGTTCCTCAGAACGCATCTCGAGCACAGAAAAATCGGTAGAAAAATCGGAACCGAATCCGCACGAAACACAGCACACGCGAGTCCACTACCGAACACACGAAGTGACAGGTAGCGCGAGCGAGATGCGCGAACCGGAGCGAGAGCGACAGTCGGAGTCTACGGTAGCGCGAGCGAGAACGAATGACTCAGCGCGAGACAATAGGCCGAACGTAAACACCGATAGCGCGAGAGGTCCGAGCAGCCTCGAGGACGACTCTCGGTAGACTGATTAGCCTACGACGATACTCTAAGGAAGCGTTATGATTATCGCGAAATCCTTAGCCGATAGCTACTGCCCTCTTAGACTATTTCCAGAGCGTCACTTAAGCGGGAACCGAAACCGTAACGCGGTAATTTTTGAGATTCGTCGCGATCGTTACTCCAAATTCAGGACGTGAAAACAAGGCTCTCTCTCTTAACTAAAACACAGCACAAGGTGTTCCGACCTTGCCCGGACCGTACTAAAACCTCCGCCTGTTCTCCAACGTCCTGCATTATCACCTGAACGGAGTGCCGGGTTTGCACCGGACTTTGACGTATTCGCGACGAAATCTCGTCGGGCTCTTCTCTATTCGTGTTTCTCACTTCTTCGAGATTCTCTCCACCGAATAGATCCGAGGCTTCCGACCTGAACTGAATCTTTTAACTTGTCTCAAAGCTTATCCCACACCCAAGCTCATCAGTAAGGTCTAAACTGGATCGTAGCCGTAACGCACCTTACTTAAACGAGAGCTGGACGGTACCTGGACAGCCGAGGAGCAGTAAATCGAGAACGATAACGGGCTAACCGAGCTAAATCGATAGCCGTATCCGTAAAACTTTAATTTATTTGGGTTTTTGTGACGGTGATCGAAAAATCACGTCACAACTCCTCACCCCTTAGGGGTGGTTTCGACCTATGGGTCGAAACGGTAGCCAGTCCGAAGACTGCGGGAACTCCGGGATTTTCTCCCTTGGGTTTCAACCTAAAAGGTTGCGGGAACTATTCGAGATCTAATCCTGCATAGGACGTATCGGTAGCCATTGGTTCCTTCCGCAGCCTGGCACGAGGACTCACGAGTACCATCGCGTATAGGCCGCGCGGGGCGCGCGAGGGCTGGCCTCTCAGCGCGAGAACCTTTAATATAATCGCTGCCCACAATTTGGTCGCAGCGATCCCTCAACCCTGTTACTAATCGGGAGCCATTAAATTTTTGGGCGAGGCGAGATCGGCACGAGAGACAATGTCTCAATCGTGGTTCGAGAAAGTAATATTACAAGAAAAGGGACAACACTTTTGAGGACGACCACACGTAAGCAATTAAATGTCTACGTTACCCCCTTCCTGCAGCGTTGTCTCCATCGGTGGGAATCCTTGTCCTCACCGTTTGATTTCCGAGAGCGTCGGCCATCCGGCCAGGTGATGGAGCGTGGACCCTTGGTCCAGTACTCGAGATCCGCGGTCTGGGGGCGACCTCCATCGTCGGGAACTACGGCCGGAGCCGGATGCGGGAGCTTACTCTTTTCTCGGGATCGAGTGCCGAGACCTCAGGGGTCTACGAGGCGCGAGTTACGGCCGAAGCCGTGTGCGGGATCTTGTCCTTCTGACCCATCATCGAGCGCTGAGACCGAAAGGTCTACCAAGCGCGAGTTACGGTTGAAGCCAGGTGCGAGATCTTGCTCTCCCAGCCCGTTGCCGAGCGCCGAGACCGAGAGGTCTACCAGGCGAGAGCCACGGCCGAAGCCGTGTACGGGATCTTGACGGGACTCCCTTTACTGCCGGGAGCGCTCGTCGTCGGCCCTCCGGCCACCGCCAACCGTTGGTCGGTCCGGGAGGGGTCCGGGATCTGAGGACGCCGTCGGTTCCCTGGGAAGGGCGGTCTCTGGGGGGTCCGACCGTCGCGACCTGCGCCCCGCAGGTCGGACTGCCCTCAGCACGTCCCAGGGGACGTTGCGGCCCGCTCGCGAGACATACGGCCCCTCCCGCCGCCATTGCTCGCTGCAGGCGGGGCACGTTCGCAAGGTCTTACCCTTGCGCCCGCACCGCCGGCAGAAAGTCTGGCTCGGACACGATCATCACATCGTCGTCGCCGGGAAGGTTGTTTTCGGTATCCATAGTGACCTGTAATGCTCAAAAGGTTATTAATCCGGTACATCTGGCGGTCGGTACGGTTTTAAATCTTTGATGGAAATTTTCCCCATCGATCGCCCATCGAGATCGGATAATTCGTATACTACGCGGGATATTTTCTTCGAGATCATGAACGGCCCGTCGAAGGGGGCGTTCAGTGCAGCGGACACGTGTCGGGCTGCGTTCGAGAGCGTGTGGGATCTCCGCCATACGAGGTCACCGACCTCGAAGGTCCGATCCCGGTGATGGCGGTTATACTGCTCGGCCTGCCTCTGGAAGGCCTCGTCGAGCGCGTGCGCGAAGGCCGTCCTGAGGGTGTCCAAGCGAGCCATTCGCCTCACCCACTCCTCTGGAGGACGCGGGACGATATCGGGATCTCCCTCCAGCTCCCGTCGCAAGGAGGTGGCTGAGGGTGGTTCGCGACCGAAGTTCGCAAAAGCTGGGGTGGCTTGCAACGAACTGTGGTACGCGGTATTATACGCGAACCGGAACTCGTGTAAGTGGTGGTCCCACTCACGATGATTTCCTGCGAGAAACGCGCGGATCATGGTTTTCACCACTCGATTCACGCGCTCGGTAGGGTTGGCTTGTGGGTGATACGGGGGGGTCGTCTGATGCCGTATCCCCACCCGCTCGGTAAGCTGACGAATGTCCCGGTTAACAAACTCGGTCCCATTGTCCGTGAGCAGTACTCGGGGTGCGCCCCAGCGAGTAACGATCAAGTCGTCGATAGCTTTCGAAATGGCTTTCCCGTTCGCCTTTCGGAGAGGGCAAACCTCGATCCATTTCGTGTAGAGGTCCTGGATCACGAGGATGTATGCATGACCCGAGGACGACGGCGTGAACGGCCCCATGATGTCGGTAGCGACCGTTGTCCACGGCCCGTCCACCACGCGGTGACCCATGAGGCCTGCGGGAGCTTGCTGCTCCACCTTGCAGCGTTGACAAGTGTCACACTGCCGGACGTGAGCGGCTACGTCCTTGAACATGCCAGGCCAATAGTAGGTTGTGGCCAGGCGCCGGTACGTTTTCTCGACGCCCAGGTGGCCGGCCTGCGGGAGCGCGTGGCACTCCTGGAGAGCGGCGCGTCGCAGCTCCCGAGGCAACACCAACTTCCACGCGTCGAGATCCTCGAATTCGAGATCTGCGAGATCGGATGGTCGATGGAAGTATAGCCGGTCATCGACTATCTTCCAATCCGGGAACTTATCGGGTACCCGCGAGACGTCGCGGAACCGCCGTCGATACCATTCATCCTGAGTATTCCGGGCGCACATGGCAACCTCGGTTTGGCCCTCAGGGATTCTCGAGAGCGCGTCGGGAACATGGTGCAAGGCGCCCTTGCGATGTACAATGTTGAAGTCGTACTCCAACAGTTCCAACGCCCATCGGGCTAGCCGACCTGTGGGGTTCTTCAAATTGTGTAGCCAGCGAAGGCTACTGTGGTCCGTTATCACTGTGAAAGAATACCCCTCGAGATAGCAACGGAACTTCCGTATTGCCCAGAGTACTGCCAGGCACTCCTGTTCCGTCACCGAGTACTTCTTCTCGGGGGCGGTCAGGGCGCGGCTCGCGTGGGCGATGACCCTTTCGTGACCCTCGATCACCTGCGTCAGGACGGCACCCAGGCCGACCCCGCTGGCGTCGGTCTGTAACGTGAACGGTAGCGAGAACTCCGGGCAGGCGAGCGTAGGGGAGCTCGTTAGCCTCAGCTTTAGTTCGTCGAGAGCTTGTTGCTGTTCGGGACCCCATTCCCATGCGTGATCCTTTTTCGTGAGCCGCGTCAAGGGTTCTGCAATCGTGGCGAACTCCACTATGAAGCGTCGGTACCACGACGCCCTGCCGAGAAAGCGGCGTAGCTGTCGGATATTCTGCGGGATCGGAAAATCGAGAACCGGAGCTACCTTGGCGGGGTCGATCTTGAGACCCTCGCTGTTCACTAGGAACCCAAGGTACTGCACCTCCGAGCGGCAAAACTCGCTCTTCTCGCGGTTTATTGCCAGCCCAGCGGTCGAGATCTTCTCGAGGACTTTTCGGAGCCACGTTAAGTGCTCCTCGAAGGTTCGAGTGACGATAATGATATCGTCTAAATAGACGAAGACGTGCGGATACAGTTCCGCACCGAGAAGCCGATCCAGCATGCGCTGGAACGTCGCGGGAGCGTTCGTGAGGCCATACGGCATCCGCTTGAAGTGGAACAGGCCTCGGCCTGGTACCACGAAAGCGGTTATCTCACGCGAAGCGGGATCCATCGGGACTTGCCAATAGGCTTGGCTTAAGTCCAGGGTCGAGATGTAGTTGGCTTGTCGCAACTCGTCGAGAATGCCAGTCATGTTCGGGATGGGGTATGCATCCTTCTTCGTAACGGCGTTCACTTTTCTGTAATCAATACAGAAGCGGTACTTGCCGTTCGGTTTCTTAACCATGACTACGGGACTGGCCCAGTCGCTACTGGAGGGCTCGATAATATCGGTAGCCAACATCCGGTCGACCTCCGCCCACATAATGTGGCGGATGACCGGAGTAACGGGATACGGTTTCTGCTTCACTGGGGCACTGTCACCTACGTCGATGTGGTGTGCCACAAGGGAGGTGACGGCCGAGTCGGCAGGAATATCCGGTACGTGAGCGTCGAGGAACTCGCGCAAGCGCGTCGCCTCGTCGGTATCGGGGGTACGGAGGCCGCAGCACATAGCGATGCGCGGGCCTTTCCCCTCGGGAACGAAGCTGTACCGTTCCTCCGGTGCGTCACGGAAAACCCATGACTCATCGAAGAAATCGACTACCATCCTCGCGGAACGTAAGTAATCTAGTCCGAGGATTAGATCTTCCGAGAGCGAGGGTAAGTGTAGGGCGAGAGCTTGTGTCCGGCGGCCACGTAGGATGGTCGGTACCTCCGACGCTATCCTTATCGTTTCCACCTGGCTGTTCGCGACCAGCACGGTCCGAGGCGGAATCCGTTTCGTCGGCACTCCGAGGCCGGCGAGGAATTCTATTATCCTCAAGCCGACAAACGTCCTGGTCGCACCAGAATCTACGAGAGCTTTTACGGTTCGACCGTAAAGTTCCACCTCGACATGAAATGCCACAACGCCCCTTCGTCCAGCAGCGTTGATGACAATGTCGTCGAGCTGGGCTTCCCCCTCCAGCTCCGACGCACCGAGATCGGGGTCGAGGTTCGGTAGCGGCCTCTGTCCTTTCTTACGAACGGTAGCATGGCGACAGGGCTTCGGTATACGGGAGCGTGTCGAGAAAGTCTCCTCCAGGGCGAGGCTTTGGCGGCGTTGAGGCGCGGGCGGATGGCTCACGCGCCTCACTGCGCGTTTCCCCGGTTGCACGAGGTGCAACGGGCGGACGTCACCCCTGAGAGTCCACACCGATAGCAGAACAGCCGCCTCGACGCCTTACACTCTCGGTGAAGGTGGCCAGACTGGTCGCAGTTCCAGCAGTGTTTCTCCCCCGGTGTGGCGGGAGCGGTCAGGGCCTGGGGTGCCACTGGCCCCTGCAGCGGGGGTGCCCCTCCAGGAGCGGCTCCCCTCGGGATTCCCGCCCGCGGTGGGTCTGAGCGGGGTGCACCCCTGTCAGCGTTTCGGGATGCGGGGGCGCCGGTTGGCTTCCCCCCGGTATTCGGCGGGCGTCGCGGCATCAGCGCGTTCATGAGGTCTGGTAGACCGTCCAACCCGCCGGGCGAGAGCTCATCCTCTTGGACCAGATCCTGTTCCTGCAACGCATTTGCGTGAGGGCGTCGGGAGTGTTGGGGCGTGCCCCGACGCGGATCCTGGTATGCGAAACCTGGGCAGAGGGAAACCTCCGGCTTCGGCGGGGGTTGGCGGGTGCTTAGGCCCCGTACCACCTGTTCCCGGCGGCCAGCTTCCCGTTCCAGGTCCCTCATCGTGAGCCGATCATGATACGAAATCATAATCTTGAAGGGCGGTAGCATATTGCGGTACGCGTACCGGACCCGCTCCTCCTCTGTCCATGGTGGATTCAGACGGGCGAACAGGCCGTTCATGCACCCCAAATATACGAGAACCGACTCGGCATCTCCCTGAGTCCTAAGCGAGATCTCTTCCCGTAACGCGATCTGGTAATCAGGGTCTGAGAACCGTTCGCGGAACGAGGCCTTCACGGTCTCCCAGTTGGGCAACCGGAGACGGGCGTCCCGGTACCACACTCGGGCTGCCCCCGTCAGGCAGAACGTGAGCGTCTTCAGGAGGTCGGCGTCCCGAATCGGGACGAGGTCGCGACCTTCCTCGATGAGGGAGAGGAAGTCCTCAACATCCTCCCCTTTACTCCCCGAGAACGTGGCTTCCCACCGCCGAACCTCTTGGAGGGCGCGATGGGGCGACAGGAAACGGGAGCGTCGTTGCGAGAGGTGGCTCTCATTAGAGCCACCGAGATCCTCTGGTCGCACCGTCAAGCGGCGTCGGGGAATTCCCGTTGCGCGCGGTGCCCCTCCGGTAACATTCGCGGTAGCCCCGGGTGGCGCCGCGGTTGGGGCCTCCGCCGTGCCTCTTGGCGCGGGGCTCTGGCCTCCGGGTGGGGGTGGGAATTCCCACGCCTGGGCGCGACGCCGTCGCGACTCCTTTTCGGAGCTCGCTTTGGGGTTGTCCCGGGGTCTCGAGAGCCGTCGCCGGCCCCGAGGGTCCGAGCGTGTCGTCCGCTCCCCGTCGCTGTCGTCGGGGGGGTCCGACGAGCTTTCTTCCTCCTTCCTGACCGGTACCCTCTCTCCCCCTTCCGCCATCTTGTGGCGCTGTCGAGTGCCGGGCTGAGCGATGACTCAGCTCCAAGCCGTGGGGAGACGGGAGCTGTCCTCGAAATCGAGTCTGAATTCGAGATCGATACTTCACGGGGGCGAGAACTATTCCGAGATTCCGAACCTTAATTCGAACTCGGAGTCCAACAAGGGCGAGAACCGTTCGAGTCGGAAGTTAACCGAAACGGAAACTTCGAGAACGTTGGCAGCGGTCGGACACTCACGCGTCCGTCACGCTTCATGTCGGGATCCGGTCTGACTGCGGCCAGCAAAAATGCTTCGCTGTCGACCCGTATTCAATCGGGGCGGATCGGCGGGGATCCACTCCCTCAGGCGAGCAGGGAATCCGGCGTATCCCTGCAAGATCGCCTAACCGCCGAAACCTCCGATTGAGGCACTCCCGTATTCGGGGTTCGTCCGGAACCGATCCCTTTCGGCGAGCCGGGAATCCGTCGTATCCCTGCACGATCGCCGGACTGTGGATCGGGGTGGACCGAGATCAACCTTAGGTTTCTGTAGCGAGCCGGGAATCCGTCGTATCCCGGCAAGATCGCTCAACCCAGCCTCTTCAAGAGTGTCAGGAGAGACTGAACTCGAGGGCCTACGGTGGTCGGAGCGAAGGGCTTCACTCGACGACCGATCCGGGAACGGTAGCCGAATCGGAGTGACAATAAGTCCACTCGACAATTCTTTCGGGAGCCAAATCGAGTCGAGCGACGGTAGGTACGCTCAAGACTCGTCTGTTCGTACAGTCGGGAACCGCTTCGAGCGCCGAAAATCGATTCGTGCTCAGAAGCGAAAACGAGAGTTCAGTCGAACCTCGAAATGCAATTCGGGTTCGAAAACGAGAGCGAAAGGTAACTCGAGCGTCGAAAATTGATTCGAGCTCGAAAGCGGGATCAAAATTTAGTTCGACTTTCGGAAGTTAAGTCGAGTCCGAAAGCGAAATTAATTCGAACCTCGAAACCTAATTCGGGTTCGAAAGCGAGAACAGGATTCGATCCGAGCGCCGAAGGCTGCCCCGGGCTCGGAAGCGAGAACAAAATTTTAATTCACCCCGGAAGTTTACTTCGGGTCCGGGAGCGAGAACGGGAATTAATTCGAACTTCGAAAATTAATTCGAGTTCGACGGCGAGAGCACAGTTTAGTCCGAACCTCGATAATTAATTCGGGTTCGGAGAGCGGAAACGACACTAACTCGAACTCCGAAAGTTAATTCGAGTTCGAAAACGAGATCGATAATTGATCCGAGCGTCGAAAATTAATTCGCGCTCAAGACGAGAGCAATCTAAACGTCCGAAATCAACCCGCGCTTGAAGATCGGAGGCAAATTCCGAACGTCGAAAATTAGTTCGGGTTTGGAAGTCGGAAATAAATTCCGAATGTCGAAACGTAATTCGAGTTCGGAAAACGGAAATAAATTCCGAACGCCGAAGCTTAATTCGAGTTCGGAATGCGAGAACGGGTCGGACGTCGAAAATTGACTCGCGTCCGAAAACCGGAAGTAAATTCCGAACGTCGAAAATTAATTCGACTTCGGAAGACGGAAATAAATTCCGAACGCCGAAAATTAATCCGAGTTCGGAATGCGGGAGCAATTCGGACGTCGGCAATTAATTCGCGTCCGAAAACCGAGAGTAAATCCCGAACGTCGAAAATTAATTCGAGTTCGGAGGACGGGAGTGAATTCCGAACGTCGAAAATTAATTCGGGTTCGGAATGCGAGAGCGATTCGGATGGAGAAAATTAATTCGCGTCCGAAAACCGAAAGTAAATCCCGGACGTCGAAAATTAATTCGAGTTCGGAGATCGGAAATAAATTCCGAACGTCAAAAATTAATTCGAGTTCGGAATGCGAGAGCGATTCGGACGTCGAAAATTAATTCGCGTCCGAGAATCGAAGGTAAATTCCGAACGTCGAGAATTAATTCGAGTTCGGAAGACGGGAATAAATTCCGAACGTCGAAAATTAATTCGAGTTCGGAATGCGAGAGCAAATCGGACGTCGAAAATTAATTCGCGTCCGAAAATCGAAAGTAAATTCCGAACGTCGAAAATTAATTCGAGTTCGGAAGACGGGAATAAATTCCGAACGTCGAAAAGTAATTCGAGTTCGGAATGCGAGAGCAATTCGGACGTCGAAAATTAATTCGCGTCCGAAAATCGAAAGTAAATTCCGAACGTCGAAAATTAATTCGAGTTCGGAAGACGGGAATAAATTCCGAACGTCGAAAAGTAATTCGAGTTCGGAATGCGAGAGCAATTCGGACGTCGAAAATTAATTCGCGTCCGAAAATCGAAAGTAAATTCCGAACGTCGAAAATTAATTCGAGTTCGGAAGACGGGAATAAATCCCGAACGTCGAAAATTAATTCGAGTTCGGAATGCGAGAGCAAATCGGACGTCGAAAATTAATTCGCGTCCGAAAATCGAAAGTAAATTCCGAACGTCGAAAATTAATTCGAGTTCGGAAGACGAGAACAATTCACGAGAACGATGGGCGATCGGAGAAATTTTCACACGAAAGATGTCCAAAGTACTCACGATATCGGCCGGAATACTCCAAGTCCAAAATCAGCAAGTAATCCTTCGGGAATAGTGTCGAGAGCACGATGTCTGTTCACGGCAATTATTCACGATGATATGATCGTGAAATGGCCGAGTTCGGCAAGCGAGAGCGAAAGGGGCGATGGAAGGGATTCCTCGAAATTCGGGCAAAAAATTATTTGTCCGAATTCTAGAACCTTCGCGATAAGAGCCAAAGCGCGGCTAGCGGTACCTACCCCCACTCCAGCGCGCGTGACGCGCGAGCGTCCAGGTGAGAAAATCCGTCAATTTCGAAAAATTCGAAATTAACGACTCCCTCCGGGAACCTGCCGTCGAGGCATCCGAGAGCATTATGTTTTACCCCCAAAAGATGTTCCCACCTTTCAGGGGTTCGAGAGCGACGAGCGACAAATTCAAGAAGGAAAAAAAAATTAAAAAAAAAAAAAATAAATAAAAAAAAAAAAAATAAAAAAAAAAAAATAATAAGCGCCACAATTTTTTTTCCAATTCGCGGTCGTCATCGGGAGCGCGTGGGTTCGCACGAACATCCACCGCGGGAGCGCGTTACCCGGTAACGCGAGAAATTTCGAGAAAAGGAAAAAAAGAATTAATTATATTCCTCGAGCGGGAACGAAATCCAAAAATAATTAAAAATAAACAAGTCGGGAGCTGTTACTTTATTGGCGTGGCCCCACGTTGGGCGCCATTTGTGACGTATTTTCCCGGATCTCAACGCGAATCAAAAAAAACCACAAAAAACTAAACCGAAAACACGAAAATCGAAGCTCAAACCGAACGGGAGCGGAGCGCGAACTCGAGAACTCGGGAAACGTCACCTTCGGCCGCCCGCTTCCACGGATGCATCGGCGTCCCGGTGGGCGCCAGTTAATTTTTATTTCGCCGGTATTAACAACCGGGCTAAACTGGAGGTCGGTGGAACGGCCGACCTCCGCAGGGTCGATTTTTGTCTCGCCGGAATCGCCAAGCCGGACTAATCTGGAGGCCGATGGAACGGTCGACCTCCGCAGGGTCGATTTTTGTTTCGCCGGAATCGCCAAGCCGGACTAATCTGGAGGTCGATGGAACGGTCGACCTCCGCAACGAAAATACGCGAAAACAGAACAAAAGGAACGAGATCACACAACGAGAACGGAACGGTACGAGAACTAACGTCGGTGCATTCGCGAAAGCGAACGGTTGCGGAAATGCACGGTTGCTCAGGATGCGGGTTGTGGTAGAAGGGTCGCGATCCTTCGCCAACAAAGTAACGCGAAATCTAAAACGCGAAATCTCAAATATCGGAACCCGAAATTCTTAATTAACGTGAACAATAATTTATTGGCTTGTTAAGCCACGGGATCGTACACGAGAGCATCGGAAGCGCTCAGCTGACCGGGGGGTCGGAGCGAGCGCGACGGGAACGGATCGATACGCGATCGAATAATTTTTCTTAGCGATAGACTCACCGAATCAGCGTACGTTTAATCCAATAAAGTGGCGGGAACTGCATCACCTGATGCCTCGAGAACTCGTACACGATCACTGCACCTCAAGGCGTTCCTCAGAACGCATCTCGAGCACAGAAAAATCGGTAGAAAAATCGGAACCGAATCCGCACGAAACACAGCACACGCGAGTCCACTACCGAACACACGAAGTGACAGGTAGCGCGAGCGAGATGCGCGAACCGGAGCGAGAGCGACAGTCGGAGTCTACGGTAGCGCGAGCGAGAACGAATGACTCAGCGCGAGACAATAGGCCGAACGTAAACACCGATAGCGCGAGAGGTCCGAGCAGCCTCGAGGACGACTCTCGGTAGACTGATTAGCCTACGACGATACTCTAAGGAAGCGTTATGATTATCGCGAAATCCTTAGCCGATAGCTACTGCCCTCTTAGACTATTTCCAGAGCGTCACTTAAGCGGGAACCGAAACCGTAACGCGGTAATTTTTGAGATTCGTCGCGATCGTTACTCCAAATTCAGGACGTGAAAACAAGGCTCTCTCTCTTAACTAAAACACAGCACAAGGTGTTCCGACCTTGCCCGGACCGTACTAAAACCTCCGCCTGTTCTCCAACGTCCTGCATTATCACCTGAACGGAGTGCCGGGTTTGCACCGGACTTTGACGTATTCGCGACGAAATCTCGTCGGGCTCTTCTCTATTCGTGTTTCTCACTTCTTCGAGATTCTCTCCACCGAATAGATCCGAGGCTTCCGACCTGAACTGAATCTTTTAACTTGTCTCAAAGCTTATCCCACACCCAAGCTCATCAGTAAGGTCTAAACTGGATCGTAGCCGTAACGCACCTTACTTAAACGAGAGCTGGACGGTACCTGGACAGCCGAGGAGCAGTAAATCGAGAACGATAACGGGCTAACCGAGCTAAATCGATAGCCGTATCCGTAAAACTTTAATTTATTTGGGTTTTTGTGACGGTGATCGAAAAATCACGTCACAATATATATCTTCTTTTTTTTTTTTTTTTTGAATGTATATTTATGTACTTCTAAGTTATTAATACTCGCACGGAAGAGCGGATTGTTTTCAATAGATTTTCCTTTATTTATTTATAAGGAAAACTTGACCTCTTTTTTTTGTTTTCCTTATGTGTATTTTTATATATGTATTTATATATATATTTTCTTATTATTATTATATTTTTTTTTGTTATTATGATTTATTTATTCACTCTTTTTTCCTTGGTGATCTTCAATTCCCAAAAGTGTTTCCTCCGATTTGTGGGGCGGGAGAGATTTAGGCTCCCTTGGTTTGTTCCTCTCGTCGTCCTCGGGAAGGGGTTCGGTGATGATTCCCTGGTTGATATTGAGTTCTTTGCATATTTCCACGAGTTCTGTTACGTCCATCTCTCCGGGTTCGGGCAGTTTGGGGCACCAGTCGAACCCATAAGGCTCTGCTTCCTCCCATCTTAGCGTTCCCCACTCTGGGTCAACAGGGGTCTTGCCAGGTTCCAGTCCCTCGTAAGGGCAAGGGTATTTGTACTCGCTATCGGAATCGGTATCCTCTGGAGTATGGTAATTGAAGATTCCATAACCTTGGCTCTCCATGAGTCTCGGATCTTGGCCCTTTGGGAGGATGGTGTCGCCCTTCCATTCGTATTCAACTCCTCCGAGTGTTTTGGGCAATTGCGGATTTTTCCTCAGTATGAGTTTCCAGTTGTATAATGCTTTTCGGGTGAGCCTTCTCCACTCGGGTGGCACCCATACTTCGTATTTATAATCGTCGACCGGGTTGAGTCTGATTTTCCAGTAGCAGAAAATCTTTTCCATTCCTTCTATTAGTCTATCAGGAGGACAGCGATTTATCCTAATTGGTAGATCTGTCCCATCCGAGTACTGGACCCGTGGTTCGTTCCAGTAGGGGATTTTTTCGAAACATTCGGGCCATCCTTCGAGACCAGGAATCGGGATCGCCTGTGCTAACTGTCCCACCGGCACCAAAGCGTGTGGTAGCCACTGGTACGGTGTGCCGCCGAGGGTTATATCCTCGTAGGGGTTATCACGCAGCTGATTGATCCAATTATCCAACGTTCCTGGGCTGATTGAACGCCATTCGGGTGGTACAAATATATCAACTCTCTTTTTTGGTATCTCCAAATAGAAAGCGATCTTCCAGTAGCAGAAAAGTGCCGCCGTGCCGGGAACCAAAACGTCCGGCTGCTTCCGGTTGACACAGATCCAGAGTGTCTCCTCGTCACTGTTTACGTGTATTGGTCGGCACCAATTGTAGGCGGAGCAGTGGCAGTGGTAGAGCGGCATTCTCGACCTATTATATTTTCATTTTATTTTAATCAATGTTGTTTCTTTTCCCTTCAATGTATGTTTATAGATACGTCCCCTTTTTTTTAGAATTTTCTCTTTTTTTCTTTCTATATATATATATATATATTGTGATGATACCTTTTCGTGTAGTCTCCCAAAACTGGGTCGATCTGTGGAGTAAGGGGGGTGAAGGGAAGGGGGAAATAACGGTCCGAAGTTTTGTGTAGGAAACTAAAATATTATATTCTTCAATAGTTCAACGTTGCAAAAAAAACAGGTAATAACAAAAGAAAAGAAAAAAAAGAAACGAGGTCGGGGTCTTACAACAAAAAAGGGGGGGGTACGTTAATGATAATCGGGGAGATAAATAAGAAAAGAGCTTAATAGCGGTAATCGAATGTAACAAACGAAGAAAATAAAGAAAAAAAGGGAAAAATCAAATAATAATCGCAATAACTGACTTGAAAGAGCTTATACAAAAAAACGAGGTTTATCATAAGTATTGGGACGGCAAGGGGTTGGGGTCGGTCGCACGAAAAAAGGGGGGGGGGGGGGGCTGGCCGGTGAAAACTCTACACAAAAAACCTCGATCGGGCTAAGATCGACCTATTATATTTTCATTTTATTTTAATCAATGTTGTTTCTTTTCCCTTCAATGTATGTTTATAGATACGTCCCCTTTTTTTTTAGAATTTTCTCTTTTTTTCTTTCTATATATATATATATATATTGTGATGATACCTTTTCGTGTAGTCTCCCAAAACTGGGTCGATCTGTGGAGTAAGGGGGGTGAAGGGAAGGGGGAAATAACGGTCCGAAGTTTTGTGTAGGAAACTAAAATATTATATTCTTCAATAGTTCAACGTTGCAAAAATAACAGGTAATAACAAAAGAAAAGAAAAAAAAGAAACGAGGTCGGGGTCTTACAACAAAAAAGGGGGGGGGTACGTTAATGATAATCGGGGAGATAAATAAGAAAAGAGCTTAATAGCGGTAATCGAATGTAACAAACGAAGAAAATAAAGAAAAAAAGGGAAAAATCAAATAATAATCGCAATAACTGACTTGAAAGAGCTTATACAAAAAAACGAGGTTTATCATAAGTATTGGGACCGCAAGGGGTTGGGGTCGGTCGCACGAAAAAAGGGGGGGGGGGGGGGGGCTGGCCGGTGAAAACTCTACACAAAAAACCTCGATCGGGCTAAGATCGAAACTCAAGCGAAAAATAAGAAAACTCAAAAAAATAATGAAACTCGAAAAATGATTAAACTCAAAATAAATTGTCAATTGTTGATTTTGGGCGCCAGCTACTTTCTCGGCGTAGCACCGTAACTCACAGAAAAAAAAAGAAAGACAATCGGCAAATGTGCGCGGCACGCGGTTAGCAAGGAACGGGGGGGGGGGGGGATGAGACTTCTCAGGTCGGGGACACTGTTCCAGGGCTTCTTGACAAATTACCTCGGCACACAAACTGGTAAAAATTACAATAATGAAAATCGGTAAATACTCGCAAAAATGCGTCTCGGGGAACGGGGGAAAAATAATAATAACTTATAGGAATGCACGTGGAAAAATCCCGCGAATACCACCACTCACGCGCACGTGTTTGAATAACTCAGAAATGTCGGCGCACGTGGCGGCCGGTACTCAAAGGTCGAAAAAGTCACAATAATAAACGCTTACAATTTCCAAAAAAGAGGGCATGGGTAAATGTTCAGGGGTCGGGAAGATGGGAAAAATCGAGAAAGGGGCAGGCGGGGGAAAACTTATGCGCTACTCACGCAACCTGGTCACTCGTAAAATATCGGTTATAGAACCGTCCGATATTTCGCACAATATTCCTCTCAATATTCCTCGATTTGCCTGGTCGTTATAATTCTCCGTAATGGTCCAAAATCGTATCCTGGGGAATGGCTTATCGTTGATACTCTCCGGGAAGGAGTCTCGCTCTCGACGGGGACAGCCGAGTCGTCTTAAAATGTCCTTTATACTTTCGCTCTGATCACACACACACTCGTCTTTCACACGCCTGGGCTCGAAGTGATGTCAGCCTCGCTACTTCCGGCTTCTTCTCCGACCTTAGGGTCGGTCTTGCAAGTGAGCGTATGGATGTCGGTTTTTGATTGGCGGATTTCGGGACTGGCTGCTGGTGGGCGTCGGGATTGGCCGCGCGGCCGTGCGAATATTTCGTCGCGACGGAAGACTCGTCGCGACGTACGGCGCGCGCATCCTCGTCATCGATTTGCCCATCGATCGACGAGCAGTTCTTGGCGACGGGAGGTGGCGGTTCCATGCGGCGCGTCGGCGAAGTGTCTCCCTTGACAGATCGCTACTGAATCTTGTGTTTACCCGGACGACACACCTCGTCGGTTTACACTCGGCAATCCGAGCCGAGAGGGTGTCGCCGGGTTCTTCAGTGCCTGTGGACGAGTCGGGAAGGATGCTCCGACTCGTCGGAATTTTTCCCGGGGCTGTCGGGGTCGGACTGGCATTTTGGACGGTCTTCTGGTTTGCAGGTTAGTGCTTAAAAGGTCTGCTGGTGTCTAAATTGTTGGGCTGTTTAGGTTGTTGGGGTCGATCAGGCTTCGCAGGGGGTTAATTTCCCTCCAGGGCTGTCTTCGATGGCTGCGATGGATCTTTGGTGTCTGCGATGGGTCTTCGGTGTCTGCGATGGGTCTTCGGTGTCTGCGATGGGTCTTCGGTGGCTGCGCTGGGTCTTCGGTGGGTGCATCGGAGGGCTGACGGGGTCTTCGATGAGTAAGTATGAGGTCTGACGGGGTGGTAGGGGATGAAGGTCAGTCAGGGAAGGGGGTTAACAATGGTAAAATTCGTTGCTTAAATCGTATATATGCAATATATATATATATTTTTTTGTTTAATAAAAATTTTGAAAGGAGTTATTTTCCTTATTGGTTAGTTGTTTGTTATAATTCTACTGTCGTTATTGCTTTCCCCTCTCTTGAACTCAGATTTACGTTTAAGGATTATATTATTGACTTATATATACTTTATCCGAATATGTGTATCTATTCCATTTCTTTTTTTTGATTTTTTTTTATTTTATTTTATTTTTTTTTATTTTATTTATTTATTTTTATATATATATTTTTTTATATATATATTTTTTGTTGTTGTTATTATTATTAATATATATATATCTATATTTTTATTATTATTGTTTTCCTCTTTTTTTTCAAAAGTCTACGGTTAAATGTTTCTTGTGCAGCTTATTTTATTCCCTAATTTACTTGATTTCTATTTCCTAATCGTGCGAGCAACTGTTATTCTGAAGAGGAAGGAAAAAAAAAATGGATTGCTGAAGGTTTCGTAGTAATGGGAGGGCTTCGCCCTTCCATTCCCCTTTTTTTTTCTACTTTTTCCCCAACGCCTGGAGGGTTCGGATCGTGGCCCGAGTGAGGTCATTAGCCTCCTGAATCATCATTGGTGAGACAATGTGTTCGTATTCGTGGTAGGGGCGGTCAGGAATGATCACGATGTTTTTGACGAAAAGGATTTCTTCCTGGCAAAGATCGCACCTTGTTGCGGCTACTGCGCATTGGTAACAGGCCACCGTGTGCGTGCACGGGACGTAAATTCCTCCGACCCGGCGTAGCCCACAGTAACGGCATACATTTTCGAACACGACGTCGTCGAGCCGGGTACCTGGTGCTACAAAACCCGTAGGGATACACTCCATGAGAGCGGCCTTTTCGAAATCTCGAAGGGGCGTTCTTTCGAACACCTCTGGTTTGAGGGTTTTTTTACAGTAGGACCTGTAACACGCCATTGTGTCGGCTAAAGATGCGTCTAGAGGCGCCTTGCAACTTGCTTTTTGAATATATTCTGCTCCTTTCCTTGCCATAACGTATTCGCATTTGCTGTACCAATACGCGTGTTGCTGCCATGGGTCGTCCTGGGCTGCCCATTTACCCAACAATCCATCGCAGCTAAAACATTTCACTTTGTCTCCAACTCCGAAGTAATAGAGTCCAGCATCCGCTAGGCTAGCGGGGGTTTGCGTCATTGCTTGGGGCCAATCTTTAAAACTTTCGATTCGTACCTCGTAGCTTGAGAAATCCGGATTATCTTTGTGTTTCGGAGCTTCGATGTGTGACATCTGGCTCACTTGGGGGGCGTGTAGGGTGCTCGTCTGGACCCTCTGCGGTTCCTCGTCCCCGTTGGCTCCTCCGAGTGGCTCGGCGCGGTGGATTCCTGTGTCTTTGAAAGGTGATGGTGGCGGCGGCGGCGGGGGTGTCTGGCGCTCGGGCCTCGCAGCAGGTGCAAGCGGCTCGTTGCTGCTGGTATTTGCGTCAACATCGCAACCGATCGGCTGCCTTCGTATTTCCGTTCCCATCGCCTTTTTCTTTTCTCGAGGAGTACTATTATACTCCGTGCCCATCCTTTTTATGGCTCCAAGTAACCTCTCCGGGCCGTGATCCTTCGGACTATCTCGGAGCTCGGAATCAATTGTTAATGATGGGTTTCTTAATAGACCTCGTAGAATACTATCTTTTGCCAAGTTGAGGATTTGTTGGGTTTCCGGTGCTGGTTCTATATTTTTCTTGACGCTGGTATACACCTTGGGTGAACTGGTTGTAGCGACCTCGCACCTCTCTCCTGTCGAGGGTCCAGCTAGGACTGCTTTTGTTCGCTGTTTTATTAATTCTCCATGGGTGATCTTGGCGTTATCTGTGCGTATGAATTTACCCAATGTTTCCTCCTGTCTCTTTGAAATTAAAGGTCTGTTGCCGCAAGGTATTCCGTTAATGTAAGGGCAATCCTCAGCATCCGCTTTGTGCTCAATGAAAGGGTCTTCTCCTATTTTCCAGTTGTTTATTTCGATCCCACATGAGAAACAGGAGACATCATCTGCTTGTCCCATGTAGAAAAATCCCGCGGTAGCAAGTTTCTCGGGTCTTATATACGGCCTCGGCCATCCGATGAAACTAAGTAGCCGTTCGGACTCCTCGCGGAATCGGGGGTACGCATTTCCCACTGGTTCTTCCGGGTTGGTATCGTCTTCCTGGAGGTGCGTTGCTTTGCGGAATTCCCTCACCATTATGCCAAGGGGATGAGAGATTTCTTCACTCGTTCCGGATGAACGACACAAGTTTTGCCCTTCAACTGGATGCGCAAATTCCCTTTTTCTAGAAGTTCCAATACTTCAAATGGTCCAGTGTATTGATTTCCTAATTTTCCCGGTTTCGGTCCTTTAAGCAAAAATATGGGTTCACCTACCTTGAACGTAACGGGGTTCATGCGTTTATCTCGATATTCTTTAGCCCTTTCCTTTGAGGCTATTAAATTTATTCTTCCCAGTTGTTGAATTTCATGGATTTGCGTTACCAAACGTGTCAAATATTCGTCGTACGTGGCAAGTTTATCCATCTCGTCCAACGGGAAATTTGAGGGAGTTCTGGCTATTTTCCCGAAGACCATCTCGTAAGGAGTATGCTTTGTACCCTCATGCACGTTAGTGTTGTAGTTGTAGATTGCTAATTCGACCCAGTCGTCCCAGTTGCTTTCTTTCGAGGTGTATTGTTTGAGATACTCGCCGAGGGCGTGATGCGATCTTTCTAACGATCCGTTAGATTGAGTATGAAACGCTGTCGTTCTTATTTTCCGAATTTTAAACAATTTGGAGATTTGTTTCATGAAATTACTTAAAAAGTTTGCGCCTTGGTCGGTCAGTACCGCTCTTGGGGATCCGAAGTTACAAATAAATCTTTTTACGAAGGCCTCTGCGATGGTCACTGCCTTGGCGTTGGGTAACGGGGCTGCCATTGAGAATTTTGTTAGTTGATCTTGCATAGTGAGTATGTATTCATTCCCCTTATCCGTTTTCGGCAAGGGCCCCACAATATCCATGGCAATTTTATCAAATGCCGTAGCCGGTGTGTCGGTGATGACCATGGGCTGTTTGGTTTTAACGCGAACTAATTTTTTTAATTGGCATTGCAGGCATCTCTGTATGTATTGTTGAATATCCTGTTTTAAATTTTTCCAATAGAAATCATGCCGGATTCGATTGTACGTTTTACTAACGCCTCGGTGTCCTCCGATGGCCGAGCAATGTTTTTCTTCAATTATTTTTTCCTGATCTTCGACCGCGGGTTCCTTAATGAGCCCAAAGCAGACGATGACTCTAACATCGCTGTTGTTGAACAATAACCGGATTTGAGTGATTATATTTTCCCACGGGACATTACAAACTGCTGTGGATCTAGCTAGACTGATTGTTGCTAGGTTTAATTTTTCAACTAAATCCCTACAGTTTTTCAATGTCTCTACGATATTTTCTAGTATTTTAGTGGGTCCTTCGCCTATTCCGTCGCGTATGGGGAGAGCGATGTAGTATTTGTTGTTTCTTTTCGAAAGTGCTTTTGCTTCGAATAATTTTAGCTTCTTCAGACTTAGTAACTCACCGCGTTCTGCTAATATTTCTCCGCCTTTGTCTAACGGTTTTCCCTGTGTATCCACGAAAAATAGCATACTATCTTTTCGGGTATGAAACAGATCTCGCGATGGTTTAACGTTTTTTGCTAGTATTCTTGTCTCCTCACGGTCGGGTATTCTGGTCCTTCTTGAGCCGCGGGGTTCCTTGCGGACGGGCCGATCGTTTGGTGCTTCCCCGCTGGATTCCTCGGAATCGCTCGCGACCAATGGTCTGTGTCCGCGGTTTTTTCGTATAGGATTTATTTCGGCTGGCTCCTTGGGATCGCCGGAAAGATCGGGAGTGCCGTCCCCGAACCTTTCATCCCTGGGAAAAGTCTCTTCGTCCTCCGTTTGCAATGTTCTATTCTCTCCCTCTGTTTCCGTAACCTGCTCTAACGAAGGTGACTTGTCGGAGGTGGCGGGAGGGCTGGGCGTTGGTGACTCGAAATGTTTTTCCCTCGTGTCGTCGTTGGCAGCTGCCTTTCGAGAGATCTCGGGTTTAGAAATAAAGCGTTCTTTTTCAGGGGACTTGTTTATGGGCCCTGCATCATCCGTTGATGTTAAATTTAATGCTTCAGAGGAGTCCGGTAATGTATCCCAGGGACACTCCTCTAAATTGTCGAGGGTCAGTTTTTCATCGGGGTCTGCTGTCTCGTCAATGTCGTCTTCATCGCTGTCTAAGGCTAGATAGTCCTCAATTTCTTGGTCTGTCAACCCTTGTGCCGGTTTTTTCCGAGTTTGGGTGACGGGGTTCGTTCGAATCATAAATATTCCGTCCGGGTCAGTAAAATCTTTCACAGGATTTCTTGATAGCGCGTCTGCATTGACGTTCGTTTTCCCGGCTTTGTACACTACGTCGTATTCGTACTCGGCTAGTTTCAATCGCCATCTGAGGATCTTAGAGTTACCGTCCGTCGCGCGGCGAAACCATAATAAAGGTTTATGGTCGGTTACTACTGTGAACTGGCGCCCGTATAGATACGGTCGATAGTGGAGAATACAATACACTATAGCGAGTGCTTCTTTTTCGTACGTGTCGTATCGTTCTTCTGTTTTATTTAATGCTCGCGATGCATACGCGTAGGGGTGATCTTTGTTGATTGTTCCCTGTGACAAAATTCCTCCTATTGCTACCCCGGAGGCGTCCGTCGTTAAGATAAAGGGTTTAGTGAAGTCGGGGTACCTTAATACGGGTGCCGTGCACAAACTGTCTTTTAATATTTCGAATGATTCCTCCTCCTCTATTCCCCATTCGAAATCCGTTTCCTTACGGAGAAGTAGGGTGAGGGGTTTTGAAATTTTTGCGTAACTCTCAATGAAACGTCTATAATATCCTGTTAGTCCCAGGAATTGTCGTATATTTTTAATATTTCTTGGTCGAGGACATTCTCGTACAGCCTCTAGTTTTTTTGGGTCAGGTTTAACTCCCTCTCCGCCGATTATATGGCCTAAGTATGCTACTTCTTTTTTCAAAAATTCGCATTTATCGGGTTGTAATTTTAGATTTGCTGACTCGAGTCTTTTTATTAATTCGGTGTAAATTTTTTCATGTTCTTCCAGACCTCGAGAATAAATGACAATGTCGTCTAAATATACGAATATGCCTTTTCCAAGGATCCCGCTCAGTGTAAGATCCATCGTTCTTTGAAAAGTGGGCGGGGCGTTCCGAAGCCCGAACGGCATTCGAACAAATTCGAAATGGCCTCTAGGAGTCGTGAAAGCGGTTTTATGCCTGTCTTCCAGACTGACTTCTATCTAATGGAAACCTGATGCTAAATCAAAAACGGAAAAATATCTTGCTCCTCCTAATTGATCTAAGATCTCGGTGATGTTTGGGATGGGGTATGCGTCTGCGATCGTCTTTTCGTTCAGAGAGCGATAATCAAAGACCACTCTCCATTTCTTATTTCCCTTTGAATCATTTTTTTCGGTACGACCCATACAGGGCAATTATACGGTGAAGTAGATGGGATTATTACTCCGTTTTTGAGCATATCCTCTACCTGTTTTTCTATCTCGTCCTTCGTGCACTCCGGCCATCGATAGCCTCGAGTGTTAATCGGTAGATCGTCCGTTGTGGGTATACGGTGCTGTAGTATTGTAGTATGCGTGAGCGCCTCGCCAGGTAGGTGGTACAAATGGGTGCTCTCCCGCAACAGTTTTTCAATGCTATTTTTTTCCTCTGCGTTTAGTTCGTCGAGTCTTAGTAATCCCTTTATTTGTTCGAGTCGATCCTCTACTGCCGACCCCGAGAAAGTGAAACAAGGGCTCTCTCTCTCGAAGGGTTGTATCTTACGCGTTGCACCTCGTGCACCGAGTTTCTCAAAAAGGCCTGAGTTTATGACGAGATAACTTCTATTGTCCCTTGTAATTTCCTTGTTTTTGCTTTCCCTGCCTAACGTTTTTTTGTGGTTGTATACTCTGCCTTGTGCCAAAAGCTCTCTATATAGCGTTCCCATACTGTCGTTTGAATCATTATATTCCATCGGAGTGGATTTGTTTAATTTCTTTGTGTTGCCATTGTTCAACTGTATCCCTGAATGGCTTATCTTGTTTGCCTCGATCTTAATTCCTGATTCCTTCTGCAAGTTTTCTTCAATGTTTAGTATTTTGGTACTCGATACACTTGGGTCACCCCGTTTTATTTCCTTGATTTCCCATGGGTCATTAATGTTGATTTTACTGGAGCCCTTATTCTCTGTTTTCCTCGTACAGTTTTCTAGCTCCCCTTGAAAATTTTCATTATTCCTTGAAGGTTTTTCATCTACATTACCCGAACAACAATCTTTGTTTTCGTGATAATTAGTACAATTAGTATCTGGTTTAAATAAATCATTTTTTGTTTCCACGACCCCCTGCGAGTCGTTAATTATTATTTCACTGGAACTTTTATTGTCTACAACTCTCGTGCAGTTTTCTAGTTCCCCATTGAATTTTGCGTTATTTACTAATGAATTTATTATGACCTGATCCCCACAGAAATCCTTATCAGAATCCTCAGTTCCATCCCGTCTTTTACTTGTTTTTCCCTTTTTTATTACCATAATCCATTCCGATTTCCTACTTGTTTCAATTTTATTTGTTCTCATTATTTCTTCGTTCTTAGAGCAACTTTTACTCACACGGCAAAGTTCGACTCCATTTTTGGAGCTACCTGCCTGTGTTGATTTGACAACTTTAAAGCCGAGTCCGTGATCCCCCGGTTCCTTTGTTTCTTTTATGGGCGTTCCGATTTTTGACTCGTCGCCCCTGGTTTCTTTAATTTTTTTGCCTGAGAGTCTCGCGGGTTCCGATTCCCCCGTGAGCTCCATTTCTGGTTTACAACCATTGGTATTTTCCCTTGTCCCCTGTTTTGAATTTATCGCGGGGATTTTAATATTCTTGATTTTTTTATTCAGTAATTCCATAACTGGTACGTGTACTTGTATTGTGTGTAAATTGTTATTTGTTACGTGTACGTAGGCCTTTCCGTTATCATTTCTTAACAGTCCGGTCTCTATTGTAACTCCCGGTCCCGCGTTTAACGGTGGGAGATATCCCTCCCTTGTCTCTAAGTTTTTTACGCGAATAAAACAAAGTTTCGTGGTTTGCCCTGGTATAATAATTGTTTCTTGACTGGAAAACGGAATTTTTACCTCCTGCATTTTTAACCGACGTTTTTCATAGTCGACTATTACTCGATTTCCATCTAAATATTCTGATCCTAATATTCCTCCTTCGGAAATAGGAAAATCATTTTTTACCACGTGAAAATTGGCTCGGCGCCCAAAGACTCGAATTGTTATTTGACCGATGGTGTATATTGAAGCGGCGGTAATTCCATTCAATTGTAGGATCTGATTATAATCGATGGAGGTTTGTGGAGGCACATATTTCTCTTTAATTATATTGGGTCCGGCTCCCGTATCGACCATTAATATTATTGGTGTTGTAAAATTGTCTCGCTCCACTTTTACGGTGGGGACGCTACTTTCTTTGTGTAATTTAACGACATGAATTTTTACAACTCTGATGGGTTCGTGGCTACTGCAGAGATCGTGTGAATCGGATGCATTTGTTGCGCGGTCGCTCCCGTCGCACCCGTGGTCGAGAGACCGCTTGCGTTTCCCGAGGAGTTTCCGTACCGTGCATTGTTCGTCTGTTTGGCCGGGCATTCCCTTATGAAATGTCCAGGTTGTTGGCAATAATGACAATTCCCTATTGGTTTGGGACCGGTGCCGACCGCCTCGGCGTACGTGGTTTGCTTAGCGTTAGCACATTGTGCTTGATTATGACGGTAAGGGCATATGTACGCCCCATGTCCCGCCCGTTTACAGATTTGACATTTTATGTCCGCGGTTTGTTGAAATTGTAGCCCCTGTGGTACATTATTTTTCTGGTTCTGCGGTTGCAATGTAGCTGGGTTAGCGCGAGTCGGGCAGCTGTCCGCTTCGTGGCCCCGATTTTTACACAATTGACAAAAAGGTGCAGCACCTGTTGTACTGTTTTTCAAAGGAGGAAATAAACGGAAGCATTTGTCTGCAGTGTGTCCCCGTTTGTTACATACTTGACATACTGTGATCGTGGATGCGTCATTAACTGGTTTATTGCCGTTCGGTGGAAATAGCTTGAAACATCGGTCGGCGGAATGACCTTTTCGGTTGCACACCTGACAGGTAGGGATACTCTTGACTGGGTCTGAAGGGATAGCTGCGTTGGCTACCTGAGCATTCGTGATTTTTTTCTCAGGACATGCCCCAGCTTCGTGACCCGTTTTGTTGCATAGCTGACATTTTACCTCCTCCCCGGTTATTATTTTCACACTACGCTTCGCTCCACTCGCCGGGTCTTTAGGATCCGCGGAGTCTCGAATACCTTCGCGGAGCGCTGTGCGGGCTATTAGCTGTTTCTCGATTTTTACCGCGCGTTTCACTATGTCATCTATTGTCCCGTCCATGGTCATGCGTTGTGCAAATTTCGGTTTTTAATCCTTGGACGAAACAAAGGGGCAGACTATCGGTGGTATTTTTCCGAAAAGCCTCGTCCGCTGGGGCGTTATTTTCTGATTCGTAAGCGTCCAATATCTGATACCCGAGGTCGCGAATACGATTTGAATAGGCGACGACCGTCTCGTCGGGCCTCTGATAAATCGATCCGAGTTCTCCTTGTAATTGATAAATGTTTCTTGCGGGAGCGTAAATACATTTTAGGAATTCATGGAGTGCTTTCATGGTCCCGAACGATTGTTGCATGATGGACCGCCGAGGTTCCCCGATTATTTTTATTGCGTCCAACATTGCGAGAGCTTCGTCGCACCCTTGAATAAACATACCCAAGGATGTAGTGGTCCCATCGTATGTGGGTACGACCGCTAATGCATCTTTAAGAGACACTCTCAAAGTTGAGTTCGCCATTTCGTTTTTTATTAGTTGTACGGGTAGTGGGTTTGAAGCGCCCTGTATATTTTTTTGTGTTTTGTTGAGTCTCGTGGCCCGTTCTTTCCTGCGTTCCTCCTCGTCGGTTATCGTTTTTTGTAAATCTCTGGCTCTGTCGTCTTCCTTTAAAGGCGTATCTGTCTTAGAGATGGGTCGGGTTTTCGGCGTCTCTATTATGTCCCCGTTGTCTTCGTTTGACTTACTGCAACTCGTTTTACTTTCTTTTGGTAGAGTTCCGTTTATCGTAAAAAGAGTGCGTTTAGCGGCCTCAAGTCCTGTCAGGGGTCTCTGGGTATCTAGTGGGATTTCGTCGGGTGTATAATATGTCTCGCTTGTTTGATTAAAGGGAGTTGTATTGGTGTCGAATGAGATATATTTGGAAATATCTTTTTCGGAAAAGGCTTCTATTATCGTTGTTGTACTTTCGTTGTCCGAGTCGTTGGTCTCGTCAAATGTATGGGTAGTGGGCGTGTCGGGTCTCGGTGAATCACTTGGTAGTGCGTTTCCCACGAATGATGGGGTTTCAGTAACTTCGGGCCTTTCGTTTATTTGTGGAAGAGTAGGGATAAATTCCGGGTCTTTTACTACTGGCGAGAGGGTATGAGAGGCTTTCGGGCTTCCTTCTACCTCTTCCGTGAGTTCTATTCCCCTGTTACCTTTTCCTAAACTGGCTATTTCTTCTTGTAATTTCTCCTCGTTGTGCTCCCCTAGTTCTCCCTCTGTTTCTATCTCTATCTCTTCCTCTGTTTCTTCCTCCTCTGTTTCTTCCTCCCCTATGTCTTCCTCTCTTCCTACCTCTGTTTTTTCCTTTACTATCCTGTGCTCGGGGGTTTTCGTTATCTCTGATTGTCCCGGCTCCTTTGCGGGGTCTTCCGACGGGGGTACCTGTTCCTTGTCGGTGTCTAATGTGCTGTCAATTATTTCGCTAGGTGTCCCCTCGTTTGTTCTAGTTGGTTTCTTCTCACTCACATAAATATGTACTATCTCATCGGGGACAACAGTGTTTGACCGCGTTGCCCGTGTAGGCCGAGGTTCGAGTCCGCCCTTAACGGTTTTATCGGATGAACTCATTTATGTCTTTTGTCTTTTAGTTAATTGATTCTACCGCGTTTTACACGAGTTTCGTTTCCTTGAAATTAAATGGCCTATACTCCACGTCTAATTCGTCGATATACGCGGTTCCGCCGGGTGATGTTGATATATTTTACTCCACAAGTTTGTTTAGTTATTCCCGTTCGGAACGCAAAGTACAAGTAACTTATTTGTATTATGCTCTTGAAGATGCTTAATATTTGTGTGATCCACATGGAAAATTATTCATTTCAATTACGGAATCTTCCTGCGCTTAAAACCAAGATTCGGAACGGGTCGTTCCTTCGGGATGGCAAATTTTGTTCACAATTATGTAGAAGTCGTCCCCGCACTCGATTATTTTACTATTTTCGGTAATTTCACTTGCCAATATTGGTTTTTTCCTTAACTCGAAAGAGACCCCTTTTTTGTCCGTGTCGACGAAAAGTTGTGACTGAACCAAATTGTTTGTGGGTGGAGTATAAGTTTCACCGTTCGGAAATTGTTCTCTAATTCCTTGAGCGAGAAGGTCTTGTATTATTTTTTTCCATCCGCCTCGACCCATCGAATAATGTATCTGTTATGTGTTCGTTTCTTAGATTTTGTATGGTAGTTGCGTTCGCGTCTGTAAGTGGTCTATACCTTCCTTGTTTTATCAATATAGTATGTTGTGAACAACCGCACGATATGATAATACGAGGGTTAACTTTATCAAATTGCCGCCCTTCTGGCCCCCAGATCAATTCGAAAAAGGGTAAATTGTGTTTTTTTTTTCTAGTGTGTATACATTTTTCCTTCTATTATCAGTATAGTATGCTGTGAACAACCGCACGATACGATAATATAAAGGTTAATTTCTTCAAATTGCCGCCCTTCTGGTCCCCAGATCAATTTGAGAAAGGGTAAAATGTGTAGTCTTTTCCTAGTGTGTGTGCGTTTTTCCTTCTATTATCAGTATAGTATGCTGTGAACAACCGCACGATACGATAATATAAAGGTTAATTTCTTCAAATTGCCGCCCTTCTGGTCCCCAGATCAATTTGAAAAAGTGTAAAATGTGTAGTCTTTTCCTAGTGTGTGTACGTTTTTCCTTCTATTATCAGTATAGTATGCTGTGAACAACCGCACGATACGATAATATAAAGGTTAATTCCTTCAAATTGCCGCCCTTCTGGTCCCCAGATCAATTTGAGAAAGGGTAAAATGTGTAGTGTATGGTGATTATTCTATTTCCTTTTTATCAATATGCTTCAACCTCAGATGTGTCCGTATGAATAGAGTAAGAAAATATCTTAAATCAATTTGACAAAAGTGAAATGTTTTCTGTACGTGTATTCTTCGAGTTTGTGTAGATAGAATAGCCTTCGCGGATCGTTATCAGGAATATACTTCGGGTGTAAAAATTTTATTTCGTAATTAATGGGTTTAAACAAATATTTAATTTCAATTCTCGCGTTGGTTTTCCAGGTTTGTGAATGTTTCTTGACACGGTTATTTTGTCTCTGTTTTTTTTGTTCCTCTACTCTAATTTTACCCATAAACAAAAGTTTTTATTTATCAAGAAAAATTAATAATTTTCCAATGCTTGAATACTAATGATTGGTTTTTCCTCTTTGGCAAACATTCCTTTGATCCCGGACGAGCCCCCAAAAATTCTGTTACGTCAAAACTGTCGATGATTTTATTTCGCTGAGTTTTTACGCAACTGTTGCCCCGATTCCATTAACACTCTCTGGTCAGAAACGATGAGAATCGATCTTTACCACGCCCGGTATTAATCACGGTAACAACTGCCCATTTTTAAGCCTAACCTTGCGGAAAATTGCTTGGGATAGGGCCCCGGGAATGCCTGTCGTTTCTAAAGTCGTAGGGTGTTTTCTGACTTCCTAATCCCTCCCCTTTCGAATTTACGCTTTCCGGAGAATTTGAAGTAACAACGAATGTTCACTTCGATTTAGCAGGTGATTGATAGGTCTGTTTGACGGTGGATTTACTCCAGGAAAACTTGACGAGTGGGTCAGGAAAAGGTCAAATTAATAAGTTCATGCACTGGAAATGACCCGATAAACGTAGAGAAGAAAAGATAATAATGAGTAAAATAAGATGTATGTCGCTTACGTTTTGACTGCTGGTTTTCGCCGAAATTGGAATAATTCGTAGAACTTTCGATGTTTTCGTTGGTAGAAATTAGGTTTATTTCGAATTAAATATTTCACGAAAAAGGTACAAAATAAATCAAACAATGATTCTCGAACCCGAGGTTCGGACAAAAGTGATGTTTCCTTAACTTTCGGTGAATTAATAAAGTATTGCTCGGCTGGTAATTATTCGACAATGGTTATCAATGGATGATGAAATCAAATGAACACTGGTTGCAAATAATAATCGTAGTCGGACAACAGAATGAACAATAAGTTCGGCGATCGAAAAAAATAGAAATTGAATCGTGATCGAACAAAGACAATTTTGTTCAATGAAAACGTAAACTGGCGAAACGAATGACGACAACGGCGTCGAATCGGATGATGGTAACTGGCCCTGAGCACGAAATTTTTGGGCTTTTTATACCCTTTTCTAGGTTAAAATAAGTTGGAGTAATCCCCTGATCATGTGCGCTTTTTCTTATGCTAGAAGGAAGGTGCATGGGTAAGGGGAAAAAGGGGTGATGCGTGGATAGAAGGGTTTTCTGATTCGTCGATCGGTGTTTCACCGTTGGATAGTCGGGGAGATGGTGTGTGTCTAGGTGCTTGACTCATCATTTCCCTAGGTGAGGGGAGGCGCGTTTAAGGCCCACCGCAAGCCTGTTTTGGCTAGGAATTCGGGGCCAGCGTCGGGCGCTATCCTGTTTGCCGCGATAAAAACCCGCTGCTAGCGTCGTTCCGCCGAAAGTCGTGGCTTTCGTCCATCTCCCCCCAAGCCGTCCCCGTTGCCCCTTTGACATATTGAGCCGCAATTCTTTCATGGGATGGACCGAGCGGTGTTTTTTCTTCCTAACATTATTTCCTTATTATTTTCTTATTATTTACTTATTCTTATAGAGTGCGTTTGAAAAGATACGAATATCTCTAGATGAGAGTAGCTTACACGTGTCGATTCGTTTCAGGAATTACTCCCTTTGTTAACTTAACAATTATTTGGATTGAATATATATATACATATATATATTTATATGTACATATATATCCCGTCCTTTTTCTCGATTAAAATTATAGATTCCCGACAATATTCTGGTCCCACGTTCGTACTCATTAGGTTTTTCCCTTCCTGTATTAACTAACAAAGGGGCTGTTAAATCCTTGTTTCAATTTTCCACATGGGACGAAAATCTTTCGGATCTCAATTACAATCAAATTGGTGTTTAAACAACTGAATTTCTTACTTCAGAAACAATATAAAAGTTATAAGATGAGTATTACTGATTACTTAGATTGTGAACAAAATTTAACTCTCCCGTTGGAAATCGGTAGAGGGGAACGAGGCTCCCTGTGGTGCCGCGCCGGCGATTTTGTCGCCTGGCAACTTGAATGATTTGTTCGAAAGCGTTCTTAAAATTCCCTTTTGAAACTTATTCTACGAGTGTTGGTTACCTTTTTAATATTAACTTATTATTGAGTTCTTATACTCCTATTTATCCTAAATCAAAAAATAATCAGGAATTATTTCTTTGTTTATTCGTAATTGTTTTTAATCTGTCTAGACCTGAGTTGAAAATATTCTTAATTATTGATCTGTCTATATTATTTTTCCTCATCTTCATTTTTGTTTGCAGGCTCCCATAGATTGCCTTTATTGTAATAATCGTTATAAAAACAGGGTGGCAGAAATTCTCTCTCGTGATTTCGAGGAAAAGGGCGCGGTACTTCGTTTCTACCGTGGCGTGACTTTATAATCTCAAGGCCTTGAGGCGCTAGACTCTATGAAACAGAATTATCGATAGCTGGAAACCCCAAGGGTTTTCATAGAGCTGTAGGTAACTGGTCGAAACGACTGGCTTAGGTGGGGATCCGGCCCAGCGGCAGATCACTGCGGGCCCCCAAATGGTTCCCCGGCGATGGTACAGAGGATCTAACGATCCCTGCGATCTCTGAGTGTTTAGTCGATACTCGTACCTGACATGGTCACGAGGTATCTCAAGCGGGTTGGTTTTTTACTCGTCCCTAAAAGGGGCAGCGCTAGCGGTCGTAGACAATTTTTGGCGGCCTTCCTTTTCCACAATTTATCCAGATCTGTTTGACCATACCGTTAGATTTTGACGGTCAGGCTTGACCAGCCTCTTGTGCCTACTGATTATACCGGCTGAGTTCATCAAGTTGATCCTTTGGCAGAAACGAGTTATTTTACTAACTTTCTACTATTTCGGGTTATCTGACCGAATTTTGCCCCTTGCTTTTTATTTTATTTTCTGAGTCCCGTATTAGTGTGAGGAGAAATAATAAAGAAGTTTTATTCGTTACGTTTGACGTAACAGGTTCTATAATTTGCACAGTGCGATCTTACGCCGCTATGGAACACACTCACGAAGCTGTTACCGCGACCTCGTTGCGTACTATCTGGGTAGCTAGTCACGGGTTAAACTTCGGAGGTTTACTAGACCTGCGCGAGCTACGTACTGCGGAGACTCCAAACCGATCTATCTTTGATCGTTCTCGTCAGGAGACTGACTTCCCTTTTTCGTCCGATGGTTTTCAAAAACCACGATCGACCGAGAACATATATCGGCTTCGGGTTGACTCAGCAGCTGCGGGGTGCAGGCTGAGCGGCGCGTGCAGGAATTTGCAAGTCCCGATCACGTCGCAGAGCCCGCGTCCCCGAACCTCTCATCCTTCTCCGCTTATTAATTTCCTGGGGTCATTTTATGCTGAGCGATTTCCGGGAGTCTTGATGCGTGTCGCAAGAGCCCGCGGTGTCATATGACACCCCGGCGCGACCCGCGGCTTGACTCGTGGGAAAGCACTCTAGCCGAGGAAAGTGACGCACCGATACCAGCGAAGTTTCGAGAGACTCGAAACATCGCAAAAATCGGGACGTAACACCCCTCCCCCCTTAAACTAGTCGACGTCCTCGTCGACGTTAATCACAACAACACAGGTACTCAATCCATATCCCATTCCTTATCGCAGGCTAGCGCGTACCACTGTATACACATACACATATATCAATATTATTATATATATATTGTGACGTGGCACGTCACAAGTTCTTCCCGCTGCCTGGCTCGAAGGCCCACCACTCACCTAGGGAATAAACTAGAATTAGGACACAATTTAAGCAACGACAGTAAACATTGTTAACCCCCTTCCCCTGACTGACCCTTATCCTATACCGCCCCGTCAGCCCTCATACTCACCCATCGAAGGCCCCGTCAGCCCTCAGACGCACCCACCGAAGACCCACCGAAGACCCATCGCAGCCACCGAAGACCCATCATAGCCATCGAAGACCATCGAAGACCAACCTGGAGGGAAATTGACCCCCTGCGAAGCCTGATCGACCCCAACAACCTAGACAGCCAAAGAATTGAGACACCGGCAGACCTCTCAAGCACTAACCTGCAAATCGACGACCGTCCAAACATCCAGTCCGACATCGCCAGCCCCGGGAAAAATTTCGACGAGTCGGAGCATCCTTCCCGACTCGTCTGCCAACACTGAGAAACCCGGCGACACCCTCTCGGCTCGAATCGCCAAGTATAAACCGACGAGGTGTGTCGCCTGGGTGAACACTAAAATCGGCACCCGAACTGTCAAGCCTGACGGTTCGCCTACGCGCCGCGGGGATCGCCACCTCCCGGCACCGAGAATTGCTCGGCGATCGATGAGCCAATCGATCCCGAGGGTGCGCGCGCCGAACGTCGCGACGAGTCTTCCGTCGCGACGAAATATTCGCACGGCCGCGCGGCCAATCCCGACGCCGACCGACCGCCAGTCCCTAAATCCACCAATCGAAAACCGACATCCGTACGCTCACTTGCAAGACCGACCCTAAGGTCGGAGAAGAAGCCGGAAGCAGCGAGGCTGTCTTCACTTCGAGCCCAGGCGTGTAAAAGACGAGTGTGTGTGTGATCAGAGCGACAGTTTTAAGAGATTATAAGGACATTTTAAGACGACTCGGCTGTCCCAGTCGAGAGTAAGACTCCTTCCCGGAGAGTATCAACGATAAGCCATTCCCCAGGATACGATTTGGACCAGAACGGAATATTGACGACCCGGAAATCGAGACATATTAACGAGAGGAATATCGGAAGATTTGTAACCGATATAGATTGAGAATTACCAGGTTGCGTGCGTAGCGCATAAGTTTTCCCCCGCCTGCCCCTTTCTCGATTTTTCCCATCTTCCCGACCCCTGAACATTTACCCGTGCCCTCTTTTTTGGTAATTGTAAGCGTTTATTATTGTGAAACTTTTCGACCGTCGAGTACCGGCCGCCACGTGCGCCGACATTTTCGAGTTATCCGAACACGTGCGCGTGAGTGGTGGTATTCGCGGGATTTTTCCGCGTGCGTTCCTTAAAGTTATTATTATTCTTCCCCGTTCCCCGAGACGCATTTTTGCGAGTATTTACCGATCGTCATTATTGTAATTTTGACCAGTTTTTGTGTGTGCAGAGGTAATTTGTCAAGAAGCCCTGGAACAGTGTCCCCGACCTGAGAAGTCTCATCCCCCTCCCCCCCCCCGTTCCTTGCTAGCCGCGTGCCGCGCAAATTTGCCGATTGTCTTTCTTTTTTTTTGTGAGTTACGGTGCTACGCCGAGAAAGTAGCTGGCGCCCAAAAACAACAACTGACAATTTATTTTGTGTTTAATTATTTTTCGAGTTCATTATCTTTTTGAGTTTCTTATTTTTTTTCTTGTCCTGAGTTTCGATTTGAGCCCAATCGAGGTTTTTGTGTAGAGTGTTTCACCGGCCAGCCCCCCTTTTTCCGTGCGACCGACCCAAACCCCCTGCCGTCCCGATACTTATGATAAACATCGTTTTTTTTTTGTATAAGCTCTTTTAAGTTCAGTTCTTTTGATTAGTGCGATTATTATCTGATTTTTCCGTTTCCCCTTTTTTTTGTTTTCTTCGTTTGTTACCTTCGATTACCGCTATTAAGCTCTTTTCTTATTTCTCTCCCCGATTTTCATTAACGTACCCCCCCCCCCCTTTTTTTGTTGTAAGACCCCAACCTCGTTTCTTTTTTTTTTTTCTTTTGTTATTACCTGTTATTTTTGATACGTTGAACTGTTGAAGAATATAATATTTTAGTTTCCTACACAAAAATTCGGAGCGTTATTTCCCCCTTCCCTTCACCCCACATTCCCTAGATCGACCCAGTTTTTGGGAGACTAAGCGAAAAGGTATCATCACAATATATATATATATTGTGATGATACCTTTTCGCGTAGTCTCCCAAAAACTGGGTCGATCTGTGGAGTAAGGGGGGTGAAGGGAAGGGGGAAATAACGTTCCGAAGTTTTGTGTAGGAAACTAAAATATTATATTCTTCAACAGTTCAACGTATCAAAAATAACAGGTAATAACAAAAGAAAAGAAAAAAGAAACGAGGTCGGGGTCTTTCAACAAAAAAAGGGGGTACGTTAATGATAATCGGGGAGAGAAATAAGAAAAGAGCTTAATAGCGGTAATCGAATGTAATAAACGGAGAAAACAAAAAAAAAGGGGAAACGGAAAGATCAAATAATAATCGCAATAATCAAAAGAACTGAACTTAAAAAAGCTTATACAAAAAAAAACGATGTTTATCATAAGTATCGGGACGGCAGGGGGTTGGGGTCGGTCGCACGGAAAAAGGGGGGCTGGCCGGTGAAACACTCTACACAAAAAAAACCTCGATTGGGCTAAATCGAAAAGATAATGACTCGAAAAATAATTAAACTCAAAATAAATTTGTCAGTTGTTTTTGGGCGCCAGCTACTTTCTCGGCGTAGCACCGTAACTCACAGAAAAAAAAAGAAAGACAATCGGCAAATTTGCGCGGCACGCGGCTAGCAAGGAGCGGGGGGGGGGGAGGGGGATGAGACTTCTCAGGTCGGGGACACTGTTCCAGGGCTTCTTGACAAATAACCTCGGCACACACAAAAACTGGTCAAAATTACAATAATGACGATCGGTAAATACTCGCAAAAATGCGTCTCGGGGAACGGGGAAGAATAATAATAACTTTAAGGAACGCACGCGGAAAAATCCCGCGAATACCACCACTCACGCGCACGTGTTCGAATAACTCGAAAATGTCGGCGCACGTGGCGGCCGGTACTCGACGGTCGAAAAAGTCACAAAGAAAAACGCTTACAATTACGAAAAAGAGGGCACGGGTAAATGTTCAGGGGTCGGGAAGATGGGAAAAATCGAGAAAGGGGCAGGCGGGGGAAAACTTATGCGCTACTCACGCAACCTGGTCACTCGTAAAATATCGGTTACAAAACCGTCCGATATTTCGCACAATATTCCTCTCAATATTCTGTCTCGCTTTGCCGGGTCGTCGATATTCCTTCCAATCCAAATCGTGTCCTTGGGCAATGGCTTATTGTTGATACTCTCCGGGAAGGAGTCTTACTCTCGACGGGGACAGCCGAGTCGTCTTAAAATGTCCTTAATACTTTCGCTCTGATCACACACACTCGTCTTTCACACGCCTAGGCTCGAAGTGATGTCAGCCTCGCTGCTTCCGGCTTCTTCTCCGACCTTAGGGTCGGTCTTGCAAGTGAGCGTATGGATGTCGGTTTTTGATTGGCGGATTTCGGGACTGGCTGCGGGTGGGCGTCGGGATTGGCTGCGCGGCCGTGCGAATATTTCGTCGCGACGGAAGACTCGTCGCGACGTTCGGCGCGCGCATCCTCGTCATCGATTTGCCCATCGATCGACGGGCAGTTCTTGGCGTCGAGAGGTGGCGGTTCCAGGCGGCCTGTTGGCGAAGCGTCTCCCTTGACAGATCGCGTGCTGAATTTAGTGTTTACTCGGACGACACACCTCGTCGGTTTACACTCGGCCATCCGAGCCGAGAGGGTGTCGCCGGGTTCTTCAGTGCCTGTGGACGAGTCGGGAAGGATGCTCCGACTCGTCGGAATTTTTCCCGGGGCTGTCGGTGTCGGACTGGTTCTTGGGACGGTCCTCTGGTTTGCAGGTTAGTGCTTGAAAGGTCTGCTGGTGTCTAAATTGTTGGGCTGTTTAGGTTGTTGGGGTCGATCAGGCTTCGCAGGGGGTCAATTTCCCTCCAGGTTGGTCTTCGATGGCTGCGCTGGGTCTTCGGTGGGTGCATCGGAGGGCTGACGGGGCCTTCGATGAGTAAGTATGAGGTCTGACGGGGTGGTAGGGGATGAAGTTCAGTCAGGGGAGGGGGTTAACAATGGTAAAATTCGTTGCTTAGATTATCGTCCTAATTCTTGTTTTTCCCTAGGTGAGTGGTGGGACTCCGAGCCAGGCAGCGGAAGGAAATTGTGACGTGCCACGTCACAATATATATATATATATATACTAGTGGGTTATTGTGGCTCGCGCGCTTCGCGCGCTCGCACCCATTTCTGGACGTAAACACTTGTTATTCCAAATACTTCAAAAGACGGGTTCAATACTTGGATGGGTGACCGCGTCCAAGTACTATCCCCCCCTCGATTCTTGACACGGCGGCGACAGCGGCGAAATCCTTTTATATTATAGAGAGATACATATATAAAAAAAAAGACTCACGCCCTTATTATTCTAAGTCTTTTACCCCCCTCATTATTCCAATCCCCTTATGCTAAATGGACTTAAACCCTTAGAATTCCAAGTCCCTTTAAGCTAAATGGACTTGGGCCCTTATAATTCCAAGGCCCTTTAAGGATGGACTTAGGCTCTTATAATTCCAAGGCCCTTTAAGGATGGACTTAGGCCCTTATAATTCCAAGGCCCTTTAAGGATGGACTTAGGCCCTTATAATTCCAAGGCCCTTTAAGGGAGGGCTTAGGCCCTTTAAGGATGGACTTAGGCCCTTATAATTCCAAGGCCCTTTAAGGATGGACTTAGGCCCTTATAATTCCAAGGCCCTTTAAGGATGGACTTAAGCCCTTATTATTCTACCCCCCCCCCCCCCCCCCCCTCGATTCTTGACACGGCGGCGACGGCGGCGGCGGCGGCGGCGGCGGCGGCGGCGGCGGCGGCGGCGGCGACAGCGGCGAAATCTTTTTATATTATAGAGAGATATTTTTCTTTTTTCACACACTGTCTTCGCCCTGGCGGTAGGCAGGTCAGGCACGACGTCCTCGTCCGTTGCCTTGACGAATGTGGCGAAGGTATGCTGAAACGCCCCGAGGAGTTGCACCACCATCCTCCGCGACGTCCCTTTTTGTTTCGTTCTTGGCGGCGTCCTGTTCACTGTTAACATTATCGCTTTCATCGGATGTGTCGATGTAGGCCGACCCGGAGGGCGATGATGATGTCTCGACGATGTCATCCTCCTCTGATGAGTCGAGCGCAGCTCCGGCGTTGGCCCCCTTGCCAACATTGCTCTCTGCGCCTATTTCCTGCCGCTCTTCTTCGTCGCTGTCAGTATATGCGACTGCCCTTGAGACCTCCTGTGCCGTTTGAATCTGCGTTGCCGGATGAAATGGGTCGAGTTCCGCCAAAATATTATCGGTCTCGGCTTCCTTTTCCTTCGCGGGCGCTGCTGCATCTTCTTCGGACGACTTCCCGATATCCAAATCGATTAGGTCCTGGTGCAACTCGGGCAGTGTCAGTAGCGGCTCCGTTCTTGGGCTATCATCGACGATCCAATCGTCCATCAAATTCTCGACAGCGTCCGGGTCGTTCCACTTCACATAGTCGACCCTGGCACCCGGGACTAGGCACAGCTTTCGAGTCTGAGTACTCGTATTACTTGTTGTTCTTGCTGTCTGTGTGCCCACGGAGACTAGGGACGGCTTGGCGGATCGTCCATATGCTCCGGTTTCCGTTTTTCTGTTTATCACTCTCGTTGATTTGAAGGCGGCCGGTGCGGTTCCCCGCAGGATGCTCTTGTATCCTTTGTGCGCGTACGGCGACGGTGTCACCTGGGGTCGACTTGCGACCGATCGCGTTGCCGCAGGTGTATTCTCCCCGCCCGGAGTCAACGTAGTGACGGCTCTGTGCCTGAAACCATCGGCTGGGACGACGCCGTAACTCCCGAGGGGCGGGCGACAATGAGTCCATTCGCTGCACTCGAGGAACACCCAGCATTGGGGACCTCACAGGGTATCCGGCCGAGGATGATATCCTCGAATATTTTTTGGTACACGACGATACATCCACCAATGTGTCCCGAATATTGTCCGCCTCGAAGTTCAATACTGCACAGCCTACAGCGCATCAAGTCATACTTTTTTGTAGACGGCGGAATCGTGCGTTGCGCGCACGCCCCCACGTCACTGCACCGCCGACTCTCGCGCTTGCAAATTGGGCAACGACCGTTACGCGTGTATGCCATAATTACACGGTGTATTTCTATCACATCCGACATGATTTTTTTTTTAATTTTTTTTTTAAATATATATATAGAACGTCCAACTTATTTCCGACACAATATATTGTTCACTTTCAAATTGAAATTACTCCTGTCGTTTAGCTATGTACGATCGCGGTGTCTTCTCCTGTACTTAGCACTTCCAGTGCGTCTTTGATGGGCGTTCGAGAACTAATGAAGTTGCTCAATCGTCTCGCCGTGTGTCTTGAGGATGGCGACGACTAATCGCTCACTGCCCCCTGGGGGGGAAGGGAACGGCCTGTAGTGTTTAGAGTTTGAGTCCCGCGCTCGAGCAAGGGTAACTCTACCCCGGCGGCCGAGTTGCTGACTCCGCTGGTCCTTATCTCCGGCTCGCTCGACGCCGACGGCGGGACGTTTCGAGGCCAGCTTATTTTTTTGCACAGTCCCATGGTCCCGAGTAATATTTTTCCCCGGCACCAATACAACACTGTACTGGCCACAATTATCGCGTGCATTATAAAACCGTAGAGGAAGAGGGTATGTTGCTGCCATCTCTCTCTTCGGTGCGTGCCTATTGACTGGATCCTTTCTTCTATATCGTAAAGCGACTCACCATTCTCGAGGGGTTTCCAGTCCCTTAAAATACTGAGGTTCGATAATGTACTTTCTTTTGCAAACAAGAGGTCAATTATTGTCTCGGGGCTTTCCTCGAGTACCGGGACGATTATTGTCACGTTTAACGATATCCCCGGACGGTAATAATATTCCTCTTGTCCCCTGTACGCGCGTATTCCTGTTAGAGTTGTGCTGCGCGTCTTGCCGGTGCAATTCGGATTAATGTGTAATATTCCGGCCCCATCGAGATTCATGCGAATTTCAGGTCGGTCAGGGCATGTTATGTGGACAACCTCTGTTTCTGCAAATGAGAATAGCCACCCACCTTGGGCTGGCAAATGACCCCAAAATGGGGTATGTTTGGACCGGAGACGCACGTTGCACCATCGCAGAGCCTCGGCGCTGGGTATTGTCAGCATTTTTATCTCACACTGATCCGAATCCTGAACTGGAATTTCCATTGCGCACAGGTGGTTGCCGTTCATTTTCCTGCACGCACTGAGATACAGGGTATCCACGAGGAAATAGGTCCGGTGATCCTTGGAGACGGCGATATATGGTGCGGCAGGGCTCACATGTGCCGAGCCGGTCTGATTATTTATGCGCTGCGTGACGGGCCATGCGTGCATTCGGTGGAGGTGGTATATCGTTCGATCCAGTAGTGGTACATGTACCACAATCATTACTCGGCCTTGATGATACGTCAGGTCTGTTCGAGTGATGTCAGCTAATGTCTCCGCTCGGAGACGCCGTATCGGGATGGGGAACTCAGAGTTCGCCGCCTCTTTTTGCACCTCCCGCGCAACGGCTATCAGCTGTTCCGTGGTGAGAATCGATGGGTCAAGGCGCTCGCTGCGAGCGGCTGCGATTGCGCGTATGTATTCCTCACATGTTGTTATGTAGCGCTCGATTTTATTTTCCACACGATATGAATAATTAATCATGGATTGGTTGTATCTTGCTTGTGCCCCGTCGCGATCGGAGTGACTTATTTCCTCCTTTATCTTCAGCACTGCATCCTGAAGGACGGACACTCTTTTTGTCTCCGCGAGATGCTTTTGATGAAGATCTTGGAGTTTCGAATTTGTTATATGCATCTGTCTGCCGACCAGGTGCGTGATGTTAGCCTGATCCGCGAACAGTCGATCTATCTCGGTGTTTATGTAATCGGCGTCATCTCCATTCATGGTGCCGAACAAGGATTTGCTTAGCGTGCCAATGATTCCGAACGGTGCCACGCGCTTAATTATGGTTCGCGGCAAGGTCTCGGCTGGCTCGCGCTCAGGCCGTGAATCCTCTGAGATCTTCCGGAGATCCACTGTTAGCTCTCGTGCACGAGAAAACAATTCCCGAAGGGTATCTATTCGCAGGATTTCGTTGCACGATGGGGGCGGAGATGCGCCCTGGCAAACCGGGAACGTCTCAGCCATGTAAGTCTCGTCGGCAGGAAAGTCTTGGAGGAACCGGGCGGTGTCGATGAAGACGGCGATCCTCCAGTCCGCGTGCTGGAGACGAAGAAACGACGTTCGCTCGTAGTACAGTCCTGATGTGCCGTTCATCGGCATCACGTAGTAGGGTAGGTCGGCCAAATCTGGAGCTGCCGTCCGAGCGCGATTCCGCGAAATGCACTATCAGCAGAATAGCAGTGCAAATGCAGCATCAGCAGTACGCCGCCGATGAAGGTCGCGCGCTCGACGGCACGTGTCCCCAAGCGCGAGCCGCTCGCCCCCTGCGAGCGCAGGAAGTCGCGAATGCGCCGTTTGCAGTATTGCAGGCGTTCTTTCAGGTTCACGGTCGAGCGTGATGCGATGCATGTGTATAGGTAATGGATGAGTTTAGCCAACCGGATGAAGCGTTCATACGAGAACCGGATGAAGCATTCATAAGATACCACGGAATCAAACCGTGGGTAAATCTTTTATACGGACCACCTGTCTATACCCGTATCATAAATCTCGCTGAATATCGTGAGAAACTGTATTTGCACGCTCGCGATCACGCGTTATTATAGGTATGAAGAAAAGTGCAAATCAATAAAATTTTGTACATAAGTCTTTATGCTACGGAGCCGTCACATATCACTCAGAAATATAGAATTTAGTCAATCCGTCAGTCAGTCGTAAGACAACCAACGAGAGTACTGCATCACCGATTGATAATGGCAGATTACGCAGTTCGCGCGAGTATTCGCGATTTTTTAAAATTAGTTAAGTTGCACAGTATTCATCTCAGACGCCGCTGCAATGATCAGTGGTGCGAAAAAAAACGTCGAGAAATGAATAAAAAAATACTCATAGAATTTCACAACTGAAGAAAATGACCATCGAACGATGAATACGATACAAAAAAAATGTAGTTATGAATCCCTAAATATGAACATTTTTCAGATGCAGATATCTGTATGAGTCATGACATAACTTGCTTGTCAAACGTCCGAGAAGTTTTCTCAAAAAAGTAGCCGTTCATTATTAATTACCCTATCGATTCGTCTTTGGGTGATCGATGTATTTCATCGGGTGGCCGAGTTGAATCAATGCGCGTCTATTGGTAACAATGAAGTGTATTGCACGTTCCGGCAGCCACTCCTTCCGCCGCTCAACCATCTCCGGTATAAACGAGGATTTTTTAAGGCGATAAATAAATAAAAAATTACTTAAACAATTTCACAACTGAAGGAAATGACCATCGAACGATGAATACGATACAAAAACAATGAAGTTATGAATCCCTAAATATGAAAATTTTTCAGATGCAGATATCTGTATGAGTCATGACATAACTTGCTTGTCAAACGTCCGAGAAGTTTTCTCAAAAAAGTAGCCGTTCATTATTAATTACCCTATCGATTCGTCTTTGGGTGATGGATGTATTTCATCGGGTGGCCGAGTTGTATCAATGCGCGTCTATCGGTAACAATGAAGTGTATTGCACGTTCCGGCAGCCACTCCTTCCGCCGCTCAACCATCTCCGGTATAAACGAGGATTTTTTTAAGGCGATAAATAAATAAATAATTACTTAAACAATTTCACAACTGAAGGAAATGACCATCGAACGATGAATACGATACAAAAACAATGAAGTTATGAATCCCTAAATATGAAAATTTTTCAGATGCAGATATCTGTATGAGTCATGAGATAACTTGCTTGTCAAACGTCCGAGAAATTTTCTCAAAAAAGTAGCCGTTCATTATTAATTACCCTATCGATTCGTCTTTGGGTGATCGATGTATTTCATTGGGTGGCCGAGTTGAATCAATGCGCGTCTTTCGGTAACAATGAAGTGTATTGCACGTTCCGGTAGCCACTCCTTCCGCCGCTCAACCATCTCCGGTATAAACGAGGATTTTTTTAATGCGATAAATAAATAAATAATTACTTAAACAATTTCACAACTGAAGGAAATGACCATCGAACGATGAATACGATACAAAAACAATGAAGTTATGAATCCCTAAATATGAAAATTTTTCAGATGCAGATATCTGTATGAGTCATGAGATAACTTGCTTGTCAAACGTCCGAGAAGTTTTCTCAAAAAAGTAGCCGTTCATTATTAATTACCCTATCGATTCGTCTTTGGGTGATCGATGTATTTCATTGGGTGGCCGAGTTGAATCAATGCGCGTCTTTCGGTAACAATGAAGTGTATTGCACGTTCCGGCAGCCACTCCTTCCCCACAACCATCTACGGTTTAAACGAGGATTTTTTAAGGCGAGAAATAAATCAAAACTTACTCAGAGAATTTCACAACTGAAGGAACTGACCATCGAACGATGAATACGATAAAAACAATGAAGTTATGAATCCCTAAATGTGTCTCGGTGCGGGATTCGAACCCACGTCTCCTGGTGAACGTCGCTTAAATCAGACTTCACTATATTATTCGCTAAACATTCAAAAAGTATACTTTTAACCTGAAAGCAATTTGACTTTTCGGTAAATAATTTAAAAAATATTTTCAAAAAAAAGTCTCGGTGCGGGATTCGAACCACGTCTCCTGGTGAACGCCGATTAAATCAGGCTTCACTATATTATTCGCTAAACATTCAAAAAAGTATACTTTCAACCTCAAAGCAACTTGAATTTTCGGTAAATAATTAAAAAATATTTTCAAAAAAAAGTCTCGGTGTGGAATTCGAACCACGTCTCCTGGTGAACGCCGATTGCTAACCATTCAAAAAAGTATACTTACAACCTCAAAGCAACTTGACTTTTCGGTAAATAATTAAAAAATATAAAAAAAAAAGTCTCGGTGTGGGCTTCGAACCACGTCTCCTGGTGAACGCCGATTAAATCAGGCTTCACTATATTATTCGCTAAACATTCAAAAAAGTATACTTTTAACCTCAAAGCAATTTCACTTTTCGGTAAATAATTTGAAAATATAAAATAAAAAAAGTCTTGGCGCAGGATTCGAACAGCATCTCCTGGCGAACGCCGCTTAAGGCAGTAGTCTGCTTTAGGAGCCGAAAAAAAGCGTTTTTTCAACAATTTTTTTGAAAGGGAAGGAAATGATTGCGGTAAACGAAATTTTGAGACGATAGTATATTATATTCAAGCTTTAAAAAACAATTTTTATTATTACAAATTATTGAAATTTGCCAAAGTTGTAACGATTTTTCTGGGGCGCCTGGAGTGTGCACTCGTAAATCGGTGCCGGTGATGGAGGTCGTGCGATGCATCTGAAACAGTGGAACCAAATTTTTTTTTAGTTTTTATAAGTTCCTTTTCTATATGAACTAAAAAAATACCGAAGAAATGACGAAATTTCAAATTTTTTCGAAGTTTAAAAAAAAATATTCACTTTTTTGAAAAAAAAAAATTCACTTTAAGTTGCAAAACAAGTAATTTAAATAGTACTTTTGTCCAACTTTTTTAGTTCAAATAGAAGATAATTCAATACTGAAGCTAGATGACTTTGGTTTTTTTCGATCGGACATATATTGTTTTTACTATCGCCGGCACCGTTTTCCAAAACTTGTGAAAATGAAAACTCGAGAAAACGGGCTGTAAAGTTTTCGGTCCAAAAAAATGTAAGTTTTTGGATACTTACACTAATTAGATGTTAATCGGCTATCCCCGGGCCATACAATAATCCTTCCTCTTCTTCAAAAAACTCGTTTTGGCGGAGGCTTTCCGATCTTCGAGCTGTACGAGCCTCCTTGCTGGAAAGTGATGCGCGCCGGTTCTCCCGCGTTATGCGCTCAGCATCGACGGTGTCAGCAAAATTTTTGCATTGCTGCCCGATGACAATATCGAGGAGCTGCATGGTAGAAAGCACAGCTGAATAACCTTCGTTGAAAATGCCTGTAGCCATATTTGCTGCTATTTCGACGATTTTATAGCCGGAATTTACGTGTTTCGGATTTAGGCGCCACACAATCGAATTGAACGATTCGTTCGAATTTTGAGTGTGTCCGCCTAAGCACCGCGTCAATAAATCGTCATTTGAAAGATCATCGTAAATTGGACGAATGTGCTTCTCTACATTATCATTAATTAATCTTGCCGGGTGTTTGAAAGATGCCAGATTATTCGCCGCTTTAGCCTTGCGCCATTCGCACCAACTCTCCGGGCCTTCTGGACAATTTTTATGCCGAGGATTTTTATCGGTGGAACAATAATGGTCTAATGTTGCCATAATAGCTCTCTTCATACCTTCAACTGAGTTCACGTTTCGACGAATTGCCAGACCGTAGTAAATCGTCAATTTCTTGATGAGACTCTCCGTTAGCCCGTTCTTTCCTCCAAGTTTCTCGGTTTTTCTTTTATTCCGTAAACGAGTACCCATACGCTTTTGCACGTGTCCAACACACTCATTTTTCGTCACTGTGCACTCGTCCCCGTAAAGATTGCTATTTAAGATTCCAGTAAAAGTTTTGGAGTCGCCATCGCCGATATAATTACTGTACATAACTCCGAATTTCTCGACGGATCTCGAAAACATCTCTGTTATGGAATCTACCTCCATCTTCCCAGACGAACCTGTATGATTTGAGGAGCATGAGTCTTTATGATCCTCATACCACTCCTCAAATGCATCTTCATCCAAACTATTTTTATGTATGGTACACGAATGACAATAACCACTTTTTACAATCAGATCGATTACTTTGCCACTGTAGTATCCGATGAGCGTTGTTACACCGTACAAAGAAGTATAACCGCGCTTTTTCCACGATCCATCGCCCGAAACCTTCAAATGATTCGCAGGTCTTCCATGTTCAACGTTTTTTTCTTTCTCTTCCGTGACGGCTTTTTCGCAGGTACTCTCGAACAGTGTCTTCGACGCTGCGTACAAATGCTCAACGATTTGTTGATAAGTAGATTTTGCAAAACCTGCAGAAATATCCATAAGGCCGCAGAATACGTTTATCCCTTCTCGTCCGATACCAAGAAGCATCATAACAAAAACAATCCGTCTGTTGATTTCGTAGCCGGTATTTATAAATGGTCCTGACTGGATTTCGCGTCGACCACACCTACACTGAACAACAATTTTAAATCCTAGGCCTCGATGACCGCTTTCTGCAAACGTTAATTTTTGTTTGCATGATCTGCAAATTGCGATTTCCGAAAGAGCGAGAAACACCGATATGAATTCAATAATGCGGTAGCAGTGCGATGAATGAATAATGATATCATCGCTGCTTGCTGCCTTCAACTTTTGCTCACTGCGACTCGTGTGTAAGTCTCCGTCGTCCGATGATACACTGGTAAAACGATTGCCGTGAAATTTTCGCTTTCGCGGTTCCGCAGCACGCTGTCTTTTACATCGATCACCTTTCGGGTAGCTTGACATTTCGATGTGCGCTCGGCAAAATCAAAAATGAAACTGAAAGCTGACGCTACAAATAGCAGTGTAGAAGCCGATTCCGAGAGCTATAGTTTACCGTTATATTGTATACCGTTATCCCAACAACTACTCAACACAGACCTTCTAGAACCTCCAAATAATATTTCAAAGGACCGTTCAATGCTTTCAGGTATATACGAGTATAGTCAAACAATAGAATACACGAAGGGGTGGAGCGCGCGCGCTCGGGTCTGCCCGAGCATTCGCACCTGCTCGACGCTCGGCCACTAAAACTGATCTAGCTTCGAAAACATGTCAAATTGGCCTCTAAAATTTTTAACACATATTCTTGGATAGTTTTGGAATAGATTTAAGACAAAAACGAAAAATCGATTTTTTGAAGCCTGTAAAGCAGACTACTGCCTTAAATCAGACTTCACCATATTATACGCGCTAAACATAAAACTGTTTCTAAAATTTCTCGCAAATTATTTTCAAAATTTTTTTCGAAAATTTTTTCGGACGTCCGGACGAACGAACGGACGATCGATGAGAAAAATAGTTTGATGAGAAAAATTCTTTGATGAGAAAAATTCTTTGACGAGAAAAATTCTTTGATGAGAAAAATTCTTTGACGAGAAAAATTCCTGTCGAGAAAAATTCTTTGATGAGAAAAATTCTTGTCGAGAAAAATTCTTTGATGAGAAAAATACTTTGATGAGAAAAATTCTTTGATGAGAAAAACAGTGATGAGAAATCTTTCACATCAAAGAATTTTTCTCATCAAGGAATTTTTCCCATCAAAGAATTTTTTCATCAAACCATTTTTCTCATAAGACTATTTTTCTCATCAAACTATTTTTCTCATCAAAGAATTTTTCTCATCAAAGTATTTTTCTCATCAAAATATTTTTCTCATCAAAGTATTTTTCTCATCAAAGTATTTTTCTCATCAAAGTATTTTTCTCATCAAAGTATTTTTCTCATCAAAGTATTTTTCTCATCAAAGTATTTTTCTCATCAAAGTATTTTTCTCATCAAAGTATTTTTCTCATCAAAGTATTTTTCTCATCAAAGTATTTTTCTCATCAAAGTATTTTTCTCATCAAAGTATTTTTCTCATCAAAGTATTTTTCTCATCAAAGTATTTTTCTCATCAAAGTATTTTTCTCATCAAAGTATTTTTCTCATCAAAGTATTTTTCTCATCAAAGTATTTTTCTCATCAAAGAACTTTTCTCCCAATGAATCTTTCTCGACAAAAATTTTTCTCGTCAAAGAATTTTTCTCATCAAACTATGTTTCTCGTTCGTTCGTTCGTTCGTTCGTTCGTTCGTTCGTTCGTTCGTTCGTTCGTTCGTTCGTTCGTTCGTTCGTTCGTTCGTTCGTTCGTTCGTTCGTTCGTTCGTTCGTTCGTTCGTTCGTTCGTTCGTTCGTTCGTTCGTTCGTTCGTTCGTTCGTTCGTTCGTTCGTTCGTTCGTTCGTTCGTTCGTTCGTTCGTTCGTTCGTTCGTTCGTTCGTTCGTTCGTTCGTTCGTTCGTTCGTTCGTTCGTTCGTTCGTTCGTTCGTTCGTTCGTTCGTTCGTTCGTTCGTTCGTTCGTTCGTTCGTTCGTTCGTTCGTTCGTTCGTTCGTTCGTTCGTTCGTTCGTTCGTTCGTTCGTTCGTTCGTTCGTTCGTTCGTTCGTTCGTTCGTTCGTTCGTTCGTTCGTTCGTTCGTTCGTTCGTTCGTTCGTTCGTTCGTTCGTTCGTTCGTTCGTTCGTTCGTTCGTTCGTTCGTTCGTTCGTTCGTTCGTTCGTTCGTTCGTTCGTTCGTTCGTTCGTTCGTTCGTTCGTTCGTTCGTTCGTTCGTTCGTTCGTTCGTTCGTTCGTTCGTTCGTTCGTTCGTTCGTTCGTTCGTTCGTTCGTTCGTTCGTTCGTTCGTTCGTTCGTTCGTTCGTTCGTTCGTTCGTTCGTTCGTTCGTTCGTTCGTTCGTTCGTTCGTTCGTTCGTTCGTTCGTTCGTTCGTTCGTTCGTTCGTTCGTTCGTTCGTTCGTTCGTTCGTTCGTTCGTTCGTTCGTTCGTTCGTTCGTTCGTTCGTTCGTTCGTTCGTTCGTTCGTTCGTTCGTTCGTTCGTTCGTTCGTTCGTTCGTTCGTTCGTTCGTTCGTTCGTTCGTTCGTTCGTTCGTTCGTTCGTTCGTTCGTTCGTTCGTTCGTTCGTTCGTTCGTTCGTTCGTTCGTTCGTTCGTTCGTTCGTTCGTTCGTTCGTTCGTTCGTTCGTTCGTTCGTTCGTTCGTTCGTTCGTTCGTTCGTTCGTTCGTTCGTTCGTTCGTTCGTTCGTTCGTTCGTTCGTTCGTTCGTTCGTTCGTTCGTTCGTTCGTTCGTTCGTTCGTTCGTTCGTTCGTTCGTTCGTTCGTTCGTTCGTTCGTTCGTTCGTTCGTTCGTTCGTTCGTTCGTTCGTTCGTTCGTTCGTTCGTTCGTTCGTTCGTTCGTTCGTTCGTTCGTTCGTTCGTTCGTTCGTTCGTTCGTTCGTTCGTTCGTTCGTTCGTTCGTTCGTTCGTTCGTTCGTTCGTTCGTTCGTTCGTTCGTTCGTTCGTTCGTTCGTTCGTTCGTTCGTTCGTTCGTTCGTTCGTTCGTTCGTTCGTTCGTTCGTTCGTTCGTTCGTTCGTTCGTTCGTTCGTTCGTTCGTTCGTTCGTTCGTTCGTTCGTTCGTTCGTTCGTTCGTTCGTTCGTTCGTTCGTTCGTTCGTTCGTTCGTTCGTTCGTTCGTTCGTTCGTTCGTTCGTTCGTTCGTTCGTTCGTTCGTTCGTTCGTTCGTTCGTTCGTTCGTTCGTTCGTTCGTTCGTTCGTTCGTTCGTTCGTTCGTTCGTTCGTTCGTTCGTTCGTTCGTTCGTTCGTTCGTTCGTTCGTTCGTTCGTTCGTTCGTTCGTTCGTTCGTTCGTTCGTTCGTTCGTTCGTTCGTTCGTTCGTTCGTTCGTTCGTTCGTTCGTTCGTTCGTTCGTTCGTTCGTTCGTTCGTTCGTTCGTTCGTTCGTTCGTTCGTTCGTTCGTTCGTTCGTTCGTTCGTTCGTTCGTTCGTTCGTTCGTTCGTTCGTTCGTTCGTTCGTTCGTTCGTTCGTTCGTTCGTTCGTTCGTTCGTTCGTTCGTTCGTTCGTTCGTTCGTTCGTTCGTTCGTTCGTTCGTTCGTTCGTTCGTTCGTTCGTTCGTTCGTTCGTTCGTTCGTTCGTTCGTTCGTTCGTTCGTTCGTTCGTTCGTTCGTTCGTTCGTTCGTTCGTTCGTTCGTTCGTTCGTTCGTTCGTTCGTTCGTTCGTTCGTTCGTTCGTTCGTTCGTTCGTTCGTTCGTTCGTTCGTTCGTTCGTTCGTTCGTTCGTTCGTTCGTTCGTTCGTTCGTTCGTTCGTTCGTTCGTTCGTTCGTTCGTTCGTTCGTTCGTTCGTTCGTTCGTTCGTTCGTTCGTTCGTTCGTTCGTTCGTTCGTTCGTTCGTTCGTTCGTTCGTTCGTTCGTTCGTTCGTTCGTTCGTTCGTTCGTTCGTTCGTTCGTTCGTTCGTTCGTTCGTTCGTTCGTTCGTTCGTTCGTTCGTTCGTTCGTTCGTTCGTTCGTTCGTTCGTTCGTTCGTTCGTTCGTTCGTTCGTTCGTTCGTTCGTTCGTTCGTTCGTTCGTTCGTTCGTTCGTTCGTTCGTTCGTTCGTTCGTTCGTTCGTTCGTTCGTTCGTTCGTTCGTTCGTTCGTTCGTTCGTTCGTTCGTTCGTTCGTTCGTTCGTTCGTTCGTTCGTTCGTTCGTTCGTTCGTTCGTTCGTTCGTTCGTTCGTTCGTTCGTTCGTTCGTTCGTTCGTTCGTTCGTTCGTTCGTTCGTTCGTTCGTTCGTTCGTTCGTTCGTTCGTTCGTTCGTTCGTTCGTTCGTTCGTTCGTTCGTTCGTTCGTTCGTTCGTTCGTTCGTTCGTTCGTTCGTTCGTTCGTTCGTTCGTTCGTTCGTTCGTTCGTTCGTTCGTTCGTTCGTTCGTTCGTTCGTTCGTTCGTTCGTTCGTTCGTTCGTTCGTTCGTTCGTTCGTTCGTTCGTTCGTTCGTTCGTTCGTTCGTTCGTTCGTTCGTTCGTTCGTTCGTTCGTTCGTTCGTTCGTTCGTTCGTTCGTTCGTTCGTTCGTTCGTTCGTTCGTTCGTTCGTTCGTTCGTTCGTTCGTTCGTTCGTTCGTTCGTTCGTTCGTTCGTTCGTTCGTTCGTTCGTTCGTTCGTTCGTTCGTTCGTTCGTTCGTTCGTTCGTTCGTTCGTTCGTTCGTTCGTTCGTTCGTTCGTTCGTTCGTTCGTTCGTTCGTTCGTTCGTTCGTTCGTTCGTTCGTTCGTTCGTTCGTTCGTTCGTTCGTTCGTTCGTTCGTTCGTTCGTTCGTTCGTTCGTTCGTTCGTTCGTTCGTTCGTTCGTTCGTTCGTTCGTTCGTTCGTTCGTTCGTTCGTTCGTTCGTTCGTTCGTTCGTTCGTTCGTTCGTTCGTTCGTTCGTTCGTTCGTTCGTTCGTTCGTTCGTTCGTTCGTTCGTTCGTTCGTTCGTTCGTTCGTTCGTTCGTTCGTTCGTTCGTTCGTTCGTTCGTTCGTTCGTTCGTTCGTTCGTTCGTTCGTTCGTTCGTTCGTTCGTTCGTTCGTTCGTTCGTTCGTTCGTTCGTTCGTTCGTTCGTTCGCTCGCTCGCTCGCTGCGTCGCCTCGTGGAACGTGCAATACAGTTCATTGTTACCGATAAACGCGCATTGATTCAACTCGGGCACCCGATGAAATACATCGATCACCCAAAGACGAATCGATAGGGTAATTAACAATAAACGGCTACTTTTTTGAGAAAACCTCTCGGGCATTTGACAAGCAAGTTATGTCATGACTCATACAGATATCTGCATCTGAAAAATTTTCATATTTAGGGACTAATAACTGCATTGTTTTTTATCGTATTCATCGTTCGATGGTAATTTCCTTCAGTTGTGAAATTCTCTGAGTAAGTTTTGATTTATTTCTCGCCTTAAAAAATCCTCGTTTAAACCGGAGATGGTTGTGTGGAAGGAGTGGCTACCGGAACGTGCAATACACTTCATTGTTACCGAAAGACGCGCATTGTTTCAACTCGGCCACCCGATGAAATACATCTATAACCCAAAGACGAATCCATAGGGTAATTAATAATGATCGGCAAATTTTTTGAGAAAACCTCTCGGACGTTTGACAAGCAAGCTATGTCATGATACATAACGCGGCACGAGGTCGAATCCCGCACCGAGACATTTTTTCAAAAATATTTTATGTATAACTAATTTTGAATATGCAGTGAGAGGCTATCGGGGATATTACCCAGATAATAAGACAACGCGATACACTATGTATTTACCGCAGTGCTTGACTTTCTTTGGAGCGAAAGAACAATACGTGGATGCGTATCACACATTATTCTTCGGCACTATTATTCACTTTCTCAACCAGGGTAATTGTATTTCACGCACCGCTTACCCTAATGGCTATTGTCTATTTGCATTTGAACTAACTCCCGATCTTTCGGCAAATAATAATACTCATTGGAATTTGGTGAAACACGGCACGACATCTCACCGGATGCTTCATTACAAATTTGGAAGAAGACGACGAGGTACCGTCATTCCATAACCTACCGACGGGTAATACACGCTGCATATATCACGGACTGCTGCGCAAAAACCACACATACAAATGCGCCCTAGGCAATGTGGCAAAGATCAAAGCGTGGCTGTGTCATAGTGATCGCTTCGATTCTTTGTGGGAATATCGTACCACTACTAGCTGGAGGGTCGGGTTGACAGAGTGCGCCAACGAAGACAAAAAACCCTCGACTGTTGCTGCCCATTGTTATGAACAGCCTTCAAATTCTGCAGTCTCTCCGGAACATAAAGTATCATACAGTGGGCGTGTACCCTGCAGATCGTATCCCGAAGGTGTGGACGAAACCGACAGCCATCGTTGTTAATACCGATGGACACAAGCTGCCAGGGGCCCACTGGGTCGCCATGTAAGTCGATCGAAATTGTCATGGATGGTTCTTCGACAGCTACGGACTCCCACCGATCATTCCAGAGCATCTAACGCGTCTCCGAAGAAACTGCAAACTCTTCCGATACAACGCTATTCAACTTCAAGGTCCGGATTCGCAGTGTTGCGGACAGTATTGCATTATGTTTCTTCATTATATGTGTACTGGCCTCGGCATTGATAAGTTTAGAAGTGTATTTTCAGATGACTTGTCGAGAAATGATAGAATAGTATATGATTATTATAATGCATTCGTCAATAATCGTGACAAATTTAAGTCGCCGGGTAAAACTTTCAGTACGGACGCTGTCATAGGTGGCAGCTACAAAATAAATAGCTTCAGTGATAAGTGTTTGCGTTGTATACAGAGCTGTTGGCCCCGTGCTCGGGTATTGTGAATATTATGCTTATCAAATAAAAAATTAATAAAAATTCCTTTTACTATCTCCTCTGTTTTCCTATCCCTCATAAAAAAAAAAGTTGATTTCAGCAGATATTATATTTCTTCTTGGAATCATCTCTCTACCTCGACATCGCAACAGTCATACGTGAGCAGAGGCCTTTTGGAGCTGCTAAAAAGCTAATGTCAGCATATTTTATATTTCTTCCTGGAATCACAAAAACCGCGCGTGACCAGAGACCTTTTCGAGCTGCTAAGAAAGCTGATTTCAGCAGATATTATATTTCTTCTTCGAATCGGCTCTTTATCCCTATGTGACAAAGGCTGCACGTAGTCAGAGACATTTTCGAGCTGATTTCAGCAGATATTATATTTCGTTTTGGATTCGGTATGGCGTGGAGGAAGCGCTATGAGTCACGAATTACTTGTGGAGGGGGAGACGCTGACAGAATATTCATATTGTCCTCTTGCGAGCAGACATCAGTCGTGGTCGAATGGTAGACGCAATCTCCATCTGACTCCGTTGCCGTTAATGCAAAGGAAACGAATCGAGCTAAAAGTGCGCATAGAAAGACACTTGCACGATATTGCAAAATTAGAATCAGTGATACGTGCGAGATCAGAGTTTCGACGTGTAATACGACGGCGAGAAGAACTCAATCTCCATAATGGATCTTACGCAAATCAACAAAGTGGGCATGCTTGCGTCGTTTCTGCCAATCAAAAAACTATTCGAGTTGGCTCTCGAGAGAAACTACGGCGTCACTGACATAAGGTGTGTAAAAACATCATTCGGCCCGAGGATTACCATCGACATTGAGGAATCATTTACTTGCTACCTCCCAGCGAGATTCGCCAAGGTCTTCGAGGATGACACCGATCTTCTGCAGCAGATGACAACTGCTGCGCATGAGAAAAATCTACTCATGCAATACTACGGGACAAGATATAATAATCTAGAATTCAAGCCCGTCAACCGAGCTGAGGGCTCATAGTTATGATGGGGTGATGTGGTCTGCCTGGTTCGTACGAGTTGGATCATTCAGCAGCAGCGGGAGAAGAAGAAGAAGACATCGCTCTGACTAACGGCAACAACATCCATTGTAGTTAAAATGTTATCGTGCTTGGTCCATGTACAAATAAATAACAGGTTATCGATAAAAAATTGATTTTATTTTTATAATCAGCAAAATATACCCTGCATAATCATAATGACATCGCCAACAATTTCCGTTTCCACCATAATGTCAAATTCATCGCTGGTGAAAAAAGAGAGACTTTTGGGTCTTTCTCTCTCTCTCTCTCTCTCTCGTCCTCAATTCGTTTCTTAAACTCCTTAAATTCAACGATTCAATGTCGTTCGTTATAGTTGCCATCGCTGCAATTGCTGAATCAGCAAAACAGCTCGCTGCATCTATCTCACGGGTAGTTAATATTCTCAAAGACAGGTTCAAGGTGACACATACCCACACCACCCTCCCCACCCTAACTGTTTAAAATTTGCACGTGCAATCTTGCTGACGGCTGCTACTCTGTTACAACGGCTTCAACGCTCTAATGCCCAGTCCTCTGCCGCCTGTTGAGAGCGTAAAACGTGTCCGGGGATCTCTTCGACAATATGCGTTGGACACATCGAGTGTTTGATATGCCCGGTACGGATCTGGTGTTTGATATTCTGTATTTAAAAGATAAGCATGGACAATTATTGCCGAAAGAGGTGGCCATGGGTTCGGTGGATAAACCGCGACGCCGAATGTTGTGGGTCGTCGCGCCTCCTTATCACGCCGACGTATTGCCATCATCGATACGGGGAATAAACAATTGTCTGACTACTCGCGTCCATGGTATACACTGGTACGTGGACGGCATCACGCTTGCTGATTTGTATCAGGAATTATACGAAGTTGTGGAGGGCGTTGACGAGGAATCTCGACTGTATGCGGTAGGCGAACATACTGTACAAATCTTAGAACAGGCCACAGGGCGCAAAATCATAAATCTGGCCGGAGACGAGGATTGTCCATCACTCCATGATCCGCCGCCGAAGACAGCAGAAGTGTGCTCATGGCATAGTCACCTACAGACAGAATCCAGAGGGGCCCAGTGTGCTCTACGGAACGTTAAAAAACTCCAGCGCTACCTTAACGCGTTTCCCTTTGAAGATCTCATTAATTCATAAAGTGAATAAACGTTAAGAAACACCGGTGTTACCCTTCTTCTTCTCGTTAATCCGTAAAGTGAATTATGTATTTGAAAAAATTGGGGAAACTCAATGACACAGGCTGCGTACCGTCCCGCCTACAATATAAAATGATTGCGGAACTGGATCTTCAGAAGATATATAAAATCTCAAGAATGAGGTTAGTCAATACCAAACACGGGAGACAAGTGATTGCCGATATCGAAAGGGATTTCAGTGTTTTCCTGCCTCTAAGGGTTAGTTTTTTCCTGAACTATTATGACGAATTGTTCGACGAAATGGCAGAGCATTGTGAAAAAAAGGGTCTAGGGTTACGATATTTAGGCTCCGTATATAATCGTATTGAATTCATCGATCTAAATGAAACCTAGTTTTAAGAAATATGTAACTATGGACATAATAATAAAAACACCAGTGGTGCACTACGGCGATACCTCACACGCACACATTCCCACTCTCACACCCACATACCTCCACACATTCAGTGCTGGAAGGGGTGGGTGGGGGTCGCCATAGTGCACCGCATACTACTATTATGGTATGTCAATATTCCTCTCATTCACGACTTTTATGATTTGTGATTATTCTTATTGATTCATATACACATTCATATATGGATTAGACACTGAACCATTTGCTGGATAAGGTTGTGGTTTCTGTTAACACGACCGTCGGTATTAATCTTAATTTATTATATATGTCCCTCAATATTTTTTCTTTAATACCTAATCTACAGCCACTTTGAGTTTATCAGTGTGTTTCCGAATTAATTTCCCGGTTTCGGTTTCCAGGACAGCGTTCTTCCGGTCCGACAACTCGATTATGGGCAAAGGTCCCACCCAGCGGCTATCGAATTTATTCGTTCGAATTTCCTTTTCTACATAGGCCTGGTCCCCTACTCTTCCGCCGAACGGTTGGACTATTCGATCTTAGTAAGTTTTTGAACGCGCCTTGGCTTGGTTCAGATTTTCTCCCGCGATCTCCCGAATCTCCGATAGGCGTGTAAGGGACAACACCACTGTGACGGCTTCAAAAAATCGATTTTTTGAAAACCATCTAGAAAAATCTAAAATACATTTAAGAATAGAATGCCGTTGGTCCCAGGTCGAAAAAATAATTATTTTCGGAGATATCAAATATTTTGTGGAGCGGTGCAGCGCTCCGTGACGCTCGGGGTTCCGCGCCGCCTCAGCCAGGTGCGCATCTCAACCGGTCGGCAGGTATACCCTATAGTCCTGTGAGTCATTTCCAGGTATTCTTTTGCCTCCCTTCACAAAAGCCGACTATTGTTATAAATATAGTTTCGAAAAAAGATATAGGTGGCGATAGTTGAAAAATTGTCAAGGCAGATATAGGGATAGCGTCATAGCGTCAGTTTACGAATAGAAACCACGCTATTCGCACCTAAACGCTCCGAATCGTTTCGTTTATAAATATCGAACGCTCAGAATTATTCTTTGCACATCGAAATGAACAACGAGAAAGTGTACGCGGGGGAAAAAGGGTACGAAACGGAGCTATCCGACGAAGAGTCGATCGAAAATTTCGAATCGAAAACCTCCGAACCGTTATAGCTCTGAAAATAGTTCTGCAGAGAATGTGAGCACGTCGGCGAAAAAGTTAAAATCGTCGGACGATTTAGAGGTCGGTGTTACTAACGATTTTTGTTATCGTATAGTACACCTCTTCAATGCATTGAACATTATATCGACGTTAGTGAAGTACAAAGTGTGTGATCGCGATATAAAGTTTACTGAAAAAAGTTTGCGCGGACTCGGATTCAAAATCAAGGTCGATTGCGGCCATTGTAAAAAAGTGCAAATCAATTCGTGTCCTATGATTGACAATGCATACGAAATAAATCGTCAGATCGTATTCAGCATGCGTCTTCTTGGCGTCGGTTTGAATGGCCTGATGAAGTTTTGTGCATTTATGGACCTACCGCGCCCCATATTTCAATCTTTCTACGATCGAATCGTAAATTCGATTTCGATTGCCACTCAAGCTGTGAGCGCAGTGAGCAAACAAAAGGCTGCACTTGAAGAGAAGAGAATTTCGTTGGAAAATGGGATGGAGGACGGAATTATCGTTTCAGGCGACGGATTGTGGCGAAAGCCCGGTTTCAGTTCGCTATTCGGCATAACATCGCTTATCGGCTGGTACACTAAAAAAGTGATCGACGTTATGGTGAAATCGAAATATTGCAAAGCTTGCCAGCATTGGGAAGCAAAAGAAAGCACCGCGGAGTACTGGGAATGGAAAAGTACCCACGACGATGAGTGCCAGGCGAACCATAGCGGCTCCTCCGGAAAAATGGAAGTCGACTCAGCTGTCGAAATGTTCCAACGTTTGAAGAGCTCTATGGCATAAAATATAAATATTATATTGGTGACGGCGATTCTAAAACGTTTCTGGGCATATCGAATAGCAATCCATACGACGGTTTCGAGATAAAAAAAAGAGTGCATCGATCATGTCCAAAAACGTATGGGGACGCGCCTCCGCGAAATCGTGAAAAAACAAAAAGGATTGTCTGGCAGAGGAAAGCTCACTGGAAAATTGATCGACGAGTTGAGCACATATTACGGCTTGGCTATGCGGAGGAACAGCGATGATGTTAAAAAAATGAGGAAGGAAATTTGGGCAACTATCAAGCATAAAATATCCACAGATAGTGAGCCACAACATGACGATTGCCCAAAGAGAGCCGAGTCGTGGTGTTCGTGGCAGCGAGCGGTCGCAAGCGGTAATATTTCTGAATATCGCCATAAGCCGCCTCTTCCTAAGGTAGTATTGAAGGCAATTACGCCAGTGTATGAAAATTTGAACAGAGACGATTTGCTGCAGCGTTGTTTGGGCGGCTTTACGCAAAACAATAACGAAAGCTACAACAAATCAGTTTGGGCAATAGCCCCCAAGTGTCAGTCCGGGGGCAAAAAAATCATCGATATTGCCGCTGATATCGCGGTATTATTATTCAACGATGGCCTGAGAAGCCTCATGAAAGTTATGGAGACGTTGGGGGTAACCATCGGCCCAAATTGTTTCAATTTTTGCGTTGAAACCGACGCAGCGCGGATCGAGCAGGCGGAGCGCTCGCTCACGGATGCTGCAAAAGAGGCAAGAAAAGCCTCTACAAGTTTGAGAAAAGATGCTGGGGATCTTGATTTGCTTCTTGAAGGCCAGCTATATGGTGCCGGAATCGCAGATTAGGTAAAATTTTTTTTTTCCAATTTATCACATAAATTAACAAACTTCAAACTTTGAACGCGTTTTTCTCAAAACCACTTTTTTGAGTGCGGCACGCAGCAGAACTCGAGCAATTTTTATCCGATCGACTTCAAATTTGGACTGCATCAATAAAACTAGATTATCTAAAGAAGTACATAGGATTTTTTCGATATCTCAATAAAAAAAAAAATTATAGCCTTTTTTCGACGAGAAATTTTGCTCGAAAATCGACCTTAAATTTCGAAAGCATGTCTATTTTTTAAAAATCAATATTTTTTAAAATCCCTATGTACTTCTCTTGAAAATATCATAGTATTAACGAAAACACTCGCTATTTTTTTTCAGATCGACTTTGAAGACAGTTCTGCTGCGTGCCGCGGATCACTGCAGAGGCAACAGCACCTGACGCGGGAGCTTCTCCAGCGCCACCATGAGGCGTGAAAAATTTAAAAAAAATTTTATGTATCTTTAATAAACAACAAACAAAAGAAATTTTTTTTTTGGAATATCTCTTTTTTTTCCACAAAAAAAAATGCGTGAAAAACGGCAAAAAAACAGGGGGTCACAGTGGTGTTGTCCCTTAATTAATTCGGATAGGAAGGAATTGTAGGTTGGAAGTTTTTCATCTGTAGGAAATTGACTTGGCATGTGAGCCAATTTTCCATAGACGAGTTCGAAAGGGGTGAATTTTGTTCCTTCGTGGACGCTCGTGTTATACGCGAATTCGGCGAAAGGCAACAGTCGATCCCAATCATCGTATTTCTCGGCGTAATGTTTGACGTATTCCGTCAGCACGATATGACTTCTCTCGAGAGCGCAATTCGTCTGGGGGCGATAGCCGGAAGTGGTTTCTTGTTTTACTTTGAATATTTTTGATAGTTCGCGAAGCAGATTACTCGTGAACGCTGCACCCCGGTCGGTTAATACCGCTCGTGGGGCGCCGAACTGATTAAATAATCGTCTCGCTATCGCCTCGGCTATTGTGGTTGCTTTTAGATCGGGTATTGGCTCGGCCAAGCAATATTTCGACAGATTATCCTGCATAGTGAGGATATGTCGGTTGCCACGTGGTGTGGTCGGAAGGGGCCCTACCGTATCCAATGATACTTTGTCGGACGTGTCGACGGGCGTATCAGTGATTAGCATGGGCTCTCGCGTTTTGACACGAACAAGTTTCTGTTCTTGGCAGCTTTTACAGCGTCGGATAAAATCTTGTACCTCATTTTTTAGGTGAGGCCAATAAAATCGTTCCCGAATTTTTCGGTACGTCTTAGTGACTCCTTTATGGCCTCCGGCAAGGCTTTCGTGGTACTCGGCAATAATTTCATTTCGGTTTTCCGGTGCAGGTACTACGATTTTTCCGTAGCACATGGCGATGGAGATATGGTCGCCCGAAAACAATTTTTGGAGACGTAGCAGCAATTCGTCCTTGGGTAACACGTCGGTGAGGTCTCCAGCTCGGGAGATTCTCATTGTTTTTACCCCGGATCGACGCAACACGACTCTCAGATTATTTAATCCCAGTTCAATATTTTTTTCATCCGTGTCGTGAAAATATTTCTGTTTCCCGACTATACTGTATACATTAAATTTTCCATGAGTCGTGACTGCAATCTGCCCGATACGCAGGTTTTTTCCCTTTATTGATGAGGAATCAATTATCCCCAGATCGGACAATAATTTCCCGATCAAGGTTGTTAATTCTCCATCCGCTGAAATGAAGTGTACATAGGTATCCCTCATGTAGGTCAGGTTCTCCCGGGTCCCAGTGATGGAGAAATTTTTTACTTCTGTGCTTACGTCCGGGGCCGCTGTCATAATTCTTTCGTCGTTACGCATGCGGGTTCTCGTCGCTGGGTAATCGCACACGGCTACGCCGTCGGCCGTGTCGTCGACGCAATGCTGATCCCATGTTGCACTCGGGGCTTCTTGCTCTCGAGGGGGTGAGGGGGAGAGCTCGGCGCATGCTGCCGGCGGCGAGGACGCGTTATTTTCCTCCGGGATGTGTGAGAGAGAAGGCCGATGATGACTCGGAGTCGAGCGCGCCGTAGGCTTTGAACCCGGTACTGGTGTCGAGAATGAGTAGCGAGGTTTGGAGACGATCGTTTCGTGTGCATTAAGCATTTTCCTCTCACTCTCTTTTCCTTCAAGCTCCTCACTTTCGTCATCCGCGTCGTCTCCTTTCTCGGTGGTACAAACGTCGATGTTCGTCTTTCCGAATTGAAGTTGCCTTTCCGTTGCTTTTGCGACCCGTTCGGCCAATTCCTTTATGCGTCGCTATAGTTCCATGTCCTCCGTCTCGTCATCGAAGGGATCCAGTTCATCGAGCACTTCTCTCGTCTGCTCGTCAACTTCCTCGCCGTCCGATATACTGGCGGGCAATATTATTTCCGGAGTCTGGGCGGGAAATTTTTCCTCCAATTTAATCATGGACTCGTCGAATCTCGCGAAGGAATCTTGCAAGGATTTTGGCAAGGTTGCCGGTGGCGCACACGCTTCATCTTCGGATTTGTCTTCATCGGAGTCGCTGATCCCCGGACTCGTAATCACCGCGATGTTATCGGGTTGTGGCGGGTCTTCGTCACCCGAGCTGGGGGGGCATGGAGTTTCTACGGGGGACTTTGTTGTGACCGGGGGTGTTTCCCTGCTGAGAACTGGCCCCTTGGTTGGTAGTAAGGGGGTCGGCGGCATGCTATGGCCTAGCCGCTGTATAGGAGGAGTCGATACCTCGCCCGAACTCGTCCCGGGGGTTTCCTCATTGACAACGATGGCTGGTGATGTTACCGCCCTTGCTCGGGTACGGGTCGCAATCGCGCTCTTATCTAGCGCCGATGGTCTCCCTGTTACGCGCGCAGGGCCACGTGATAACGGTTTCGGGACATAAGATGTATCGAACTGTGGAGCGGAGCCGAGTCGTGGTCTCCCGACACCGCGATGGGATGTTTTTGTACCCATTTTTGGCCCAATATTTAAGGGTAGGACCTTGTGAGCCGGGTCAGGCGAGTCGGAGTCGCGGAGCATTTGCGTTTAATCGCCCGGGCTTGTAGACGAATTCATAATCGTAATTTCGGAGTCTCATTCGCCAGCGTACTAGTCTCTTGCCGGGATCGTTTGTGGACCCGATCCATTTTAAAGGTTCGTGATCGGAAATTAATTTAAATTTCCGACCATAGAGGTACGACTGGAATTGCTCGATGGCATTGATGACAGCCAGGCATTCTTTTTCGGTCGTACTGTAGTTTTCCTCTGCCTTATTCAATACGCGTGAATAATATGCGATTGGCAGGTCGTGACCGTCGTGTTCTTAACTCAGCACAGCTCCGATAGCTATATCGGAGGCGTCTGTCGTCAGGATGAAGAGTTTAGAAAAGTTGGGATATTGCAATATTGGTTCTCTACATAGAGCCTTGCGTAGGTCCCGGAAGCTTCGATTCTCTGTCCGCCCCCACTCGAAATAAGTTCCCTTTTTGAGAAGGTCACTCAGAGGTTTCGCCCGTGCAGAAAAGTTGGCGATAAATCGTCTGTAATACCCGGCAAGTCCCAAGAATTGCGGAACATTTTTTTGATTTTTCGGAGTTGGGAATTTTTTTACGGTCTCGAGTTTTCGAGGGTCAGGTCTGACCCCGTCTCGCCCGATAACATGACCCAAATATGCGACTTCTTTCCGCAAAAATTCGCACTTGTCGGGTTCCAGGACAAGGTTGGCCGCTTCAAGGCGCGCCATGAGGCGTCGCACCTTCGTTCTGTGCTCCTCGAGTGTCTTAGCGAATAGTACAATGTCGTCCAGATATATTGAGACGGTACCCAAAGTCCGCTCGCCTCCAAAACCTTTTGGAGCGCCGCAAAGAATCGGAGCAGCAACGAGGATCCCGAGAAGCCCGAGCATGTCGGTAAAAAGGAGCGCCCAAGCGAGAGACTGATACCCGGGGAGTCGGCAGCCGGGAGCCGCCAGTCTTACCCCGAGACTCAACGCGCATTTCGGAGTACGCGCCTAGCACGCAGGTGTTGCGTCAGCCGCGCATGATCGCGGGAAACGAGGGAAGAGGAAGGCTGCTGACGTCACATTGACGTCATACCAGACGGAAGGGGACTCGAATCCGTGCCGTGTGCACGCCCGTCGCTCCAGTATAAAAGGCCGTCTGAAAGCCAGGAACGACACTCTTGGTCGAATAGCGACTCCGATCACTACCGAGATTCCTTCCCAACATGCATCGGCGACTTTCTCTGGGGACAGAGATAACTGCTGCTGTCTTGATTACCCCTTTACCTAAAATACAGCGCCGGCGACTTCTCTCGGGGACGGGAGTAACTGCCGCCGTCTGTTAACCCTTTCCCTCTGAAAATACAGCGTCGGCGACTTCTCTCGGGGACGGGAGAGACTGCCGCCGTCTGGTTCCTTGGCCAATCTTTTCTTTGTAATTTTTTTATATAGCATTTATTCGGCGCGAATATAATTACTAGGAAATTTTCTTTTTGTGATCTACGATTGAATTTATTGTATTCGAATAAATAAGAAATTTTAAATTGACGTTTAGAATCAATCTCTGTCTTGAATTTTTATTTTACAGCGCCTGCCCTCACAAAAATTAAAAAGTGAGCAAAGAACTCACATAGCGACGCTTTTGGAGCAGAGACGTGTAAGACTCCAAAAAGCGATACGTTACAATATGAACATCTCCGTTCCCTGGAGGCCTCGCAGAACGTTGTCCATTAAACGCTGGAACGTCGCGGAAGCGTTTTTCAATCCCTCGTGCATACGTACGTACTCGTAGTGCCCGTTGGGAGTGGAAAACGCTGTTTTTGCACGATCCTTAGGATCCATCGGAATTTGTTGGAACCCGCTCGCCAAATCGAACGTGGAAAAATATTGCGCGCGCCCTAGCTAATCCAATATATCGACTATATTGGGCAGGGGGTAAGCGTCTGAGATAGTTTTTTCATTGAGTTTGCGGAAATCAATTACCATGCGCATTCGCGGCCTACCTTGCGAATCGGGCTTTTCGGCACAATCCACACGGGGGAATTATACGGGGACTGTGATGGTATGATTACGCGATTTTCCATTTTTTTCTGGACTTGATTCTCTACTTCGTCACGATGTACGACCGGAAATCGATATTGTCGCGTGTGAATCGGAAGCTCGTCCACTGTGGGTATTGTATGCGCGACTTTATCCGTACATGGCAGTTTATCTCCCGGTAATTTAAATCGCGAAGGGAATTCCTCCACGAGGCGTGTAACCTCCTGTCGCTCAAGCTTTGTTAAATCCGTTAATCTAAGTGCTTCTAATATTGCCGATACGCGATCCGTGGGAGAGGACACGTTGTCATCTGTTGTATCTCCCTCGTCCAAGCTCGAATCGAAATCCGGCCCGCAAAAGTCGAAGGGAATTAATTCCTGTGGCGTAACTTCGACGCTGACGTCTTCATCGAGGGTATTTACGGCGAGAACGTGACACACGCCATCCTTTTGGGAAACTAATGCTTCTCCTATATACAATCCTCCGATCGTATCGATTCTAGGAAGGTACCCTTCCTTGATCTCGGCATCCAGGACCTGGATGGGAATTTGCTCTCGCGTGCGCGCTCTTATGCGGAATATTTTCGGTACAGTGGACATGTTTGTGGTTAACATGCGGCGTTCCTCGACAATCGCCCCCCCCCCCGACGAAGGGTTTCGGCCGGATTGGGTCATTCGCGGTTACCAACGTATTATGATAAAAGGAGATTTCCGCCTGTTCCTGCCGCATGTATGGTTTGCCGAGCACGCCGTTGCTCTCAGTTGGAAACTCGTAAACGACGTGGAATTTTGTCGGAACGTCTCTGAAATGGATGTTTACGGTGCCAAGGGTCAGTGATCTTTCCTCGGTAGTTCCGCGGTATTTAACAGCTTGTGTTGTGTCGACGGTAAGGTCTTCGTGAAGGGCGTCTATTTTTATTAAATTTAAATCTGAGCCCGTATCGCAAAAGAAGTGATCGGTTCCGTGTATTAATTCCGGGGCAGATAACCTTATTACGGGAGACTCTTCCTCGACTTTGCCCTCCGGATCCAACGTCAAAATTACTTGAGGGATTTGAGTATACGGATCGACGGTTGTTTCGGGGTCACGTTCGTCTCGTTGGCTCGGCTCGCCGTCGTTTCGGGGCGACGAGCCTGCGATGAGTTTAAATGCTCCGGAGGAGAGCACGTTTCGCGGGATTCGCGTGTATCCTGCGATGGGCCGGCACCATTTCCGAGAGTTGGTCGCGGGGTCCAATCATTTCGCGGAGAGCACACTGATTTCAGTCCACAGGCGTAACAATAGCAGACTGTGGTACCATCATCTCGAGGGAAGCAGTTGGTCCCTGCTCCGCAGGCGTAACAAAATCCGGCGACACCTTTTTGCGCGCCACTAGGACTTGCTGCGCGTGGAGATAACGGGCTAACTGGCTTTAAGATTCCCGGTCTGCCGCGAACAGGGGGGCCGGGGGATGCTAATCGGGCCCTCGGTCTCGCGGGCTGAAAATAGGACGGCGACGGCGAGCGTGATCGCGGATCGTAGAAATCAACCCGCGTGTGCCCTACGAGGTTGTTGTCGCCTCTCAGATGCTCGGATCCGTGAAATTCGCCCGAGCTTTCCAACACGTATTTTTCCGCGATATCGAAAGCCTCATCGAGACTAGCGGCCCCTTTAATATAGACTACCTCCCTAACGCGGGTGGGAAGGGCATTGATAAAGCCTTGTCGGGCGAGCCCAGCCAGCGGATCATCGGCCTCCGCGGGAGGATCTTTTCCCTTTTCTGCTTTCCAGGCGCTCCTACTGCCTTGATACAAGATGCGCACCCTGTCACAGAATTGCCCGACTGATTCCTCCTGTCGCATGCGCAAATTCGCGAGCTGGGTCGTATAATAATTAGAATCCTTGCCGCGCGTTAATCTTTTACGGAGAATCTCTATTAATTCCTCGATCGTTTTAAATGTGCGCCCGACAATGCACCTCCGAGCATCGCCGCTGAGCTTCGCTATTACCGCGGCGACAAAATCGGCCTCTCTCCCCGCAGGTATAAGGGCTGACGCATTCCGTACGTCTTGTACGAACTCATTTAGAGGAATGTTTTTCCCGTCGAACGGAGGAACAGTGTCACGCTGATCACGCACTGAAAGTCCCTCCACCATGTGGGTAAGGGCCACGGAAACATCCACCATCTCGTTAGCCATCTCCCTTTTTTTATATTTGATAAGGTGCGTATGATAATAAAGGGAAATCAACGAGGGGTTCAGGGTAGTTAACCGGAAACAGGGTCGAATATTCCGTCGTAATCGACAGGCAGGTCGGACACGATGTGAAAGAGGCAAGGGGCGTCGGCGTCGACGAAATGAATCAAGACGGTTCCCAGAATAGAGAAAATGGATCCCGTAGCCAGCCCGATTCCTGCTGAATCCGGTGCAACTATCTCCACTCCCGGCGTAAGAGCGCCTAACTTGATTAAATTTATCCCAGCTCCCGGGCTCAGGCTGAACTCCGCGGAGTCACCCACGAAATCAGTAGAGTATAGGGTGCAGCTATTAGAATAGCCGCCGGTCGCTTCCCGTCGGACCATCGAGCGGTATTAACGCTGATAATTATGAGTCTTCCGTTATATATATATATATATATATATATTTAGAACGCGCCGATAACCCCGTCCTGCGTTATAGGGAATTGGTCGACTACGTGAAAGGGAGTGGGAGTATGCCAAAGGGTTATGATCCCAAGAGATTGTACAAAAACCGCGGGAAAAGCCTCTATACTGATGGTGTTACTTGTGTCTACCACGACCCCCTCCGCGACCGCGTGTAATTTAACGATATTCACGCCGTACCCCAAATCTACGAGGAAGTTTCCCGAACCACCCTCCAGTTGCGGGGCCTGAAGAACCCAGTTACCGTCCCACACGGAAGGGGAGGAATTCACCACACCCAACCGTACCATCTAACCGAAGGAACCCGTAAAATCTGTATATAATTTTAAAAAGGGGGGGAAAAAAACAATTGCAATTTAATTTATCTAAAATACTCGACAAACGCGGAGTAGTGATCCCACCGCTGCCACCAAATTACTTGTTACGTCGAGATAGAGCGGAGCTCGTAATTTCTCGCGAGACAAGTTATCCTCCGCGTGAAGCGCGGAGTTTATTCTTTATCTTTTTGTGGGCTGCCCCACTCCGTCCCATACGGACCCGGTCGTCGAGTGTCAAACTAAAAAGGGAAGTAAAAGGATGAACAAACAACTGGTAAACTGTTTAAGGAACAACTCAATGTGGCTGTATTGCTATAACTAAACTTACATTGGTTAAAATAGGAAATTCTAAGATATGCGTTACAGTTAATAAGCGAGCTACCGTTCACTCCTTCATACCGTCCATCCGTGCATACTGTTCTCACTACTTAGCCGCAGGCACCAGCTGGTGCGGGGATTATTTTTCCGGCGGGGTTCTTAGTGACAGCACTACGGTACGTCCTCGAACACGAGTCGTCGCGTTGTGACTAATGTCTCTACGGAGTCTTTATAATTTTAATAGTCGATGTAACGATGAACAGTAAAATTAGTTGGTTCTATAATTTGCACAGTGCGATCTTACGCCGCTACAGAACACACTCACGAAGCGGTGACCGCGACCTCGTTGCGTACTATCTGGGTAGCTAGTCACGGGTTAAACTTCGGAGGTTTACTCGACCTGCGCGAGCTACGTACTGCGGAGACACTCCAAGCCGATCTATCTTTGATCGTTCTCGTCAGGAGACTGACTTCCCTTTTTCGTCCGATGGTTTTCAAAAACCACGATCGACCGAGAACATATATCGGCTTCGGGTTGACTCAGCGGCTGCGGGGTGCAGGCTGAGCGGCGCGTGCAGGAATTTGCAAGTCCCGATCACGTCGCAGAGCCCGCGTCCCCGAACCTTTCATCCTTCTCCGCTTATTAATTTCCTGGGGTCATTTTATGCTGAGCGATTTCCGGGAGTCTTGGTGCGTGTCGCAAGAGCCCGCGGTGTCATATGACACCCCGGCGCGACCCGCGGCTTGACTCGTGGGAAAGCACTCTAGCCGAGGAAAGTGACGCACCGATTCCAGCGAAGTTTCGAGAGACTCGAAATATCGCAAAAATCGGGACGTAACATCGCTACAATGTTCGCTTCATTCAATCCGAAAGAATCATGGATTTGTCCAAGTACCGTTGCGATCGCCTGATGCGAATGGGTACCAGGAAAGCGCCTACACGCGATAGCAGTTGATTTCCGTTGGAGAGTACCGTCGTCGATCTTATAAAATTAAGCAATACATTTTTTTTTTTGTGAAAAAGACCACAAAGAGTTGCGTGAACGTAAGAGAATGCAATGAAACGGCAGGATCCAGCGTATTCTGAGTAAATTAGATAATTTAGTATATTTCTAATGTAATGGTGAAATTTCGATTGAATATCAGGATAAGTTTTTGCAGATTTCTCACAATAATCGCTAAATCCATGTTTATTCGAAAAGTTGTAAAATTAAATAACTGGAATGATAAAACGAAGGAGAAATTACCTAATGAGCAGTCACTCCAATGAATCACCGATTCATCCCCGTCCAAATATCGGCTGCAGTGCAGAAGAGTGAAGAATCATTCACGGGCATCGATTGACGAACTTTCGACATGTTCTCGATACACAAAGCTTCGATTTTCCGGCCAATCTTACGTCTCGACATATGTTGAACCGACGAGTCACCTTGCTTTATGTGTAAATCTACAATATTATAAAATAAAGGGATAATTCTCCGAAAGTCAGAAACACAATTGAAAATTTACACGCGCTCGCAGACGTGTACGCACGGGAACTTACAGACCTACAGACTCAGATATAAATAAACAGTTATTCAAAACCACTTTTCTCGAAATTTTAGTTCACTTTATGAATTCTGACATGGAAATCTCGAAATGAAAGATGAAGAATAACATAGTCTAAAAGTACCGTCAAACATCTTCCGGAACGCTGGCAATTCGACGGTTCTTAACGGTGCCATGCTCTCTAAAACGTAATTAGTGACGTTCTCTTCGAATAGGACTTGTGAAAACGAGCATGTTGTCCGCTTATTGCACGTCTGAGGTTCCGTCCCATTCATACGTCGACGTTTGACTTTGTTGTACGCCTTGTATTGGTTGAGCAAGGCTGGATGTGCTCTCTACAAATGAATAATTGGACGTACATTATATCACTTGAACATAATTTTTACGCAAATGTGAATAATATAATATTAATGGTTAAACCCCGAAGGGACAAATAGGTAATGCTTATACACAGCCTGTACGTCCGTGTGAAAGAAGGCCATCGATACTGTTCGAGAATCCGACGTCTCGCCTGAGTCGCGCGAGACGGCCGGGCAGCTGCCGGGTGGCAGCACCTCCCGGGCGCTCTCGCTCGAGCTCACGCGCGTCTCTCGCGCACGCGCGGCAAGGGAAGATGCCGTCGTGCCGTGTGCAACCGGCGTCTTCTCGAGTCATCTTGCTAATGGCCGCGATCTAGTATTCACGTGCTCTCAAGACGCTCATTGTTTTTACCGGTTTCTGCTCACTTCATCTCACGGGTCTGCTCATACATTCGGTGCATCATCACGGGGACGATCTCAGCATCCGGCTGAGGTATCGTTTAGCTCACTCGGAGCATAACGCGACGTGTTTCGTCCGGGAAAGTACGAAGTGTTTTTCGCCGGCGACGCGCGCGTTCTCAACAGGTGTGCGACGCGTCGAGTCGCACACGGTACAGCTCACCCGGTTGTCTCGCGGATTAATATAATTGTGACGGCTCAACTCGGGAATTATTTCGGCATTTGTTTTTTGTATTCAGCTCAGTTCATTGCACAGCGTTCTGTGCATCTGTGTAGATTATCGCGATTGAAAATATAAATTACTTATTTTCGTTGTTATAATTTCGTGTTACCATCTTTATTTTTTCCCCTACCCGCTTCGCTATATACTCAACGGCAAAACTCAAACATTTTGGTCCTTCGAGCCGGATAGCGAACGGGTAGCGGCAGTGCTACGCAGTGTTCAGTGCGCGTGCACTCATCGGGCAGCTCAACCGTCGGTGCGACGAGAGGGAGCGTGTCGTGCGTCTCTCTTGCGCCGCGACACTCGGACAGTGCATCGGCTCTCTCGCTCGCGCTTGGACGTTCGGCCATCATCTCGGTCGACTCTCGTGCCGGTGAGAGGTTGCTCGCGACGTGCCGTGCTCCCGCGCTCGGCCATTGTTAGAGTCTCGTGCGTCGGCAGTGCGCGCGCTCGGCCTTTCTTCGCGCGTTCGGCCATTTTGGGCCGCTCGCTCGGCGTACGTGCGGCGAGAGATCGCGGATCGACTCTCCCCACCACCGCTAGCCGAGTCTCAGCTGTGCGACGCGCGGTCGGTGACGTCGGACAGTCGCGCTCTCTCACTCTCGAGCGTCGTGGACAGCTCAACAGTCTAGTGCGCGAGTGAATTCGTGTGTCGCGTCTCGCTCGCACTACATTGACAGTTCGGAGATCTCAGCGGGTACAGTGCGCGGTACGAGTCCACGTGGTGGGACTCTTTTGTGATCGGGCAACTCAACGGTGCCGCGTGCGTGTACAAACATTTACGGTGAGCCGTTCTTGACATTGTGGCGTTTGTTCATTCGCACAGACATTTTTCGCGATTATTTGCGTCGGTGTCCGCGACGATTTATAGTGCGATTTTAACGCGTGTTCGCTCGGGGTCGCGCTTGTTGCGCGAAGGTCGCGCTTGTCTGCGCGAAGGTCGCGCTTGTCTGCGCGAAGGTCGCGCTTGTCTGCGCGAGGGTCGCGCTTGTCTGCGCGAGGGTCGCGCTTGTCTGCGCGAAGGTCGCGCTTGTCTGCGCGAAGGTCGCGCTTGTCTGCGCGAAGGTCGCGCTTGTCTGCGCAAAGGTCGCGCTTGTCTGCGCGAAGGTCGCGCTTGTCTGCGCGAGGGTTGCGCTAGGACACGGCAAGATGTCGGACCCGGTCGAGACGGACGACTCCGCGAGGGAACGGAAATCGGATCTGGCCAGCGGGCGGTCACTCGGGACAACCGAAGCCGCGCTTGCGGTACCAGCATCGGACGGCGGTCGACGGTCGCCAAGGACGCTGGCTCTGTCAAAGGCCGATTTCGCCGGTCGACTCGCAGGACAGATGGAGCTCCTGGAGGACGTCCTCGACATGGCGGAGAGGGTTCCGACGGATCTCTCGCGATGCTCCCACGCCACGCTCAACGATCTGCTCCACCTCATGGACGACCACTACGATCGTTTTCACGACCGGCACTACGCGTTCGTGAGGGACTGTGCCGGATTGCTGGAAGACCACGCATACATGCGCGACAAGGTGGGCCGGCAGGCAAGCCGGGCTCAGGCGGAGTTCCGGCAGCGCATTTTTCAACTGAAGGATCAGCTTCCTCCGGAATCGGTACCGGCCGCGGCGGCGCCCATGGCACCGGTCTGCCACGCGGAGCGCTCACATTTACCGGAGCTCAAACTTCCAGAATTCAAAGGAAGTTACAAGGAGTGGCCGGGGTTCGCCAACCTCTTTGGGAGCATCATCGACAAGGAGGAAACGCTCACCGACCTGGAAAGGTTTCATTACCTCCGGTTGAGCGCCAAGGACGAAGCTGCGGATCTCATCGCTGACCTGCCGATGGAGGAGGAGTCGTACGCGATCGGATGGAACATCTTGAAGGATCGGTACGACAACAAACGGGTGCACGTGCAAGCCCATCTCAGCACGATATTTGCACTCACTCCGCTCACGTCGAAGAGCGCCGCCGGTCTGCTCAAGATTCATGCGACCATCACGAAGGCTCAACAAGGGCTGCGTGCGCTCGGGGTTGGGCCACAGCTGTGGGAATACGTGCTGGTGTTCCACGCCTCTCACCTGCTGGATCGCGCGACGAAGGAGGTGTGGGAGAACACCATCAGCTCGGCCATGGAGTATCCCTCCTATGATCGGATGATGGCTTTCCTGCTGAACCGCGCACGGGCTCAGGAGCAGGTGGAGGAGGATGCGGCGACGGCACAGGCCGCGAAGAACAAGGGAGCGTCGAAGAAGACGGCTCATCAGGCATCAACTCAACAGAAGGGTGCTCAGGCGAAACCCGTGGAGAACCCCAACGCCTATCCCTGCGATTTGTGCAAGGGGAAGCACTTCATCGTGGCGTGCCTGAAGTTCCGGGAGTTGACCGCACGTGCTCGTCGTCAGGTTGTGGTCGACAAGCGGTTGTGTTTTAATTGCCTGGGAAGACACAACGCGAACATGTGTCGCTCGAAAGGAGCGTGCAAGGAGTGCTCGTCGAAGCACCATACGATGCTGCACGGAGCTTCGAACCGTGCTACGGCGCCTGCGGACGGCGCAGAGACTCAACCGGCCAGCTCATCTGGCAACGCTTGAAGCTTCGGTGCAATCGGTCGCTCATCAGGGTTCAGCTCAACTTGTTCGTCGCTGCTCGCCACAGCACTCGCTCACACGGACAATGCGGAGACCACTCACGAGGTTCGGCTTCTGGTAGACCCAGGGTCGGAACTCACATTCGCGTCGGAACAACTCATCGGTCTACTCGGTCTACCGCGTCGACGTTCGTCGATTCCGATCTACGGCATCGGCGGATCACGGTCTACTCAAACTAAAGGTACAGCTCAACTTGAATTACGGTCTACTCATACCTCGCACTCAGTTACAGTGACAGCTCACATCTTGAGGACGGTTACCTCGATACTTCCATCGTTCGAGGCTCCAATGCAGGCGTGGCCTCATCTGGCTAAGCTTCGGCTTGCCGATCCGGACTTTCTCACGCCACGGCCTGTAGACCTCATCATCGGCGCAGATCACTACAGCCAGATCATCAAATCCAACATCATCCGAGGGGCTCCGACGGAGCCAATGGCTCAACTCTCCATCTTTGGCTGGCTGGTGCTCGGACCGGTGCAAGCTGCTCACGCAGTCGCGTGTACAGCACGCACGGCCACGGCACGGCCTGAAGACGCTATTCTCCAGGAGCTTCTCACGAAGTTCTGGACTCAGGAAGAACCTCCGTCGGGCACACCAGGTCAGCTCACCCCCGAGGAAGAGGAGTGCGAGGCTCACTTCCGGTCAACTCACACCAGGGACTCAACAGGGAAATACGTCGTGCGGATTCCTCTCAAATCAGCGGTCACGCTGTTGGGGAATTCGTATCGTACAGCTCATCGGTGCCTGCAGCAGATGCTCAGGCGGCTCACCCGGGATGACAGCCTTCGGACACTCTATCACCGGTTCATGGCCGAATATGAGGAGCTCGGTCATATGGCGAAGGCACCGGCCGTCGCTTCTGCTGGTGAGGTGCACTATTACCTGCCGCACCATGGAGTTCTCAGGCCGGACAGGGAAACAACGAAGCTGAGGGTGGTGTTTAACGGCTCTGCCGCGACCACCTCAGGCCTGTCATTCAACGACATTTCGCACACAGGTGCGAAACTACAGCTCGACATCCCGGACGTGCTCATTTGGATTCGACTTCATCGCTGTCTCTTCGCAACTGACATCACGAAGATGTTCCGGCAGATCAACGTACATCCGGACGACTGGAATCTGCAACGAATCTTGTGGACCGACAGTCAGTCTAACCCGGTGCCGTTCCAACTCACCACCGTCACCTACGGAACGAAGGCAGCACCATTCCTTGCCGTTCGTACTCTGCTGCAGTTGGCAGAGGACGAAGACCATCGGTTTCCGTTGGCACTGCCAGCGCTGCGGCTAGGAAGATACGTCGATGACATATTCGGAGGTGCAGACACAGTGGAACAGCTCATCACGGTCGCTCACCAGCTGAAGGGGTTATGCCAGGCGGGCGGTTTTCCGCTGGCCAAATGGCACTCCACACATCAAGATCTGCTCACGTCGGTCTCATCGGCGAACACCAAGGATCACCTCTCACTGGACGATTGCGCTACCAAGATTCTCGGAATTAGGTGGCTTCCACACGACGACAAGTTCGTGTTCTCATCGGGATTCTCACCAGTACCAGAAAAGCTCACGAAACGGATTGTGCTGTCGGAAGTCGCTCAGATTTTCGACCCACTTGGCTTCATCTCACCGGTAACAATCCGAGCCAAGATGCTCCTGCAGGAGCTTTGGCTGCACAAGGTCGGCTGGGACGACGCCTTGCCGGTTTCGCTCTCAGCTAAATGGCTCAACCTCCGAGAGGATCTCACTTGCCTGGCCAGGCTCTCTCTACCCAGATGGCTCAATACACGGGCCGACACAGCAGTGGAAATACACGGCTTCTCGGATGCATCTCAACTGGCGATGTCAGCGGTAGTCTACATCGTGGTCAGCTCACCGTCCACAGCCGCTCAGTCGGCATTAGTGTGCTCCAAAACCAAGGTAGCACCGCTCAAGCGGCTCACCATTCCTCGGTTGGAACTCACTGCAGCGCTGCTCTTGGCGAAACTCGCCAAGTACGTTCAGGCCACACTGCACCTGGACATTCAATCAACTCATCTGTGGACGGACTCATCGGTAACGCTCATGTGGATTCGCTCACATTCCTCCAGGTGGAAGGACTACGTGCGAAACAGAGTCGCACAAATTCAGGAGCTCACAGCAGACGCTCACTGGCGGCATGTCCCGGGAATAAGTAACCCGGCTGACTGCGCTTCCCGAGGCGTCACCACTGCTCAGCTCGGAAGTCACCCGCTCTGGTGGAATGGACCGTCTTGGCTCACCCAAGGCGAGAACTCGTGGCCGGCTCAACCAACAACATCGGTCTCGGATGGTCTCTGTGCACAAGAGGCACGTCCGGGAATCTCACTTGTCGTCGCGGCTCCACGCGTCGACTATCACTGGGATCTGATCTACCAGGTGTCGACCCTGGTTAAATTATTTCGTCTCACGTCTGGTTGTTTCAGAATCGCTCTCAAATTAAGGAAAAGGCTCACCGATCCGCCGATCGCGGTCATCTCATCGGACGCCATGGAAGAGGCGAAGCGATTCTGGGTAAAGGCAACTCAGGCGGCGTACTTCTCATCGGAGCTGCGTACCATGCTCTCGGGCTCTACGCTGTCTCGTCATCACCCCTTCACTCGGCTGATTGCTTATGTCGACGGGCATGGGATCATCCGAGTTGGAGGGCGGCTCAATCAGTCAACGCTCACGGAGGAAGGGAAGCATCCTGCTATCCTGCCTCGTCACGCTCGGCTCACGGAGCTGCTCATCGGCGACGCTCACCGGCGCACGTTACACGGAGGCACGCAACTCACCCTGGCCCACCTGCGCCAGGCGTATTGGATCATCGGAGGAAGAGCCCCTGTGAAGTCTCACGTTCTGCGGTGCGTGGTGTGCGCCCGGCAGAGGGGGATCCGTGCCCATCAACTGATGGGCCAACTACCTCTCTCTCGGTCGTCACCCTCACCTGCATTTAGCCACACTGGCGTGGACTACGCAGGACCGCTCACGCTCAAAACCCTCAAGGGACGAGGATCCAAAACCTACAAGGGCTGGATCTGCGTGTTTGTGTGCTTCTCAACCTCGGCTGTTCATCTGGAGGTCGTCAGCGATTATGCGACGACGGGGTTCATCGCAGCGTATCGACGATTCTCGGCTCGACGGGGAATTCCATCGTCCCTGTACTCGGACTGCGGTACCAACTTCGTCGGAGCGGATGCCGCTCTTCAACGGTTGTTCGACCAGACCACGCACGAGCACCGGGAAATCGCCGCGATGCTCTCATCAGACCGGGCTCAATGGCGTTTCAACCCGCCAGCGGCTCCGCACATGGGCGGAAAATGGGAAGCGGTCGTGAAATCGACCAAATTCCACCTGCGTCGCACGGTGAGCGACACGCAGCTCACCTACGAGGAGCTCACCACCCTGCTCGCTCAAATCGAGGCCATCCTGAACTCTCGGCCTCTGGAGCCGCTTACCGACGACCCGCAGGACGTTTCGGCGCTCACTCCGGGTCATTTCCTCATCAGCCGAGCTCTCAACACTCTACCTGAACCAACGCTACCGGTTCTCGGAACTTCGCAGCTGGCTCATTGGCAACTCATCCAACAACGTGTGCAGGCATTTTGGTCACAGTGGTCGGCTCATTATCTGCAGCGACAGCAGTCCATCTCCAAGTGGCACCATCCGTCGAATCAGCTCAAGGTTGGTTCGCTGGTGCTCATCACCGACGAGCGGTTTCCACCATGCAAATGGCCGCTCGCCAGGATTCTTCAACTTCACCCGGGGAGGGATGGACTCGCCAGGGTGGCGACGCTGAAGACGGCCGTCACCACGCTCACCAGGCCCATTGCCAAGCTCGCTCTTCTGCCCACATCACCATCGTCGGATTCATCGGAGACGGACAACGACTAACATCATCAACGCCGTCGCTGATGGCGGGCGGAATGTTCGAGAATCCGACGTCTCGCCTGAGTCGCGCGAGACGGCCGGGCAGCTGCCGGGTGGCAGCACCTCCCGGGCGCTCTCGCTCGAGCTCACGCGCGTCTCTCGCGCACGCGCGGCAAGGGAAGATGCCGTCGTGCCGTGTGCAACCGGCGTCTTCTCGAGTCATCTTGCTAATGGCCGCGATCTAGTATTCACGTGCTCTCAAGACGCTCATTGTTTTTACCGGTTTCTGCTCACTTCATCTCACGGGTCTGCTCATACATTCGGTGCATCATCACGGGGACGATCTCAGCATCCGGCTGAGGTATCGTTTAGCTCACTCGGAGCATAACGCGACGTGTTTCGTCCGGGAAAGTACGAAGTGTTTTTCGCCGGCGACGCGCGCGTTCTCAACAGGTGTGCGACGCGTCGAGTCGCACACGGTACAGCTCACCCGGTTGTCTCGCGGATTAATATAATTGTGACGGCTCAACTCGGGAATTATTTCGGCATTTGTTTTTTGTATTCAGCTCAGTTCATTGCACAGCGTTCTGTGCATCTGTGTAGATTATCGCGATTGAAAATATAAATTACTTATTTTCGTTGTTATAATTTCGTGTTACCATCTTTATTTTTTCCCTTACCCGCTTCGCTATATACTCAACGGCAAAACTCAAACAGATACAATTAATTCAAAATCTTTCAATTTGAAAACCTCATTTTTCGACCGGAAGTGACGTCATCTAGAGGAAACATCACTTCCGGTTAGAAAAAATCTTTTTCGGCCATAACCGACGTCATGTAGGGGAAAAGTCCCTTCCGGTTGGCAAATGTTTTCTATAGGAAGTAACGTCATCTAGGGGAAACGTCACTTCTGCTTTGGAAATACTTTCGAGAGGACGTGACGTCATATAGGGAAAGTGTCACTTCCATTTTGGAAACATCTTTTTTCGATCGAAACCGGCGTTATCTAGGGGGAACATCACTTCCGGTTTGAAAATATAATTTTTTGATCGGATATGACGTCGGGAAACGTCACTTCCGGTTTGGAAATATCTTTTTTGGCCAGAATCAACGTCATATAGGGGAAGCGTCACTTTCATTTTGGGAATATCATTTTCCGACCGGAAACGACGTCATCTGTAGAAAACTTCCGGTTTGGAGATATCATTTTTCGACCGAAACCGACGTCATCTGGGAGAAACGTCACTTCCAGTTAAGGCACCAAAGATCTTCTATCGGAAATTTTATATTAAACTTACCTTTAAATGTGTTGTGAAGTTTGACGATACGTCAATTCTCCCCGAAATTGTTTTTGCAGGTCTGCATATTTTGCAGACGGCAAAAATGTTGTTGGGCTCGGAGATTGCGTAGTCGACTGTAAAATATTTTCCATCCAAGTACGCTTTTTTCTTGCATGCCACGCAAAGATCGACATGCTCCGGAGGAATTTCCGCGGGAATGTTCGTCGGCAGATAGTCGTCAATTGACATCTGGCTTAATGCCATGACAGCGATTTCGCCTTCTCCGTCTGCGGCTATATTTGCCGGATTATCGACGACAGCGACTATATTTTCCGGGGGCGGTATGGTCGAATCACGTAACAATTGGCTGTAACATTTAAAAAATTGGGAAATCTACATAATCTATGCACCAGCTCCAGAAACGTATATAGCTACGGAAAAATGCTTGAGACCAAGTGAAAAAAGGTTCCGCCATTATTTAACGAACATTGAGATGCAACATGAAGTTTTTATTCTGGAAACTTAATATGGCCGTCGGGAGTTCAAAAGCAACTACTACGCGCATTTTTATTTCACTAAGTCATTACACTAATGTTAGAAACGTTACAATAAATATCGCTCAGGGATTCGGCAATGCGACTCACTAACTTACCTATGTAGTCTTGCACTTTAGGAAGGTAAAATATGAATTAAAATCGATCACCTTTCGACTCAACACATGATCGAATACTTTTCCACTCAACACTGTTGTACCACACTATTTTTCGCGCTTTGTCCTGTAGAAAGATGTGTTCTTAAACTCACGAAGGCATGGTTGCTCATTCAGTGAATTTCAAAAAAATAGAACGTTCTGATAGGCTGCTGGCTTAACCTATTATGGCGGAAAGAAATTCAAATTCGAGCCGACTTTTATCTCGCATAAAAATGGACGGAATAGCATCGGTGTATTATATCGAATATTTCGGTTATTTTATTTTATGTTATGGATCATAATTATATATCTTTTAGGTTATGTATTTTATAGTTTATCGGGAGAACGACAGAAATTGATAGGTAAAACTGCAAAGTGGCAACGACAGATGAGATTGAGACACAGTGACCAGTGACTTTACGAAAGGACAAATTAGAAAGTACAAATGAGACTGCGACAGATGAGACTGTGACAGATGAGACTGCGTCAGATGAGAGTGCGACAGATGGGACTGCGACAAATAAGCCTGCGACACATGAGACTGCGACAGATAAGACTGCGACAGATAAGACTGCGACAGATGAAAATGTGGCTTCCTCAAAAATGTAAAAAATTGAAATTCTCATGGCGCTTCCCTATAAAAGTTGAAAATTGCAATTTTTATATCGCTTTCTCATAATGTTGGTTTTTTCACAAAGCTTCTTCTATGAGAAGGCATCTTTTTCGCCAAGAAAAAAATTCCTCTATGAGGAAGCAGAAGCAAAATAATTCCTCATATCATTTACGTAAAATTACTCTCATTATTAAATTACTGGAGTAATTGTATTACTGAAGTAATTAAATTACTCGAGTAATTCAATTACTCGAGTAATTCAATTACTCGAGTAATTCAATTACTCGAGTAATTTAATTACTGGAGTAATTCAATTACTCGAGTAATTTAATTACTGGAGTAATTCAATTACTGGAGTAATTCAATTACTGGAGTAATTCAATTACTGGAGTAATTCAATTACTGGAGTAATTTAATTACTCGAGCAATTAAATTACTCGAGCAATAAAATTACTAGAGTAATTAAATTACTCGAGTAATTTAATTACTATCTAATTCTCAAGGTAATGAGTGATTCAAAAAGATTTAATAACCATTACCAGTTTAATTAATAATGAAGTGAGTTTTCAATTACATATCAATTATGCTTTTTGTAATTAAATCAAGTCCAATTACAAATTACTCGTGTAATTTGTAATTGGAATTTTTTCCATTGAAAATTTGCCCATCTCTGCCTCTCGCATCGTTGCGACCTTCCGGTCAGTGTATTGTTCCACGTCTTGCGCCACTATGGTGAGAGCGTCGAGCATCTGTTTTTTCACTTCTCTTCCCCGCGTGATGTACTCTGTTTCGTTCTTCCTCTGTGTGCGTTTCAGTTCTGTGAATTCTTTTTTTTGGTCTTCTGCCATGTTTCGTAGTGCCTGCATAATATCTTGGTTGCTGTAGGTGTCTGCGCTGTTCTGTCTCGCGTCCGGCGTCCTCCCCGGTTCTCCTCGGGTCCCGTTGGCGGCATTCGCCCGAGTTTCTTGCCGTTCGTCGTCTATGGGTGCGATTCCCGAAAGCCGGTTCAGCCCTGCCTGGTTTCGGATTCCTCCTCCCCTCAGTAGATGGTCCGCAGAGGTTGATTCCCAAGCTAGAGTCTGGTGCTCGTCCCGAACATCGTCGTCAGAGTCGGAGTCCTGGATCACCGTGTCCTGGATCTCGTTGTGGCTTACCGCCGCCGCGGCTTCGGCCTCCCTTTGCACGCGGTGGACCTCTTCCTCCATCTCCATGAGTTCCATGGCACGCAGCTCTGCCACACACTTTTTCTTTTTGTATTGTATTCTTTTTTTTATATTTCTTTTTTTATTTATTTTTTTTTACTCGCCTGACACACTCAATTTCTTTTTGCTCGAGCCCCACGTTGGGCGCCAAATGTAACGGTTGCTAAGCTACCTACAATATTTCTCGTATTCGTGCGCCTCCTGTATAGGACCGGGCACTCAAACGATGGATTTCTGGGACTCGAGTGTCTAGGAGTTATTGGTGGTGTGTCAGGAACAAATTTGTTGTGAAATCTAGTTTATTTATTTGCTTCCCCGTTCTCGCCTCAAGGTTTACACTTTTATTTGTCTCGCTGTCTTCGGTGTATATTTCGACCCGTTCCGTAATTGTCCGGTTATTTTACCGCCGCGGCATGCGGCGGTAAAATAACCGGACAAGATGGCCGCCGCGATAACCTTGGTAAGATGGCTGCAGCGCACCACTCAGCTTGCTGTGACGTCACGGCGCTCGGCGCGTCAGTGACAGCTCGGTCGCCTCGAGCTTCAATTGACGAATTTCTCGGCTAATTTTGTTTCTTTTTTGTCGCGGGTTCACGTGTGGCGTCCTGAGGTGGGAATCTCGCGATTTACCTGCCGCGTTCCGGGATATTCTGCCTCTTTGGTTTTCTCATAACTTCCCCGGTCACTTTTGGAAACTTTACCGGCGCGCTTCGGTATTTTACTCCGCGGTTTGAATGTCTTTTTCAGGATCGCTGGATTGTTGCAGCGATTGAGCTTCATCTCCACCGAGTTCTTTTCCGCGCACTTCGGGGTTTTTATATGGTCATTTTCGCGTCTTTTTCAAACACAGCGTAATATTCTATAAGCGTTTATTCGGGCACACAGAATTTTTTAGGAGTTATTATTCGAGTACCCCGAAGAATTTACCAGTTAGTTTCCGGCGGGCAGGATATTCTACAAGTCCAATTTAAACACCTGAGAATTTTTTATAAGTTACGTTACAAGCAGGCAGATTATTTTCCGAGTCGGATTTAAGCACACGAGAATTTGTATCAGTTCTTTACAAGCAAGCGGAATATTTACAAGTTCATCTTAAGCACTCAAAAATTTTACAAGTTATTTTACAGGCAGGCGAAATATTTTTAGAGTTCAATTTTTTTTTTAGCACACCCGAGATTTTATAAGTTCTTTACGAGCAAGCGGAATATTTACAAGTTCATCTTAAGCACTCAAAAATCTTATAAGTTATTTTACAAGCAAGCGGAATATTTTACAAGTTCAATTTTTTTAGCACACACGAGATTATGTAAGTTCTTTTTAAACGCTTCTTAGCTTCTTTTCACTTGCCCGTTTACTGCTGCTGGTCTTCCTGGTGTACTTTCGGTGGTTGTTCTTATCGTTGACTGATGATTGATAGGCGATTTCCGCCCTTTTTATATGCAAATTTACACCTCCCACTTGGTGGAATTTGCATATTCTTGGCGGAGCTGCGCTTGCACTTTCTATTTTCGGGAATCCGATTATTCGATTGGCTGTGCGGGGGGCTCTCCCCTCGCCCTCCAATCCTTGGTTGATAATGCTGTGACGTTTTCGTCCTTTTTCCGTTTTGCGAATAGGACGCGTTTTGTGTTTTGCGTGTCGTCATTTTCGTCCAATCGGCTGCCGTGATTTTCCCTCGTTTTTATCTCAGGCTGTCCTTGGTGTCTCTTCTTCTTTTTGTCGTTGGGCGTCGCTGGTGGTCTTCTTGCTCTCGGCGTCGTTCCGCCGTGCGCGCATGCGCGCTGCGGGTATCGATCGTGTTGCTTGACGATCCCGTCGGATGGCGCTGCAGGTACCTCTGGCGGCTCTCGCGTTGCCGCGGCTCGTGGCGTCGAGCGCTCGGCGTGTGTTTGCATGCCGCGCGGTACGTGGAGAGGGGGGAGGGGGGGGGGGGTTTACAACGCAGTAAACAACAATAGAAATCAAAAGCAAAAATGAAAATCAGAACTAAAAGGAATGCACAATCGTTCGCTTAGAACACCAAAAAAAAGAAAGAAAAAAGAAAATAATTGATACTCAGAAAAAAATAAACTTAAAAGAAAACTTATGAAAAGAAACGAGATCTATAATGGTTATCGGGAAGTCATTCGCCTGGGTCAATCGCACGGAAAAAGGAGGGGGGGGGGGGGGGCTGGCTGGTGAAAATTCTACACAAAAATGGTCGGACCTGATCAAAACCAAAAAGAATTGAAAACTAATAAAAATGTCTATTTTTGCTTGGGCGCCAGCTACTTTCTCGGTGTAGCACCGTAACTCAAAAAAAGGAGAAAGGCGAAAAGAAATCTATTAATTTGCGCGGCACACGGCTAGCAGGGAAAAGGGGGCAGGTAAGGGGGATGAGACTTCTCAGGCCGAGGGCACTGTCTAGGGCTTCTTGATAAATTACTTCGGTACACAAAAAAAACTAGTAAAAATTACAATAATGAAAATGGGTAATAATTTGCAATAAACGAGTCTCTGGGGTTATGGAAAATAATAATAAAGATAACGCACGCTGAAAAATTCCGCGAATACCACCACTCACGCGCACGTGTTCGAATTAATAAAAATGCCGGCGCACGTAGCGGCCGGTACTCGACGGTCGAAAATTGCACAAAGAAAAACGGCTTAAAATTACAAAAGGGAGTGTGGGTAAGTTTTCAGGGGGTCTGGAAGGTGGAAAAAATCGAGAAGAGGGCAGATGGGGGAAAACTTATGCACTACTCACTCAACCGGGGCACTCTCAATATATATCGGTTACAATCCTTCCGATATTTCTCTCAAAGTCCTCTCAATATTCGTCGATTAGCCTTGTTGTTATATTTCCGTAATCGGTCCAGATTTTATCCTTGGTATCGGCTTATGGTTCGGTACTCTCCGGGAAGGAGTCTAATCTCAACAGGGGACAGCCGGGTCGTCGTAGAATTTCCGAATATTCGGTCTCAATTTTCTCTCGTCTGTCACACACTCTCAACTCGCTCACGCCTTGGCTCGAAGTGAAGACAGCCTCGCTGCTTCCGGCTTCTTCTCCGACCTTAGGGTCGGTCGTGTATACAGGAGCGACAGGTGTCGCGATAATTGATTGGCTTGATCCGGGACGAGTTATCGCCCCGCGTCGGGATTGGTCCGTCGACCCATGCGAATATCTGTCGCGACGGAGGACTCGTCGCGACACTCGGCGCGCGCATCCTCGGCATCGATTGGCAAATCGATCGCGGGGCAATCCTCGCCGTCGGGAGGTGGCAGATCCTTGCGGCGAGTCGAGGTAGTGTCCAGCTGACAGGTCTGGCGATGTTTACGGGGGTTAGGCTGTATCCCGCCGCACGATTCACCTCGTCGGTTTACACTCGAGTTTTCGAGCCGAGAGGGAATCGTCGGTAGTGTTTATTTTTGACGGCTGCAGTGGTTTTTCGTCGGCGATGGGACGTCCGGGGATTCTTCGGTGGAGTGGTGTTCTTCGTTCTTCGTTGAGTGAGTCGGCTGGCGGTTGGAAGAGGGAGGTTAGGGTAAGTCGGGGAAAGGGTTAATAAAAATACAAAAATAATACAGTTCGTCGCTTAATCGTTAATTCAAGTTATGTTTGTTTTAGGTGAGTGGTGGGCCTTCGAGCCAGGCTAGGGAAGGGCTGGTGACGTGCAACGTCACAATGTTTATTTTACACCGCTGTTTGTTTCAAGAGCTTGTTTCAAGAGCTGTTGATTGGGGAGATTAGATGTTACCCTATTACATGTGAATGAAACTTACCAACGATTATTTCTTCTCTTCCGTCTTCGTGTTGCCTCACGACATAGATGTCATCAATATTTTCCTCCATCAAAACTTGGATTCGGTTTTCATTATCCTCTGGAATTCGAAACACCACGTATACGGACGTTAGTTTATTAATGAAACTTTTGACGCGCTGAGATAGTTGTATGTTGATCTTACCGTTTGCAACAAATAGGTTCACGTGATTTGCCGTAGTCATTGGATTTCCGGTATTAAAAGCTCGCAAAAAACTGCTGGCGCAAGCGAGAAATCTCGGAATGTCTAATGAACCTCGGCGATAAAAATCCCAGGCACGACTCAATATCTCGTACTGTACGATGTGGCGTTCTGCAGACGATCGTGTTATTCCGATTCCTGCTGCTAGCGAAGTAACACTATTCCGGCACATAGATTGCAAGCAGCACAGTTTCTCTATGAAATTCAATAAACACACATACATGAACAATAAAGCTTTAAAAACGGATGTTAAGAATTTAATGAATCGTAATTTACCGGTAAATTGCCATATAGACGGGTGTACGCATATCTGCATTCTGAGGACTCAGTGATATGCCTCTATGGCGTTGTTTGTTTTGCATTTCATGCCGAATACGCTGAACCCTTCTGGAGTCACAGTGTTCAACCAATACGTATTTACGTATTGGCAGAATTGGGCAAAGTAAAATGCAATATCCAGTGGCGTATTCGTGACAATCCACTGAAAGGCCGTGTTGTACCCCGGCTGGCATAGTAAGATATTATTTCGGGACACCGGTTGCGAGATAATCAAGGTACGCAACGACACGCAACGAGCGTACATCGAGCGTCGAGCGCGTCACCGGACAACGCTGACGCAGCACTTAGACTACTGCGAGTGACTCGGTAACTGGAGCATCGGCTCGAGTACCGAGGCAATCATTGCGAAATATAAAATACGCTCCAAATCTCGCCCGCAGAAAAGCGAGGATTTGGAAAGATATTTGTTTATAAGAATAAAGTAAACCATAAACTTGCGCTAGATATTAAGCTGACATACGTGCTCTCGATGAGTATATAAAGGATCGAGAGCAGGTACTCGGCAGTCTGATCAGAACTCAGGATACGGTATGATTGATTACGATACATTACTACATAACCGAGATAATTGTGATTAGCGAGTGGCTCGCTACGGGGTGTACCGAGATTGGTAAATATACAATAACATAATAAAGACCTTTTTAATAAATTGTGCATTCATTCTCTTGGGTTCTAACCCTTTACTGGATAAATCCCGAAGTGTTCGGCGGAAGTAATCAACCGTAGCCTTCGCGGATCGCTGCAGGATCCTCGAAGGGCGTCCTCATTGAGGGGGACGTAAACCGTTGGGAAGCCCGGGACCAAGAGGGTCACGTAAGAGTTGAAGGGCATCCTGTGGTGATAGAGGGTAGAAACACTGGAGGTGGCCCCATCAGTGAGTGTAGATTGAACGCGCGCGCGGACGCGGAAGATTTTTGCCAAGACCGGTAGGACGCTACCGGTGTGCAACGGAAGAGTAACCCAGGGTTGAAAAGCTGAGCAAAAAGGGAACAAACCTGGAGATAGATAAGGGACGGAGAAGAGTCCAACAGTTTCAAAGGTTAAACGAGCAAGGAAGAAGATGAGTGAGCACGACTTACCGCGGAGACCACCAGGGTCAGGGCAGCGCGGGGGAACCCCAAGCACGGGGGAGGATGCATTGGGCGTCGTCGCGGGAGTCCAAAGCGCCTTGGCCGACATCACGAGCCGGGCACGGGAGGTGCTGGGGGAACAGTCGCTCGAGGGTAACGAGGAAGGACGGGGAAATTCGCCAAACCCGCTGTACGAGGTAAACACCCAGAGGGGAACCGGCTGGGAGGGCATCGACGTGCAGATGTTCGAGCGCCGACCGGATGAGGTCACGCCGGCCATGGTGTCCCAGGAAATCTCCCGAATGGCGCGCTCATTACGAGGCCAAGTCGGGCACAGGGCTATTGGCGGGAACCGCGAACACGGGGGAGGCAATAGTCTTCCGATCAAACCTGCCCTGAGGGCTACCCGAAGAACCCTATTCGCCGAACAGGAGGACACGCACGAGGACAACAGGGAATCCCGGGGAGGAAATGAGAGTCAGCCAGGCCCTGAGGACGAGACGGTACATACCATCGCGCAGATGCAGGGGAGAATAAGTGAACTCGAGGGGCAGCTGGAGGAAGCTCGCAACCGGTCCCAGGCGGCACCACCGATGGATGCTGATTCCATGGTCGAACGTCTCCTGGCCTTGGAAGAAACCATGAGGGACCACATTCTGGAGTCCCGTGGGCCACAACGGGGAGGGGTAACCCCGCCGCGGCGGCCGTCACCATCTCGGCGACAAACCCGGGTATCGACCCAGATTAGGGCGGTACCGGTGTATTTGGATATACCCGCCGCCCTGCGAAATATTGAAACCTTCGACGGGAACGATCCCACGAAGCTCGACGGTTTTATTTTATCATGTGAAGCAGTATGGGGTTTGGTTCTTCCCGAGCAGCGGTCTACTCTCCTTACGCTCATCCGGAGCAGCAAACTGGAGGATCGAGCAACGCGGGAAATGAGGCACAAAACTATCGTAACCCTGCGGGATTTACGGACAGAATTGGAGGCACTTCATGGGAAACGAGAGTCCCTCGCCTCTCTGCAATACCAGTTCAGCATCCTGAAACAGGAACCAACAGAGAACGTCTCAACCTACGCCACCCGGGTCGAAAACCTGACGGTGGAATTAATCGAGAAGTTGTGTGAGGGAGTCGATGCAGCAGGGGCTCGCTACATCGGGAATGCCTTTCGGAAAACCGCGCAGATGAATTTCGAAGTCGGCCTGAATAAGGAATTACAGACCCTCGTGCGATCACGTAATTATTCGAGCCTGCACGACGCAATCGTGGGGGCTATAGAGGTCGAGAAAATGACGAAAGGGCACCCAGGCAGTCAGGACTCGGCAAGACCCAGTCTGGGGGGTGGAAACCCGCGGCGCTCACACGGCGTAGTCAAGGAGGAGGCACGCACCTGCATTACATGTGGGAAACCCGGCCACGTGGCCAAGGACTGTCGGCAGGGGGCCCGCGTTAGTCTCCCCGTATCGGCTTCTAGGGACGTTCATACGGCGAGCATTACGTGCAATCACTGTAAGAGAACTGGGCATCTCTGGAAAGATTGCCGGGCACGTAAGCGGGACAACAGGCAGACCAAAGATAATGACAATAATGGCGGCCGGCAGAACGAGCAAAGGAGCGAAGGGATGCCCGCATCACCGGGACAGGAAGGGACTGTAGGGGAATTTCAAGCAAGGGCATACACAGTCACCGCCTACGACAGGGCTTCGCCGGGAGAGGGAATTTTTCCCTATAAATAGGGCGAAAGAGCACCCTATTCATAAACAGCGCGAGTCCAGCCACGGGAAGATCTGCCGGCGAGAACAACATGGAACGAAAGAGGAACACCGAGCAGCTGGGGAAAAAAATCCGTCGCGGAGACTGTCGGGAAGAGAATCAGTGCAGACGAATAATAGTCGGAGTGAAAGTTAAAAAAAAAAAAAAATTCATTGGGGGTAAAACGACCCGGTTAAAATTTTCTCCTGTTAAGGGGGAAAATAATAAAACTGTATCCCGGTGTGGGGGGAAAACAACACGGGAGAAGGATAAAAAGGGAAAATAATTATTGTGGCAAGCAAGAGTGAGTAGAATAATAAGGGGAAGAATAATAAAGGAAATAAACGGGGGTAAAAAGAAAAACCCGAAGAAAGAGCAGTGTGGATACATCGCATGTCAGGGGTGCGGTAGGTTAGGAACAGCAACGCTACGATATGCGACGGCCAGGCCAATGGCTCGGTGCCGCCGGACAGCGTGCACCGCTCACAGGAGTCGACGCGGCAGAAATCCGATCCCGCGGAGTTGGAATCTCGCTGCGGGATATCGCTTCACCCACGGATGGAACGAAACAATTAAATATTAAAATTTAAAAATTTTAAAATTTAAAGGAAATCAACCCTTTCAAAGGTAAAGACTCATTGAATACGATATGTGTTCTGTACAAGGATAGGGATGCACGAGTCTTGGAATTGTAAATTGAAGAAGGGGGGAAAAAAATAATAATCATAACTCGCGTAGCAGCGGTCGAAGTTGGGGAATGTGTGACGTTTATACAGGGAAAAAAAAGGGTCATGAATTTCTTCGTGCGTGAAGACTAGGAAGAGGGTGAGGACAGCTTAAAGTAAAGGAGGGAAAACCCCCGGAAGTCCATACGAGACGACGACCGGAACCAAGGTCGAGGGGATGCTACCCGGGAAAAGAAGGGACAGAGGGAACGGAAAAACCAAATTCCCTCATAAAAGACCATAGCCAGGGCAATGACTCATCGTCACGACAGGTCTGTGAGCGGCGAGACGCCAGGGAAAGTCGATACAGCAAAAAGTCGATCCGGCACGAGGTTGGCGACCGGCGGTATGAAGCCGGTCGCCAACCTCGTTGTATTTATTGACCCTGAATTAAGGGATGGCGCAACGGAGGGACCAGCAACGACGGCATGAGCAACGTGCTCCTCGGCAGACAACCATCGCCGAGCACGGCAATAACCTCGAGAAGATGGTCGGGAACGGAAGCGAATGGGCGCCAACGTGAAACGTGGACATCGCGTAGGGAAACCCACCAGGGGTGGCGCCGGTGGCGTCGGGCGATTTCGCATCCAGGCCCTCGCAATCTGACCTCCGGACCAGGGGTCTGGTCGGACACAACCTCCTTCACGTTCGGGCTAAATCGACCAGCCGAACCAGGACGGACCACCAAGGCGGTAACCGGCTCATCCTCGGACAACGTCGTGTGCATCCTCCGGTGGAAAGCGGAAAGGAATGATAGGTGGAAATGAGTCGCGAGGAAGTTTTATTGTTATGGGGATGAAACTTAGTTTGGGAAAACCCATGTATGGGGGATTTTCTAGTATAGTGGAGTAGCCCTTATTGTGGGGAAAATACCTTGTGGAAGAATATTTTTTAGAATGGGAGTTTTTTTTAAGGGGAAAAATTTATTATATATATATTTATATACAAGTGCACGTTGGTGTGTGTGGACTTGAGACGGTGCTAATTGTGGTAAATAACCAATGGTCGAAAAGCCAGATTATTTTTGAAGAACATAAATACGATTAAGCAAACCGGGAAAAAAGAAAACCAGAAGATGTGAATAGTTGCGTGTAATACCAAGCACGGGGTACACGAGGGATTGTAAAAATAAAGCTCGCCGGAGACGAGCGAAAAGAAATTAAATTAATTTCTTTTCTTTTTAGGGGGGAGGAATGTTGTACCCCGGCTGGCATAGTAAGATATTATTTCGGGACACCGGTTGCGAGATAATCAAGGTACGCAACGGCACGCGTCGAGCGTACATCGAGCGCCGTGCGCGTCACCGGACACCGCTGACACAGCACTTAGGCCACCGCGAGTGACTCGGTAACTGGAGCATCGGCTCGAGTACCGAGGCAATTATTGCGAAATGTAAAATATGTTCCAAATCTCGCCCGCAGAAAAGCGAGGATTTGGAAAGATATTTGTTTATAAGATTAAAGTAAACCATAAACTTGCGCTAGATATTAAGCTGACATACGTGCTCTCGATGAGTATATAGAGGATCGAGAGCAGGTACTCGGCAGTCTGATCAGAACTCAGGATACGGTACGGTTGATTACAATACATTATATTTCATAACCGAGATAAATGTGATTAGCGAGTGGCTCGCTACGGGGTGTACCGAGATTGGTAAATATACGATAACCTAATAAAGACCTTTTATTACATTGTGCATTCATTCTCGTGGGTTCTAACCCTTTACTGGATATATCCCGAACATTCGAGCCCACGGCTCGGGCACAGAACCCGGAGTAGCTAACCGAGTTTCTGCGGCACAACAGCATGGACTACCGAAGTCGAACCGTCTACATCTTCGATAGCCGTAACGTTTAATTGGCCTCCATTATACGTTATCAACGATTGCCACTGTTCCATCCTCAGCACTTCGGCATTATGCGCTAAGGTTTTGGGCATGTCCGGACAATTTATTTTTCGCCATCGCAGCATTGACTTTTCAATAGAAATGAAAGGAACTTCTACTGCACCTTCCGGGTCTCTGAATAATGAAGATAACTTAGGGAATAATGTCAAATAATGATTATTTTCTCCGAATACACCAAGAGGCTCTGCCATCCGATATATATTCTTATTTCTATTTTACCTTCAGAGAGGATATGTAATTTTTTTTCAACAGAGCTTTCCCGATCGGAAAACTCACGCAATTGACAAACAATTTATAATTTTTCTCTCTGAATTCTGGAGAAGGCTTTGCTACCTGAGGAATGTTTTTAATTTTTCTCTGGCCTTGACAGGGGAGTCTCTTCGTGTATTCTGAGAACAAAATTCATTAACTATTTTTCGGTGACGTGACTCTTCCAACTCGAAAAATCCCACTGGAAAAATCTCACGCCCTCTTCGATGGTCGAAGAATGATTAAGAAAATATATCAAGTAGGAGAACCTCATGGTGCATTCAGAGACAGAAATTATCAACGGTTTTCAACACTTATGCGTTCAAAACACTAGACGATTGAAAAAAAATATATAAAAAAAACTCAATCACGAAAATAATCGACCAAATATGATAAAGTTCAGCCTCATGCAAACTATACTTTTACCTTTCACACACTTCGTCGTAGATACTTCGGAAGCTACGTAGAGAAGATGTAACGGCGATATAGACTGCATCAGTGAATTGTTTTTTGAGCAAAGCCTGATCGTTGATGGGATGACTGTGTGCACCCTCTGATTCGAAATGTCCATCCGAGATTTTTGCTGTGACATTACAATTTTGTTGCCGCTTCTCTTTGCATGTTAGATACCGGTGCGAAAAAGCTTTATCAAAATTGAAAGTAAATAGGCAGCATACAGTTTATCAAGAGACGCGGTAGCGTCTCGACGCCAAGTACTTAAAAAAAGTTTTTAAGCGAGTTGACGAGACGCTACCAAGTATATATACTCCAAAATGCCGGAAGTGAATTCTTGCTTCTCGATTTTCTCGGAAACGAAGCACCAAATCGGAATTCTGACGACACTTTGTTCATATATATAAGAAACAAGCTTTCCAACGCGTCCAGTTCCGATTATAACTTTGCGGTAGATGCTGAGATATGGGCATCGTGTCCCTCTTGAGGTCCGAAAATATTATAAAAGTGTCCTGTCCTGTGATGTGATGTGATGTGATGTGAGTCCTCGCGTCTACTGCGCATGGGTCCACCAGCTGACTCATCTTCCATCTCTCTCGGATTCGCATCAGCGCAGCCCTTTTCGCGCTTCAGTTAATCGCTCGGCAAAACAAAATTATTATTGTTTTTAAATTAATTTTGAAGAAACCGAAAAAGAAATGTGAAAGTGTCCACCCGTATAGTGAACCAATAGTGAATAAAAAATAAAATTAATTTTAAAGAAACCGAAAAAGAAATGTGAAAGTGTCCACGCGTATAGTGAACCTATAGTGAATAAAAAATGAAAAATTGTGCGTAAAAGTGTCAATATAAATAAAAAAGATTCGTAAAAAATGTATCATAAATTAAATATATTTTTATTCTTTTAATTATGTGTTTTTATTCTTTTAATGGTATGTTGTGACTCCCCTACACAACAAACCCTCCAGTATGACCCTGATGACGTAACAGCGTGGGAGCCCAGGAGACACGGACATCTAAGCGAGATCTCCGAACGAGCCCCCGAGGGACAGATGGCGCCATCCGACGGGATCAAGCGGCGGCTCGATCAATGCTGAGCGACGCGCACGCGCAATCACCAGCACCAGCGAGGATTCGGAAGCACAGCGGCGCGGTCCAGCGGAATTCGGGAAGAAGCTCGCTCAAGGTCGAAGAAAGGCGAAAGCGAGGGAAAATCGGCCCCGCCGATTGGACAGAAATAACAACACGACGAGTTGCACACGGCACCGACCGAGCACATCATTAGCTCAACAGATAATACCGGAAGATCGTCACTAGCATACCGACCCGGGATTGGAAGGTAGAGGAAGAACAATAACTCCAACCAATAAGGAAATTAATAATCGAGTGGCCGCACGCAGACGCGAGTCCGCCAGAAATCTGCCAAACCGACGGAGTGGGAGTCCAAAACCGTCGTATAAAAGACGGCGATTTCGGCAGTCGATTATCAGTCAACGATCTACCTTACCAGCGGACAACTCTCAAGGACTACCAGTGAAAAGTACACAGTGAGTAAATTTGAAATAAAAGTGAATTGTGCAAAAGTGGACTTATAAAATCTGTGCGATCTGGACTTGCAAAAATTGTGCCGTTTTGGACTTGCAAAAATTGTGCCGTTTCGGACTTATAAAATTTGTGCCGATTTGAACTTGTAAAAATTGTGCTGGTTTGGACTTATAAAATCTGTGCCGATGTGAACTTATAAATCTGTGCGATTTGGACTTATAAAACTCGTGCCGTTTCGAACTTATAAAATTGTGAAAATTGGACATATAATATTTCGCACTAAGTGGGCTTCGAATAAGCGTGCCAGTGCAGACTTAGAACAATTGTGCCGAAGTCGGATTGATAACATTATCGACGAACAAGTCTGGCTAATCATCTCGAATAACTGAGCCGCTAAAAGTGACATTCAGCGTGAACCGGTCAAGTGACTAGAAGTGACCGTCAGAAAAGCATCGAGTGTCAGGGAATGGTTTACCGACTCCCAGGACATAAAAAGGCATACCCAGGGACACGTTCACATTCCCTGAAGACGGATATACCATCATCTTAAGGTAAAAACGTCCCTTTCGTAAATAAACACCAATTGCAATTCGCGAGGTGAGCGAGCTGTCACCGTCAATCGCCGAGACGTGACGTCGGAGCAAGCACAGCCGAGCGCGACGACCAGCCGAATTCAGCGACGATCGAGAAGCCGCCCGCGCATGCGCAGAGCGGTATACGCGCTCATAAAAATCCGCCACTTAATATTCTAACTTCAAGCACGTAAATTATTCAAGATAAAGAGGAATAAGATTCGAGTATTGGAATAATCGATTTCCACACATCTTGTTATCAACGAAAATAAATTGCTTGAACGATAATAAAGGAACGCAATCATTCAAGAAAGAGAAAAACCTGTACTTATATGAGAACGTGTCAATTTACAAATAAAATTTATTACTTTTGCATATAAAAACGTCTCTGACACACCAACCCATAATTCTTAGACGCTCGAGTCCACGAATCCTTCCGTTTGAGCGCCCGTTCCTCTTAAGGAGGTGCGCAAATACGGAGAAATTATTGTAAAAGGCATTTGCTCCTGTTACAATGTTCGATGTGTAAAGTTAATCGATAATCGATATGACTAACCTATTTTTGAAGTTTTGTTTTATTGCTGTTGTCAAATGTTAATTGTTGGATATATTTGACAGCAAGATGGTTCAATTTTTTTTAATGAAATCTACGCTCTGTCAGGAAAACATTAACTTATTTATGTATCCAAACCGATAAGTAAATACGTTAATAAAAGAATAAATCTTTCACTAACGGAGCTGGGATTCTATTTGAGATCTATTTGAGATCTATTTGAGACATTTTCTCCTGTCGATGTATAATTGAATGTTCGCAGTGAGAATTTACATTTATTTATATATAGTTAGTGGCGAAAGGCATACGCAGCTCCACATATAGATGCCCTCGATGCTCTAGAACTTCAGAGGCACTGCGTCAGCATCAAAAGATGTCTTTATCCATCATGCGAGAGAGAGAGATAAGTTTTTTGTTAGCTACGCATGATGAAACCTACCTTCTGATCCTGACACAGCTGCCTTCGAAGGTCCAGAGCATCAAGAGCAGCTACTCAAGGTGTCGAAGGTGCCTTTCGTCACCATCAAATGTTACACGACTATATTTTACAGGAAGATGATTCGGTTTATTCCCAGTATGTCGGTAATAATCAATTAAACTACATGACTGGATGTCAAAAATAGATAAAATCAAAGCAAAAAATACTTTTTTAAAAAAAGTAAAAAGGTACGCCAAGTACTTAAAAATTGTATGGTCGTTCAGAAAATATGTTTATAAAAAAAAAACCTCTTAAAAAGAAAAAATCTGCCAAAACAGATGTTTATCAAAATCTCAAAAAAAAATAAATAAAAAATTGAAAAGAAATCAAATCAAACCATCCAAGTAGTAGTACATACAAAAAAATTCTTCAAAAAATATGTTTATCAAAACAATCTAAAAAAATATACAAGATGCAAAAAATCTTGACAAAAAAAACTTGGCGTGCCAGGTTTTTTTTTACAATTACAGTTACTGCAGTTATTACAGTTACTTTTCCTCTCCCTCGATTATTTGAATGAACCATGTACGACAGCTATTGGAAAAAAAACTGGCACGCCAAGTTTTTTTTTGTCAAGATTTTTTGCATCTTGTATATTTTTTTAGATTGTTTTGATAAACATATTTTTTGAAGATTTTTTTTGTATGTACTACTACTTGGCTGGTTTGATTTGATTTTGTTTTCAATTTTTTATTTATTTTTTTTTTGAGATTTTGATAAACATCTGTTTTGGCAGATTTTTTCTTTTTAAGAGGTTTTTTTTATAAACATATTTTCTGAACGACAATACAATTTTTAAGTACTTGGCGTACCTTTTTACTTTTTTTTTATAAAGTATTTTTTGCTTTTTTTTATTTTACTTCCGACGAGAGTTTCTGCGTCGAATATTGCTCCACGAGTAAAATAAGGTCGAGATTTGGAGGAAAATATATTAGACATTGCCACAAAACGGCGAATATTAGATAATTGACTTAATTTTTTTAAATATTTTTCTAAGACCCTGTATGTTCATTAAACGCCGTAGATGCACAGATCTAACAAAGTGAAGCGCGACATTAGTGTATTTTTTTTTGCGCAGAACCTGAATCGGCTAGTCGTTTTGCTTAAAAGTCAAACACGACGTTTTTTTACCTCCTCGTAGAACAAGTTTTATTTTCATCAAATTTCCTTTGCAAGAATGCAATGCACCAAAACGTAAAAATATGACGCATTTATACACAGATATCTATGAGGCATTCCATACCATTGCGACCAGGGTTTAACCCTTCACATCTTAGATTGGCTTCACAATTTTTTTAATGTCTGAGCGAATTCTCAAAAGCACTCAGTTTTTTAAATTGTTAAAATTATTTATCATAAAAAAATGAACTTACTTATTTATCACTGAAAAAATGAACCCAGGTCAAGATGATATGGAATGCCCCCTATACACACTTATTATATTCATGAGAATGCTAAGAAAGTTTCCCCAACAACTTGGTTGACGGTTTAAAAGTATCCTCCATACTCTCGAACTTCCTTCGTCACTTAGTTGATTTTAATACTCTAAAACAATAATTATTCGGTACATGGTTGTTTCACCACAACTCGATGTACAGTACAATTGGTCGTACAATAAAGTTGTAATTCGTTGTCGTTCAGAGGCACCGATCGGACACCAATTTGTAAATGGCAGCCAAACTATCCGTTTGATTTTGTTGCACGCGAGAAACGCAAACTGCTACGACAACAGCGCAGATCAGGACCTAAGTTCCCCACCTCTTTCCTTTTCAGATTCCAATCTGGCCACCAACGGACGTATCGCTCAGTCGCGTCCCTCATGTCAAGGCAAGTGGTCATCGTTCCCAACGCACCGCATCGTTCGTAATAAATTGGCCCGAAATATTCGGATGAATAGACGTTAAACCGACATGCTGAGGATCGCTCCACAAGGTCTTCGGATTCGTAGGCGCCAACGACAGTTTTTTCAGTTTTTTCAGTTTTTTCAGTTTTTTCAGTTTTTCAGTTTTTCAGTTTTTTCTTTTATATTTCTCACTTGCCAAAATTGGAGCATATTTTGGAATTTAAAAAAGTATTATGTATAAATTCAATTATATGTTGTAACAGGAGCAAATGCCTTTTACAATAATTTCTCCGTATTTGCGCACCTCCTTAAGAGGAACGGGCACTCAAACGGAGGGATTCGTGGACTCGAGCGTCTAGGAATTATGGGTTGGTGTGTCAGAGACGTTTTTTAAGTGAAACGATAATAATTTTTATTTATCAATTGACAGGCTCTTCTATAATTACAAGTTTTTCTCTTTCTTGAATTGTTTCGTTTCTTTATTATCGTTCAAGCAATTTATTTCCGTCGATAATAAATGTGTCAAAATCGATTATTCTAATACTAGGATCTTATTCGTCTTTATCTTGAATAATTTACTTGCTTGAAGTCAGAATATTACGCGACAGAATTTATTCACGTATGAGCCGCACGACGCATGCGCGGGCAGCTTCTCGATCGTCGCTGAATCCAGCTGGTCGTCGCGCTCGGCTGTCGCGTTGTGACGTCACGGCACGGCGATCGACGGTGACAGCCCGTTCACCTCGCGAATTGCAATTAGTGTTTATTTCCGCAATGGACGTTTTTACCTTAATCTGATGGTAGAGTCGTCTTCAGGGGATGTGAACCTTTCCCTGAGTATGCCTTTTGCTGTCCTTGGAGTTATCAGATTATCCCGTGATACTCGAGGCTTTTCTGACGGTCACTTTGGTCACTTTACCAGTTCCCTCTGAATGTCACTTTTAGCCGCTCCGGTAACTTGCGAATGTCATGCGGTTTCGTTCACTCGGAATGTCATAACTCCGAGTTCGGCACAATTGTTCTAAGTCCGAATTGGCACGTTTATTCTAAGTCCACTCAGTGTGAGCCGTTATAAGTCCAATTTCCGCAATTCTATAAGCTCGAAACGGCACGGATTTTACAAGTCCGTATCGACACAATTTCTATACTTCCAGCTTTGCACAATTTTTATAAGTCCAAGATTGGCACAGATTTTATAAGTCCGAAACGGCACAGATTTTATAAGTCCGAATCGGCACAAATTTTATAAGTCCTTTTTGGCACTATTTCACTTTATTTCACTTTTACTCACTTTGCACTTTTACTTTTCACTTTTAGTCCTGGAGAGTTGTCCGCTGGTAAGGTAGATCGTTGAACTGATGATCGACTGCCGAAATCGCCGTCTTTTATACCCCGATTTTGGACTCCCACTCCGTCGGTTTGGCAGATTTCTGGCGGACTCGCGTCTGCGTGCGGCCGCTTGATGATTAAATTTCTTATTGGCTGCAAGCCTTGCTCTTCCTTTGCCCTCCAATCCCGGGTCGGTATTATCGTGACGATCATCCGGTGTTACCCGCCGAGCTAATGATGTGCTCGGGCGGTGCCGTGTGCAACTCGTCGTGTCGTCATTTCTGTCCAATCGGCGAGGCCGATTTTCCCTCGCTTTCGCCTTTCTTCGACCTTGAGCGTGCTTTCGCCGCAAGCCCGCTCGGCAGCGCCGCGGTGCTTCCGATCTCCCGTCTGCGCTTGCGCTCGGTTTGATATCGATCGAGCCGCCGCTCGATCCTGACAGATGTCTCCACTTACACCTCGCGCTCTCTTATTTGGTGTTGATAGCCGCGGATTTGACTACGCATCGGGTGCTCGGGGATAGCCAGACAGTTACAATATACACTAAAAAAAATTAGTTTGAAAATTGATGTGAAATTTCAATCACATGAGTTGCAATTTTGCAGTAATTTTTTTGGGAATTTCAAGCAGAAGATTTCTAATTTAAATGCCTGGTATTTTTATTTTACGAAAAAAGTACATTACTGATTGTCAACATTAAGACAACATTTTCCCGAAGTTTCGGAATAGCCTAAAGAGTTTTTGTGCGTGGAATTTTTGCCGGCAAAAGCGTAAGCAGACGCGATAACACACAAAATTCTAGAGCGAGCTTATTCGACCGACCTTCGACAGAGGCTTCCCGTCGAATTTTCAAAATATTAATCACGAGAGCATTCTTTTGTTCGCCTTCGCCAAAGGACAGCAAGTCCTTCGAGGCACTGTCGTACGAGCCTACACACATAAACACAGCGGGTAAACATGAGATTCCACACTCAAAGCAACGTCGGAGCACAATGCTCTCGTCACATATCGAGAATTTTATTATTATTATTATTATTACTATTATTAACGTTTACAAAAATTAATAACGTTGATATGATATATTTAAGACATTCCTATCATTTCTATTTTGGTCCACCCAAGTCGACATTTTTTCTCTCGGGGCAGTTCATGGTACGGACTGTCTCATTTATATATTTATATAATCTGATAATAATAATTTATATATCATTTTTAATACTATAAAATTATCCACAAAGTGAACCCGCTCTCGGATCACGATGAGGGTAACATATAGGTGCCCGAATGTAAGGCGGCCAATAGGTACAAACATGATGCGAATTAACGATGTTTCACAGGTACATTGCCAGCTAAAAGTGAGATTCGCTGAGAATTCGAACACTTCCTAATGGTAAATAAAAATCCGATAAAATCAATTGTATTAAAGGAGCCAACAATATTAACTTTGCATATTAATGATGTCAAAAAGTTATTAAAAAAACGCTAAAAAAAATGATCAACCAATAATTAGCAAACTTTATTTCTTCCTTCGAATGAATTCATTGATTTTCTAGAAGCCACATGAATTTAAAAAAAATTTCTATCATTTTTGAATTTTCCGTTTTTGACATTTTTTTAAGGTCATAACTACGGAACGCTTCGCGAAATGGCCTCGAAACTTTTTGTGTGTACTGTAGAATTGTGCTACTAAAACATATCCGAAAGTCGTGGCTCTGTAGTGATTTTACAAACTTCCGAAAAAAAAAATATAGAAAATTCTGAAAAAATTCATAAGAATTCTAAAAAATTAAGGAATTCTTTTATAACGAGATAATAAGAAGTTTTCTGATTTTGTTTTCACAATTTATTTTTCTAATAATTTGTTAATAACTTTTTGGCCTTATTATTATGCAAAGTGAATGGTCTTAACATAATTAATACGGTTTTTTTTTAAAGATTTTTCGCATGTCGCGAGGTACTGAAATTTGAACCGAATTAAACTTTTGCTTCGGAATGTATGTGTGATGCATCCGTAACTGGTGAAAGAATATAATACAATTCGCATTTTCGTCGTAGAAGATCAGAAACAAAATTGATTCAATACAAACAACGGTCAATGGCGTCCAATACGCCTGCATGCCGTGCCTACACGTAGCTTCCTGCAAAACTTGTTCACAAACTTGTGAAAGAAATAGCGCAACGCAGCGCAAATCCCTTCGATGCCAGTTGTGCAGGTCACCGTCAATTAGATTCAGTCAGGTCTACTTGCCTTCAGACATGTAAAAAACACTAAAAAAGTATTATATACTAGTGATAACTATCAACTATACGTTGCTAGTCAACCCGTATTGCAATAACACTTAATTGCATCCTAAATAATACGTACAAATCGAAGACAAACTTGGTAGAATAATAAGAAAGTTTTGATAACAAGATGTAAATACGAATTTTATTTTATAAAACAAGACATTCGAAAACGTAATACATGCATTACGCGTTAACACATGTATTTGTGTTGTATTTGTGTTGTAAACGTTAATACATGTATTTTGTGCTAATAATAAATATAATTATTTTTCACATTTTTAATCTGTCGGCTTCATGCACTTTTTTCATTGTCATGCTCACACACACTCGCATACAAACACATTATTCCAAATGTAATTTTTGCATGTTGGAACATTATCAATACATTTTGTATGAAAATCTTGAAAAACTAATTTGCCACGCAACTTTATATTACAGACAATCTTGTCCATGTTACGTCCTGACCCTTCATTAACACATTTTCTTTCGATAAGCTATCGTTTTATTATTTCTCAAAAGAAATATTAATTCTCCGACGGAAGAAACCCAGACATTAAAATCATACGATCGGATAATAAATATCATATTTCTGCAAATTCACATCCGCTAACGACGATTCGCGAGTTCTCACCGCTTTTACCCAAGAACGCAACGCCATACTTTTATTCGCGCGCGCTGTGCGAAGTGAGCGTTTTGGGCCGCCTCGCAACGGGCGAGCTCTTTCCAACTTTTAGTCAGTCTAACATCAGACTTCGAACGATTAACATATAATCAAACTGGGTATCTTTCACCGGAGTAAATAATCTATAAATTTGTAACACCTACGCCAACACAAATATTGTACAACGATTAAAACTCTTTTTACTGTTTAATAAATACGCATATTTAAACTCAGACGGGATTTTGAATCATATTCGAGGAACGAACCCCGATTAAATAAAAAATAACAACGTCCAGGTCAATCGCGTGCTCACAAGTTAAACTTTCGGACAAGTATTCACCACTGAGTCGCCGCCGGTCTAGGTTGAAACGAATACTAGTACCTCTGGACCTACCGCGAACAAGTTTCAATATACCTCTGAGCCGACAAGTTTAAAATCAAAATACTTCGCAAAAGACAATCCGAGACGTAACATAAAAGTGGTGTCAGAAGTGGGATTCGTCCTCCTCGAGTTCCGAGTTAACTAGTGTTGTGCATCGAGAAAAAAAAGAGAAGAAAGAAAAATCAAAGGAAAAAGCCGCAAATCTATTGCTTATTGGAATAAAGTAGAAGGAAAAATATAATATAGCCAATAGACGAACAAATCGCAGACAAACATGATCTCGTCCGTTCTAACAATTTTAACCCTATTGGCTGGACTCACGTAAGTACCCCTTTATTTAACGTTATTATTATACACCGCTCGTTCGTCGGATACCCCAGTATCCGAAAGGCTCAAACTCTTATAAATTTTATCCAAGTTTATTATTCATTCTATTTAAAATCAAGAAAAATTTTACAAGAAAACTTCTTCTTGCTTTTCCCTTTTATTTTCAAATTTTATGAATTTTCAAGTTATATAAATTTTCTATTTTTATGAATTTTCAAGTTTTATAAAATTTCCAAATTTTTTTTTTCTTCTTCTCAACTTTCCTAAATTTTTCTAATTTTTCAAAATTTCCAATTAAAAAATTATTTCATCTTTCAACCTTTCAATACTATCGAAATTTCCAAATTATTTAATTTCTCAAGTTCGAATTCTTACTTTTTCTACACTATTGAATTTTTCAATTTTCAAATTACTTACATTTTTTTTTATGTTTTTTTTTCGAATTTTTCGACTTTCCGATTCATCCAACTTGTAGAAATTTCGAGTTTTCTAAATTCTCCAAATTTTTAAGAATTCTGGATTTATTTAATTTTTGAAATTCTGAAATTTTTTAAATTTCGAACTATTTAAAATTTCGAGATTTTGTGTTTTCAAATGTCCACTTTGTTTAAATTTTGAAGTATCTATCTTTAAGGTTTACTAAAAAAATGTACAATCTTTCAATCTTATAAATTTGTTCAATCTTCTATTTTTTTAATTATTCAAACCTTCAATTTTGAATTTTGTAATTTTTAAATTATTTAATTTTTCAACTTTAAATTTCTAACTTTACTAAATTATCGAAATTTTCGATTTTCAAATTATTTGGGATTTCAACTTTGAAATTTTTTCGAAATTGTTGAATTTTCGAATTCCCGGGTCATTTAGACTTGAGAATTTTCTAAATTTTCATTACAAGAAATTCTTACCCATTTTCAATTTATGAAATCTCAACCTCTTGAATTTATTTAATTCTAAAGTACAAAAATCTATCTTTTTTTATTTAAATAACTTTTCATAAAAATTATAATTGTCTTATTTAATTCAACTTTAATTCAACTAATCCAATTTATTTAACTTCAATTTCCAAATTTATTTACTTTCAAATAAGCCAGAACTGACTCGGTGTAAAATGTCTCGGCGTGCTCACACCCCCGATCCGCACTTCGAGGCACGAGAGCCCGACGGTCCAGGAACCCTAAATCCTCACGCATATCTACATACCGATAGTCCTCAGAACCTCAGGTTGGATCGGAGGTCGCTCTCGGTGAACAACCTGCTTAGTCCGAACTGTTGGAATCCTTTAATTAACAACGCGTTTCAAAATTATCATCAGGCGAATCAAATGTTACAAAATTTCGATTTGGACCGGTCGACGCAACAAAACTCGCGACCGCATATACCGCAAAATACGCGACCAAACGTGCAACAGAACACTTATAGAAATGACGAGGTTCGTTTCGATGAGGGCCTCGGAGCGGGTGCCTTCGATCAGCCGAACATGGGGAACGATCTTCCTCGCCGTCCGGCCCCACCCCCTCCGGCCGACCTTGAGATGATCTCGAACTTTCGTCGGATGGATCTGCGAAGCGACAATGATTGGCTAATGAAGTCACTCACCCCGATACCTTTCTTCGACGGGCAAAATAAGCCGGTCGAGGAATTTACAGCGGACGTACGATACGCTATGTCCACTCTCGATATAGGAGATTTCGTTAGATTCCGTTACTTCTTATATAACAAATTGAAAGGCGATGCTCGCCAACAGATTCATTCGAAACGCGCTACTTATCAATCGGTACAAGGAATCCCCGACGATTTGGAGATAATATACTCTCACAAAAAGAACGAATTCGCACTTCAGGTAGAACTAGCCAATATCGCTCAAGGAACTACCGAATCGTTGCACGACTATGCAGCTCGTGTGAAACGCATAATAGAACAGTTAGAACGCTGTTCAGCAGAGGGATCCCATCGAACTAAAGAGGTCATTCAAGTATTGCGCAAAGAATATCGTAGTAACGCGGTGGATAGATTCGTTAAAGGACTACATGAATGCATAAGCGATGCCGTATTGTAAAAGGATCCAACCACAATCGAACAAGCAATGGCGTTTGCACAGGAAGCGAAAGAACTGTACGAAGATCGCGAAAGAGTTCGGCAAAATCGCGCTAAGTTCGACCACTCTTTAAACGGTCCTTTAGCTAGTCCAGACGGCATCAAACATCGAATAAACGTCAAGGCGACAAGTCGCTCTAGTCGAGATCGCAAAAGGAAAGAATCGCCTACTGGTCAAAGTCGCGAAAGAGAAGAATCTCGTTCGAGTCATAGCCGCGACGAGAGGGAATCTCGCCATCGCTCACGCTCGCGATCTCACTCGGCGGCCAGAGTGAATAAAACGAAGTCCAAGGAAGCAGAACTATTTTGCACTTATTGCAAGAAAATGGGCCACACGATCGAACATTGGTGGCGGCTTCAAAAGCGCCGACACTACGAGAGCCTGGAACGAAAATGGGAAGAGGGCAACGCATCGCGTTCAAAAGGTAAGAACCGAGGTTCAAGCGAACAGAGAAATCGTCGATCGAATAGAACTACAGAAATTCGTCACGAAAACAAGACTCCTCTCATGAAAAACACGGGTCCAGTTCTCGTCAACGGGGAGGCGACAGGGAATCGAACGATAAACATCGTCACTCCCGTTCGCATCAACGTGATGAAACAGATAAGAACTACAGAGATGCCCGGAAAAAGAAAGAAAAAAGGATACGCTTCTCCTCTTTGTGATAAATGCGATACGCGGTCGAGCTGCATTTGTCAAAAAAAAAGAAAGGAAAAAGATAAAGCAATATGTAGAGAACGGGGAGGGGGGCGGGGGGGAAGCTAATGTTCTTCTTCTCCTGGTGTGTCAGTGGGGACGTCGTCTGATCGAGTCAGGTCGCGGATGATCGTTGGCGGGCCCGAAGGGACGTACGGAATAGCGGGCGGAGGGGGTCCCGGCACGACCCGTTCGGGAACGTAAGGCTCCACGTCGACGATCCGGATCCTTGGTGTAAGACGGACTTCGGCGGTGATGCGAATCGCGGCTCGGTTGCCACGGGGAGTCGTAGGACCGACGACCGGGAAGATCGCGGGAAAAGCGGAATGCGGGGGGGGGGGGCGGAGCAACTGAGGAATCGCCAAACGGGCGCGTTCGCGCTCCGCCTCGGCCTTGAGCTCCTCTAGCTCGAGGAGCCAGTTCAGGCCCTTCGGGGGAGCCCGCTTCTCGGCCAGGAGGCGACCGTGCGCGAGGAAGCGCTTCCTTCCGGCTCGCTTCGGCATAGATCCACGAGGGGTTCTATTATGTTTCCCCCCTTTTTTTTGTTTTTTTTTTATTTTATATTGAGATATGCGTTGGGCAAAGACTCGTTAGTCGGCGTGCGTTCCAGCGGGAACGGCACGAAGAGTCGGGAGGATAGCTCAGGAGATAGCGGTAACCCTTCCCGCCTCGGTCGTGCGTGCTTCCTGCTCGGCAGGAGCACGAATACGGTGCGAGGGCGAAGAGGGGCGGAAGAATGGTTCAGGTGCGGGGAGGAAGAGGGAGGTTGCGACCTCTGTCCCCGGTCCTCGGCAGGCGTGCGCCCGAAGGGAGCACGATTTGCGCGAGAGCGGCGGATCAGCGGGGGAGGAGAAGATCGGAAAGGGGGAAGTGTCCACGTTTGATAGCCGCTCTGAAAAGAGCGATTGTGTTCGATGAATCGCGCTCTGACAAGAGCGAGATGGATCCGGAGAGCAGCGCCGAGAATATCCGAGGTGAAGCCGAGTCGAGGTACCGTGGTTCGTAGCGAGTTGTTCCCGTTGACGCACTGAAAAGTGCGGATTTTTGGAGATGAGAATGTCCCAAGGAATAGCCGAGTAATGATGTCCAGGTGTTGTATTGATTTTAATGGCCGTTAGCGTACAGAGAACTGTTGGCGTATGAGCTGGATGTGAGGCGAGCTGGCCGAACTATAAGAGAAGAGCGCGGACCTCGGAGAGAGGCTCCGTCCCGAAATCAGCGCGCGCGCGTTCATTTCGCGAAATTTGTGCTCCGCGGAAATCAATTATTCGGCCACCTCTCCTCCCCTATCCTTTGAGTCGATACAATCCTATGCTACCAGGTAGCCCGAAAAATAACCATTTTTTCGATATATATATCGACGGGGTTAAATTAACCATAATAAAAATAAATAATAATTCCGTAACATTGCAATCCCGCGAAGCCCAGTTTTTTGGCATAAAAACCGAAAGAACTCCCGAACCCCGGGGGCGAAGGGCGTTAAAAAAAATATGATGAGATAGCGCGGGGAAAGATATTCGTAATACTCGGTTGTGCGGATTTTTGAGCGACGCTTAATGGTATAATTAATGTTCGAAAGATAATTATTGGAGCAGGATAATCTCCCGATATCGGCAAACACGGGTTATCGATCCGTTTGAAACATCGATAACGTACACTTAGGGATAAGGCGCCTTAAGAGTAAATAATTCCCTACGTCTGGGGTACCATTGGAAAGCTAACAATGTTAGCTCTCCAATGGTAATGGGAAAATGAAAGAAATCACCTGTTTAAGTCGCGATATTGTCGTTGGGTGATAATTGTATTTTTCGCATAGCGCGTACCGCATCGCTGCCGCGTATCGCCTGGTGACGTCACTTCACAGGTATGTCGAGCGAGCGTGAACTCGGGTAAACAGGTAGGATGACGTAGGCGCTATAGGTATACAGGCGAGGGTACTCGAGCGACGGTATATCGGTATACTATTTAACGGGTGACAATGAGTATATAGGTATAGAGCTTATAACTCCCCCCCCCCCCAACATCCGAAAGCGAGCGCGTGCCGAGGCAAGCGCCAGGGCAGCACGACGGCTCACCAGAGGAACTGGTGGCGCCATCCGACGGGATCACAGGACACCCCGATCGATACGCAAGCGACGCATGCGTACATGGCACGACAGCCCGGAGCACGCCGAGGCCGGCAGCGACATACAGCGGCGGCAAGCAGCACGACGGCTCACCAGAGGACCTGGTGGCGCCCTCCGACGGGATCGAAAGGTACCCCGATCGATAAGCAGACAACGCATGCGCACACGGCCCGACAGCCCAGAGCATGCAGAGCCCGGCAGCGACATACAGCGGCGGCGGGCAGCAACGACGGCGAAGGACACCCGGAAATAAAGCGAGGGAAAAATCATGCCGCGGATTGGCCAGGAGTGACGACACCTCGAGGACAAAAATGACACGATTAGTGGAGAGGAAAAAGGACGAGGACGTCACAGAATTATAAATGAAGGATTGGAGGGCGAAGGGAGAACAACCCCAGGAACCAATAGAAAAATTCACGGACCAGAATACGGAAGCGCAGGCGCAAACCCGTCAAAAATATACGAAATTTGCGGGGAGGGAGGTGGATATTTGCGTATAAAAAGGCAACAAATCAACCATCGATTATCAGTCAACGATAACAACAATCACCGGAAGCAGCACCAGCAGGACCACCAGCAGCAACGGGCAAGTGAAAAGAGTAAAAAAGTGAATAAACGGACTTATAAAATATTCAAAAGTGCTCGAGAAACTGGTAAAAATATTCGGTGCCTGCTAATGCTTATAAAAATTTGATTACGCTGAAATCAAACTTGCAAATATTTCTTGTGCCTGCTAAATCCCCTTAAAAATCCCGTAACTACTCATAAAATTATCTCCGACGCTTGCTGTGACTTATAAAAATTCTTGTCACACTTACGAGGACTTATAAAGATCTCGGAGCGTCTGCTTAGACGTATAAAAGGTTCGGGACTTTTGCTAAAACATAGGAAAGGTTCGACCCGCTGGCTAACATTACTAAAAATCTCGAAACATCGCGAACGCAGATAAAAACTCCGTTTACGCGCCACGAGACGCACAAAATCCAAGACCGTGAGATAAAAGACCAACGCGCGCCGGTAAATTACCAGAAGTGACCGGGAAATTTCAGCGTAAAGAAGGAAAGCGAAAAGTCCCGGAACGCGAATAGAAATCGCAAGGTGCACATCCCGGGACCCCTTCCGTGAAGCGGCGCCGAAAAATGAGCAGAAGAAACCCGGAAAATCGAGGAAGAAAAGTTGAAGCGACGGAGCTGTCACCGGCGCACCGAGTACTGTGACGTCACGGCAAGCCAAGCCGCGCGCGGCGGCCATCTTGCCGCAGCTCAAGCTAAGGCCCGGACTCGCATAAGAGGCGCATCCTCACGCGGCGACAAGAACCGGATTGGACCAATCGGGCCAATCAGGCGAGACACCGAGAAGAAAGACGAGCAAACGGGGTGAGGAAATATTCGCGGGTTCGGTACGGCAGGAATAAAGAAAAAAAAATCGCTTATTATCCCGCGCCTGGCACACCGTCTAGAATTCCTCGACACTCGGGTCCCCGAATCCTTCCGTTTGAACGCCCATCCCTCTTCAGGACGTGCGCAAATACGGGAATTATCGTACGAAGCATTTGCTACCGTTACAAGCTGTCTATGAAACCTACAGCTAGTAGTTTTGGCGGCGGAAGGACGACTCTTTCGCAGTTTTATATTAAAGAACAATGGCTAATATCCTCGCGTGTTGAGCGGGAGGGAAGGGTCTCGCATGGGGGGAAAAATGGTCGCTTGCGGACAACATTTGGACTCAAGCGACCTGGAGGATCAACGCGAAACAAAGCACCACCGTAGATCGAAACAAACCACTTCATCGAATTCGAAACAAAAGGTTGATAAATCTCGCAGTATCTCTCAAGACAGCAAGAGCTCGTATGATTCACGCTCTTCGAGAAGGAGCAGAAATAATTCGCGTAGTAAAGATCGAGAATCAGACGCTTCGTGTACGTCACAAAAATCAAAGAACGGTTTGTTATGCCCCGGGTATGGTGACATTATTATTCGCATTATTTCTCGACCCCGATTATTTCGGTTGCGAGGTATTCGGTTGCGTTACGCACCAGGCGTACATCGAGCGTCGAACGCCGAGCGTCGAGCGTCGATACCGCTGACGCAGCAGTTAGGCAACCGCGAGCGCCTCGATAACTGGAGCATTGACTCGAGAATACCGAGGCGAGAATTGTGAAAGGGAAAACATACTCCAAATCCCGCTCACGAAAAAGCGAGGATTTGGAAAGATATTGTTTACAGGATTATGTTAAATATTAAACTCGCGCTAGATATTAAGCTGACATACCTGCTCCCGAGGAATATAAAGAGGATCGGGAGCAGGTACTCGGCAGTCTGAAATCAATTCTGACCTGTACGGTTGTATACGTAAGATCGTTCCCAAAGGGCTTGTGAAGGGAACGACAAGGGTGCACAGTGTACTAAGATCGGTAAAATTCCAAATAGAAACAAATAATTAAATAATTAAATAGTTGAACAATTCATCGTGAACCGTTGTTTAACTGAACCTTTAGTTAAATAAACTTCGTTAATTAATCGCTATTTAACCTAGTTAAATAAATCATCATCGGACTTTGTTAATACATTACTAAGAATAAATATTGTTCAATAAAACTGTGTTATTAATTCACGTGGGTTCCAACCCTTCACTGGAAAATCCCTAAAAACAGTTACACGCGAAACCGGATTAGCTAACCGGGATTCTGCGGCATAACATTGGTGGCAGCGGTGGGATTTCCAGAGTGAATTTTTAAACCGCTGAAAAATTACCGTATCGCAAAACACCGCACAGTGCGGTAACGTGAGTGTATTCCGCGAGCCAAGGGTCGACTAGTGCTCGGCGGACCATAGGGCGATCAAAGGATCGACGTGGACATCCCGTTACTCAGGAGAGGTAACGGAAGGTATCAACCGGGACCTTCGAGGATCGTTGCAGGATACCCGAAGGGCGTCGCCAACGAGTGGGACGTAAAAGAGGTCAAAGGGAGCCTGGCACCCCAAAAGGGTTATACGTCACGGACTGAAGGGCATCCCGTAATGTGGCACGCACTGTAAGTGACTCCACGTTACTTGTTAAAATTTTTTTTGGGAGAAAAACCAAGCATTGTCGAAGCCAGTAGAACGCTACTAAGCAATAAAAATTGTCGAGAAAAATAATGAGCGACCACAACGCGGAACGGTCGGGACGGCAGGACTCTACCCCTGGTACCGGGGAGGAGGCCCTTCAGGTGGCAGAAGGGATTAGGAATGCCCTGTCGGAAATCACGAATCGGACACGTCAGGCTCTGGGCGAAAGCCCACGAAGGGACGGTCAGCCGGAGCAACGAGGATCGCCGAACCCGCTGTTCGGGGTAAATACCCAGAGGGGGACCGGATGGGAAGATATGAATGTCCAAATGTTCGAACGAAGGGAGCAGGTTACTCCGGCAATAGTGGATGGTGAGATTGCTCGTTTGCGATCTCAGGCACGGGAGACACGGCACGGACAGCCCGACCCGGCCGGCGGGAATAGGGCACCAGGGTCTACAGACCGACACGGCGCGGGTATTCCGCCATTGAGACCGGCATTGCGGGCATCACGGAGGACTCTATTCGCGGAACTCGGGGCGGTGGTCGAAGAGGACAATAACTCCGTCCAGGGGCAGGAGGAACAGCCCTTGGAGGAGGATGCTGCGGCCCGGCGGTTATCCCGGCTTGAGCAGCAACTACAGGGTATAGGCAACCAGCTACAAAGGGTGCTGGAGCAGGCTGCGCGACCCCCTGCGGATGACTCCGTGGGTGAGCGACTCATCGCCATGGAGGAAACCTTAAGGGATTATGTCCTGGAAGAGCAACCTAGGACGACACGCAGGCGAACAAGCCCTCCGCCACAGCCACCCCCGGCACAACGGCAGGCGCGGACGATGAAGCCAACGGAGGGCGAGGCCGAGTACTTAGATATGGCGTCGGCCCTTAGAAACATAAAGACGTTCGATGGGAACGATCCAGCGAAACTTGACGGATTTATTCTGTCCTGTGAGGCAGTTTGGGGCATGGTGAGACCGAGGCAACGCTCTACCCTACTCACACTCATCCGGAGCAGTAAGCTGGAGGACCGAGCGACGCGGGAAATGCGTCACAAAACAATTGTGACCCTTAACGATCTGCGGGTGGAATTAGAGGCATTATATGGTAAGCGCGAGTCGCTCGCGTCATTACAGTATCAATTTTGTACCTTGCGCCAGGACGCCAAAGAAAATGTCTCCACTTACGCCACGAGGGTCGAGACCCTTACGGTGGAGGTGATTGAAAAATTGTGTGAGGGTGCCGACGCACGGGGAGCTCGCGCTATCGGCGAAGCCATACGAAAAAGCGCCCAAATGAATTTCGAGAACGGGCTCAAAAAAGAAATACAGACGATCGTCCGGTCACGGAATTACCAGGGTCTACACGACGCCGTGATGGGGGCCTTGGAGGTCGAAAAGATGACCGCAGGACGGCCAGGCACAGCACGGCCCAGCATCGGGGGAGGAAATCCCCGACAGTCGCAGGGTGCGGCGGGAGGGGCCGCTCGGGCTTCCCACAGGTATAACAGACCTGTGGGAAGACCGGGCACATGGCGAAACATTGCCGAGCCGGTCGACAGAGTCTTCCGGTGCCGGCACCGAGAGACGTGTACGTGGCCAGCGTTACGTGCAATTACTGTAAAAAAACCGGGCATCTTTGGAAGGATTGCCGGGCACGTAAGCAGGCCGACAGCAAGCGTAATAAAAATAATAATAATGGTAGACGGCAAAACGAGCAGCGGAAGGAGGAAGCCGCCACGCAACCGGGCCAGGAAGGAACGGTGGGGACGTTTCGGGTTAACATGGTCACCGCATCGGAGAGGCCCTTAAGGGAGGCCAACGTCTACACGGCTGTAACGGACGAAACGACGTCGGGAGACGGGACGTTGACCGCCGGTCTACTAACGGTGGCTTCACTCCGTGGAAAGAGCCGATTGGGGCAGGTGAACCCCCTTAAGGAAGCCGAGGTGTACGTGATAGGGTCTCCAGGACCCCATGCATCGGCGAGTGACTTCCACATAAAATCTCCATCCAGTCAGCAGGGAATATTGACCCTTAAGGCGGACACTGGGGCAACGGTAAGCCTGATACACGAAAATGTGCTGTCCCTCGACACCCCGGCGGCAAGGTCGGGGGTGTCGTTGAGGGGGCTGGGAGGGGAACTTTGAACGCCCTTTATGCCGCCCTTGTGGAGTTAGTCACCCCTCCCGGGTCTGTGAAGCACTGGTTTCACGTGATTCCACAGAATCCCCATGTACAGACTCACGGAATCCTTGGGATGGATTTCATTAAGGAAAAGGGGGTGGATATCCTCGAGGGAAGAATCATCAGCATAAAGGGACACCGCATGCCGCTCGTGGATGGAAGCCTTCGGATCGCCTTACCACCACGCAGCGAAAGTATCGCGTATGTCTCGACGCTAAACTCCGAGGAAGGAATCGTCGAGAAATGTGACATCACCGAGGGGGTGATATTGGGGGCATGCGTGACCTCGCCTCAAGGTAACAGCTGCGCGGTGAGTTTAGTAAACACCACACCGGAGTATGTTTACGTTGAACGCCCGGTGGTGAAACTCGAGCCGCTTGCGTCAGCAGACGAGCTGCACAGCGAGCTCGCCGTCGCGACGCACGAAGTGAATACGGCAATAGAAACGGGCGGCACACGACTGGAGAAATTGCGACAAGCAATCGAGGTCACTCACCTCAACAAGGAAGAAAGAGATGCGTTATTGGAAGTCTGCGAGGAATATGCGGATATATTCCACCTTGAAGGGGATCGGCTGCCCTGCACCAGCATGGTGGAACACAGCATCCCGATCCTGGAGGGTATACAGCCCATTAAGGTACACCCTTATCGCCTACCGGAAGCACATAAAAGGGAGGTACAAGAGCAGACAAAGGGCATGCTTAAAGATGGCATTATACAACCGAGTCGGAGTCAATGGAACGCTCCGTTACTCGTCGTGGCGAAAAAACCTGACGCAACGGGAAAGATAAAAATGCGTGTGGTGGTGGATTTTCGCAAGCTAAACGAGGTCATCATCGGGGACTCGTACCCGCTGCCGCATATAGCGGAAATTTTGGATCAGCTGGGGCGAGCCCATTATTTTACGACACTAGATCTTGCATCCGGTTTTCACCAGATACCGATGGCGGAAAGGGACAGGGAGAAGACAGCATTCTCCACGCCCCAGGGACACTTCGAGTACACCCGAATGCCCTTCGGATTAAAAAATGCACCGCCGACGTTTCAACGGCTGATGAGCACAGTACTGGCACGGCTTGAAGGGCTAAAATGTTACATGTACCTGGACGATATCGTAATCTTCGGAGCGACCTTGGCGGAGCATAACGGTCGTCTCCGAGAGGTATTCAGCGCCTGCGAGAGGCGAAGTTGGCCCTTCAGCCAGGGAAATGTCGATTTCTGCGTTTGGAAACGCGATACCTCGGGCACGTGGTCTCCAGCAAGGGGGTGCGACCCGATCCAACGCTTGTGACGTCCGTCCGGGAATTTCCCACCCCGAAGGACGTAAAGGGAGTGCAGTCCTTTCTGGGTCTCGCGGGGTACTACCGCAAATTTATCCAGGATTTTTCCAAGGTCGCAAAGCCCTTAACGGAGCTCGCAAAGAAGGATCATAAATTCGAGTGGACAGCAAGGCACGAGCAGGCCATGGAGGACCTAAAAAGGGCTTTGACAACCGCGCCGGTTTTACAATACCCGGATTTCGAGAAGCCCTTTGTCGTCACCACGGACGAGTCGGATAGGGCCATAGCGGCCATATTATCCCAAGGGCCGATCGGGGAGGACCTGCCGATTTGCTACGCCAGTCGGACCTTAAACAAGGCGGAGCAAAATTACACCACGACAGAAAAAGAACTGCTGGCAATCGTATGGGGTATATCTCAATTTCGCCCTTACGTTTACGGCACTCGGTTCACAGTGGTAACGGATCATAAGCCCTTAACATGGCTGTTCAACGTGAAGGATCCCGGGTCGAGACTCATGCGTTGGAAAATTAAATTATCGGAGCATGAGTTCGACGTACAGTACAAAGCTGGGAAGCAAAATACCAACGCCGACGCGCTGAGTCGCGTGTGTGTGGCTACCCGGTCGCAGGCGAGGAAGGAATCGAGCAAGGCGGGCAGCCGCGGCGGTAAGGAAGGCAGCGGTCGACTTCGCTCACGGGAGCGCCAAGGAGCCGCAACCCGCGCGACAACGGGGACAGCGGCCAGCCAGGGGTATAGTCCCGCGGATAGTCAGCCCGACGCGCGCCGCGGGAAGGAGTACGACGCGGTACGCTCAGACGGGGACTGTTTAGGTGCGGAAGAAAAGTTAAAAATCTTCCACGAGCACCACGACGCACCCTTGGGGGGTCACCAAGGGGTGGCTCGGATGCTCGCCCGTATCAAATTAAGGTACGCCTGGCCCAGCATGCGGAAGGAAATAGAAGCATATGTGGCACGGTGTGACAAGTGCCAGAGGAATAAAGTACGGCCGATGGTGAAGGCACCATTGGTGATAACAGACACCCCCACTAGGGCCTTCCAAAAGTGTGCGATGGACATCGTAGGGCCATTACCCGAGACCGAGCAGAGAAATAAGTACATCCTAACCTTCCAGGATTTACTCACAAAGTACAGCGTAGCCATACCGCTGGAGACACAACAGGCCAACGAAGTGGCAAAGGCATTTGCTAAGGAAATTGTATGTCGGTACGGAGCGCCGGAGACCGTCTTTACCGATCAGGGTACAAATTTCCTCAGTGCCGTATTTAAGGGCGTGTGCCAGATACTGCGCATAGAAAAAATTCAGACGACGGCATATCACCCCGAGTCGAACGGGGCGTTAGAACGCTCGCACCGGACCCTTGCGGAGTACCTTAAGGGTTACATAGATGAGGATCAGGGGAGCTGGGATGAATGGCTACCTTACGCCATGTTCACGTATAATACAACCCCCCACACGGAGACGGGATTCACCCCGCATCACCTGGTCTACGGGGAGAACGCCGAGCTACAAACGGCCCTTCGAAGGGAACCCAGGCTCACGTACGCGTACGACGATTACGCGCAGGAGTTAAGGGAGCGTTTACGTGTGGCCTGGTCTACAGCACATAATAACCTGAAGGTATCCAAGGACCGGGCTAAGGTCTACTATGACCGAAAAGTTAGGGACAGGAAGTTCAAGGTCGGAGACCGGGTCTTACTGCGTGACGAGACCGTGCGCCGAGGACGGTCCGCGAAACTGACCCCGAAGTGGGTAGGTCCCTACCCCATCGTGGAGGAGCACCCTCCATGCAACTACACCCTTCGCCAAGGGCGGAGGATGGTTAAAGTGCATGTAGACCGCCTCCGAAATTACGTGGAGGAGTAGGGGGATTAAACAATGTGAAAGGGGCGGGTCTAACCCCGGGTCTAACCCGAGTTAGACCCACAAGATGTCACCGGCTTCGACAAGGCTTCATTCTGTGGTCAAGGCATGGTGAAAGGAGATTACGAGGTGTAAAATAACAATTGCAGATTGTCGCTTATGGGTCTACAGGCGGGTCTACCGGCCGTAGCCGTCGCTCTTGATGGCCTGTACGAAATACAACCCTTCAGGGACACACCCGGATTATATTTCGAGAGGATCGGATTGCTGCATCTCCACACCAACGTCTGGACCATGGCAATTCGGATGGATCTATCGAATCTGGCATATATAGTGTGACGTATTTTCCTGGATCTCAACGCGAATAAAAAAACACAAAAAAAAACAAAACTGAAAACGCGAAAATCGAAGCTCAAACCGAACGAGAGCGGAGCGCGAAATCGAGAACTCAGAAAACGTCACCTTCGGCCGCCCGCTTCCTCGGATGCATCGACGTCCCGGTGGGCGCCAGTTAATTTTTGTTTCGCCGGTATTAACAACCGGACTAAACTGGAGGTCGGTGGAACGGCCGACCTCCGCAGGGTCGATTTTTGTTTCGCCGGAATCGCCAAGCCGGACTAATCTGGAGGTCGATGGAACGGTCGACCTCCGCAGGGTCGATTTTTGTTTCGCCGGAATCGCCAAGCCGGACTAATCTGGAGGTCGATGGAACGGTTGACCTCCGCAACGGAAATACACGAGAACAGAACAAAAAATAACGAGATCACACAAACGAGAACTGAACGGTACGAGAACTAACGCCGATGCATTCGCGAAAGCGAACGGTTGCGGAAATGCACGGTTGCTCAGGATGCGGGTTATGGTAGAAGGGTCGCGATCCTTCGCCAATAAAGTAACGCGAAATCTAAAACGCGAAATCTTAAATATCGGAACCCGAAATTCTTAATTAACGTGAGCAATAATTTATTGGCTTGTTAAGCCACGGAATCGTACACGAGGGCATCGGAAGCGCTTAGCTGACCGGGGGGTCGGAGCGAGCGTAACGGGAACGGTTCGATACGCGATCGAATAATTTATCTTAGCGATAGACTCACCGAATCAGCGTACTTTTAATCCAATGAAGTGGCGGGAACTGCATCACCTGATGCCTCGAGAACTCGTACACAATCACTGCACCTCCAGGAGCATTGCCAAGAACGCATCTCGATCACAGAAAAATCGGTAGAAAATCGGAACCGAATCCGCACGAAACACCGCGCACACGAGTCAACTACCGAACATACCAAGTGACAGGTAGCGCGAGCGAGATACGCGAACCGGAGCGAGAGCGATAGCCGGAGTCTACGGTAGCGCGAGCGAGAACGAATGACTCAGCGCGAGACAATAGGCAGAACGTAAACACCGATAGCGCGAGAGGTCCGAGCAGCCTCGAGGACGACTCTCGGTAGACTGATTAGCCTACGACGATATTCTAAGGAAGCGTTATGATTATCGCGAAATTCTTAGCCGATAGCTACTGCCCTCTCAAACTATTTCCAGAGCGTCACTTAAGCGGGAACCGAAACCGTAACGCGGTAATTTTTGAGATTCGTCGCGATCGTTACTCCAAATTCAGGACGTGAAAACAAGGCTCTCTCTCTTAACTAAAACACAGCACAAGGTGTTCCGACCTTGCCCGGACCGTACTAAAACCTCCGCCGGTTCTCCAACGTCCTGCATTATCACCTGAACGGAGTGCCGGGTTTGCACCGGACTTTGACGTATTCGCGACGAAATCTCGTCGGGCTCTTCTCTATTCGTGTTTCTCACTTCTTCGAGATTCTCTCCACCGAATAGATCCGAGGCTTCCGACCTGAACTGAATCTTTTTAACTTGTCTCAAAGCTTATCCCACACCCAAGCTCATCAGTAAAGTCTAAACTGGATCGTAGCCGTAACGCACCTTACTTAAACGAGAGCTGGACGGTACCTGGACAGCCGAGGAGCAGTAAATCGAGAACTGTAACGGGCTAACCGAACTAAATCGATAGCCGTATCCGTAAAACTTTAATTTATTTGTGTTTTTGTGACGGTGATCGAAAAATCACGTCACAACTCCTCACCCCTTAGGGGTGGTTTCGACCTACGGGTCGAAACGGTAGCCAGTCCGAAGACTGCGGGAACTCCGGGATTTTCTCCCTTGAGTTTCAACCTAAAAGGTTGCGGGAACTATTCGGGATCTAATCCTGCATAGGACGTATCGGTAGCCATTGGTTCCTTCCGCGGCCTGGTACGAGGACTCACGAGTACCATCGCGTGTAGGCCGCGCGGGGCGCGCGAGGGCTGGCCTCTCAGCGCGAGAACCTTTAATATAATCGCTGCTTACAATTTGGTCGCAGCGATCCCTCAACCCTGTTACTAATCGGGAGCCATTAAATTGTCGGGCGAGGCGAGATCGGCACGAGAGACCATATCTCAATCGCGGTTCGAGAAAGTAATATAACGAAAAGGGACAACACTTTCGAGGACGACCACACGTAAGCAAATAAATGTCTCTACGTTACCCCCTTCCTGCAGCGTTGTCTCCATCAGTGGGAATCCTTGTCCTCACCGTTTGATTTCCGAGAGCTTTGGCCATCCGGCCAGGTGCGAGAGCGTGGACCCTTGGTCCAGTAATCGAGATCCGAGGTCTGGGGGCGACCTCCATCGTCGGGAACTACGGCCGGAGCCGGATACGGGAGCTTACTCTTTCCTCGGGATCAAGTGCCGAGACCGCAGGGGTCTACGAGGCGCGAGTTACGGCCGAAGCCGTGTGCGGGATCTTGTTCTTCCAACCCATAACCGAGCGCTGAGACCGAGAGGTCTACCAAGCGCGAGTTACGGTTGGAGCCAGGTGCGGGAACTTGCTCTTCCAGCCCGTTGCCGAGCGCCGAGACCGAGGGGCCTACCAGGCGAGAGCCACGGCCGAAGCCGTGTACGGGATCTTGACGGGACTCCCTTTACTGCCGGGAGCGCCCGTCGTCGGCCCTCCGGCCACCGCCGACCGTTGGTCGGTCCGGGAGGGGTCCGGGATCTGGGACCGCCGTCGGTTCCCTGGGAGGGGCGGTCTCTGGGTGGTCCGACCGTCGCGACCTGCGCCCCGCAGGTCAGACTGCCCTCAGCACGTCCCAGGGGACGTTGCGGCCAGCCCGCGAGACGTACGGTCCCTCCCGCCGCCATTGCTCGCTGCAGGCGGGGCACGTCCGCAAGGTCTTGCCTTGCGGCCGCACCGCAGGCAGAAGGTCTGGCTCGGTGGACCGCCTGGGCACTCCGGGTCCGAATAGCGGTGGCCTTCGCCCCCGCAGCTCCAGCAAACTCGCGACATAGTGCGCGGTAGGGGCCGAACGGCTCCTCCTGCACGTCGGCTGTCCCTCGGCAGAGCGGCTCGAGTGGCCTTCACTTCGCTTCGGGGTTCCCGTGTCCGTGTCGCTGGTGGGATTGTCGGCGATGTCTCCGTCGCCGGTCGGGATCGCGGCGATGCCTGCGTCGCCGGTCGGGACCGCGGCGGCCGGGCTACCGGCAACGCCGTCGCCGGCGGGGCTATCGGCGGTGATAGGGCCGCCGGTGGCGCCGCCGCTTGCGGGGCTATCGGCGATGATAGCGCCGCTGGGCGGGAGTGCCGTGGGCGCGACCGCCGAGGCCGCGTTGTCGGCGGGGCCATCCGGGGTGGTGGCGTCGCCGATCGGGACCTCGTGACGGGTGGAGGCGTCGCCGTCGAGGACGACGTCCCTTCCGTGACCGTCCTCTGACGCCGCCGACGGTTTCGGGATCGGCGTGGGCCCCTCTTGCGGCGAGGGTCCTTCGAGAGTCCACCTCCAGCCGCCTGGGTTTCCACCGGGATCTGCCGGGGTACGCTCCACGCGGAGCACCCGGGCAGCTGCTCGTCCATAGGGACCGGGCTCGGCGATCGGGGCGAGAGGCCAGCCGGACGGCTGACTGCCTCCCCGAACGTCCTTGCCGGCGGGTCCACCACGGGCGTCGCAGCTGGCGGCGCCTGCACGGGAGTCGGTACCCCTCGGTACCCCTCGAGCAGGCCCGGATCGGTGGCGATCGGGCTCGGCGACCGGGATCTCGGCTGGCCTCGATCTGCGGCCATCTCCCCAATCGTGCGCACCAGGGCCTCCGCGGACTCCGTGTCCGTTGTATCCGGGTCGGCGAGCGTGGCGGCACAGGCCTGAATCAAGTCCGCCGCCGGAGGCCGTATGTAAAAATCCTTCCGCTCCTCCGTCGATAGGGTCCGCCTCAACATATCGTCGAACCAGTCGACCTCCGACCCCTCGGACACGATCATTACATCGTCGTCGCCGGGAAGGTTGTTTTCGGTATCCATAGTAACCTGTAATGCTCAAAAGGTTATTAATCCGGTACATCTGGCGGTCGGTACGGTTTTAAATCTTTGATGGAAATTTTCCCGATCGATCGCCCATCGAGATCGGATAATTCGTAGACTACGCGGGATATTTTCTTCGAGATCATGAACGGCCCGTCGAAGGGGGCGTTCAGTGCAGCAGAGACATGTCGGGCTGCGTTCGAGAGCGTGTGGGATCTCCGCCATACGAGGTCACCGACCTCGAAGGTCCGATCCCGGTGATGGCGGTTATACTGCTCGGCCTGCCTCTGGAAGGCCTCGTCGAGCGCGTGCGCGAAGGCCGTCCTGAGGGTGTCCAAGCGAGCCATTCGCCTCACCCACTCCTCTGGAGGACGCGGGACGATATCGGGATCTCCCTCCAGCTCCCGTCGCAAGGAGGTGGCTGAGGGTGGTTCGCGACCGAAGTTCGCAAAAGCTGGGGTGGCTTGCAACGAACTGTGGTACGCGGTATTATACGCGAACCGGAACTCGTGTAAGTGGTGGTCCGACTCACGATGATTTCCTGCGAGAAACGCGCGGATCATGGTTTTCACCACTCGATTCACGCGCTCGGTAGGGTTGGCTTGTGGGTGATACGGGGGGGTCGTCTGATGCCGTATCCCCACCCGCTCGGTAAGCTGACGAATGTCCCGGTTAACAAACTCGGTCCCATTGTCCGTGAGCAGTACTCGGGGTGCGCCCCAGCGAGTAACGATCAAGTCGTCGATAGCTTTCGAAATGGCCTTCCCGTTCGCCTTTCGGAGAGGGCAAACCTCGATCCATTTCGTGTAGAGGTCCTGGATCACGAGGATGTACGCGTGACCCGAGGATGACGGCGTGAACGGCCCCATGATGTCGGTAGCGACCGTTGTCCACGGTCCGTCCACCACGCGGTGACCCATGAGGCCTGCGGGAGCTTGCTGCTCCACCTTGCAGCGTTGACAAGTGTCACACTGCCGGACGTGAGCGGCTACGTCCTTGAACATGCCAGGCCAATAGTAAGTTGTGGCCAGGCGCCGGTACGTTTTCTCGACGCCCAGGTGGCCGGCCTGCGGGAGCGCGTGGCACTCCTGGAGAGCGGCGCGTCGCAGCTCCCGAGGCAACACCAACTTCCACGCGTCGAGATCCTCGAATTCGAGATCTGCGAGATCGGATGGTCGATGGAAGTATAGCCGGCCATCGACTATCTTCCAATCCGGGAACTTGTCGGGTACCCGCGAGACGTCGCGGAACCGCCGTCGATACCATTCATCCTGAGTATTCCGGGCGCACATGGCAACCTCGGTTTGGCCCTCAGTGATTCTCGAGAGCGCGTCGGGAACATGGTGCAAGGCGCCCTTGCGATGTACAATGTTGAAGTCGTACTCCAACAGTTCCAACGCCCATCGGGCTAGCCGACCTGTGGGGTTCTTCAAATTGTGTAGCCAGCGAAGGCTACTGTGGTCCGTTATCACGGTGAAAGAATACCCCTCGAGATAGCAACGGAACTTCCGTATTGCCCAGAGTACTGCCAGGCACTCCTGTTCCGTCACCGAGTACTTCTTCTCGGGGGCGGTCAGGGCGCGGCTCGCGTAGGCGATGACCCTTTCGTGACCCTCGATCACCTGCGTCAGGACGGCACCCAGGCCGACCCCGCTGGCGTCGGTCTGTAACGTGAACGGTAGCGAGAACTCCGGGCAGGCGAGCGTAGGGGAGCTCGTTAGCCTCAGTTTTAGTTCGTCGAGAGCTTGTTGCTGTTCGGGACCCCATTCCCATGCGTGATCCTTTTTCGTGAGCCGCGTCAAGGGTTCTGCAATTGTGGCGAACTCCACTATGAAGCGTCGGTACCACGACGCCATGCCGAGAAAGCGGCGTAGCTGTCGGATATTCTGCGGGATCGGAAAATCGAGAACCGGAGCTACCTTGGCGGGGTCGATCTTGAGACCCTCGCTGTTCACTAGGAACCCAAGGTACTGCACCTCCGAGCGGCAAAACTCGCTCTTCTCGCGGTTTATTGCCAGCCCAGCGGTCGAGATCTTCTCGAGGACCTTTCGGAGCCACGTTAAGTGCTCCTCGAAGGTTCGAGTGACGATAATGATATCGTCTAAATAGACGAAGACGTGCGGATATAGTTCCGCACCGAGAAGCCGATCCAGCATGCGCTGGAACGTCGCGGGAGCGTTCGTGAGGCCATACGGCATCCGCTTGAAGTGGAACAGGCCTCGGCCTGGTACCACGAAAGCGGTTATCTCACGCGAAGCGGGATCCATCGGGACTTGCCAATAGGCTTGGCTTAAGTCCAGGGTCGAGATGTAGTTGGCTTGTCGCAACTCGTCGAGAATGCCAGTCATGTTCGGGATGGGGTATGCATCCTTCTTCGTAACGGCGTTCACTTTTCTGTAATCAATACAGAAGCGGTACTTGCCGTTCGGTTTCTTAACCATGACTACGGGACTGGCCCAGTCGCTACTGGAGGGCTCGATAATATCGGTAGCCAACATCCGGTCAACCTCCGCCCACATAATGTCGCGGATGACCGGAGTAACGGGATACGGTTTCTGCTTCACCGGGGCACTGTCACCTACGTCGATGTGGTGTGCCACAAGGGAGGTGACGGCCGAGTCGGCAGGAATATCCGGTACGTGAGCGTCGAGGAACTCGCGCAAGCGCGTCGCCTCGTCGGTATCGGCGGTACGGAGGCCGCAGCACATGGCGATGCGCGGGCCTTTCCCCTCGGGAACGAAGCTGTACCGTTCCTCCGGTGCGTCACGGAAAACCCATGACTCATCGAAGAAATCGACTACCATCCTCACGGAACGTAAGTAATCTAGTCCGAGGATTAGATCTTCCGAGAGCGAGGGTAAGTGTAGGGCGAGAGCTTGTGTCCGGCGGCCACGTAGGATGGTCGGTACCTCCGACGCTATCCTTATCGTTTTCACCTGGCTGTTCGCGACCAGCACGGTCCGAGGCGGAATCCGTTTCGTCGGCACTCCGAGGCCGGCGAGGAATTCTATTATCCTCAAGCCGACAAACGTCCTGGTCGCACCAGAATCTACGAGAGCTTTTACGGTTCGACCGTAAAGTTCCACCTCGACATGGAATGCCACAACGCCCCTTCGTCCAGCAGCGTTGATGACAATGTCGTCGAGCTGGGCTTCCCCTTCCAGCTCCGACGCACCGAGATCGGGGTCGAGGTTCGGTAGCGGCCTCTGTCCTTTCTTACGAACGGTAGCATGGCGACAGGGCTTCGGTATACGGAAGCGTGTCGAGAAAGTCTCCTCCAGGGCGAGGCTTTGGCGGCGTTGAGGCGCGGGCGGATGGCTCACGCGCCTCACTGCGCGTTTCCCCGGTTGCACGAGGTGCAACGGGCGGACGTCACCCCTGAGAGTCCACACCGATAGCAGAACAGCCGCCTCGACGCCTTACACTCTCGGTGGAGGTGGCCAGACTGGTCGCAGTTCCAGCAGTGTTTCTCCCCCGGTGTGGCGGGAGCGGTCAGGGCCTGGGGTGCCACTGGCCCCTGCAGCGGCGGTGCCCCTCCAGGAGCGGCTCCCCTCGGGATTCCCGCCCGCGGTGGGTCTGAGCGGGGTGCACCCCTGTCAGCGTTTCGGGATGCGGGGGCGCCGGTTGGCTTCCCCCCGGTATTCGGCGGGCGTCGCGGCATCAGCGCGTTCATGAGGTCTGGTAGACCGTCCAACCCGCCGGGCGAGAGCTCATCCTCTTGGACCAGATCCTGTTCCTGCAACGCCCCGCAGGGGTGGTAGTGGGGTGTACGGAGCTGTGGGATGATCCGTCAGTCATATGCTTGTCGCCGCTCGAACCACCGGGGACTGGCGACCCCGCGGTAACCGAGCTCGGGTCACGCAGGAGACTCGTAAGGGGGTCCGGGGCCTTTGCTTTGCAAATGGTCCTGGTCAACCAGCAACCTGTTAGAACGAGCACTGTTTCGGCCGGTGCCAAAGATCCATGGCCATCTCGTGAGAGTGCGTTCATGCGGGGGCGGGAAACTGCCCCCGTGCAGCTCTCGCGTACCGCTTGTTCGCCCAAGCGGGATGGCCGGGATTACCCGCGGTGGCTCGCAAGAGCTACTGCGGCGCTTGCGAAAGTCCACCGACCCGGCACGCGAATTCTCATGCTATACCGCGTAGTCTTCCCGTTGCTTGGTCAGGACGAAAAAGCAGACCCGGTCAAGAGACCTCTGGCAAGTTCATTCCGTGAGATGCTCTGGGTGCTCATTCCCAGGTGCATTGATTATGGCTCCGTCGTAGGTAAATGCAGTAAAAGGAGACCATAGGTGGACGAACCAGGAGGTTGAGGCCGTCGAGAAGTGGAGGGCTCTCGCTTTGGTCTACCCCGGGTGGCTACCGAACCACTCGTGAGACTTAAAACAGTGGCTTGTACCACTAGTCAGTTATTGGACCCTAGGGGAGGTGACGATCAGTCTTCGAACGGTGTCTGATTGTCAAGACCTCTGCAAGAGGCGGTTTCTAGGGGGGCATACTGCATCGCATAAAGAGAAAGTGGATCGGATGTTCGTTGCGTTTGCTCTTAATGGGCGAGAGACCCTCACGGGTCGAGCAGAGAATGACGGTCTCGTGCCAGATTTCTTATACAATATCTGTTCCTGCAACGCATTTGCGTGAGGGCGTCGGGAGTGCTGGGGCGTGCCCCGACGCGGATCCTGGTATGCGAAACCTGGGCAGAGGGAAACCTCCGGCTTCGGCGGAGGTTGGCGGGTGCTTAGGCCCCGTAACACCTGTTCCCGGCGGCCAGCTTCCCGTTCCAGGTCCCTCATCGTGAGCCGATCATGATACGAGATCATAATCTTAAAAGGCGGTAGCATATTGCGGTACGCGTACCGAACCCGTTCCTCTTCCGTCCATGGTGGACTCAGACGGGCGAACAGGCCGTTCATGCACCCCAAATATACGAGAACCGACTCGGCATCTCCCTGAGTCCTAAGCGAGATCTCTTCCCGTAGCGCGATCTGGTAATCAGGATCTGAGAACCGTTCGCGGAACGAGGCCTTCACGGTCTCCCAGTTGGGTAACCGGAGACGGGCGTCCCGGTACCACACTCGGGCTGCCCCCGTCAGGCAGAACGTGAGCGTCTTGAGGAGGTCGGCGTCCCGAATCGGGACGAGGTCGCGACCTTCCTCGATGAGGGAGAGGAAGTCCTCGACATCCTCCCCTTTACTCCCCGAAAACGTGGCTTCCCACCGGCGAACCTCTTGGAGGGCGCGATGGGGCGACAGAAAACGGGAGCGTCGTTGCGAGAAGTGGCTCTCATCAGAGCCACCGAGATCCTCTGGTCGCACCGTCAAGCGGCGTCGGGGAATCCCCGTTCCGCGCGGTGCCCCTACGGTAGCATTCGCGGCAGCCCCGGGTGGCGCCGCGGTTGGGGCCTCCGCCGTGCCTCTTGGCGCGGGGCTCTGGGCTCCGGGTGGGGGTGGGAACTCCCACGCCTGGGCGCGACGCCGTCGCGACTCCTTTTCGGAGCCCGCTTTGGGGTTGTCCCGGTGTCTCGAGAGCCGTCGCCGGCCCCGAGGGTCCGAGCGTGTCGTCCGCTCCCCGTCGCCGTCGTCGGGGGGGTCCGACGAGCTTCCGTCCTCCTTCCGGATCGGTATCCTCTCTCCCCTTTCCGCCATCTTGTGGCGCTGTCGGGTGCCGGGCTGAGCGATGGCTCAACTCCAAGCCGCGGGGAGACGGGAGCAGTCCTCGGAATCGAGCCTAAATCCGAGATCGATAATTCACGGGAGCGGGAACTATTCCGAGATTCCGAACCTTAATTCGAACTCGGAGTCCAATAAGGGCGAGAACCGTTCGAATCGGAGGTTAACCGAAACGAAAACTTCGCGAACGTCGGCAGCGGTCGGACACTCACGCGTCCGTCCCGCTTCACGTCGGGATCCGGTCAGACTGCGGCCAGCAAGAAGCTTCGCTGTCGACCCGTATGCAATCGGGGCGGATCGGCGGGGATCCACTCCCTCAGGCGAGCAGGGAATCCGGCGTATCCCTGCAAGATCGCCTAACAGCCGAAACTCCCGATTGGGGTACTCCCGTGTTCGGGGTCCGTCCGGAACCGATCCCTTTCGGCGAGCCGGGAATCCGTCGTATCCCTGCACGATCGCCGGACTGTGGATCGGGGTGGACCGAGATCAACCCTTTTTTCTTTAGCGAGCCGGGAATCCGTCGTATCCCGGCAAGATCGCTCGACTCAGCCTCTTCAAGAGTGTCAGGAGAGCCTGAACTCGAGGGCCTACGGTGGTCGGAGCGAAGGAACTTCACTCGACGACCGATCCGGGAACGGTAACCGAATCGGAGGGACAATAAGTCCACTCGACAATCCTTTCGGGAGCCAAAATCGAGTCGAGCGACAGTCGGTACGCTCAAGACTCGTCTGTTCGTACAGTCGAGAGCCGCTTCGAGCGCCGAAAGTAAATTCGCGTTCGGAAGCGAAGACGGGAGTTAACCCGAACCCCAAAATGCAGTTCGGGTTCGAAACGAGAGCGAGAATCGGCCCGAACTTCGAAAACTGATTCGAGTTCGGAAACGAGAACGGAAATTAGTTCGAGTGTCGAAAATTAATTCGAGCTCGAAAGCGGGAACAAAAATTTGGTCCGAACGCCAAATGTTAATTCGGGTTCGAAAGCGGAAGCGCGAATCAACCCGAACTCTGAAAATTAATTCGAGTTCGGAGCGAGATCGAAAATTAATCCGAGCGTTGAAGGGTACTTCGAGCTCGGAAGCGAGAACAACTTAATTCAACCCTGGAGATTAAATCCGGGTTCGAGAGCGAGAACGTGAATTAATTTGAACCTCGAAAATTAATTCGAGTTCGAGGGCGGGAGCACCAGTCAACCCGAACCTCGAAAATTAATTCGGGTTCGAAGGGCGGAAACGAGATTTAATTCGACCTCCGAAAATTAATTCGAGTTCGAATGCGAGAGCCCAATTTACTCCGAACCTCGAGAATTAACTCAGGTTCGAAGAGCGAAAACGAGAATAAATTCGAACTCTGAAACGAATTCGAGTTCGAAAGCGAGATCGAGAATTAACTCGTTGTCGAAAATCAATTCGAGTGCGGAAGTCGAGAATGAGTTCCGAATGTCGAAGAGTAATTCGAGTTTGGAGGCGGGAGCAATTCGGACGTCGAAACCCAATTCGCGTCCGAAAACGAAAATAAATTCCGAACGTCGAAAGTTAATTCGAGTTCGGAAGACGAGAGTAAATTCCGAACGTCGAAAATTAATTCGAGTTCGTAATACGAGAGCAATTCGGACGTCGAAATTTAATTCGCGTCCGAAAATCGGAAGTAGCTTTCGAACGTCGAAAATTAATCCGCGTTCGAAAATCGGAAATAAATTTCGAACGTTGAAAGTTAATTCGCCTCCGAAAGACGAGAGCAAGTCGGACGTCGAGGATCAATTCGCGTCCGAAACTGAAGTATATTTCGAACGTCGAAAATTAATTCGCGTCCGAAGATCGGAAATAAATCCCGAACGCCGACAATCAGTACGCGTTCGAGAATCGGAAACAAATTCCGAACGTCGAAAATTATTTCGAGTTCGAAGTACGAGAGCGACCCGGACGTCGAAAATTAATTCGCGTCCGAAAATCGGAAGGCACTTCGAACGTCGAAAATTAATTCGCGTCCGAAGATCGGAAAGAAATCCCGAACGTCGAAAATTATTTCGAGTTCGAAGTACGAGAGCGACCCGGACGTCGAAAATTAATTCGCGTCCGAAAATCGGGAGGCACTTCGAACGTCGAAAATTAATTCGCGCTCGAGAATCGGTAACGAATTCCGAACGTCGAGAATTAATTCGAGTTCGAAACACGAGAGCGACTCGGACGTCGAAAATCAATTCGCGTCCGAAAATCGGAAAGGTATTTCGAACGTCGAAAATTAGTTCGAGTTCGGAAACGAGAACACTCCACGAGAACGATGGGCGATCGGAGGAATTTCCACACAAAAGATGTCCAAGGTACTCACGAAATCGGTAGAATATCCCAAGTCCAAATTCGGAATATAATTCTTCGGGAATAATGTCGAGAGCACTGTGTCCGTTCACGGCAATTATCCACGATGATATGATCGTGAAATGGCCGAGTTCGGTAAGCGAGAGCGAGAGGGGCGGTGGAAGGGATTCCTCGAAATTCGGACAAAAAATTATTTGTCCGAATTCTAGAACCTTCGCGATAAGAGCCGAAGCTCGGCTAGCGGTACCTACCCCCACTCCAGCGCGCGTGACGCGCGAGCGTCCAGGTGAGAAAATCCGTCAATTTCGAAAAATTCGAAATTAACGACTTCCTCCGGGAACCTGCCGTCGAGGCATCCGAGAGCGTTATGTTTTCCCCCCAAAAGATGTTTCCACCTTCCAGGGGTTCGAGAGCGACGAGCGAAAAATTTTGGAAGACGAAAGAAAAAAAAAAAATAAAATAAAATAAAAATAAATAAAAATAAAAAAATGTTTAACAATCCGCGATCGTCATCGGGAGCGCATGGGTTCGCACGAACGTCCACAGCGGGAGCGCGTTACCCGGTAACGCGAGAAATTTCGAGGAAAAAAAAGAAAAGAAAAAAAAAGGAAATAATTATTTTCCTCGAGCGGGAACGAAATCCAAAAATAATTAAAAATAAACGAATCGGGAGCTGTTACTTTATTGGCATGGCCCCACGTTGGGCGCCATTTGTGACGTATTTTCCTGGATCTCAACGCGAATAAAAAAACACAAAAAAAAAACAAAACTGAAAACGCGAAAATCGAAGCTCAAACCGAACGGGAGCGGAGCGCGAAATCGAGAACTCAGAAAACGTCACCTTCGGCCGCCCGCTTCCACGGATGCATCGACGTCCCGGTGGGCGCCAGTTAATTTTTGTTTCGCCGGTATTAACAACCGGACTAAACTGGAGGTCGGTGGAACGGCCGACCTCCGCAGGGTCGATTTTTGTTTCGCCGGAATCGCCAAGCCGGACTAATCTGGAGGTCGATGGAACGGTCGACCTCCGCAGGGTCGATTTTTGTTTCACCGGAATCGCGAAGCCGGACTAATCTGGAGGTCGATGGAACGGTCGACCTCCGCAACGGAAATACACGAGAACAGAACAAAAAATAACGAGATCACACAAACGAGAACTGAACGGTACGAGAACTAACGCCGATGCATTCGCGAAAGCGAACGATTGCGGAAATGCACGGTTGCTCAGGATGCGGGTTATGGTAGAAGGGTCGCGATCCTTCGCCAATAAAGTAACGCGAAATCTAAAACGCGAAATCTCAAATATCGGAACCCGAAATTCTTAATTAACGTGAGCAATAATTTATTGGCTTGTTAAGCCACGGGATCGTACACGAGGGCATCGGAAGCGCTTAGCTGACCGGGGGGTCGGAACGAGCGTAACGGGAACGGTTCGATACGCGATCGAATAATTTATCTTAGCGATAGACTCACCGAATCAGCGTACTTTTAATCCAATGAAGTGGCGGGAACTGCATCACCTGATGCCTCGAGAACTCGTACACAATCACTGCACCTCCAGGAGCATTCCCAAGAACGCATCTCGATCACAGAAAAATCGGTAGAAAATCGGAACCGAATCCGCACGAAACACCGCACACACGAGTCAACTACCGAACATACCAAGTGACAGGTAGCGCGAGCGAGATACGCGAACCGGAGCGAGAGCGATAGCCGGAGTCTACGGTAGCATGAGCGAGAACGAATGACTCAGCGCGAGACAATAGGCCGAACGTAAACACCGATAGCGCGAGAGGTCCGAGCAGACTCGAGGACGACTCTCGGTAGACTGATTAGCCTACGACGATATTCTAAGGAAGCGTTATGATTATCGCGAAATCCTTAGCCGATAGCTACTGCCCTCTCAAACTATTTCCAGAGCGTCACTTAAGCGGGAACCGAAACCGTAACGCGGTAATTTTTGAGATTCGTCGCGATCGTTACTCCAAATTCAGGACGTGAAAACAAGGCTCTCTCTCTTAACTAAAACACAGCACAAGGTGTTCCGACCTTGCCCGGACCGTACTAAAACCTCCGCCTGTTCTCCAACGTCCTGCATTATCACCTGAACGGAGTGCCGGGTTTGCACCGGACTTTGACGTATTCGCGACGAAATCTCGTCGGGCTCTTCTCTATTCGTGTTTCTCATTTCTTCGAGATTCTCTCCACCGAATAGATCTGAGGCTTCCGACCTGAACTGAATCTTTTTAACTTGTCTCAAAGCTTATCCCACACCCAAGCTCATCAGTAAAGTCTAAACTGGATCGTAGCCGTAACGCACCTTACTTAAACGAGAGCTGGACGGTACCTGGACAGCCGAGGAGCAGTAAATCGAGAACTGTAACGGGCTAACCGAACTAAATCGATAGCCGTATCCGTAAAACTTTAATTTATTTGTGTTTTTGTGAGGGTGATCGAAAAATCACGTCACAATAGAAAGTCAGATTAACTTCCAATTGGGGGAGGTCCGGAGGAAGTGCGAGTTGCATGGCAGCCCGGACGGCCATTGTGCGGAGATGCTGGAGCATCTTGTACGCCTGTCGGAAAAAATTGAGGAGAACGTAGGGGTTGTACAGGATCTCGTCGGCACAGGGCCGAATCGGAAGCGACGGGGGTTAATCGACGGTCTAGGTACCGTGGTGAAGACTATTACCGGCAACCTGGACGCTGCAGATGGGGAAAGGATAGAGGCGGAGATCGCCGCAATCCAGGACACCCAGGGGACCCTGAAAAGGGCCATGAAGGAGCAACTGCAGGTCGTGGAGTCAACACTCGAGATGTTCAACGCGACGTCACGAGCCTCGCAGAGGAATCTACAGAAATTGTACACCATGGTACGCACGGTGAACGGGTACTTCCGGAACCGTACCCAGGTGCTGAGCGAGCGTCAGCATTTCGACGAAAGTCTCGCCCTTATCGAGGCCTCCGTGGAGACCTATCTGCGAGAGGTAGAAAAAATGGTCGAACTCTTTGCCAGTGTGGCTTCCGGCACCGTAAGTGCTGCAATGGTCACGCCGGCCGCATTAACGGGTTACCTTACGGAAGCCCTACCACACATACCTACAGGGTATGGGTTTCCGCGTCCCGTCACGCGAGAAAATGCTGCGGCTATTTTACGTCTGGCAACACCACGTGCGTATCAGAAGGGAGGGATAATAACCCTTCTGTTGGAAATTCCGCTGGTCGGACCTTCGGTCTACAGTGTGTGTTCAATACCTCGCTGGTGTAGGCAGGAATTTTTCGTGACAAGGCATGAAATAAGAACTCGTTATTCCACAACACTTTAATACCCAAATAACTTTAATTTCGTCGATAATGAGGTTGGTTAAAAATATTTTTCGATGAGCTCGCGAGTCTCCGACCATCGTCCCCGCGCCATCTTTTCTTTCTCCCTGTTCGTTACGCCGTCGCGCGGCCGCGTTGCGAACCATTCCCTCGCTCCTCCGCTTGCGTTCGGACTCTCGCTAACATATCGCCCGCCTTGAAAGAAGCAACTTTCAACGAAGTATTGTCTTACATGTCTAAAGGTTACATTTGCCTCCCTTTTTACATAACTGCTTCGATAACATACATTAACCTAAGAAAACTTACACTTCTATAGGTAGGATACAGAGTTTAGCGACAGTGCGCTGCACCACGCCCTTTATCGTCTTCACGCTCACGACTCTTACTATCTCGTCGTTGCCTTTGTGTAACTCTACAACTCTCCCCAGTGCCCATTGCATTGAGGGTGCCTGATCGTCGCGTAACAACACCATAGTCCCGGGTTTGATCGGGGACACTCGATCTTCGCGATTCCATTTAAATCTTTGCTGCAGATTGGACAAATACTCCTTTGACCATCTCGACCAAAATCCTTGAACAAGCTTTGTGAGATATTGAAACCGTGTAAGCCGGTTGGACGGTGTTTCGATAAGGTTCACCTGCGGTATAGCGGTTAGAGGCTCCCCGATCAAGAAATGACCCGGTGTCAAGGCTCCGAGATCGGAGGGATCGCTCGAAAGCGGTGTCAACGGTCGCGAGTTTAAAACCGCTTCGATCTGCGTCAAAATCGTGTACATCTCTTCGAACGTCAGCAGAGCTTCGCCAAGTATCTTTCGCAGATGCGTCTTGACAGACTTTATTCCCGCCTCCCACAAACCACCCATGTGCGGAGAGTACGGAGGAATGAAATGCCACTGTATGACGTTATCGGCGCAATATTGTTCGATTTTCTCTTGATGATAGTAGGATCTTTGCTTTGATTGTGGCTGGTCCTACCAGACCCAGAGGATCAAAGATTTGAGATGTAATGGAGAGTACTGTTCGCTTTGTGACTCGTCCGTCCGTATTGCGAAACGTCACGCGATATTGTAAGGTGTCTCTGGCAGAAGCCCAACTGAGGCCTAGAGTCTTCACCTCCTCTCCGATGTTTAAGATGCGCGGGACTTCGTCCGTGGTTTCGGCAACGAGCGACGGTTCGTTCGAGTTCCATTTGGCCAATTCGAAGCCCGATGATCTCAAAACATCGATGAGATCTCTCTTGAGAGACCGAAGTTCAGTTAGGTCTTCAGTACCGGTAAGAAGATCGTCCACATAAAAATCACGGCAGATGACTTCGCTGGCTACTGTGTTGTACGCGAGGTCAACAAATTTAATTTAAAAGGTAATTTGGGATCGTTGCCAAATTATGAGTAAAACTCAAGTTTGTTCATACAAACTAAATAACAAGTTTATTCAAAGAAAGATAATTAATTTGATCGTTGCCAATATTTCTTATTACAATCGTTGATTTCTTTTGAACATGAGCCTAACTCTGAGACCAACCTCTCTGTTCTCCAGTCGAGTTCAGACTGTCAATTTCCCGATCGCGATCCGCGAGGTGCAAATTGATACGTCTGCAATTTTGATTGACTTCCTTTATTTCGACATCGAGAATCGGCTATCGTCCGATTCTCGCTCAGCACGATTTCTCAACGCCGGGTGCATTAACCGGGCGTCATACGATACTTACTCGGCAAATTCCTACGCGAGTCGGCTTCGCGACGTGGTGGATTTGCCAGTAAGTATTTCTCAATATACTTTCCAAATTTATTTAATCTTCCTTTAAATTTGTATAGATGAAAATAATTCGGGGTACAACATCCCTCCCCCCTTAAAAAAGAAAAAATCGAGTCTTCGAGATTTTTTCGTTTGGCTCGACGCCGTGCGTCGGCCGCTGTTATCGTTGGTGTGCTCAAGTATCGGCTCATGTTTCACTCTCGTAACATTCAGCTGTGAGCTGCGCGGTTCATTCACTCTTCGCTCTACATTATTTGTGCATACGTTGGTTTACAATGTCAATGTTACCTTTATTTAATTATTTGTTTATGTAATTATTTATTTGTAGTTCCCGGTTATTAATGTTAACGAAAAATTATTATTATTATTATTAATGCTTTTTTTTTTTTTTTTTTTTGTTGTACACGATTTATTTTTCTACATCGTGCTAGTACTTTGCTTATTCCGTTGAAACCCTACCCGGAGGTTACCGATTGTTGATTTTCGTTTTGGCGCTCGCGGTACAGCTGTTACGTCCGAGGTAGAGCGCGGCTCGTCCTCGGGCGGAACAACTCTTTTATTTTGTTTTATTGGGTGCTTCGCTGCGTCCCGTACGGGCCCGTTTCTCAAGTACCTGCAATGGGGAGAGGAGTGAAGGGGGTCCCATGCACAAATGAAACGTACGACGATTTTAGGGGAAAACTCAAAGATATATATATTGCTAAAACTAAATACACAGGAAAGATTATTCTATGCCCGCGCTTTCATCCATCCATACGACGTACTCACACTTACGGCTGAACAACGGCGGCTTGCCCGACGGGGGTTCTTAGTCCTTACTTCTAACACTAGCTTAGATTTTCCCGAACACGGGTCGTAACACTTTATGGTCCCTAAATATAGTCTCTTGATGTTGGAAAAAAATAGTAACTTGCAAACGATAATTTAACAATAATATGGATATAGAATAGTGAATATAGACAATGAATATAATATAGAATTGGACACAATTCGCTCTTTTAAAGCCGCTACGAAAACACACTCGGAACTTCTGCCGCGATCTCTCTGCACTCTAACTTTGAGGCTAAACCGGGTGAGTCGTTTACGAGATTTACAGATCTGCGCGAGCTACGAGTTGCGGAGATCTTCCGGACCGATCTATCTTTGATCGCCGTTGTGCGGAGACTAATCTCTCTACGCCGCTCAGGGATCCTCGCGGATCCGTGAACGGTCGCAGCGAAGCTCAGCCTCTGCAATTCAGCAACTCCGGGGTGTGAATTTCTCGGCACGTCCAGCGATTCAGAAATCGCTGCGCGTGTCGCGAACTTCGGACCCGTTGGTTAGCAAAACTCGAGCTCGGCCGCGACACTTAATATTATAATGAAAAATATATTTATCGGGTTATGCTGAGGGTGCAACGCGTGAGCACACCCGAAGTGTGAAATCACACCGCGGATGAGCTCAGCGGCGCAACCCGACACTCGGCGCATCACGTCTCGATCCCGAGACATTCACGAAAAATGGCACGAAATCGGGACGTAACACCCCTCCCCCCTTACTTTTGTCGACGTCCCCGTCGGCGCTATATCTAAGTTTGCTTATAACTAATTATTATACTCACTCACTCGTGCATTCGCCATCGCCTTAAACATCACACGCACAAGCACCTTTTTTTTTTTTTTTTTTTTCTCTTTTTCTTTTTTTTTTTTAGTCACTTCCACTATATACTCGCTGGGTAGGCTGACCTCGGCCGGTGGTTCGGCGTATGTGCCGAAGATACGGCGAGACGCCGCATGGGACCCCGCCGATATTCGCCGCGACGCTCGCCGCCCTTTCCACGTTGTCTTCAGTCCCGGCGGGAAGGCGTCGACCCCCGAATGACGGCCCAGAGACCGCGATCATTTCGCCGTCTTCGCTTGTGTCCTCATCGGCGGCTTCCTCCGATGATGAGTCGAGCCCGTCACCATTGCCGCGAGTACCGCCGGCAATGGCCTGTGCCGCCCTCCGCACGTCGTCCTCAATACCGGCGGGAAGACGTCGGCCCCGGAATGACGGCCCAGCGACCGCGATTATTTCGCCGTCCTCGCTTGTGTCCTCGCCGGCGGCTCCCTCCGAAGATGTCCCGAGCCCAGCACCAGTGTCGGAAATACTGCCGACAGTGGCCTGTGACTCGGTTTCCCCGTCAGTTTCCTCATTTCCTTCGTCACCACCGACGTCGCTTATCTCTTGCGATGCCCGGTCGTCGCACTCCTCACCCGTTGAGTCGAGCCCCGTGCCAGCGTCGGGTATGCCGCCGGCAGTGGTCCGTGACTCGACCTCACCACCCATTGATGTGACATGATAAGGGTCGAGTTCGGCTAGTATGTCGTCTCCCTTTTCGGGCTCCTTAGCCGCCGGCAAACAGGATGTCGATGCCTCATTGACCTCGAGGACCAGCAGATCCCTGTTGAGTTGCGGGAGCGCGACCAGAGGCTCCGTCATCAGGCCATCGTCTAGTGTCCACCCGTCCATCAGATTCTCGACGGTACCCGGGTCTTCCCATTTTACAAAGCTAAGTGGCGCTCCCGGGACAAGGCACAGTTTTTTTGTTTGCGTGCTCGCATTGCACGTCATCCTGCATGTTTGAGAGCCCACCGTGGCCATGGACGGCTTTGCGGTCGGTCCACGGCCTCCGGTATTTGTTTTCGGCGCACACTTCCTCCCCACGACGGAATCCGCCACCGAAGATTTGCCGCTCGGCCCCGCGCGCACAGCCGATGCGGGACTGACTTGTCGAGCCGGTGCCGTCGCCGCGCTTGAAGACCCCCCGCGCCAGGAGCCCGCATGGGCACCCGGCCGGTTACAACATCCCCGAGGAGCTTCTGGTACTGGACCAGACACGCTCCGATATGTCCAGAGTAGTTGCGCCCGAGGAGCTCTGCACTGCACAACTTGCACCGTAGGATGTCATATTTCCGTGCGGAAGGCGGAATCGACCGCTGAGCACACGCACCAATGTCTGGGCACTGTCGACTCCCCTGCCTGCACACAACACATCGCCCGTTGTACGTGTATTCCATAATACCCCGGTGGAGTCCTTCCATGTCCGACATGGCTAACGCCGCTACACAAAATAACAATATATAAATGTAGATATGTATATTATTCCGATGGAGTGTTTGGTATAACTCGCGATCACCAGCGTTCGGCACACGAAGTCTACACGGCTAGTCTATTTCAAATTCGCGATAGAGTTCACTCCTTTTTTTTTATAAGTGCTAACTGCTGTCTGAACTATTTCACTGTCACTCGTGATCGATGTTCGTCGGAACCTCCTTTCGCGTTGTAGGTTCGACGAGAGCTCGGGAACTAATGAAATCATCGAACCGTCCCGCCGCGTACTTTGAGGGTGTCGATGCCTAATCGCTTACCGCGTCGTGGCGGGGAAGGGAACGGTCCGGGATGTTTAGACTGCGAGTTCCGCGCTCGAGCGGCAACGGTAACTCTACCCTTGCGGCCGTGCTGCTGACTCCGCCGGCTCTTATCTCCTGCTCGCTCGTAGCCGTCGGCTCCAGGGCTCGATGTCGCGTTATTTTCCTGCACAGGCCCATAGCTCCGAGGATTATTTTTCCTCGGCAACAATATAGCACTGTGCTGGCCACCATTAATGCTTGAATCATAAACCCGCAAAAGAACAGGGTGTGCTGTAGTCGTCTCTCTCTTCGGTGTTCGCCTATTGACTGAATCCTTTCTTCGATGTCATAAAGCGACTCGCCGTCTTCCAGGGTCTTCCAGTCACGTAGAATGCATCGGTTTATTATTGTTTTTTCTTTGGGTAATAACGAGTCGATTATGGTTTCGGTATTCTCTTCCAGCACAGGGACGACTATCGTTATATTCAAATAAATTCCCGGTCGATAGTAATATTCTTCTCGGCCTTTATAAGTGCGTATTCCCGTTAGCGTTGTGCCGCGCGTCCTCCCGATGCAGTTTGGGTTGATGTACAAAATTCCTGCTCCGTTGAGATGCACGTGAGCCTCGGGTTGATCGGGACACAATATATGTATTGTCTCCTTTCGTATGAACGAAAACAGCCATCCGCCCTGGGTCGGCAAATGACCCCAAAATGGGCTGTCCTCGGGGCGGAGGCGCACGTTGCACCGTCGTAAAGCCTCGGCGGTTGGTGACGTCAGCATCCGTATCTCACACTCTTCTGAAGTTGCCACCTCGTTCACTGGGATTTCCATATCGCATATGTGCCTGTTGTCGATTTTCTTGCACGCGCCCACATACATACTGTCCGCGAGGAAGTACGCGCGATGATCCGCGGAAACAGCTATATACGGTGTGGCCGGGGTCACATGCGCCGATCCCGTTCCGTTGTTGATATTCTGCGCGACGGGCCACGACTGCATCCTGTACAGATGATATGCCGTATGATCCAACAGCGGTACATGTATTAATATCATGGTTCGTCCTCCATGATACACTAAATCCGTTCGGGTGATTTCGGCTAATGCCTCTGCTCGGAGATGTTTCGCAGGGATGGGGAACTCGTACGGTCCCGCCGCCTGCTGCACCTCCCGCGCGACGAAGGCCAGCTGTTCCGTGGTAAGAATTGAAGGGTCGAGACGCCCGCTGCGAGCGGCAGCGATCGCCCGTATATACTTCTCGCATATTCGTGTATAACGCTCGACCTTTCGTTCCACCTGAAACGAGTAATTTATCAGTGATTGGTTATATTTTGCTGTAATTGCATCGAGGTCGAAACGGCGCATTTCTCCCTCGATTTCTTCCATGGCGTTTTGTATGGCCGAAATTCTGCTGGACGCCTCTAAATGTTCCTTATGGAGGTCCTGCAGCCTTGAACGGGTTATATGCATCTGTCGGCCGATCAAGTGTGTGATATTTGCCTGGTCCATGAACAGCTGATCTATTTCTTTGTTCATGGCCTCCGCATCGTCCCCGTCTAGAGTGCCGAATAATGACTTGCTGAGCGTGCCGATTATTCCAAACGGTGCCGCGCGTTTGGTCAGGGTGCGTGGTAATTGCTCTTGGGGTTCTTGTTCTAATGTCGAGTCCTCCGAAATTTTTCGGAGATCCGTTGTTTTTTTACGCGCTTGGGAAAATAACTCCCGAAGAGTATTAATCTGCAATAGTTCGGGGCAGGTTGTCGACGGCGCTATTCTTTGGCAGACCGCGAAGGTTTCCTCAATGTAAGGCTGCTCAGGTGGGAAATCCCGAAGGAACCGGCCCACATCCACGAAAACGGTGACCCGCCAATCGGCGTGTTGGAGACGGAGGGACGATGTTCGGTCGTAATAGATTCCCGAGGTTCCGTTCATCGTTGTGACGTAGTACGATGGGTCGGCCGTCGTCGCCTTCTCGCTGCACCACAGCATCACGAGCAACAGATAGCGAAGTCGCATCGTGTCCGCTGTTATTTTTCCTGCAAATAACCACCGGTCACTTCACTTTTTCACTGACATTCATCCTTTCCCTCATTCTTCCCTGACAAGCCCATTACAATATCATGCCGCTGATGAACAATGGTATATTCGTACTTCCTCACATACCCGCACACGTACGCACATGCGTATACCTATGCATATATACCGACACACGCTCATGAGCACCCGTTGTTGGATTTTACATATATATATATACTATCATATGTATTGTGACGCGGTAATTTTTGGTCGCGTCCCAGATCCTCGTAAACTACGAGTTTTGGGGCGAGCACACGGGGCCTATCTCGTCGCTGGGAGTCTCAGGCGATCTCAGGGACAAAAATCATTGTAGACGCACGATATTAATTCCCCAGGATTTATTTTTATTATTTTTCGGGACCATCTGGAGCTGAGCTGACTTTCGACTGACCACGGCATGGCTTAACCCTTTCACCCGCTTGCACGCCTTGGCTTTCGGTCCGCTTGCTGCACTGTCTTGGGCGCTGGATTTCCGTGAGTCGCAGCCTGATGGATGCAGTCAACGGGGATCACCGGTACCGCCGATCCGACGGGAGACGCCGAGCTTCGACGCGTGATACATCTAGCTGATAAGCAGCGAATTCGAATATAGGTCGCGCGCGTCATATTAGTTACGCGAGCTAGGCATTGTCGGGAGAGGCGCCAGGTACCGGACACTGGCCGAAAATCGGGAAAGGTGGGGAGCGAGAGAGAACGCGAGCGAGGCGGCGAGCACGACTCCGAAAATTAGATCGGGATTCTCTTCTGTGAAGCGACGAAGATAAGACGTGTGTGCTCGCCGTGCTAACGGGCGGAATCGACATTTTCGTGGGGAATTATTGAAGCGAGGAGGATCAATCGTTCGGAGCCGTTCGACGGACAATTTTCTTGACCCGGTTACCTCGGAAGGACGGAGGAATAATCGGTACCGGCAAGGAGTTATCCGGATCTTTTGTTTGCCATCTTTTGCGGTAAGACTTTTGACTCCATTGTAAATTGTCGGACACGCGGTCTATCATCGGTTTGCGCGCATTATATCGAGTGTGCCCGCGACTCGATCGCGGCGTGGAGTTCCGTCCCGGGCAAAACCATAGCTTATGTTTCCTTCGATAATTTTCTTGCGTTTTCTTATCTCTTGGGGAATTATTCTGTCTTTCTGTGTCTTTCGGGGATCATAAGTGCCGGGAATTGGACGGCCTCTCGTCGCACCGGTACCGTAACATCGGGGAGATCGCCTGCGCGAGATTTGTGTGGAGCGGAAGAGTGTGTGTGTGTCGCGGCGTGCGGGTTTCGAGTTCGCGCGGGATTAACGTAGGCTTTCCTTCGCGGCTGAGGACGTCGAAAAAGCATCGCGATTAAGAGAGACACGAGTCTCGAAGCCGCCGCTGTCATTGGTTTGGTCGTTTTTATCGTGGATTTACGTGGCGAATTTGTTTCCGGCATTTGGGCGATACCGCTCCGAAATCGTCCGCGAACGCAGCCTGCACGCCGGGATTGTGTGTGTGCGTGTGTGTAGCGGAACATCGTCCTTCGTGCGACGACGACGAGCGTTCGGCGGTACAGACCCGCCGAGAATCGGGAGTTAGTAGGGAAAATTAGGCCTGGCCCGTTATATTTTTCTTAGACTTTTCCTTGGTATTCTTTTATAATTTATTTTCTCTTTATTAATTTCTCCGTTTCTCTGCGACGTTGTATTATTCTTTATTATTTTTCCTTTGTTATTTTTCTCCGGGCCAGAGACGGTCACGCGTAGAAATTCAAACCGGTGAATTGAGTAGCTGGGGCGAATTTAGTAGGGACAATTTTGTACGCGGATTTTTGGTTGGTGTAAAATTGTAATAAATCGGGTGGCTTCGGCCGGATATTTTTTCGCTTACTTGCTGTGTATCGTTTTGTGTGGAATTGAGCAAATTTTCACCGCCCACACCCCTCTACCCTCGCCTAGCTGCAGCTGCCGGAGCAGTGAGAGTGCGTGTTTTTTTATTAACATCGGTACCGACCGCGTCGATTAAACCGGTAATCGGCTGGCGCCCACTTAAATTAAATAAAGCGGTCGAGAGGCACGCCGTTGGTGGCCAACAATTGATCTTTGGGGAAGTTCGGGAAAAGTTGGCGGTCACAAGTGGCGCCCAACGTGGGGCCCGAGGTGAAAATTTTGCATTCGTTTTTCTTTTCCTTTTTCGTTTAAATTCCGGTCGATCGACTAATCGTCTATATTCGTTCGGGGGTTTTTTGTCGTGCGTGCTGATTTGTTTATTTTAATTTCGCGACTTGGAAATTTGATTTATTTTATTTTCTTGACTTTTTTTTATTTAACTTATTTATTTTGGCTTCCTGACTTTTTTTATTTAACTTATTTATTTTACTTTCTTGATTTCTTTTTTTTATCTAATTTTATCTTTTTTTTATCTAATTTATTTATTTTACTCTCTTGACTTTTTTTTATCTAATTTATTTATTTTACTCTCTTGACTTTTTTATCTAACTTATTTATTTTACTCTCTTGACTTTTTTATTTAATTTATTTATTTTATTCTCCTGACTTTTTAAATTCAATTTATTTATTTTATTTGTCCGTGTTGTTTTTTTTAAATTTGATTGACTATTTGCGGTTAGCTTTAAGTTTATTTATTGGTATTTTGATTTTCGGCTAATTAGTTTGAGAAATTTGCGCCCCGGTACCGTTTGCCGTGAGGTATTAGGCCGTGCGTGGAACTTTTGGCACGGACTGTACCGCTTCGCGTCTTCGCTCGCCGGGCGAGTGTTTACATTTTTTTCGTGCGTTTGGGCTGATCGGTTGTTCGGCTGGGGCTCGAATTGGAGATTTTGGTCGAGTTCCAGCATAGTACCGAATTGGCATTGTCGCAGAATATTAGCGTGAATATTTTAGAGAATACGTCGGGTGGTCAAGGCCGCGGGGCAAGTTGGGCCAGCGGACTTGGCGCTCGGAGGCCTATGCGGTTCGCGCGCGACGGGTCGGACGCGGTGACTGCTCCATAGGGTTTTTATTGGCTATTGTTTTTTTTTGGTTTTCCTTCTTTTTGTTTTTTTTCCTGGTTCTTTGATTTTTGTTCAATTTTATTTTATTTTATTTTATTTTATTTTTTTTTTAAGTGTTATTTTCGACTTTTCGGTTGTTTTTTTCTGATTTTCCGGTTAAGTTTAGTGTTATTATTTCCGATTTTTCCTTTCATCTGAATTTGTTATTATTATCTTTTTTTGTTTTTCTTGTTTTTTCCTCTGATTTCCACTCTTTAATTATTTTCGACTTTACGTGTACCTTAGTTTATTTTATTTTTCGATTTTTCCCCTTTATTCTTGTGACTATTTTTTGTTTTTTTTCGATTAACCTTTTTTTCCCTTCCCCGTATTATTTTCTGGTTCTCCTTTAATTTCATTCTGCTTCCCTATTGTTCGGTCGGCGTCTGTCCGCGAGTCGATGCGTGCCCCGGTAGGCTAATCGATTCGATTTCGTCGGATTCATTTCGATTTTGGAGTTTGGTGTACCGCGGGGTTCGCTCCTGCCGTGTTCACCCCAGCCGAGCGGCTCTGCGGCTTCCGTTAGTCTTTAAGATCTGTTTATTGCGGTTTTGTATTTTAGACATATATTTTTTTTTTGTGATTTATTTGTGTGTTTGTGATTATTGCTGTTTATAAATTTTTGTGAATTTTGCTTGTTTCGTCCGGAACTCGAGTTTTTTTTCCCTGTGGCGCGTATCCGCTGCCTGGGGAAACTTCGGGATTTCCGGCGGGTTTTCGCCTCTGTTTCAGGTGCGCTGACACTTCCCGCTCGGACATTCACCGGTAGGTGGTAGCTTAAGCCGTAACCTCGGTGTTTGCGTAGGGATTTTGCGGTCAGCGCAGTATCTTATCCGCGATCAAGTCTAGTTTTAGTCCTTTTACTGATCGACCTCATAATTAGGGGTGTCTAAATTATTGGACCTGTTAGTTATAATTATTCTGACTGATATTTTTCTTATTTAACGATTTTTTTTTCTCATTGACCGTTTTAGATATTTTATTTACGTTTAGTTTGTCTATTTTTCCCGAGCCTTTTGACCAGTTTTATTTATTGATTATTATCGCTATTTTTATTTATAGTGATTACTTTTTGACTTTCGGATTTACCGATCTTTTATCCCTTGACGTTTTTTTTTCCTCCTTTTTTATTTTTTTTTTATTTTTATTTTTATTTTTTTTCCCTTTTTGTGATATTTTATTTTCTGACCATTTCCTTGCCGTTTATTTATTCTCCGTCATATTTGTCGTCAGTATCATTCAACCGATTTTCCGTCGATGCTGCGCTGATACGCTATTATACTGTCGTGACTAATACTTGAACGCTCTGTTTTTTTTGCTTCTTTTTTTCCTTTATTTATTTTATTCACGGCTTGTGTCTTGCCTTTTGTTTCTTTTGCTTTATTTTATTTTTCGCATACGCTTCGTGGCTCTCTCTCACGCTTGCTTTCGCTTCCGCCACGCTTAAATTCCCGACGACATGGAGTCGTATCGACATGGAGCTCGGCTTCTAAGAGAATTGGAGCGACTTTCGGACGATCAGCTGCGCTTTGAGCTCGAGGTCAGGGGACTGTCCATGGAAGGAACGCGACAGGTGTTAATTGCGCGGGTGTACGAGGCCATGTTCCCCATCGCCCACATGGATGTCAACCAAACAATGTTCGGCAATGGACGCTCGCGTGGGACGTCTGGGATCGGAACCGGAAGTGCGAGCGTAGCGATCCCAATCTCCCCGGAGCGCGAGCCGCCCCGTGAGCCGGGGGCTACTCGTCCCGAGGTTGCTCACAGTTAGTGTATAAGAAATCAAGCACGAAGCCGTCATTCTATGGTCGACCCGAAGGTCTCGCGCCCATAAAGAGCAAACCCAACAAAAACCTGTCTACTTCCCATTTGCGATACGGTGTACCCCCCTAGAAGCCATATCCTCTATAGAGGTCTTTGACAATCACTCCGTTCGAAACGCGACGGTTCTTTCGAGCCGCCGCGTTATGATTGTCACCTCCCCTAGGGTCCAATAACTGACTAGCGATCGTGTCGCCATTACTGACGTGTGGTTCGGTAGCCACACGGGGTCGACCAAAGCGAGAGCCCTCCACTTCTCGTCGGTCTCAACCTCCTGGTTCGTTTCACATATACGGTCTCCTTTCACCGTATTAACCATCGATGGACAAGCCCGCTGGCGACCGAAGTCGTCATCGGGAACCATATTCTTGAATGCACCTGGGAATGGGCCCCCAGAGCATCCTCCAGGATGAAACTTGCCAGAGGTCTCTTGACCGGGTCTGCTTATCGTCCTTGCGACCAAGCATCGGGATAATTACGCGACGTAGCATAAAAAATCGCGAGCCGGATCACAGTAGACTCTCTCGAATGCCGCAGCAACTCTTGCGAGCCACTGCGGGGCACTACGGCGTCTCTCGGTGCGTCAGCCTAAACTGCGTCCGAGTATCACCGACCAGAGATCCCATCGCTGCACGCACAAGCAGTTACGAAGGATCGCCTATTCGTCGACGGCCTGTCCACTCTGGGTGACAACGGGACGAAACCACGCAGCGTGACGCTGCCTGGTCGCGAACCCGTCAAGAGAGGACGTGCGGTCTTGACTTTAGGCGGTTCCTATCCCCGCATTGATTGTACACACGATATTCCCGTGGATTTACTAGAGACACGGCGTCTCTCGGTGCGTCAGCCTAAGCTGCGACCGAGTGTCACCGACCAGAGACCACATCGCTGCACGCACAAGCAGTTACGAAGGATCGCCTATTCGTCGACGGCCTGTCCACTCTGGGTGACAACGGGACGAAACCACGCAGCGTGACGCTGCCTGGTCGCGAACCCGTCAAGAGAGGACGTGCGGTCTTGACTTTAGGCGGATCCTATCCCCGCATTGATTGCACCACACGATATAACCCCGTGGGTTTACTAGAGACACGGCGTGTCTCGGTGCGTCAGCCTGAACTGCGACCGAGTATCACCGACCAGCGACCTCCTCGCAGCATGCACAAGCAGTTCCGAAGGATCGCCTTTCCGTCGACCGTCTCTCCACTCTGAGTGACAACGGGACGAAACCAGGCAGCGTAAACGCGTGCCTTGGTCGCGAACCCGTCAAGAGTGGACGTGCGGTCTTGACTTTAGGCGGTTCCTATCCCCGCATTGATTATGCACACGATTTGGTCGTGGATTTTGCGACGAGAACCACATAAGAGCCATTTACCGACTCGTGATTATGCTGTGTTTCGGTGACTGGTTGACAAGGAACATTTGCAAAGCAAAGAACCCGGACCCCCTAACGGGTCCCCTTAAGACCCGAGCTCGGTAACCGCGGGGACGCTACTCCCCGGTGGTTCGAGCGGCGACAAGCATATGACTGACGGATCATCCCACAGCTCCGTGCACCCCTCTACCACCCCTGCGGGGGAGGTTGCTCACAGATATTGTATAAGAAATCTGGCACGAGACCGTCATTCTCTGCTCGACCCGTGAGGGTCTCTCGCCCATTAAGAGCAAACGCAACGAACATCCGATCCACTTTCTCTTTATGCGATGCAGTATGCCCCCCTAGAAACCGCCTCTTGCAGAGGTCTTGACAATCAGACACCGTTCGAAGACTGATCGTCACCTCCCCTAGGGTCCAATAACTGACTAGTGGTACAAGCCACTGTTTTAAGTCTCACGAGTGGTTCGGTAGCCACCCGGGGTAGACCAAAGCGAGAGCCCTCCACTTCTCGACGGCCTCAACCTCCTGGTTCGTTCACCTATGGTCTCCTTTTACTGCATTTACCATCGACGGAGCCATAATCAATGCACCTGGGAATGGGAACCCAGAGCACCTCACGGGATGAACTTGCCAGAGGTCTCTTGACCGGGTCTGCTTTTTCGTCCTGACCAAGCAACGGGAAGACTACGCGGTATAGCATGAGAATTCGCGTGCCGGGTCGGTGGACTTTCGCAAGCGCCGCAGTAGCTCTTGCGAGCCACCGCGGGTAATCCCGGCCATCCCGCTTGGGCGAACAAGCGGTACACGAGAGCTGCACGGGGGCAGTTTCCCGCCCCCGCATGAACGCACTCTCACGAGATGGCCATGGATCTTTGGCACCGGCCGAAACAGTGCTCGTTCGAACAGGTTGCTGGTTGACCAGGACCATTTGCAAAGCAAAGGCCCCGGACCCCCTTACGAGTCTCCTGCGTGACCCGAGCTCGGTTACCGCGGGGTCGCCAGTCCCCGGTGGTTCGAGCGGCGACAAGCATATGACTGACGGATCATCCCACAGCTCCGTGCACCCCTCTACCACCCCTGCGGGGGGAGGTTGCTCACAGCCTCGAATTAGGAAATTTTCGGGAGCGCCCGGAGGAGGGCTCAGCTAGCGAACGTTCGCGGGGAATACCTGCGTCCTGCGGCCGCCGGTTACCGGCGAACCCGGCGGACGACCGCGAGGGGGGAGCTTTCCCGGAATATCGTCCCGGAGGAGATGCGCCGAATCACCGTGCTTCGGGCCACGGTATGAATGGACGTCCGCGAATCGACGATATGGAGGCACCGCGACGTTTCGAAAATTTTAATCGTTCGGTACCGGGTTATACGACCGGCCGACCGCCTGTTAATGTCGCCCATTTCAATCGGACGGTACCGGTATTCGCGCGTTCCGCGGCGCGATTCGATAATCCGAACCCACCCGAGCCAATGTATCCCGTGAGCTATCAATGGCCTAGTCCGGGACCGGAAGTACCACCATTTCAGCCGCCGCAATTTACCAGCGGCGCGCCGCGTTTCCCCGGGGGTGCTCGCCCGGATCGTGTACCGTCGGGAGGGCGGACGGTGAGTTTTGCCGCTGAATCAAGGATGCCACCTCGATCCTCGCCGATTCCGCGGGAGACATCGAGTGACTGGAGACACGATCGCTACGAACCGAGGGGGGATTATTCGGAGTACGACCGCGATATCCGAGACTCTCGGTACGGCATGGCCGTGGGCAGTCGCGAGTTCGACGAATCCCGACCGGTTTCATCGGGTTATGGCCGCTTTTCTGCTGATGCGCGATCGGGATCCGCGGGTTATGGCCGCGTCGGTCAGGATTCGTTAAATACCGGGATGAACGCTTACAACACCATGCGAAAATGGGATCTGAAATTTTCGGGGTCGCGCGGCGAAGACGTTGAGGAATTCCTGTCGCGTATCGAGGAAGGGCGTCGGCTGGTACCGGTCTCCGACGCCGACTTACTGAGTTGTATTCCCTTCTTTTTGTCGGGCATCGCCCGGATTTGGTTTCGGAGCGGAAGGATGCGATATCCCACCTGGTCGGATTGTGAGTCGGCCTTTCGCACGAGGTTCTGCGACCCGACCTTGCAGTTTTCGCTACGCGAGGAGATACTTCGACGCACGCAGGGCGCCGAAGAGCCTGTGTCCGATTTTCTCACGTGCCTGAGGGCGATGTTTGAGCGTGTGGTACCGCCTATGCGAGAGTCGGAACAACTGGACTATGCCCATCGCAATATGTTGCCTCGGCTGCAGATCGCGATAATGCGTGCGGATGTGACCACCTTCGAGTCGTTGGAGAGGATGGCAACCATGGCGGAACGGAGCTATCGGGCTGGGCAATACTACCATGCTCCTCCCACGCCGGAAAGCTCTTTGTACCCGGACCTGGCCTACCATCCACCGGTGCAGAAGCCCAGGCCGAGAGCTGTGGGCTTTACGATCGCCGACGCGGATTCGGGGATGTCGCGGCCCGGCAACTGCCTTTGCCATGAGTGTGAGCAGCCTGCGCGCGGGGACAACTATTCCCGCGTTCCGAGCTCGCACCCCTGCTTTTACGTGCAGCCCGCCGCGGGTACCAGAGTCAACGCGGTACCGACGACTCCACCGAGATCGGCAATGGCCACGAGACCGGCCACCCCAGCCCGAGCCCGCACTCCGACGAGAGCTCAGGAGGCGGCTCACTCGGCAGCCCGGTCACCTGGGAAGAATGCGACGACGGCGGCCACGGCTCTGCCGTTTACACCTGCACCTGGGGCGGCGAATGGACCGTCGGATGCACAGACAGCGCGACCACCGATTATCTGCTTTAATTGCAGCCAGCAAGGACATTTGTCGCGTGGATGTACGGCACCGAGGCGGGTTCGCTGCTTCAACTGCGGCAAGGAAGGAGAGACAACACGAACTCCCCACGACTGTAAGGGAAACGCGAACGGGAATCGTCAATAGAGGCCGCGGCGATTCCTTCGACGTCGGAAAAGGCCATGGCAGCGGTGCCGTTAATTTCTCCCTGCCTCTGGAATGAGCTATGTCACGCGGTAGAAGACCCTGACGCGCCACGAACGGTGCTTGTGGTCTTACTCAATTTTTTCGGGGAAGTACTACCCGCCGTCGTGGATAGCGGCGCGACGAGCACGTATATTGGTCCCGAGGGTCTCGTGCTAACCGCGCGAAAGGGATTTTTACGGAAGAAAACACCGGACCGTCCGTGTATCATCGCGAACGGTACAGAAATAATTTGCAACGAATCGGTCGAGTTTCCGGTTAAGCTTCAGGAGCGCGAGCAAACCCTTGTGGCTCGGGTTAGTGAGGTTTTGCCGGTACCGTTACTCCTGGGTTTAGATTCGCTCGCACGCTTGCAAATTGTTGTGGATCACGTTCGCCGCGTATGGTATTTCAGCGGCAAGACTAAAAATCAGTTTCATTTCGCGACGGTAGACGGTCCCGAGCGCGTCGATTTTTGCGCTCCGATCTCGGATTTGACGGCGGACGAGGCGAAGAGGCTCGAGAGCTTTCTTCAGGAACACATTCCACGGCTTCGAAAAGCGCCAGGGGTGACCACGCTTATCGAACATCGATTGGAGGTGGGGAATAATGTTCCCATCAATCAGCGTTATTATCCGGTCACGCCGGTTATTATGCGAGCCATGTACGACGAGGTGGATAGGATGCTGGCCGCTGGCGTGATCGAGCCTTCTCAGAGCGATTGGAGCAGCCCCGTTCTCATGGTGAAACAGGGAGAAAAATACCGATTTTGTTTAGACCTCCGGAAGGTAAACGATGCAACGAAGAAAGATGCGTATCCGTTGCCCCGAATGGACTATATTCTCGATCGGCTACGCACGGCGCGATATATTTCGACGATTGACTTGAGTAAGGCCTTCCATCAAATTCCGCTGGCCGAAGATTCTCGAGAAATCACCGCGTTTACGGTACCCGGAAAGGGACTGTTCCAGTTCAGACGCATGCCGTTCGGGCTCACCAATGCGCCGGCGACATTTCAGCGCTTGCTGGACCGACTCATCGGTCCCGCCATGGAGCCGCACGCGTTTGCATACCTGGACGATGTTATCGTGATCTCGGAAACCTTCGCTGACCATCTAAAAATTTTAGCCGATGTCTTCGATCGTATCCTGTCAGCGGGACTGTTAATTAACCCCGAGAAATGCGATTTTTGCTGTCGCGAGGTTAAGTATCTGGGCTTCGTGGTGAACCGCGAGGGATTGCGAGTCGATGCCGAGAAGACCGTGGCAATAAAGGAATACCCCGCGCCGAAGAACGTCCCGCAGATTAGACGATTTTTGGGGATGACATCGTGGTACCGACGCTTTATACCGCATTTCGCCACTGTCGCGGAGCCGCTGACGCGTCTGACCCGGAAGGGGCAGGCGTGGGTGTGGAATGAGGAGCAGCAGACGGGCTTCGACGCTCTGAAGAAGGCGTTGACTTCTCCTCCGACCCTTGCGAGACCCGATTTTTCGAGGCAGTTTACGCTGCAGACCGACGCTAGCAGCATAGGACTCGGGGCGGTGCTGACCCAGGAGTCGGACGGCGGGGAACATCCCATCGCTTTTGCTAGTCGGACTCTGTCGAGCGCCGAAAGGAATTATACCGTGACCGAGCAGGAGTGCTTGGCGATTCTCTGGGCAGTGGACAAATTCCGAATGTACTTGGATGGGTACCGATTTCGAGTCATTACGGATCACGCCAGTTTGCAGTGGCTCCGGAACCTGAAGGATCCCACCGGTCGACTCTCGAGATGGGCGCTCAGCATGATGCGGTACGATTTTGAGGTCATACACCGGAAGGGGGCTCTGAATCATGTACCAGATGCGCTCTCGCGGATGTTCGAGTCGACGCCGACCGAAGAGCCGGAGGCCATTGCGGAGCCGCGAATTTGCGAGGAAAACTGGGTAATGATGGACGGGACGGGACCGGAATTCACGCGGGAACAACTGGAGGATCCTTGGTTCGTCCGACGACATCGAGAAATCACCGAAAGTCCAGAACGGTTCCCGGACTGGAGAATCGACGGAACGAGGATGTACGTACGCCGTCGCATTGAGCGTCAACTTCCGGCGGGGATGGAAGACTCGGAGTGGAAGCTGGTGGTTCCTAAAGCGGCGCGAGAGCGAGTGCTGCGAGAGAGTCACGATGTGCCACAGGCGGGCCATCTCGGTACCGATAAAACTTTTCGTCGAGTCGTTTATTCCTATTATTGGCCGCGATTATACGCCGAGGTTGCGCGATATGTACAGCGATGCGGGGTGTGTCAGCGCACGAAATCCGTGCAGCGTCCGCCTTTGGGAATGATGGGCCGACGGGTTGTTGAGGGGCCGTGGACAGTCGTGGCCGCGGATATTATGGGACCTTTTCCCCCTAGTCGCTCGGGCTACGCGTACGTATTAGTGATCCAGGATTTATTTAGCAAGTGGGTGGAGTGCTGTCCCCTCAGGAAGGCCACGGGGGTAAAAATTAAAGAGGCGCTCGAGGAGCTTGTTTTTTCGCGATGGGGAACACCGGAAGTCCTTCTGACTGATAACGGTACTGAGTTTGTTAATCGGAGTCTGTGGGCTTTAGCCGAGGAGTATGGCATTTGTCACGCTACTACCCCTCCCTATCACCCGCAGGCCAACCCCGTCGAGCGGGTCAATCGAGTGTTAAAAACAATGATAGTGGCCTTTATTAAGAACGATCACCGAACCTGGGACGCGCATCTATCTGAATTCCGGTTTGCTTTTAACACCGCGCATCACTCCTCCATCGATAATAGCCCGGCTTATTTAAATTTGGGAAGAATGCCCTTACCGCATCGCTTTTATCGTCGAGAGGGGGGGGAAAGGGTTTTGGTCCCGTTGTCTCGGGATGATAGGTCCGCGCACATGCGCGAATTAGAGGCATTACACGAAAAGGTACGTTTCGACCTTGAGGAGGCTTACCAGAAGCAATCCGCTCAATATAATAAACACCGCTCGGTACCGAATTTTACGCTTGGTGATAAAGTGTGGCGACGTCAGCGTGTACTGTCCTCGGCCACTCAACACATCGCTGCGAAACTCGCGAGTAAATATTTCGGGCCGTTTGTCGTAACCAGGATAATATCACCTGTGGTCTTTGAGCTTTCGGACGAGACGGGCAAAATCGTGGGTAAGGCGTCCGTCGAGGACTTGAAGGTTTATTATGCTCCGCTCCACAGCGATGACACCGGAGGAGGCGGCGCAGCTGATCGCCCTGTTGGGTCCGATGCTCCACCGGGCCTTGATGGCGAGGAGGACGACGCCCGAACGGGCCCTTTCGGCCGAGGTTCACCGGCTCCTCGACGAGGCCTACGGCGCCGCGGATTTCTCCCAGCCAATCCGGGGGGTTCGTGAGGCCGGCCCGATCGTCCGGGGAATTTTGGCACGGTGGGAGGAGGAGGTCGCCGAACCGGATGCGGAAGAGACATCGAGCGAGTTGTGCGAGACCGAGGACACGACAAGTGAGCGGGACGGGTTGGAGGATGAAGCCGGCGAGACTATTGGCGGTACCGAGAGCGGGATGGTGGCCGTTTCCGGCGCGGCCAGCGTGGCATCAGAGGCGAGCCTGCCGCCCCTTTTACCAATTTTTGGGGGCCTTTGGGGCCCGTACGGACCGGACGAGCCGCGGGGACGATCGCGGTTGCCTCCGGCTGGACGAGGAAGGGCGCGATCGGTGGGACGAGATCCGGGAAGGGAGCAGCCGCCTCCGCCGGAGCGGATGGGAGCCCGTCGGGTCGGCCGAGGGGCCGTTCGACGGACAGTGCGCCCGGTCAACCAGGAGGAAATGCCCCGACCGGCGCCAATTCCTCCGCGACCGCGTTCCGGCACCACCTCGGCGCGATGTTTCAATTGCGGCGAGATCGGGCATCGACGCCGAGACTGCGAGATCCCGCTTCGGGAGGACGTATTTTGTTTCAATTGCGGGCGGGACGGCTATACCATGTCCGATTGCCCGAGGTGTAGCCCCTGGTGGCACGCAGCGGGCGGAACATTCAACGCTGCGACTCGGGATCCGAAGCTGTTGGAGCAGCAACGTCGGGAGGCCGAGAGGGCCGAGCTCAAGAACCGTACGGAGCCGAGCGAGGCTCGGAGGAAGTCCAGCGACTCAAGCGACGAGGACTAAACCATCCATTCCGCCTCGCCAAGATTGGCTGCCAGGAGATTTCCTTCCGAGTTTTTTTTTTATTCTTATTTTCTATTTTTTTTCCTTCCCGCGTTCTTCTCCTTGATTTATCGCGAATTCGAGACAAGGACGATCGGCCGTTTTCTGTTCCATTTTTCTTTTAGAATTTACCGTTTTTTTTTACGTTTTTTTTCCTTTTCCCTGTGCACCCTCGATTTCTCGCTGGTTCGATACGAGGGAAACCGCCGAATCCTTTTATTTCTCTATCATTGTATTTTTTTTGTGGGTACCGAGCATCCGGCGAATGTAAATATACGCATTACTACCGCACCGCTTTTCGTTCTTCTTGCGCAGGCTATCTCCTCACGATAACCTGCTTTACTTTCGCCGTGTGCTTGTTAATTGACACCTTGAGATCGCCTGGGACTGAACTGGCATCGCCCATCGAACTTTGTTTTTTCGTCCGACCCCGAGTCAGAGGTTTTACGGCCGAGGACGGCCTTGCCGGAGGGGGGGAATCGTTGTGACGCGGTAATTTTTGGTCGCGTCCCAGATCCTCGTAAACTACGAGTTTTGGGGCGAGCACACGGGGCCTATCTCGTCGCTGGGAGTCTCAGGCGATCTCAGGGACAAAAATCATTGTAGACGCACGATATTAATTCCCCAGGATTTATTTTTATTATTTTTCGGGACCATCTGGAGCTGAGCTGACTTTCGACTGACCACGGCATGGCTTAACCCTTTCACCCGCTTGCACGCCTTGGCTTTCGGTCCGCTTGCTGCACTGTCTTGGGCGCTGGATTTCCGTGAGTCGCAGCCTGATGGATGCAGTCAACGGGGATCACCGGTACCGCCTATCCGACGGGAGACGCCGAGCTTCGACGCGTGATACATCTAGCTGATAAGCAGCGAATTCGAATATAGGTCGCGCGCGTCATATTAGTTACGCGAGGTAGGCATTGTCGGGAGAGGCGCCAGGTACCGGACACTGGCCGAAAATCGGGAAAGGTGGGGAGCGAGAGAGAACGCGAGCGAGGCGGCGAGCACGACTCCGAAAATTAGATCGGGACTCTCTTCTGTGAAGCGACGAAGATAAGACGTGTGTGCTCGCCGTGCTAACGGGCGGAATCGACATTTTCGTGGGGAATTATTGAAGCGAGGAGGATCAATCGTTCGGAGCCGTTCGACGGACAATTTTCTTGACCCGGTTACCTCGGAAGGACGGAGGAATAATCGGTACCGGCAAGGAGTTATCCGGATCTTTTGTTTGCCATCTTTTGCGGTAAGACTTTTGACTCCATTGTAAATTGTCGGACACGCGGTCTATCATCGGTTTGCGCGCATTATATCGAGTGTGCCCGCGACTCGATCGCGGCGTGGAGTTCCGTCCCGGGCAAAACCATAGCTTATGTTTCCTTCGATAATTTTCTTGCGTTTTCTTATCTCTTGGGGAATTATTCTGTCTTTCTGTGTCTTTCGGGGATCATAAGTGCCGGGAATTGGACGGCCTCTCGTCGCACCGGTACCGTAACATCGGGGAGATCGCCTGCGCGAGATTTGTGTGGAGCGGAAGAGTGTGTGTGTGTCGCGGCGTGCGGGTTTCGAGTTCGCGCGGGATTAACGTAGGCTTTCCTTCGCGGCTGAGGACGTCGAAAAAGCATCGCGATTAAGAGAGACACGAGTCTCGAAGCCGCCGCTGTCATTGGTTTGGTCGTTTTTATCGTGGATTTACGTGGCGAATTTGTTTCCGGCATTTGGGCGATACCGCTCCGAAATCGTCCGCGAACGCAGCCTGCACGCCGGGATTGTGTGTGTGCGTGTGTGTAGCGGAACATCGTCCTTCGTGCGACGACGACGAGCGTTCGGCGGTACAGTCCCGCCGAGAATCGGGAGTTAGTAGGGAAAATTAGGCCTGGCCCGTTATATTTTTCTTAGACTTTTCCTTGGTATTCTTTTATAATTTATTTTCTCTTTATTAATTTCTCCGTTTCTCTGCGACGTTGTATTATTCTTTATTATTTTTCCTTTGTTATTTTTCTCCGGGCCAGAGACGGTCACGCGTAGAAATTCAAACCGGTGAATTGAGTAGCTGGGGCGAATTTAGTAGGGACAATTTTGTACGCGGATTTTTGGTTGGTGTAAAATTGTAATAAATCGGGTGGCTTCGGCCGGATATTTTTTCGCTTACTTGCTGTGTATCGTTTTGTGTGGAATTGAGCAAATTTTCACCGCCCACACCCCTCTACCCTCGCCTAGCTGCAGCTGCCGGAGCAGTGAGAGTGCGTGTTTTTTTATTAACATCGGTACCGACCGCGTCGATTAAACCGGTAATCGGCTGGCGCCCACTTAAATTAAATAAAGCGGTCGAGAGGCACGCCGTTGGTGGCCAACAATTGATCTTTGGGGAAGTTCGGGAAAAGTTGGCGGTCACAATATATATATATATATATATATATATTTTTTTTTAATTCTACAGAGACCTTGGGTTTTTATTCTACAGCGACCTTGAGTTTATCGGTATGCTTGCGGATTAATTTTCCTGATTTTGCTTCTAAAACGGCGTTCTTCCGGTCTGATAACTCTATGATCGGAAGCGGTCCCTCCCAACGTTTATCAAATTTACTGTCTCGAATTTCCTTTTCCACATAAGCTTTGTCTCCTACCTTCCCGCCGAAAGGTTGGACTGTTCGGTCATAATAAATTTTCGAGCGTGCCTTTGCTTTGTTTAAATTTTCCCCCGCGATCTCCCGTATCTCGGCTAGACGTTTAATTAGTTCAGATAAAAAGGAATTATAAGACGGGAGTTTGTTGTCGTTAGGGAATTGACTCGGCATACGCGCTAACTTCCCATAAACAAGCTCGAAAGGGGTGAAATTTGTCCCCTTGTGAACGCTCGTATTATACGAGAATTCCGCAAAAGGCAGTAACCGATCCCAGTCGTCGTATGTATCGGCATAGTGTTTGACGTATTCCGTCAGCACGATATGACTCCTTTCGAGGGCGCCATTCGTTTGTGGACGATAACCGGAAGTCGTTTCTTGTTTCACTTTAAAAATTTTCGATAGCTCACGTAGCAGATTACTCGTAAATGCCGCGCCTCGATCCGTTAATATCGCTCGAGGGGCGCCGAACTGATTAAATAATCGTCTCGCTATTGCTTCGGCTATTGTGGTCGCTTTCAGGTCGGGTATAGGTTCGGCCAGGCAATATTTCGACAAGTTATCCTGCATAGTTAAAATGTGTCGATTGCCGTGTGGGGAGGTTGGGAGGGGTCCTACTGTATCCAATGATACTTTGTCGAACGTGTCGACCGGCGTGTCGGTAATGAGCATCGGCTCACGTGTTTTTGCACGAACAAGTTTCTGTTCTTGGCAAGACTTACGCGGTCGAATAAAATCCTGAACCTCGTTTTTCAGGTGGGGCCAATAAAAACGTTCCCGAATTTTTCGGTACGTTTTTGTTACCCCTTTATGGCCTCCTGCGAGGCTTTCATGGTACTCGGCGATAATTTAATTCCTGTTTTCCGGTGCCGGTACTATGATTTTTCCATAGCACAGGACGATGGTTATGTTTTCTTCGGAAAATAATTTCTGCAATCGGAGTGACCAGTCATCCTTTTGCATTATATCCGTTAGGTCTCCGGCGCGTGAAATTCGACGTGTCTTAATCTCGGTTCGGCGCAATACATCCCTCAGATTAATTAATCCTAGGTTAATGTTTTCTATACACGTGTCGTGGAAGTATTTTTCTTTCACGACAACGCTGTATATATTGAATTTCCCGTGTGGGGTAACCGCGATCTGACCGATGCGTAAATTTTTTTCCTTTATCGACGAGGGATCAACCATTCCTAGATCGGATAGTAATTTTCCGATTACAGTGGTTAACTCTCCGTCCGCCGAAATAAAATGGACATAATTATCCCGCACGTAAGTCAGATTTTCCCGGGTCCCGGTTATGGAGAATGGTTTTTTATCTTTGTTTACGTTCGGGGCGGCCGAAGTCATTTTCTCTCTCTCGCGCGCCCTTGTTCTCGCTGCTGGGTGATCGCACGTGGCTATGTCATCCACCGCGTCGATGACGCAATGTGGTTCCCGGGCCACTCTCGAGATCTCTTGCTCTCGGAGCGCTGAGGGGGCACAAGGGGGCACGGAGGGAGGTACAACGCGCGCTGCTGGCAGCCATGCTGCCTGCGGCAAGGACGCGTTATCTTCCTCTGGAATGTGGGAGAGAGACGGCCGATGATGACTCGGGGTTGAGCGTGCCATAGGCCTTGAGCCTGGCGCTGGCGTGGAGAATGAGTAGCGGGGCTTGGAGACGGTCGTCTCGTGTGCGTCGGGTGCCTCTCGCTCTTTTTCTTCCACTAGGGGCTCCTCGCTCTCATCGTCTGCATCGTGTTCTTTTCCGGCGGCGCTAGCCTCGCAAGGGGAATTGCTGGGCAATTTCCCTTGTTCAAACCGGAGCTGTCTTTCCGTTGCTTTTTCGACCCGCTCGGCCAGCTCCTGTATTCGTCGCGATAATTCTGAATCCTGGGTGTCATCGTCGTACGGGTTGAGTTCGTCGAGCACTTCTCTGGTTTGCTCGTCGATTTCCTCGCCGTCGGATATGGATGCAGGCAACATTATTTCGGGTGCTCGATTGGAAGTTTCCAAATCACTTTGGAATTTTTCCTCGAGCTTAGCTATGGACTCATCGAATTTCGCGAAGGAATGCTGCAGAGATTTTGGCAATGTTGCAGGTAAAGCAGACGCTTCATCTTCAGACTTATCGTCTTCGGAGTCGCTAATCCCCGGACTCGTGATTACTGCAATATTGGCGTCTCGCGGCGGGCCCTCGTCTCCCGATCTGAGATGTTCAGGGGCCTCAGTCGCCGGCTTCTTTATCACCGGGGGGGGGGGGGGGGGGGGGGGGGGTTTCCTACTGAGAATTGGCCCCTTGGGTGGTAGCAAGTGTGTCGGCAGCATACTGTGACCTAATCGCTGTATAGGCGGAGCAGACACCTCGCCGGAGCTCGTACCCGCGGCTTCCCCGTCGCCAGTGACGGCGGTTGACGTCACCGCCCTCGCTCTAGTCCGAGTCGCAATCGCGCTCTTATCTAGCGGCGAAGGCTTTCGAACTGCACGCGTAGAACCGCGTGCCAGCATTGTCGGCAAATATGATGCATCCAGCTGAGGAGCCGAGGCCAACCTCGGTCTCCCTACGCCCCGAGGGGCCTTTGTACCCCTTTTTGGGCCGGTTGTTAAAGGAAGAACCTTGGGAGTCGAAACATCTGAGTCCGAGTCGCTTGTAGTGGAACTTCCTGAGATGATCGGATTACGCGACAATGCATCTGCGTTCGCGTTTAGTCGCCCGGGTTTGTAGACGAATTCGTAGTCATAGTTACGGAGTCTCATTCGCCATCGTACGAGTCTCTTCCCTGGATCGTTCGTGGACCCGAACCACGAACGGGTCCACGAACGATCAACTAGTTTGAATTTTCGACCGTATAGATACGGTTGAAATTGTTCTATCGCGTTGATGACTGTAACAGCCCTGCATTGCATATAAGAGGACGATTCGAATGAGAGAAGCATATAGGTGACATTAACGCAGTGGTTAGCGCTCTTACTCAGTAACCGATTAATCCGGGTTCGAATCCCGGTGATCACCATATGTTTTCTCTCTTCGATACTTCGCCCGTCCATCTGCAATACTAATATCTACAGGTTCCCAAACTCTCCGCTCGATCATTGCATGGTGTCAGAAGTTATCGGACCAAATCCACACGTCCACACAACGCATCTGAAGCAACTACGGTACAACTCTTAGGCAAGGCGGCATGAGACACAGTCCTAGAAGCTCGCACATACAGGACGGCAAAGCAAAGCGATAAGACCGACGACGAGAGCAAGGGCCTGACATTGAAGAGTTGCGACGAGGGATTCAACGGGCGAGGGAAGAGCTCCGACGAGGGACATAGGCACCGGTACCTTAGCTGTATTAGTTATCATGTAATGCGAGATCCGCAACTCTACACAGTCGACGAGGACGTCGATTTCAGTGAGAGGGGGTGTGTAACAGCTCTGCATTGCATATAAGAGGACGATTCGAATGTGAGAAGCATATAGGTGACATTAGCGCAGTGGTTAGCGCTCTTACTCAGTAACCGATTAATCCGGGTTCGAATCCCGGTGATCACCATATGTTTTCTCTCTTCGATACTTCGCCCGTCCATTTGCAATACTAATATCTACAGGTTTCTAAACGCTCCGCTCGATCATTGCAATGACAACCAGGCAGTCTTTTTCGGTCGCACTATAATTTGCTTCTGCCTTATTTAGTACGCGTGAATAATATGCGATTGGCAGGTTGTGACCGTCGTGTCCTTGGCTCAGCACGGCTCCGATCGCTATATCGGAGGCGTCCGTTGTCAAAACGAAGGATTTAGAAAAGTTGGGATATTGCAAAATTGGTTCTCTACAGAGAGCCCTGCGTAGATCCCGGAAGCTCCGATTTTCCGTCCGCCCCCACTCGAAATAAGTTCCTTTTTTGAGAAGGTCAGATAGAGATTTCGCCCGTGCCGAAAAATTGGCGATAAATCGTCTGTAATACCCGGCGAGTCCCAGGAACTGCCGAACATTTTTCTGATTTTTCGGAGTTGGGAATTTTCTTACGGCCTCTAGTTTCCGAGGGTCGGGTCGGGCTCCATCTCGCCCGATAACATGACCCAAATATGCGACTTCTTTCCGCAAAAATTCGCATTTGTCGGGTTCCAAAACGAGGTTTGCCGCCTCGAGGCGCGCCATGAGAAGTCGTACCTTCGTTCGATGCTCTTCGAGCGTCTTTGCGAACACAACGATGTCGTCCAAGTATATGAACATTTCTGTTCCCTGGAGACCTCGCAGAACGTTATCCATTCATTTCAATCCCTCGGGCATACGTACGGACTCGTAGTGCCCGTTGGAAGTAGAAAACGCTGTTTTCGCGCGATCTTTGGGATCCATCGGGATTTATTGGAAACCGCTCGCCAAATCAAAGGTGGAGAAATATTGCGCACGCCCTAGCTGATCCAATATATCGACTATATTGGGCAGAGGGTAAGCGTCTGAGATGGTCTTTTCGTTAAGCTTGCGGAAATCAATTACCAAGCGCATCTCGGGGGGCATTATCTTGCTGCTCGGGGGCTTGACGCGGTGCCCAATCGTCGCGGCGGTAGCAAATGGATTTTGCGCCGCGCGCGTAGGATTGGCTCGTCGTGACGCCATCACTTCGAGGGAAGCAGCTGGACTCGGCTCCGCATGCGTAACAATACCCAGCTACGACTCCTCGTGACCCGTTCGAGCTGGTGGGTCTGGCAGATCCCGGCCTGGCCGGCTTCAATATTCCCGTTCGCGGCTTACCCGGTGGACCGGGGCATGCTAATCGCTCCCTTGGTCTCGCCGGTTGGAAGTATGAGGGCGACGGGGACCGCGATCGCGGGTCGTAAAAATCGACACGCGTGTGCCCGACAAAGGTATCGTCGCCTCTTCGCCGCTCGGACCCGTGTAGATCGCCCGAGCTTTCCAACGCATATTTTTCGGCGATGTCAAAGGCTTCATAAGAATCGGCGGCGCCCTTAATGTAGACCACCTCCTTTATGCGGGTGGGTAGGGCGTTGATGAACCCTTGACGACCCCGGCCAGAGGGTCTTCGGCTTCCGCTGGAGGATCTCTTCCTTTCTCCGCTTTCCAGGCAGATCGACTACCGTAATACAAAATGCGAACCCGATCATAGAATTGTCCGATCGATTCCTCTTGCCGCATGCGCAAATTCGCGAGCTGAGTGGTGTAATGATTGCAGTCTTTACCGCGTGTTAGTCTTTTACGCAAGATCTCCATCAGGTCCGCGATAGTTCCGATTGTTCGCCCGACAATGCATCTGCGCGAGTCGCCGCTATGCTTAGCGATCACCGCGGCGACAAAATCGGCTTCTCTTCCCTCGGGGATAAGGGCTGCCGCGTTACGGACGTTCTGGACGAAATCGTTAAGCGGGATATTCCGCCCGTCAAACGCCGGGACTGTATCCCGTTGATCTCGGAGCGAAAGCCCCTCCACCATGTGGGACAAGGTGATAGATACATCGACCGCTCCCGCCACTGGGTCCGGCATGATTTATGAAATAATTTATGGGGAAAAAAATAAAAATAAAAATAAATTTTTTATCAATTAACCTGAGTAACGAGCGGGTCGATAACTCCGTCGTAATCAATGGGTAAATCCGTTACAACGTGAAAAAGGCAGGATAGCGAAGTTCCCGGAAGATTAATCAAAATGGTTCTCGAGATCGGTGTTACCGATCCTGAGGCCAGTCCCGCGCTCGCTGTGCTGGCAGGATAGTTCGCAGTCACAAGCGCGCTTGATTTAATCAGATTTAAACCAGCTCCCGGATTTAGCTTGAATTCTGCCGAGCCGCCGGTGAAATGAGGGCCGTACAGGGTACAGCTATTGTAATACCCGCCCAACGCCTCGCGCCGGACCATGAAACTTGTTCCCCAATTAGACTGTTTCTTAAAACGCGCAGATCACTCCGTCCTGGATGATCGGGAACTGTTCAACGACGTGGAAGGGAGTGGGAGTGTGCCACAGGGTGATGGTACCAAGGGATTGGATAAAAACCCCGGGAGAGGCCTCGATCTTAATTCTATGGCTTACGTTAATTTCCACCCCTTCCGCGAGAGAGTGCAACTTTACAATGTTTAGTTCGTAGCCGAGATCGACGAGAAAATTTGCCGAACCGCCCCCAAATTGCGGGGCCTGAAGGACCCAATTACCGTCCCACGTGGGCGAGGAATTTACCGGTCCGGACCGAGTCATCAGACCGCAATCACACCGCCAAGCTATTTGTTATTGACAGTGGGTTTTCCTGTTTTTATTTTTTTTAATATGAATAGGATATTATTCTAGATTATTAGTAGCCCGGAAAAAAAGAACAAAAGTAAGATTTGGTAATAAAAGGGGAGGAAAAAAAAATGGTGCTGAATTTATCTTAAAAGTACTCGGGAAACGCAAAGCAGGTATCCCACCGCTGCCACCAAATTACTTGTTACGTCTGAGGTAGAGACGAACGAGCATGGCTCGTTCTCAGACGTGGCAAGCAAATATTTAATTATTTACGCAGGCCGCTTTGCTCCGTCCCGTACGGGCCCGGTCCACGAGTACCTAGATAAAGGAAGAGACAAAAAGGGTTCCCGTGCAAAAATAAAAGATAAAGTAATTAAGGGATACTCAAAGTAGATATATTCCTAAAACTAAATACACAGTAAAAATTATCCTAGGCTCGCCTCTCATCTGTCCATACTACGTACTCACTCTTACAGTTGAACGGCGGCGGCTTGCCCGACGGGGGTTCTTAGACCTTACTTCTAACACTAACTTAGATTTCCCGAATACGGGTCGTAGCACTTACTGGTCTCTAAATTGTCTTTGAACACCCTTTCGGGTGGTATTATAAGTTAATAATAAGATGAAACAAAATCGATGAGTTTATATTGCAACCGTAGCTTCTCTGGAGATGGGATTCGCCAACGGTTGTCTCCTGGTCGTCGTCCCTATTGACTTCGAGCTCCCTAGGAAGCAGAGAGCGGGCCTCAGGACCGTTTCCCGTTTTTCCTGGGCACGCAAAACGCGGGCTTGTGGCCGTTGTACGTTGTGCCTCGTGAGCTCCCCGAGGGTCTGCCGGCAGCTAGGAGCAGACTAATTCGGCCGTTTCCCGTTTGCCTCTAGGAGCTGGGCGTGGGGCTTCTTGGGCCCGTTGCCCGTTTCCCAACACGCACCCCCTGAAAATTCCTACGCTTAAGGCCCGCGTCGTCGTGGGTGCGCGATAGCGGCGCTGGGTGGGATGGCTGAGGGTACTGCCGCGCGAGGAACGGTCGGACTTGTAAATTATAAGTTGGTTTTATTTCAGATAGAGCGATACAAGGATTTCATCGATAGCCCGTTCTGCTCGAGCTCCTCGAGCCAAGTGGCGATCTCGCTCTCCGCTTCGAGGTCCCTGGCTCGCTGCTCCGCCGCTGGTGGGGGCCTCAGCTTGTGGTGGTGGTGGCTGTCCTCCTCCGTGGGGGTAGCGACCGCGCTGCTGGCGCTGTCGCTTCGGCGCGCACATTCAAACCGTTACAATATTAATAAAACCAAATAATAATGAGTTGCACAATCCGGTTTATGCCGCTACGGAACACACTTGGAAAGTATTGCCGCGACCTCTCTGCACTCTAACTTTGAGGCTAAGTCGCGGGGTTTATTCCCGAGATTTAAAGACCTGCGCGAATTACATTTTGCGGAGATTCTCTAGACCGATCTAACTTTGATCGTTGCTGTCAGGAGACTGATCTCTCTGCGCCGCTCAGGGATCCTCACGGATCCGTGAGCGGTCACAGCGAGGCTCAGTTTCCGCAACTCAGCAATCAGCGGGCACAAGTTTCCCGGCACGTACAGCGATTCAAAATCGCTGCGCATGCCGCGGACCTCGGACCCGCTGATCCTCAAAAACCCGAGCTCGGCGACGATACTTAATATTAATAAGAATATCTATTCGTATCGGGTAATGCTGAGGATGCACCGCGTGAGCACACCCGAGGTGTGAAATCACACCACGGATGATCTAAGCGGCGCAACCCGACACTCGGCGTGTCCGTCGCGACTCCAAGACATCAACAAATCCCGAAGGGATTCGAAGACACACGAAATCGGGACGTAACACCAGCGACGCCCAACGACAAAAAGAAGAAGAGACACCAAGGACAGCCTGAGATGAAAACGAGGGAAAATCACGGCAGCCGATTGGACGAAAATGACGACACGCAAAACACAAAACGCGTCCTATTCGCAAAACGGAAAAAGGACGAAAACGTCACAGCGTTATCAACCAAGGATTGGAGGGCGAGGGGAGAGCCCCCCGTACAGCCAATCGAAAAATCGGATTCCCGAAAATAGAAAGCGAAAGCGCAGCTCCGCCAAAAATATGCAAATTCCACCAAGTGGGAGGTGTAAATTTGCATATAAAAAGGGCGGAAATCGCCTATCAATCATCAGTCAACGATAAGAACAACTACCGAAAGTACACCAGGAAGACCAGCAGCAGTAAACGGGCAAGTGAAAAGAAGCTAAGAAGCGTTTAAAAAGAACTTATATAATCTCGTGTGTGCTAAAAAAAATTGAACTTATAAAATATTCCGCTTGCTTGTAAGATAACTTATAAGATTTTTGAGTGCTTAAGATGAACTTGTAAATATTCCGCTTGCTCGTAAAGAACTTATAAAATCTCGGGTGTGCTAGAAAAAAAATTGAACTCACAAAATATTTCGCCTGCTTGTAAAATAACTTGTAAAATTTTTGAGTACTTAAGATGAACTTGTAAATATTCCGCTTGTAAATATTCTTGCTTGTAAAGAACTGATACAAATTCTCGTGTGCTTAAATCCGACTCGGAAAATAATCTGCCTGCTTGTAACGTAACTTATAAAAAATTCTCAGGTGTTTAAATTGGACTTGTAGAATATCCTGCCCGCCGGAAACTAACTGGTAAATTCTTCGGGGTACTCGAATAATAACTCCTAAAAAAATTTGTGTGCCCGAATAAACGCTTATAGAATATTACGCTGTGTTTGAAAAAGAGACGAAAATGACCATATAAAAACCCCGAAGTGCGCAGAAAATAACTCGGTGGAGATAAAGCTCAATCGCTGCAACAATCCAGCGATCCTGAAAAAGACATTCAACCCGCGGAGTAAAATACCGAAGCGCGCCGGTAAAGTTTCCAAAAGTGACCGGGGAAGTTATGAGAAAACCAAAGAGGCAGAATATCATGGAACGCGACAGGTAAATCGCGAGATTCCCACCTCAGGACGCCACACGTGAAACCGCGACGAAAAAGAAACAAAATTAGCCGAAAAATTCGTCGATTAAAGCTCGAGGCGACCGAGCTGTCATTGAAGCGCCGAGCGCCGTGACGTCACAGCAAGCTGAGTGGTGCGCGGCGGCCATCTTACCAAGGCCCATGCCTGAAGCCCGGACGCGCATGAGAGGCGAACCCACATGCCGCGGCGGTAAAATAACCGGACAATTACGGAACGGGTCGAAATGTTCACCGAAGACAGCGAGACAAATAAAAGTGTAAACCTTGAGGCGAGAACGGGAAAGCAAATAAATAAACTAGATTTCACAACAAATTTGATCCTGACACACCACCAATAATTCCTAGACACTCGAGTCCCAGAAATCCTTCGTTTGAGTGCCCCGTCCTATACAGGAGGCGCACGAATACGAGAAATATTGTAGGTAGCTTAGCAACCGTTACAGCGGTCAATACGACTGTTATTTTACGAGCTTTTCTGTTTTGATTATTACTGATATTTTCTACGATTACCAAATCCCTTCAACGTACCAGTACCGACGTTGAAGCGGCAATTATTTCGATTCTCTTTGACATTTGTTATTCAAACTACGACTGAACATTAAAGACCACATTATTATATTTTCTACACAAAACTTTGGCACGTTATTTCCCCCTGCCCCTCACCCTATATTCCCCGGATCGACCCCGATTTCAGATATTAAACGAATACAGCATCATCACAACATATAAGCAATTTTTTTTGGTATTTTGAGTTCCGGGATTGGCTTCTAAAAAGTGTACACTATGTGGGGTTAATTCCACTGACATAATTAGCCTACCGTGTTGTCACTGGTTTGCTTGTGGTCAGTGCACAACGGGCTTAACACAATTGGGTGCAGCAGAAAATGCAGACATAAGGTGCTCCATCTGTGCGATAATTATTCAAGAATTCCATCCAATAATTATCGCAAATTGAAGCTAAACATCCTGTATTTAGTAATGCAGCTACAAATCCTGTATTTTTATTTTTCGATATTGACAAAAATAAAACCGTCTTGAGACCTCCAAGTATAAAAATACGATAAACAGGTGACGATAGAAGAGGAAATATAAATTTTTTCATCAACTCACCCTTGGTCACAGAGCAAAATATCCCATGAGTGCACCCAGCACCCCGATGAAATCTGAGCTGCATTGGATACCGGTGACGTGCTGATGCTATTTCCTGCCGAGCATCGAAAATTGCAGATCGTGATCCATTTCATGAAATAAATATACATATGAAATATATGTGTAAAATGTCAAATATATGTATGAAAAAATACAAACATATCGCGTTGTCGTTGCACGGACAGTGTTCATATTAACTTGTTCATCGATAAGGCACCAACTTTTTAGATCCTGACATTCAATCCACATGCTTCGACAGATTCCGAGGCGTATCTGTAAAAAAAATATATTTGCATTGTTAAATGTACGATCAGGCTTACATTTTTTAATAAGAAAAATAATAAACTATACGCAATCCATCGATTAACGTTCGATTAAATTCTTCCGTCATGCAGAGTTAATAGACGTTGCAGTACTCGAACTTCCGCTAATCGCGAAAATCGGAGCGGAGTAATTGCCTTTAATCGACGTCCGATCGAGTGAGACGGATGGAGCGATGGATTCGACAATATATTATTAGGGTGATTGGAGCCATACCTGATGGAGGTGTGAGAGCTTGTTTCCTGTAGTCTTTGTATTGATGAACATGAGGCGAGGACGGATGAGGTGGCGGAGGTGTGAAAATTGGCATCGGTGGTGGATAATGGACAGGCGGTGGATAGTGCATCCATAGGGATGACCTGTAAGGTCCCGGCGGAAGCATCGGCATGCCGTAAAGTAGATGATTGAGCGAGGTGTTGACTGACGCGACATTAGGGTCGACTCGGATCCTCTGGTAGGAATGATTCGTTGAGTTTTTAACGGCTTCTCCGTTGTCCAGTTTGAGTAAATTTCTAAAAAATCCGGACGCTGGATTAGGCTTGTCCTCGCCCAGGATACTTTTTATACTGCAGGACGAGAGCTGTTTGGGCGAGGGCCCGGGGGCGTTCGTCCGATTAGCGGGCTGGGGTGTCACGCGTCTCTTCGACGCTTGATCCTCGAGCGAGACTATTTCCAGTTCGCGGAGTATTTTCTTGCACAGCGCTACATACACCTCGACGACATCTGCGCGGCACGGGGGCACTCGTCCGATAAGCGGACTGGGGTGCCGCTTGTCTCTTCGACGCTCGATCCTCGAGCGTGAGTATTTCGAGTTCACACAGTATTCTCTTGCGCGGCGATACATACACGTCAACAAAATCTGCGCTGCATTGGATACCGGTGACGTGCTGATGCTATTTCCTGCCGAGCATTGCGAATTGCGGAGCGTGACCCATTTCGTGAAATAAAGATGAAATAAATAAATAAATATGAAATGTATGTGTAATAAGCAGCGGGAAATATCCAGTAGAGGTAAAACATGCGCTAAAACACTATGAGCTCTTGCGACGTCGATGATTCAGCTTTTTTTAGATCGTGCATCAGGCCGAAGTCCTTTCGTGCGCTGTCTTTGAGATCGTGGCTCACAATTCACTACCCCGGGACTTTCTAGAGTCTTAATAACTATTGTTATTATTGTTATTACGATCACATGAGAAATTTACCGCGTCTGGGTCTTCTTCAGCCAAGATGTACCGTCAGAACCACACGTTCTGACAGTACATCTTGGCTGCGGCAATTTCGATATAACCTCAATACTTCAGCGACATCTATCAGCTAATATCCATACCTTTCAGACAAATAGATACCTGCATTGCCGACGGCTCGCTTCTCTAAACGTTGGTAATTCAGCTTCTTCTCTGGATACAAACGTTCGGAATCGTTTTCGCTTCACCTGACTTCATGAGGATAGATTCCAGTTTTCATGGAGTATGCAGTCCGGACGGGTTCCTGGATGGTGTCTACGAAACATGAGTCTGTCGGATTTCGATATTTCTCATGAAAATCATTGTATTATAAAACTTTTTGACTGTATTATGCAAGCGTCTCAGGTAATTCTATACGAAAATTGTATTTGAGCGCGGATATTCTATCTGTTCTACATTAATGATTTCAGGCAGTAATGTGCTAAAGGTCATTGTAGAAATTGCAAATCCGGCCGACCGATTTGTCATCCGATCGGGTTGGTTAAAAATCGCGTTACACTTAAGACTACTGCTAGAAAAAAATTATAATTTTTTTACAGTATGCAGTGGTTAGGCGTTCGGAGGTAGTCAGTGCGATGCGTGTATTCATCGGGATTTTTATATTAATCAAAAAATCATTGTACCATTAAACTTTTTGAATAGATTATGCAAACCTATCGGTGGATTCTGTACGGAAATTGCATTCAACCGTGGATTCCTTCGATATTTAGTTTAAACATTTCGGACTTAAACTGCGCTAGAGACTTTCGATATGATGAGGTTGGTCATTATACAAGTTCGCATTCGGTCAACTATCTGTCACCCCGAAAATCCACTATATTCAAATAGTAGATTCGTGCTCTCGGCTGCATACTGCATGCTTACGACAGATCTGAGCCCTTATAACGAATCACAAATAATTTCTTCAATTTTTACTTCGAATATTCTATTTACTACTTTGCAAATACGATAGCATTACACAAAGAGCAGAAACGCGTATTCATTATTCCGATTATTAAATGCAGGCTGAATACTGCTGTCCGCATCCGCGCTTAAAAAACGCGGGCAAAATCACGCAAATCCACCATATTCAAATAGCAGATTAGTGTTCTCGGCTGCGTACTGCATGCTTACAATAGATTCAAGCCCGAATGATGAATAAACCGTGATTTAAATTTTTTCTTCGGTTAAATTAATGCACGAAGATAATTTAAACAATTCATTCTACATTGTAAGTAATAAATAATAAATATGCGGAATTGCATACTTATTGCAGATTATAAACTACCGCTAACATGGTCATCCGCTTCCACCCTCTGAGAACCGCGATCGACAGAAACACTTTGTCATACGCCACTACACGGCGCATATTTTTCCTTTTTTCGAACTGCCAAATTAAAGTCTAAAGAAACACGAGATAATCGCAACACGAATTCGATCAGCCAATAAGAGGGCCGAGCACCGAACCATGCGCGCCGATAGGCCCAAGCCGCGAGATCTCCGAGCTCCCGCGACGCCACGCGCGATTGGCCGGGCGGTCGCGGGTGGGGGAACTCGGCGCGCTAGACTCGACGGCCGGGCCTATAAAAGGCGCAGCACCGCTGCTGCAAGAGTCAGTCGATCTACCAGAGTCTCCGAGTACGGAGCTCCTCGGAAGCATCTAGCCGCTTTTGTTAAGGTGATAGGCGAATACAATAAAAACGTAGCAACTCTACCGCTTGGAAGTTCTCTTGCCATCCCTTCACCTCAGCATCCAGACTTCGCACCGCAGCACTTCTTGTTCTTTTCAGAGCAAGAAGCCACCACCCGGAAAGTTTTACTTTCGCTCTTTTTAGAGCGAAATAAAACCTCGCAAATATAACGTAGTGAGTAGACTGCAGTACCTATACGGATTTCAAGATGGCGGCGGTCGCCTGTGGTGGTAGGGTTGAGACTGTCAGTACCTATACGGATTTTCAAGATGGCGGTGTGGCGGAGTGGGGAGTGCTGCCCGGCCGGGCCGCTAGGCCCGGCTGTTCGGCTCGAGGGTGGTTGTCCCCCTCCCCCCTCCCCCGCATTTCGCTAGGGTGGTAGAGGGTGGTCAGGACGAGGCGCTGGTGGAGCTGGTGCGTCGTCGGTGGAGAGAGATTGATTGATTGATTGATGTGATTTATTAATGCCTTAGTAAAACTTTGAGGCAAAGTACATAAGAGTAACGAAGGAGCGAAAAAAAGAGCTTAAACTAATCATTAAAAACAGAAAAGAATATAATAGGAAATAACCGAAATAGAACTATAAGAAATAACGATAATATAGCAACGAAAAAAGAATGATATAAAATAAAATATGATTGCGGTATGGAAACCTAGCGCAGGCTAACATTTGCACCTAAAATACAAATGAAAAATAACAATAAAAATGAGTTGGGTGCTCGCAACTTAGCGCCGGCTAACACATACACCTAAAATGGTAATAGAGAAATAAAATAAAAATAAGTTGGGTGCTCGCAAAGGATCGACTTACTGAAAATTAAACACTATGCGACGCTGGCCACCTCCTGAGCGAGAAGGTGATCGAAGAGCTTATATTTAAACGCTGAGAGAGCCGGTACCCCCGTGATAGACCCCGGTAAGGAGTGCCAAAAATACACTGCCGATAGATGGAAAGAATTCCTGTAAGTGGTAGTTCGATGCAGGGGGACGCTGAAATACTCGATAGATTGCACTCGGGCTGAACTGCGAACGCCAGGATCCCTCACAGAGAATAACTCCTGGAGATAGGTCACGGCATTGCCGTGGCGAATTTGGAAAGCGAACGGACCGAGAAAATAGAGCATACGGTTTCTGACTGAAAGCCATCCCAGCTGGTGACGGTAAGGGGTGATGTGAACGTCCCGCCTAAGATCGAAGATAAACCGAATACAGCAATTTACAAGCTTCTGCAGTTTGGCATCAAGTTCTTTGGTTAAATCGTGGTAAACTAGGCAGCAGTAATCGATGAGCGGAAAAACCAACGTAGTGACGAGTTTACATCGCAGTTGCGGGGAGAGGGATGACTTGTGATATTTCAGCTTGTGAAGGGTAAAGTGGACCCTTTGAGATATAGAGGTGACGTGGCTGTTCCAAGATAGGTTTGAACACATTATGACACCAAGATTACGAGCTTCTTTGACGTATGGGAGTGGACTGCCATTGATGCTGATAGCCGGGAGAATGCCCGTGTCTATCGTGCGAACGTACGCATCACTTCCAAGTATCATTACTTTGGATTTTGCCAAGTTTAGCTTTAGACCATTTGCGTTGGCATAATCGAAGATGGCAGCTGTATCTGCAGAGATACGATCGAGCCCTTGTTGCAGATGACGAGGGGGACAGCTCAAATATATTTGCGTGTCATCGACAAAGATCATGTGATCGGAATGGTTAAGCACATTACCAATGTCATTGATAAAAAGTGAGAATAAGAGGGGACCAAGTACTGAACCTTGGGGGACCCCGGAGGTGACCGGTTGCTATTGAGATGGGTTGTTACTTTTGTCGATTACAGCCTGGATCCTATCAGTGAGGTAGGAGAAAAACCAGGTTAAAGTGGCCTGTGAAAAACCAAAAGTTTTTAGCTTGGAGAGGAGACGAACATGCGAGACAGTGTCGAAAGCCTTGCTGAAGTCGAAAAGGATAAGTATTGTAATGTTTTTAGATTCAATGCTTTTTCGAATGTCGTCTCCAACTCGCAACAAGGCCGTCTGAGTACTGAAACCCGGTCGGTATCCGGACTGCCTGGGATCTAATAGATTGTTCTCAGTGATGAAATTCACAACTTGGTTATGAACTATCCTTTCAAAAATCTTTGACACCTCTGAGAGGTTCGCGATCGGGCGAGTGTCGGAAGGGGAGAGAGAAGAACGAATCTTTGATAGAGGCCTGATAAACGCTTGTTTCCAAAGTGAAGGAAAGTGAGAGTGAATGAACGAGGTGTTGAAGAGCGATAAGAGATGCGAAGAGATATCGGGAAACGCGTGTTTGATGCAGAACGAGGGGATACAATCCGGGCCAGAAGTCAGAGAGCTACTAAGAGAGAGTTTGAACGCCTTTAAAAGATCACTCGAGGTGATCTCCTTAAATGAGAAAGATAGTGGCGACTCAGGGACAAGCGAAACCGCAGCACAGAAATCTCGATGCGAACAGGGGGGTAAGGAATTTACCACCGATGCGTAGAAGACGTTCAACTCATTAGGAGAAAAGAATTTCAGCGGTGATGTAAGAGATGTTTTGACGAGGCCAAGTCGAGATAGTTCCTTCCACATTCTGTTTGGATCATTAATGCTATTTAGGAGATTAAGCTGGTAGTTGCTTTTAGCTTGCTTGACGTCGCTGTTTAGTTCGTTCCTGACATGCCTGTAGACTGCAAATCCAAGTAGAGAGTTGGCGCGTCTAGCCTGTCTATACAGTGTATTTCGGCGACGGATACGATTTTGTAGTTCGACTGTGAGCCAAGGTGCTGGAGGTCGCTTCACCGAGAAGGAGCGCAAGGGGGCATGGAAGTCGAACGCATTGAGCAACGACGAGGTGAAAGACTGAGTCGACCTGTTGAGAGATGCGGGAGACACTACAGGTTCTTGGGCATCAAGCCGAAGAAGATTTTCTCGTAGAGTAACAAGGAAGTCAACGGGTACAAATCTCTTAAGATCCCTCCTGACGAGAGTCTGGCGCTCAAGAGGAGAATTGTCAAACGCATAGCCTATCTCCAACAAGTCGTGACCAGCAATGAAAGGGCCATCAGATTTGCTAAAAGAGAGTAATTTTTCAGAGCTGTCGATGATGACTAAATCGAGCCAGGAGTCAGAGGTTGCCGTGTGAAAAGTCGCATCAAAATCGACAACGTGGAGCGAAAGAGAAGCCGCCCAGTTACGCAAATAGTTCGATTCGAAATGATCTCGTTAGAGATTGCAGTTAAAATCCCCGGCGATAACTATATTACTGTAAGCGTGTGAAAAACGAGCGAATGCGGCGGAAAATTCGTCTAATAGAAGACCCCTGGGTCGCCTGTAAACTGATGCGAATAGTAACGGTGGTGAATGATCGGAAGGGAATGATCGGAAGGGAGGGAGGGAGGGAGGGAGGGAGGGAGGGAGGGAGGGAGGGAGGGAGGGAGGGAGGGAGGGAGGGAGGGAGGGAGGGAGGGAGGGAGGGAGGGAGGGAGGGAGGGAGGGAGGGAGGGAGGGAGGGAGGGAGGGAGGGAGGGAGGGAGGGAGGGAGGGAGAGGGAGAGGGAGAGGGAGAGGGAGAGGGAGAGGGAGAGGGAGAGGGAGAGGGAGAGGGAGAGGGAGAGGGAGAGGGAGAGGGAGAGGGAGAGGGAGAGGGAGAGGGAGAGGGAGAGGGAGAGGGAGAGGGAGAGGGAGAGGGAGAGGGAGAGGGAGAGGGAGAGGGAGAGGGAGAGGGAGAGGGAGAGGGAGAGGGAGAGGGAGAGGGAGAGGGAGAGGGAGAGGGAGAGGGAGAGGGAGAGGGAGAGGGAGAGGGAGAGGGAGAGGGAGAGGGAGAGGGAGAGGGAGAGGGAGAGGGAGAGGGAGAGGGAGAGGGAGAGGGAGAGGGAGAGGGAGAGGGAGAGGGAGAGGGAGAGGGAGAGGGAGAGGGAGAGGGAGAGGGAGAGGGAGAGGGAGAGGGAGAGGGAGAGGGAGAGGGAGAGGGAGAGGGAGAGGGAGAGGGAGAGGGAGAGGGAGAGGGAGAGGGAGAGGGAGAGGGAGAGGGAGAGGGAGAGGGAGAGGGAGAGGGAGAGGGAGAGGGAGAGGGAGAGGGAGAGGGAGAGGGAGAGGGAGAGGGAGAGGGAGAGGGAGAGGGAGAGGGAGAGGGAGAGGGAGAGGGAGAGGGAGAGAGAGAGAGAGAGAGAGAGAGAGAGAGAGAGAGAGAGAGGAGGAGACAAGAGTAAAGAGTTAAGAAAACACATAAAGGTGCGAGCGAGGTGTGCGAGGCGGCGAGTGGAGCATACGGGCGAGGCGAGCGGGGCAGGAGAGAGCGGCAAGCGAAGCGCGCGTGAACGGCGAGCGATGCGTAAATAGAGTAAGGTAGAAATAAGAAAGTACATCAATGTAAAAAGGTAGAAATAAAGGAATACCCAAAGTAAAAGTAAAGGTAAACAGAAGTGTAAGGTGAGGATGTGAGAAAACAGGAGCGGAAAGTATGAGAGTGGAATCGGAAAATTGTAAGTCGTGAGCGGAGAGAGGAAACAGGTGTAATGGGAGAAAAGGAAATGTAAAGGAGAAATGTACAGGAGACTCGATAATAGCTCGATAACGCTCCGCGATGTACAAAACCTCATACCCAGTTTCAACGGAAAAAATATACCGCTGAACGATTTTACACGCGCTTGTAAAAAAGCTGCGAAAATCATTTCAGAAAACGATCAGCCACAGCTCCTCGAAATCATCCAACTTAAATTGTCGGGAGTCGCCGCTGATATCGCCGATGCCAAAGCATATCATACATTAGAGCCACTCCTGAGAGATCTCAGAAATGCGCTCGAAAAACCGGTCGAATTATCGGACCTCGAACTAGAATTAAAATCAAATTTTCAAAATTATAACGAATCGGTACTCGATTACGCGACACGCACGCGAAAAATCGCAATTAAAATTGAAAACAGATTAAAAGAAGTCTACCGAGCGGAAAATCAGCAGCAGTATCTGCATAACCGCACCGACGAAGTTCGACGAACCGTTATAAAAGCTTTTATTCGCGGTCCTTTCGACCAAATTGCGAATATTATTATGCACAAAGATTTCATAACCCTCGACAGCGCAGTCGACGAAGCGCTAAATATCGAAAACGAACTCGTACGTAGACAAAACGTACACCAGGGACGAAAACGCGATAAATCGGAAACTAGGGACAAAAGCCCGAAAAAAGCGAAAGTTCGGTTTACGCAACTAACCGACAACAACGGACAAAAATTTTGCGAGATCCACCGCGAAAACCCTACGCATTCAACATCAGAATGCTACGCCGTGCAACAATTACGCGAAAATACGAATACACGCGTCAACAGCCGCCAATACCGTAACAACTCACCGAGAAATTTCCGAAACAGCTCTCGCGGAAATCTCCAAAACAATACTCGTGGCGGTTACCAAAACAACTCACGCGGTAATTATCAAAATAATCCGCCCAGCTACTATCAAAACGGACCACCCGGGAATTATCAAAATAATTCACGCGGGGGTTTTCGTAACAATTCACGCGGAAACTACCAAAACAATTCACGCGGAAACTACCAAAACAATTCCCGCGGAAACTACCACAACAATCCGCGAAATAACTATCGAGACAATTCACGCGGGAATTATCGTGATAGCTCGGGCGATTATCAAAATAATCCACAACAAAGCAATTCGTGGGATTACAATTACCAAAATAACCCACAACAAAACAACTCGTGGGACCGCAATTACCAAAACAACCCACAACAAAACAACTCGTGGGACCACAATTACCAAAATATTCCACAACAAAGCAATTCGTGGGATTACAATTACCAAAATAACCCACAACAAAACAACTCGTGGGACCGTAATTACCAAAATATTCTACAACAAAACAATCCGCGCGATCAAAACAACCGAGACAATTCGCGAGAGCGTAATTATCGTGATAACTCACGCGACCGAGACAATTCGCGTGACCGAAATAGTCGAGATAACTCGCGAGACAGGCAGAACCCGAGCAACGGTCGCAACTCGCGAAAATCCGATTACCAATCGAACCTTGACGCAGCGCAAATCGAGCAGATTTTCGAACGCGTGCTCCAAAAAAACGAGAGATCCGCCTCTCACGTCAGCGCGACGGGAGGCAGGACACCGGAGCGCTCGTCCAACCCGAACCAATAAAAGACGCAAAAGTTGGGCACACCAAGCCCGAACTCCGAAAACACGTAGGATCGGCATATGTACAAAAAACAGACAGCGTAACAGTTAGAAAACCTAAAATAAAATTAGGATTAACGAATAGACATAAGCCAACGTATATAAAAAACAAACCCGGAAAATTGAACGTCGATGCTGACGCTCTATCGAGAAACCCCGCAGAAATCATGCCTATTAGGCAACGCGACGAAAGCTCGTCGGAAAATATCGCGAATCAAGACTCGAAAAAGCAAAAACTGACTCCTAAAAAATCACCCGAGACTCGCAATCGGTCAACAACCGACACGGGTTCTGGAAACCCAGTACCTAGAAAAAAACGAAACACCTCGGAACTGTCGACCGACGAATCGGAGGACAGCCAAGCCGCGTGTCAGAGAACATACCAATCAGACTCTGACGAATCAATGGAACTAGTAACTGAACAAAAGAAACAAGCCCAACAAGAAACTAACCAACCACCAAAAAGGACAAAATCAAAACAAAAAATGGAGAGTGTACCCACAAAAATTGATTCAAATATTCAAAACGAAACACCGCAAACTGAAACATCAGAAAACGAAGCTGAACTCATAAAAATACCTACATGGAAACAGACCAGGCAAATATTAAAAGGAATACGCACAATCAAACTAAAAGGGAAACCAATTGAAAAATGTCTAGCAGACTCATCTGAAGACGAAGGAAGTAGGCAACAACCACGCAGACAAATCAGGAAACGAGATAATACATAAATAAAATATAAATATACGGATATAGAAGATAGCACAACAGAAGATGAAGAGGAAAATGAAAAAAGCCCAATGAGGCAACAAAACGGAAAAAGCCGAATGAGGCAACAAAACGGAAAAAGCCCAACGAGGCAACAAATCGAAAAAAGCCCGACGAGGCAACAAAAAGAGAAGAGCCCAATGAGGCCAAATAAAACAAAAAGCTTATCGTAGCTGAACAAAAGCGAGATTCGTGAAAAAGTCAGCCCTGACGGGGCAACTGGCTACTTATACGGTGACAAAAGCGAAAAAATCAATGGAACTGAAAACAAAAACGACAACCAAAAGGCTAAAAATAAGGAAAACGATACGGAAAACGAAACAGAATCCGAAAACGTAAATTTCAACAAACAAGGATTCAAACCGTTGCCGACGAACATCGGAGAATCGTCTGGTGACGAAAATAGTGGTAAACCACCCGTGAAACCAACCTTCAGGTCACCTCCAACAACTACGCAAGAAAAGGATAACCCTCCGAAAGCCGCACAAATATCAGTACAACTTGACAACTCACTGCCAACTCGTGACGAAAAAATACCAAATTTGGAAAACTCAGTACAACCATCAATACAACTGAATCCCGAAATGTCACATGAACATAAGGACGTTGCGAAACTCGAAAATCAATCAGTAAATAGCGATAAAGCAAATGAAACACTATCACCACCAATAGCATTAGATACGCGAAAAATCGCTCTACCTTGGCATCGAGAAACAAGCGCATCGGAGAAAAATGAAAACAGCATACCACAGGAAGTACCACCCAACTTCCGATCACCACCGATTTCCAGAAACGCCTCAGAACTCGGAAATTTACCATTGCCTTTCAGCTGTATTGAATGCGCAACGAAATTCAAAATGGATGTTCCATCACCCGTGCATTCCAATATTAGACTACCATCGATAAACGCTGAACGAACAAATAATTCTGAACAATATCCTGCACAAACACCAGTGCAACCGAACTTTAGGTCACCACCAATACTCCATTGTGACATAAAAATTGATAGACTAAAAGCTAACAATAATCAACCAATAATACTAATACCGCGCAACAAAGTGCTACCAGAAACGATCAGTAATCTTCTATCGAAACTAACAGCAAATCGCAGAATATCGCCTGGAAGCGCATAATACGCATTCGTCGCTTAAACAAACATCCCGATCATCGAAAAAAAAAAATCATAAAAAATAGGAGAATATTCATTAATATTTTAGTTAAGACTAGATATAAGACAAATGAACTACACGTACAGGCAACACACACATCTTGCACATAGTAAACATTCGAAACATTTAATAAAACAGATACACAGAAAAACCGGAAACACACAGAATGTAGATAAATACCAAGCCACCCAGACACTCAATAGAACCAAACGAACTGCAAATTATTTTTTTGGACTACCAGACAATTTGACAAACCATAGTAATAGGACTACACTTCTTAAAAACAAATCACAACTAAACAAATATGCACGAAACTCATATACTTATTCACTCATAAATTTAAAGTATATTTATGTCCAATATATTAATACTCCAATATATTCGAGCAAACATCAAAACATTCAACTATAAAATTTACTTTGTAAACCGTAAAATGAGAAAATCGGAAGGTAAAAAAAGAAGGGAAGGATAAAAATTGAGACAATTACAACGTAACAAAAAAAAACGGATGTTTACATACAATGACTACGCTGAGACATGCTCCGCGACGCGTACTACATTAATAAAAAAAAAGAAAACGAAAAAGAGTAACCCTTTATATGCACTCAATAACTCCTATGGGAACAATAGCATTTCATTTAGTTTAATTTCTCTTTCTCAGGTAATTCATTGTCTACTATTTGGCCAATATATTTATACTATGCTTCATTATTAATATATATGTGTTAATAATTTTACCTATTTCCAGAGTCAAATCTTCCATTCCCTAATAACACGTCCAACCCACTAACTACCACTAATCAGACATTAGAATGTGGCAGGCAATACAGTTTCAAATAAGTCCAAGAAATTTATATAACAAAAAGCTTACCCCAAAAGATGAGAAAACAAAGGACAAAACGAATACAAACAAACAATAGACCACTAAGAAAAGTACAAAATCAGAACAACAAAAATGGAATAAATATTTTGGAAAAACAAACATGGAACTTCACCAACCGAACCAAACAGGACAACATTTTAGTTTTTTCGTAACTGTTTTCAACACCAAATTTAAACCCATCCAATTTAACCAAACCATTCCCACTAACACGAACAAATAACAGGTTTTTTTAGATTGTTACAGATCAGCATAGATGCCGATATTTACCACCACAAATATATTCAGCAACGGGAGAGTGCCGAGACGAATACCAAACAAAGGAAATTTTTTTTAAATAAAACCAAATTCGGACGACAACAAAAAAAAAAAAGAAGAACCAATCAACGACCAACGAAACAAAACCAAGGAAGAAAAACACAAAACATAACACATCTACACAAAAATGAAAATATAGAAAAGAAAAACCCCCAAAAAACGTTTAATTTATATAGAATCACACTTAACAAATGTAAATTCTGTTTAACATCCGATGCGGGGGCATCGTTATCTCTGGAGGGGGAGTGTAACGGCTCCAGCCTCTCATTACTTTTCACCTTGGCAGCGGTGTTACTTTCCGCTGCGTTTAATACGCAGAAACCCTCCCGGGTTATCTGCATCCGGCCGCACGGCTTAGAGCCGTGAGACGGGCCTTATCGCGGGCGTCGCGACACTCTGTCGCGACTTTGTCCCTTTGTGAAGCGCGCGTCAGGCCCTCGGCTTCACGCCCGCTTCACATCAGTCCAGCTCGAGCCTTCAACCGGTACACTCTCCGTAGCTCTCAGCAACCATTATCCGCTGCGACTAATAAACTGTTATAAACCCATAACAAGTCAAACGTTCTTTACCATCCGCAATCGACCATCCGTCTCAAAAATCAGACAACCTTTTATTGTCTCATTTTAAATGAATTCCTTTATTTTTACTTCCTCATAGAGGAAGCAAAAATTCCTCATTTAATATCTCAGAACAAAACCATAATTGGCTACATTTTTGTACCACGTAAATGCACCTTGTGTGCATTGTTTCAGATTTAAAAAAATCTTTTATGTGGTAATACTTTTTTTTATTCGTATATTTTCAACTGACAGAGACTGACTGACTGAGAGAGTTATGTAAATCATTAGACAGGGAGGGGGGTGGGGGGAGGGTAAGCTCTATATTTTTTATAGATGATTGCTTTCACCAGATCGCTTAAATTTTTATACTCACTTACATTTCATTTATTTCGGGATCCGGGTACTCGGATATGAATCGGGATATGAGTTCGCATCCGGGTAGTCGGATATGAATCCGGATCCGGATATCCGGATATTCGGATATTCGGATATGCGAATATTCGGATATGAGATCGGATCCGGATATCCGGATATTCGGACCTGAATTCGGATCCGGATATCCGGATATCCGGATATCCGAATATTCGTATATGAGTTCGGATCCGGATATCCGGATATTCGGATGTTCGAATCTGAAGCGTCGGTTCTGCTGAATTCGGATAATTCGGATATCCGGATATCCATATTATTCGAATCCTATTATCAGCACTATTCTGCATGTACCGGACCTGCGCTATAATCTTATGTCTATATCTTCTGCTCTAGATAAAGGGCTGAAATTCGAGTCCGATAACCGACAATGTTGGTTGATGAACGCAGAGGACATGGTCGCAGTGGGAGATCGCCATGAAGATCTTTATAAAATGCGGTTTCGTATCTGCAACCAGGAGACGCCCCCAAACCGACAAGAGCAACGAGCCAACGTCACGAAAAGCGAATCGCTGCGAGTCTGGCACGAGCGTCTAGTCCACCAAAATATCCAGCACGTTCGACGCGTGCTAAAAGGGTGGAACATCGATACGAAACAGGAAGAGCATTGGGACTGCGACGGATGCGCCCAAGGAAAAATGAGCCGGAAGCCGTTCCCGATTAGTCAAACGAAGACTAAAGCTCCAGGGGAATTGATACACGCTGATCTCTGCGGGCCGATGGAGAGTCCATCCGTCGGAAATTCGAGGTATTTTTTGTTATTTAAAGACGATTTTTCTCATTATAAATTCGTCTTCTTCCTAAATCAAAAATCCGAAGTGAAAACACGTTTTGAAGGACTATTGAAGAAACTTGAAACCAAACTCAACCGAAAAATAAAAGTTCTAAGAACAGACAATGGGTTGGAGTTTGCCAACAAGGACATGCGGGAGATCATGAGACGATACGGCATCAAACACGAGACGAGCGCAGCGAACACGCCGGAACAAAACGGGGCCATCGAACAGGAGAATCGGACCATCGTCGAGGCGGCACGCAGCATGATCTACGCGAAGCAGTTGGATATCAAACTGTGGGCAGAAGCTCTAAACACAGCCACTTACGTACTCAATCGTACGGGGCCAAGCGGTACAAAGGACAAAACTCCATTCGAACTTTGGTTCGGGGAAAAAACGGAGAAAAAGGAGTACAGAATCTTCGGAACAGAAGTGTGGACTCACGTACCCAAGCAGAAACGTCAAAAGTGGAGCGCCAAGGCGAAAAAATGCATTTTCGTGGGTTATGATGACAACACGAAGGGCTATCGCATCTGGTTCCCCGCGCAAGGAAAGGTCGATACTCATCGAGACGTCAAATTCACTTCTGAGGAAAACATCGAGAATAAAAAACAAGGAAAAGAAGATGCGACAATTCGCACGAAGAACGACGTCGGCGAAGATGAAGGATCGGACGACGAGGGAGCATCGGTAAGCGGCGATCAGCCCGGAGAAAATTCGATCGACGGTTACATGACGGACGAAGGAGAGCTAGAAGCGCCTGAGCAACAACACGCAGCAGTAGATCCTCCGGACGCAACAGGTCATCGCGGAGAAAATAGTGATCAGCCGGGTACTTCGGGGGAAAAACGGCAATTGCGCGATCGCGCGAACCTACGCCCACCGCAACGATATGCGGATTACGACCTCGATGGCGGGGACGTTTTCGTCGCCGAGAAAGAAGCACCGAGAGATTACCAAGAAGCAATAAAAGACGCAGACAGCGCAAATTGGAAAAATGCAATGGACGACGAGATGGCATCATTGCACGAAAACGCGACGTGGGACCTGGTTCACCCTCCGGAAGATGCAAAAGTCCTGCCGAATCGCTGGGTCTTTCGACGAAAACTGGCCGTCGGCGACCGAAAGGAACGCTTCAAAGCAAGACTCGTAGTCAAAGGCTTCTCACAGAGACCGGGAATTGATTACGAAGAAACTTTCAGTCCGGTGGTGAAATTCGGATTGATCCGAACGATTCTCGCGGTCGCAGCAATGTCGAATATGCAACTCATGCAATTCGACGTAAAAACAGCGTATCTCAACGGTGACCTCGACGAGGAGATATACATGGAACAGCCAAAGGGGTACGAAGACGGATCGGGAAGAATCTGGAAACTACGAAAGGCGCTGTACGGGTTAAAACAATCCGCCAGGTGCTGGAACCGAAAATTCGTGGACTGCCTTAAAAGATTCAACTTAACCGTGACTTCGGAAGATCCGTGCGTGGTCGTTTCGCACGATAACAACGACATTTTAATACTTGCGATTCATGTAGATGACGGTTTAATCGCTCCGACGAGCTCGAGCAAAATTACGAGTTTGCTCGAGCAAATTACGCTACGGATAATCGCGTCACCCTTGAGCGCCTTCTTGGGGATGGAGATCGAGCAATACGAAGATGGATCGATTTTTGCCAATCAAGCAGCGTACGCTCAGAGAGTCCTGGACCGCTTCCGGATGGACGACGCGAACTCCGTCGCGATTCCGGCCGATCAGCATACCAACCTGAGCTTGGAAGATCCAAGCCTTGACGATGAAGTTGTCAATGTTCCCTACAAGGAAGCGGTGGGGAGCTTGCTGTTTTTGGCAACTGTCACGAGGCCGGACATCGCGTACTCAGTCAGCGCGGCGAGTCAGTACGCAGAAGCACCGAGGAAGCTGCACTGGAACGCCGTAAAAAGAATCTTAAAATATGTAAAGGGTACGGTGACCCACGGTATCTGGTTTCCGGGAGGACGCGAGAAATTTCGAGTAAACGCTTATAGCGACGCGGACTTCGCCGGCGACAAGCGAACGAGAAAATCGACAAGCGGGTTTGTTGTAAAGATCGCAGACGCCACAGTCGTGTGGAGCTCGCAAAAACAAAAAACGGTCGCGTTATCCACTATGGAATCCGAGTATATCGCGGCAAGCCAAACGAGTAAAGAGTTGCTCTAGACAGATAGACTGCTTAATTCACTAGTCAAGAGTAAAGTAGAAGTTCCTGTGATACATGTAGATAATCAGAGCGCAATAAACCTTGTTAAAAATCCGCAGATATCTCGCAACTCAAAACACATCGAAGTAAGTTATCACTTTGTGAAAGACCATTACGAGCGTAAAGACTTCACAATAGAGTACGTTAATACTAACGAGCAGATAGCCGACATACTGACGAAACCGCTCAGTAAATTAAGATTCGAATATTTGTGACCAAAAGTAAATGTGATAAGTAAACAGGAGGCTGCGGCCATGTCAGTCCAAAGTGGGAGTGTTGGAAATATAGATACAACCCGGTTTGGGCCGACATGCCGGCAGAGTGCGACACGAGCGCTTAGTACGTAGCTAACATGCGAAAAGTACATCATGACAATATTTTTATTTCCTGCTTTTATTTCCGTTTTGATACTTTTAATCTTTTCCGGCCTCTCGAACGACGCACACCTGTTTCAATAAATCTTCTTTGAGTTCTGTTATATCCGCGACTTTATTTCTCCGAACCTGCCATCCTGCTACACAACCTTAAAATCAACATATTTTTAATGTATTATGCTATGTGGGTAAATATTAAGTTTGATAGATGATAATTTTTTCTCTATATAATCCACGTTTCCACGTTTCACAAACAGTGAAACGTGGAAAAAAAAACAAACAGTGACAAATAGTGAAAAGACACGACTAATAATAAAAATACACATAGTGAACAAACACTTATTAAATAATAATTAATAAACAATATAATATAAAACAAGTATTAACCTTTTAGAGTATATTAAGGCGAAAAGCGGACGCATAACAAAAAAAAAATAATAACAAAAAGTGCTAAGTGTCGAGCAAGTGTCGAGCGAGCGAGCGGCATCGAGGTTACCGACCGCCGAGGAAACCCTCACGCAGTGGCAGCGGTCGACGTTACCGCCGGCGAGCGTCACCAACAGGCGGCATCGAACCGCCACGGCCGTGATCCGCCGCACCGACGCGACTTACCCGTCAGCTGTCCGCCATCGTCGACCATCCGATACCGAAAATTTTTTGATAAACAGAAGGAAGGAAGGAAGGACGTCACAAAAAAATAGAAGGAAGGAAGCAAAAAAAAAAAATCAAGGAAATCTGTAATTCATGCGATTATTATTCGCAATCCTCGTGGCAACGTAAGTACCCTTTATTTTACCTATTTTAACTATTTTATCTATCTTATAAAGAAAAAGAACAGCAAAAAAAAAAAAAAGAAAGAGAAAGGAAATTTTTTTTTTCCCTTTCACGGCCCCACGGGAACCGAGCGCCGACACGCGACGCGTGTAAAAAGCGTACGACCGCGAAAGGGTACGTAAAACAAAAACTAACCCACAATTCACACCCTCCCCAAAAATAATAATAATAGAAATAAATAAATAAATAATAATAATAAAAAAAAGAGAGAAGAGAAGAAAATCTTTTTTTTAGCGCGCCTCATCCCAGATGGCAGCGAAATAAAATATACACAAATTAATAATTAGAAACGATAAATAAATAAATAAATAAAAATAATGACAAAATATATAAAGATATATAATAATAATAATCTATATAAAAAAAAAATTACTGCGCCTCAGACTTGACGGCAGCAAAATAAAGACATATTAGAAAAAAATACAATACCCAATAGAAAAAAAAAGAAAAGAAAAAAAACGAAATATCTATATACACATATATACACTATATATCTAATATACACATACGTACTATAATGGAAATGGGGGTGGGGACGGGGGTCAGGTCCAGTCCGAACTTCGGAATAACAGCGAATCAATTATTATTAATCGTTTATTTATTTAATACTACGACTCGATTTGTTTTTAGGGCGCCAGCCGCGTCTGCGGCTCGAGTCGTCCGTATTATTCCCTTCTGGGGAAACTTACCGGTAATATAACCGGCTTCAAGTTATCAATTAGGTTCCGAAATGACTGAGTACTAATTATTATATTCGTAAGGCTAAGTAACAACGCCTTTTCCGAAATAAAGAACACTATTACCGGCCCAAAATAACAATGCCGGTAATTATCACATCGTAAAAGAAAAGCAACTTACAAGAAAAATACTGAAAATAATACTATCGCGAACCAAAGAAACTTTCGGGCAGCTCACTTGCTGCCACACTCTATTATTTGTCGCGACAATCGACGTTTCTATCGACTATAATCTCCGGCGGTAAATAAGAGGAAACGGAGGGGGGGGGGGGAGGGGAGGGGTAAATTCGCTCGAAATCTCGTGGAACAATTTCTCAGCGTCGCGAGGTTCCCGACCTCGACGCTCTTAATTATTACCTCGTTCGTCTTTGGCTACTTATGGATAATGGAAAATAATCGATAATTTACTATGGGGGGAATATATCGCGGGGGCACTGCCGCAACACCGCGAGGGCTCGATACAATGCACTGGGGGCGAAAGAAAAAGGGGTCGTATTGAAAAGGCGTGGAGCCGGGAGGCTACTACGCACGTGGGAATTCCATGGCCGGTTTTCCGGCAATTTCTTTATGAGAAACGACTCAATGGGGGAAAATTCCCGTAGGGAACGGTTCACGGAATAATTGTGTACAATTGCAGTACTCACTCAGCACTCTTTCAATCCTTTTTCCTCTCAATAAATCCAATTTAGTCCTCGATATTCGCTCTCTCGTCCTTTCACACTCTACAGCTCGTCACGAAGTGTCGAACATGGCGTCGATCGCTGCCTCGTGTCTCTTCTCGGGAAGAAAGTCCGGATTGGTTGGCTCGGTAGACGCAGGGCCTTGTGATTGGCTGATAAACGCAGCCGCAGGGTCCCGATAGATTTCGATATTGATTGCCCAGGGCCTCGGATCCTCAGCCAATGGGGAGCAGTTTCTCCCCCAGGGCTACGCGGGATATTTAGTCGATCCTGTCGCTCGATCGGCCGTCCGTGAAGTGTCATGGCGGCCCCCATGATACGTCCACTGTGCGGGTCGAGTGTTGTGGTGTTCGCCCTGGGAGTCCGAGAGGTGTGTCAGCGGCGATCTGCGGGGCTCGAGGGATTCCGGAGCTGGTAGGCTCGCTTTCGAGTCGAGCACCCGGCTTCCATTCCCAAACCAACTCCCCGTCGTTTTGGCCGAGGGGAGAGGTTAGGGATCCGGGTGCCTCATTCGCCCGTCGGGAAGACCTCGACGGGAACAACCACGGCTACGAAGACGGACTGTTCGTCTGCTGAAGTGCTGGGATAGCTGCAGGTAACCTGCTCCGGTAGTGCGCTCGCCTTTCCGTGTGAAGGATCCGGACTCATCCTGCGTCGTGCTCTCTTTTCAGGTTCTTCGCTATCATGGCCAGAAGGGAATTTGGCCTCGTCCCCTGGGAGTGAGTCGTGGTGTGGTGGCGGCTCGGCGTCGGTTCCGTGGAGTTGGTCTCGGGGCGGAATCTTCGTGGCGGCGGCTTAGGGCTAAGTCGCGGTACAGAGGTTCGATTCGTCGGAGGGTTGCGGCAGCCTTCGGACGAGCTGGACGTATCGTTACAGTACATACATATATTCACAAAAAAATCCCCAATTGCGCCTCATGTCAGACGGCAGCAACACAACAAAAATTTATTTACATTTTGTTATTTTTTCTTTATTAATTGGGTAGTTCAATAACTACACCAAAATTGCTCCACCAGAGCCGCCTCAGCGCCCCGCGCGAGCAAACGGCGGAAATAATTTTTATCGCCGAGCGCTATCCACCGAGCGACTCCCGTCGCGAACATACTTCGCGATGGCGAACAACAATAGCTCGATAACGCTCCGCGATGTACAAAATCTCATACCTAGCTTTAATGGAAAAAACATACCGCTCAACGATTTTACACGCGCTTGTAAAAAAGCTGCGAAAATCATCTCAGAGCACGATCAACCGCAGTTCCTCGAAATTATTCAACTTAAATTGTCAGGAGTTGCCGCCGATATCGCCGACGCGAAAACGTTTAACACATTAGAGCCACTCCTGAGAGATCTCGAATTAGAATTAAAATCAAATGCACAAAATTATAACGAGTCGGTACTCGATTACGCGACGCGCACGCGAAAAATCGCGACTAGAATCGAAAACAGACTAAAGGAAGTCTATCGAGCGGAAAATCAACAGCAGTATCTGCAAAACCGCACCGACGAAGTTCGACGAACCGTCATAAAAGCCTTCATTCGCGGTCTTTTCGACCAAATAGCAAATATTATTATGCAAAAAGATTTCATAACCCTCGACAGCGCAGTCGACGAAGCACTAAACATCGAAAACGAACTCGTCCGTAGATAAAACGTACACCAGGGACGAAAACGCGGTAAATCGGAAACTAGGGACAAAAGCCCAGAAAAAGCGAAAGTTCGGTTTACGCGACTAACCGACAACAACGGACTAAAATTTTGCGAAGTCCAGCGCGAAAACCCTACGCATTCAACATCAGAATGCTACGCCGAGCAGCAACTACGCGAAAACACGAATACACGCGTCAATAGCCGCCAATACCGTAACAACTCACCGGGAAATTTCCGAAACAATTCTCGCGGAAATTTCCAGAACAATACTCGTGGTGGTTACCAAAATAACTCACGCGGTAATTATCAAAATAATCCGCCCAACTGCTATCAAAGCGGACCACCCGGGAATTATCAAAATAATTCACGCGGGGGTTTCCGTAACAATTCACGCGGAAACTATCAAAACAATTCCCGCGGAATCTACGACAATAATCGGCGAAATAACTATCGAGACAATTCACGCGAAAATTATCGTGATAGCTTGGGCGATTATCAGAGTAATCCACAACAAAGCAATTCGTGGGATTACAATTACCAAAATAACCCACAACAAAACAACTCGTGGGACCGTAATTACCAAAATATCCCACAACAAAGCAATCCGCGCGATCAAAACAACCGAAACAATTCGCGAGAGCGTAATTATCGTCATAACCCACGCGACCGAGATAATCGGGACAATTCGCGTGACCGAAATAGCCGAGACAACTCGCGAGACAGGCAGAACCCGAGCAACGGTCGAAACTCGCGAAAATCAGACAACCAGTCGAGCCTCGATGCAGCGCAAATCGAGCAGATTGTCGAACGCCTGCTTCAAAAAAACGAGAGATCCGCCTCTCGCGACAGCACAGACCAACGTTTTTTATTAATTTGTCAACGACAAATTAATAAAAGACGCAAACAAGGCGCAAACCGAAACTGAACCTGTAAAATATGTAGGTACTAATCATGTAAAAAATATAGACGGTAGTATAACTAATATAAAAGCGACAATTAAACTAGGATTGTCGCGACGGCACAGACCACCAACGGTGACCTTAGAGTCCCCAAACCAATTCACTAAACAGGCTTTGTTTCTCGCCGACACTGGAGCGGAAATAAACCTGTTAAAACAATCATTCCTAAATTTGCGTACGGAAGTGGATCCGACGCTAATATACGAGCTTAACGGGATAACGGACGGTACAGCAAAAACACTCGGTAGATGCTACCTGAGAATTAAAGAATTTAAAGTCGAGTTCCACCTATTGGAAGACTTTTTCCCGATTACGCAGGACGCTATACTCGGCGACGTCTTCTTCAGGGGGACTCCAGCCGATATCCTTTATAGTGAAGCCTGCATAACATTCGCTGGCTATCGAATTCCGTTCGAGAGCTTTGAACGAGTAACGATACCTGGCAGGTCAAAGCTGCCAGACCTGTCAGACTAAAGCCAACCGATCTCGGGGAGGGATATATCCCAAGAATGGAGGTAGGTTATCGTCTTTACTTGGGTAACGCGCTCGTTAAAAACACTAACGGAATCGCGTATCTCTGCGCGATTAATTCGCACAATTGCGAAATTAATGTAGAAACTCCGACAGTCGAGCTAATCCCAGTAGAGGCTATCTCGGAAAAACCGATCGATAATCTCACATTGAGCGACTACAGCGATTCTCAGCATGAGAACCGTGCGGAGGTATGCTCGATACAATTAGATGGTCAATCCAGGCTCGAAGCCCTTCGAGCACCTCTACAACTGGATCACATTAACGAAACAGAGAGAGACCACGTGCTTGAATTGGTCTCAAAATATCAACATCTATTGTGTTTACCCGGAGATCGGCTAGGTCATACGACACTAACAAAACACGAGATCCATACAACGGATGACAGACCAATCAACACAAAACAATATAGGTTTCCACAGGTACACAAGAAGGAGATACAAAATCAGGTCAGCGATATGCTAGACAAGGGAATCATACAACCATCCCTGTTTAGCCTCGCGGACGGCTCCGTTGAACTCGAGCCGATTAGAGTTGTAAGGTCTAATCTCAAATCGTTATTTGAACCGCGAGTATGTTTTAAAACGAAAACTGAACTCCCATGCGATCAATTAAGATGACGTAGGTATTTATGTTGATAGATAATAATTGAATTTTATTTATAAACAGAAATATACACGTTGGAAATGTTGTAGAATTTACGGATAAAGAAATCGATGTTAAAGTGTTACAAGACAAGAATCCGAGTAGAGTTCTCTGACGATCAGATTCTTGGAGTGTCCGTTCTGTCGAAGAGTTTGAAGACGACTGACTTCTCAAACATCTGAACAATTATTGAGAAGTTAGTTTGGAGTGGGGTGTAATGTCGCTCGTGTCAATTTTCTTGATGTTGATTGGTTGCAGACAGAAGCGCGGGTATGGCGATGACTCCAAGGCCTTGGAAAAACCGAGCAGCCCTGATGAGTCAAGCGTCCCTTTGACGCGGGGTACCGTTGTACCCGCGGTCCGCGGGCGACTAGTTTTTCCGCTCGCTGAAGGTGACCGTCATAAAACAATAAAAAACGCGCTTGCTTTTTTGGAGATTATCCTTTCGTGCTCGTTCCAGTCGATTGCCGGATTAAAATACGTTTTGGCTCCTCGCATCTGGTCTGCAACTGTCTCGGAAATCGACGCGAACGGCGACAAAATACATTTTAATTATTTTCAATAGAGGTACGGAAAAACCCGGCGTACAATAGCGATTTGTGCTACTATTCTTTCCGCGACGGAACATACTCCCCCCATTGAGAAATCTATCGAACAATAATTATCGTGTTTCTAATGGTAGCAAGTGAGTGAGTACATGAGTAAAATATTGCAATGGATTGTTTATCGTATAACTAAATTAGGAGGGGGTTGCGTTCGCCTGGTCAGCGGATTTCGGTCGCTAATCTTCTTCCTGCATAGGTAATGGAGCCAGCTTCTTGACGTTCCTGTCAAATGTGCCCTTGGCCGTTTTTACTGTCACAGCACGGATAACGCCGTCAGCTCCTGGGTGAATCCTTGTCACTCTGCCCATGGCCCATTGCAGCGCTGGAAGGTGATCTTCTTTCAGGAGCACCACTGTCTCTTCCTTGATGAAGTGCCCTCCCTTGGTCCACTTGGTGCGTTGATTGAGCTCGGTGATGTATTCTTGATGCCATCTGGACCAAAAATGCTGTTTTAGCCCTTGAATGTGTTGCCACATTGATAACCTGTTAGTGGGCGTATCCCTGAAGTCAAGTTCTGGTCTACGTCAGGGCTTGTCCGATCAAATAATGTCCAGGGGTGAGGACGATTGGATCGTTTGAATCCGATGACAGGGCCGTCAATGGGCGAGAATTTAACACTGCTTCAATTTGAATGACGAGGGTATTGAGTGCCTCATATGTGAGCATTTCCATCCCGACGATTCTTCTCAGGTGATGTTTGAATGATTTCACTGCCGCTTCCCATAAGCCTCCGAAATGTGGGGATTGTGAAGGAATGAAGTGCCACACGATTGCATGGTCTATCGCGAACTGACGTATTTGGTCTTGGTGGTTTTCCGCTTGGAGAAGCTGATGAACCTCTCGTAGTTCGTTGTTTGCTCCGACGAAATTTGTGCCATTATCGGAGTAGATGTTGCGGCAGGATCCTCGTCGCCCGATGAATCGGTCGAGAGCGGCGATAAATGCTTCTGTAGTAAGATCGTTAACCACTTCGAGATGTACGGCCTTGACGGCTAGGCAGACGAAAACAGCCACATACACCTTAATGCGATTCCTTTTGCGGTGGCGTTTTTCCTTGATAAAAAAGGGTCCGCAGTAATCGACACCGACGTTTGTGAATGGTCGCGCTTCCGTAACTCGGGCTTCTGGTAGATTGCCCATGATATAATCGACTGGTGGCGGGTTATGCTTGAAGCATCTGTCACAGGATTTGATGATTTTGCGTACCGCATTACGTCTATCCAACAGCCAATAGCGTTGGCGTATTGCGTAGAGTGTAGCCTGAGTTCCGGCATGGAGTTGCAGTCGATGCTCTCGTTCGATGATGAGACTGGTAACATGATGAGTTTTTGGTAGGATGATCGGGTGTCGTTGCGAATAAGGAATCATTGCCTTTTGCAATCTCCCTCCGACTCGCAGAATCCCTGTCTTGTCGAGAAACGGACTTAATTTAGCCAATTTGGACAGTCGATTGTCTTGTCGCCCCGTGTCCTCCTTGAGCGCTGTGATCACGTCTGATAAAGTCTCTTTTTGTGTCAAGCGGATGATCCGCTCATGGGCCGCTGTGAGCTCGGCGAGTGTGAGTTTACCACGGTTCTCATTGCTGCGTTTGAATCGGAGACAGTAGGCAACGACTCGTTGTAATTTGCCGATTGATGAATGTCGCGTGAGCCAATCGTTGTCGGTGCACAACGTAGCAAAGCAGACGTTCTTCTTCTGTTCGAGTGGCGTTTCTGGAAACGTTAGATTAAGAACCGGTCATGCTGGTTCTTCTTCTCGGAGCCACGGTGGACCATGTTGCCAAATCGATGGTTTGATGAATTCGTCTGCCCGTTGTCCTCGTGATATGAGATCTGCAGGATTCTCATGCGTCCGGACATGTCTCCAGTGTTTGGCTCCCGTTTTTGTCTGTATATCTGCGACTCGATTTGCTACGAACGTTTGTACCCGTTGCGGACTTGTGTTTAACCAATGTAACACAATCGTAGAATCAGTCCAATACATGATTCGATCAATCTTAACTTGTATTGCGTTTTGCACTGTCGCTATCAAGTTCGCGAGGAGTTGTGCTCCGCAGAGTTCTAAACGGGGTATGGTCACTTGTTTTAATGGTGCAACGCGAGATTTGGCGCACAGGAGATTGGTGTCAACGCGACCGTCCATGTCCATTGATCGCAAGTAGACACAGGCTCCGTACGCGATTTGGCTAGCGTCGCAAAATCCGTGAAGCTGAATGTCTCTTGCGTTGTCCAACAGCATCCCCCGTTTGAAGCTCAGATTGTTCAACAGAGGTAGTTTGTCGTAGAATTCGATCCACACTGAGTGGATTTCCATTGGCAGTGCTTCGTCCCAGTGCACCTTCAAGGTCCACAGCTTCTGAATGATGGCCTTGGCGAGTATGATGACGGGCCCCAACAGGCCTAATGGATCGAATACCTTGACTGTTTCTGACAGGATGATGCGTTTGGTGACTCTCGAGGCGTCATTTGTTAGTTTCACCGTGTATGTGATGTCGTCGATGGCAGAATTCCAAAACACGCCCAAGGTTTTTAACGTTGATGATTCTCCCAGCTGTAATTGTAAGTTGACGTTTTCTTCTGGAAGTCCCGTCAGCAGTTCTGGCTTGTTCGATGCCCATTGACGTAGGTGAAAGCATCCAAGTTTCAGAAGCTCGTCGATTTCATCTCGGAGCGCGTCAGCTTCCTCCTTGGTCTGCGTTCCTGTGAGAAGGTCATCTACGTAGAGATCTCGCTTCAGAATCTCGGCAGCTGCGGGATACCGATGTCCCTCGTCGTCTGCCAATTGGTGAAGACACCTTATGGCGAGATAAGGTGCAGCTGACAGCCCAAATGTGACGGTATTAAGCTGATAGGTTCGTATCGATCCTTCATTGTCGCGCCATACGATCCTTTGGTAATGTCGATCTTCAGGGCAAACAAGAACTTGTCTGTACATCTTCTCGATGTCGCCTGTAAGAACCCATTGATGTATCCTGAACCGGAGTAGCAAGGATAGTATATCGTCTTGGATGGTGGGTCCGACACGCAGGGTTTCGTTAAGTGAGATCCCCGTACTCGTATTGGTAGACCCGTCAAACACGACGCGCACCTTTGTCGTCAAACTGCCTTCCCTTATCACCGCGTGATGTGGTAGATAGTAGCCTTGATCCCTTGGCTGTACCTCCGTCATGTGTCCAAGGTCTAGATACTCTTGGAGCACGACCTTGTATCGAAGGCCAAGCTCTGGTTCTCTCCGCAGCTTCCGTTCAATGGACAATAGTCGATGGATCGCTCTGGATCGTGACTCACGTAGCTGCCGTTGTTTTTCGTTAAACGGCAGTGCCACCACGTATCGTCCCTCGTTGTCACGGGTGATGTGTTCACTAAAATGTCTCTCGCACGCCGCTTCTTCAGCGCTTCGATGATATGTGTGAGTTGCTGCTTCTTCGATGGCACAGAATCTTGACAGGTCAAACTCGAGGTCCGTGGATGTGGTGTAGCAATTACGTTGTCGTGGTGGTTGCGTAGATGGTGCGCTCCCCCCGATGACCCATCCAAACAGAGTTTTTTGCAGGAACAAATCTGGCTCACCTTCTGTTGATAGGTCGATCTTCCCCACACAGAGTACGGAGAGTGCCGTGCCAGCACTCAGCAGCCTGTCGATTGGTCCTGGACGGTGGAAGCTGGGATCCGCTAGCTTCACGTTTCGTGGAATCTTCATCACACGGCGATTGATCTGTTGATCTGGTACTGCTTGCGAGATTTGTGGAACTATCAGAAACTCTAGCGTTCGTTCGTAACTATTGTACCTGGAGCGTATAGTCACTGTGACCAGATGCTTGGCGATCGTCGTCATGGCGTTCAGAGCTCCGACTGGTATGAGAAATTTCCTTCTCTGTACGCCTAAGAGTGCGGCTGTGCTTTCGGTGATAAAATTCGTTGTTGAGCCGGCGTCGAGCAGTGCTCGGCAAGTGAGTGGTTGAGATTTTGCATTCGTCGCGTTTAGCAGCGCCGTAACCAGTAACTCACTTGTGGCGGCGTTGACGATGAGACTCGTGAGTCTAGGCCTCTCGCTCGCCGGCTCTGATCGTGCTAGTCAGGATTGACTACCTGATGCTACCGAATTTCCTGTCTGTTCCACATTCTCCGACTTATGTACGAGCGTGTTGTGTCTCTTCTTGCAAGTGAAGCAGCTGCGAGAGGTACACTGTGCCAGTTGATGGCCTGATTTTAAACAATTATAACACAGCGAGGCTGTGCGTACAGCGTTATGTCGCTCCGTCAGTGACATTGCCAGGAACTTCGGACATTTCATTATGGAATGACTTGTTTCACGGCAGATCGCGCATGGCGATGCACTCACTGTCACAAACGTCTGCTTCGACGAACTATTTCATCCTCTTCTTTGTCGCGAATTTTCTTGCCGTGGTTGATTTTTCGAGCTTGCCCTTGGATATGAGGTGTCTGAGCAGTTGGCCCGCTTCTCCAAGAATTCTAGAAGGTTAGTGTATGACGGCAAGCTGTAGTTCGTGAACGTGAGCTCCCAATGCCACGCAGTATCCGAACTGATCTTTGACAGAATAAGATCAATCAGTGGCAGGTCCCAATTCTCGGTCCGTTGTCCAAGATTCTGCAATGCGCGAACATGTTGAGTCACCGTATCGACGAGATCTCCAAGCGCTGCCGGAGTATCTTTCGGAAGACATGGGTATTCACGCATCAGAGTTCAATGCCGTCGGAGAGTCTTCTGGACGTAGTCGAACTTTTTTGTCAATATTTCGATTGCGCTGGCGTAATTGTTGTCCGTCGTTGGCAGCGAATCGATGGCGATGGCAGCCCTTGCGGTCACGGAGTTTCGCAGGTATTGTAGTTTCTGTACCGGCGATAGGCTATCGTTTTTATCGATCAGGCACGAGAACAAATCGAAGAACGCGTTCCAGTTCTCCATAGCGCCGTCGAACTTTGGGATGCCGATTTGAGGCAACTTCACTGGCACTTTTGCAGGTGTTGCCGGAGACGGTGAGTGCAGGCCGCTACTTGACGCTGCGCTGGGGCTGAGTAATCTCAGCGCCCTTCCTACTGCGTTGTCGAAGGATTCCTCGAGTGGAAACCGTTTGCTGACTTCCGTTTCATCTAGATTTTCTATCTCGTCCTGGATATTTGAGAAATTTTGGAATCGTGAGCGTAACCCGTCGACGGCGGCTTGGAGCTGGAACGGATCTTGTGTGAGCTAGCGGCTTCGTACGCATCCAATCGGTTGGAGAAAAATGTAATTGCTCCCTGTATGTGGCCTCTTTTGCGAATGAGTGGCTTAAGCTGGGCAGCAATTTTCTGCGGTATCGACATTATGAGTCTTCGGCGTGGCCTTGGTTTGGAGAAGTAACTACGACGATTCTCCGGCGCGGTCCTATCCTCGATGATGATCGGTTAGCTGCAGGGACGTGTCACTACGTGTGTGGTAGTGTACTGAGTTGACTCGTGGCGTCAGGAGCGGAGCGTTTAATCACGAAGTCTATTCGAAATTTTACTGAAATTGTATTTTACCACTGGCATCACCACTGGTTACACTTTCCACCACTGATTTTAAATCCGGCTCGGAGGACCAAAAAATGTTCAGCCTCGCGGACGGCCCCGTTGAACTCGAGCCGATTAGAGTTGTAAGGTCTAATCTCAAATCGTTTTTTGAACCGCGAGTATGTTTTAAAACGAAAACTGAACTCCCACGCGATCAATTAAGATGACGTAGGTATTTATGTTGATAGATAATAATTGGATTTTATTAAACACAAAAATATTTATATACAGAAATATACACGTTGAAAATGTTGTAGAATTTACGGATAAAGAAATCGATGTTAAAGTGTTACAAGACAAGAATCCGAGTAGAGTTCTCTGACGATCAGATTCTTGGAGTGTCCGTTCTGTCGAAGAGTTTGAAGACGACTGACTTCTCAAAAATCTGAACAATCATTGAGAAGTTAGTTTGGAGTGGGGTGTAACGTCACTCGTGTCAATTTTCTTGATGTTGATTGGTTGCAGACAGAAGCGCGGGTATGGCGATGACTCCAAGGCCTTGAAAAAACCGAGCAGCCCTGATGAGTCAAGCGTCCCTTTGACGCGGGGTACCGTTATACCCGCGGTCCGCGGGCGACTAGTTTTTCCGCTCGCTGAATGCGACCGTCATAAAACAATAAAAGACGCACTTGCTTTTTTGGAGATTATCCTTTCGTGCTCTTTCCAGTCGATTGCCGGATTAAAATACGTTTTGGCTCCTCGCATCTGGTCTGCAACTGTCTCGGAAATCGACGCAAACGGCGACAAAATACATTTTAATTATTTTCAATAGAGGTACGGAAAAACCCGGCGTACAATAGCGATTCGTGCTACTATTCTTTCCGCGACGGAATAATCCCGCTCTCCTTACAACTCTTCAGTTTAGGTCGTTCCCAAAAAACCAGACTCAAAAGGTAACAAAAAATGGAGAATCGTAATAGAGTTTCGAAAACTCAACGATAAAACCACGTCAGACGCGTACCCACTCCCAAATATCATCGATATATTGGACCAGTTGGGTAACGCACGTTACTTCTCGACATTGGATCTGGCGTCCGGTTTCTATCAAATCGAGATGCACCCAACTCATAAACATAAAACAGCTTTCCCGACCCCGAATGGACATTACGAGTACCATCGAATGCCATTCGGACTCAAAAACGCGCCAGCAACCTTTCAGAGGTTGATGGATGTCGTACTATCCGGACTACAAGGCACAGACTCATTCGTCTATTTAGACGACATAGTAATATACGCACAAGACATGACAAAACACGAAAACAAATTCAAAGCCTTAGCAAAACGCTTAACTTCAGCGGGGCTAACGCTACAAACAGAGAAATGCCACTTCCTAAACAGAGAAGTGACCTATTTGGGACACATCATATCCTCAGATGGCGTTAGACCAAATACTCACAACCTTGGCGCAGTAGAAAACTTCCCGATACCCAAGGACAAAAAAGGAATTAAGCAGTTCGTCGCGCTTGCCGGATACTACCGACGGTTTATCCGCGACTTTGCGAAAATTGCTATTCCACTAACAGTAAAACTAAAAAAGTCAGAAAAATTCACTTGGACAAACGAATGCCAATCAGTATTCGAGTACCTAAAAGCAAGAATCGTCGAACGACCGGTTCTAAAATATCCGGACTTCTGTTACGTCAAAACTGTCGATGATTTTATTTCGCTGAGATTTACGCAACTGTTGCCCCGATTCCATTAACACTCTCTGGTCAGAACGAGGAGAATCGATCTTTACCACGCCCGGTATTAATCACGGTAACAACTGTCCATTTTTAAGCCTAACCTTGCGGAAAATTGCTTGGGATAGGGCCCTAGGAATGCCTGTCGTTTCTAAATCGTAGGGTGTTTTCTGAACTTCTAATCCCTCCCTATTCGAATTCACGATTTCCGGAGATTTTAAAGTAACAACAAAATGTTCACTTCGATTTGAAAGGCGATTGAAAGGTCTGTTCGACGGTGGGTTTACTCCAGGAAAACTGACGAGTTGGTTATGAAAGGACAAATTAATAAATTCATGCACTGGAAATGACCCGATAAACGTAGAGAAGAAAAGATTATAATGAGTAAAATAAAATGTATGTCGCTTACGTTTCTCACTGCTGGTTTTCGTCGATATTGGAATAATTCGTAGAACTCTCGATGATTTCGTTGGCAAAAATTAGTTTTATTTCGAATTAAAATAATTCACGAAAAAGGTACAAAATAAATCAAACAATGATTCTCGAACCCGGGGCTCGGACAAGAAAAATGATGTTTCCTTAGCTTTCGGTGAATTAATTAAAGTATTGCTCGGCTGGTAACTATTCGACAATGGTTATCGATGGATGATGAAATTAAATGAACACTGGTTGCAAATAATAATCGTAGTCGGATAATAGAATGAACAATAGTTTCGGTGATCGAAAATAAAAGAAACGCGTGATCGAACAAAGACAACTTTGTTCAACGAAAAACGGAAACGGGCGAAACGAATGACGACAATGGCGTCGATCGGATGATGGTCACTGGCCCTGAGTAACGAATTTTTGGGCTTTTTATACCCTTTTCTAGGTTAAAATAAGTGGGAGTAATCCCCTGATCATGTGTGCTTTTCCTCGAAATGTCATTAAAAATAGTTGCTATGCTGGAAGGAAGGTGCATGGGTAAGGGGAAAAAGGGCTGATGCGTGGATAGAAGGATTTTCCGATTCGTCGATCGGTGCTTAACCGTTAGGTATTCGGGGAGATGGTGCGGGTCTCGGTGCTTGACTCATCATTTCCCTAGGTGAAGGGAGTCGCGTTCAAGGCTCCGCGCAAGCCCGTTTGGCTAAGAATTTATGTCCTGAGACCTCGTTCTTAATTCGGGGCCAGCATCGAGCGCTATCATGTTTGCCGCGCTTAAAACCCGTTGCTAGCGTCGTTCCGCCGAAAGTCGCGGCTTTCGTGCATCTCCCCCCAAGCCGTCCCCGTTGTCCCTTTGACGATTTCAGCCGCAATATTTTTATGGGGTGGACCGAGAGGTGCTTTTTTTCCTTCCTAATATTAATTCCTTCCTACATATTCTTGTTGAATTCTTTTTGAAAAGGTGCGAGTATCTATAGATGAGAATAGCCTACACGTGTCGATTTGTTTCAGGAATTATTCCCTTTGTTAACTTAATAATTATTTGGATTGAATATATATATATATTGTGATGATACCTTTCGTGTTGTCTCCCAATGCTGGGTCGATCTGGGGAGTAAGCGGGGGTGACGGGAAGGGGGAAATAACGGTCCGAAGTTTTGTGTAGAAAACTAAAATATTATATTCTTCAATAGGTCAACGTGGCAAAAATAACAGGTGAAAAGATAATCAAGGAGGGAAATGAGAAAAGAGCTGAACAGCGTTAATCGAATTTAACAATCGAATAAAACAAAATAATAGGGGGAACGGAATAGTCAAATAATAATCGCAATAACTGACTGGAAAAGCTTATACAAAAAAAACTAGGTTTATCATAAATATCGGGACGGCAGGGGGTTGGGGTCGGTCGCACGGAAAAAGGGGGCTGGCCGGTGAAACACTCTACACAAAAACCTCGATTGGGCTAAATCGAAACTCAGGAGAAAAATAAGAAAACTCAAAAAAAGTAATGAAACTCAAAAAATGATTAAACTCAAAATAAATTGTCAATTGTTGTTTTTGGGCGCCAGCTACTTTCTCGGCGTAGCACCGTAACTCACAGAAAAAAAGAAAGACAATAGGCAAATTTGCGCGGCACGCGGCTAGCAAGGAACGGGGGGGGGAGGGGGATGAGACTTCTCAGGTCGGGGACACTGTTCCAGGGCTTCTTGACAAATTACCTCGGCACACAAACTGGTAAAAATTACAATAATAAAAATCGGTAAATACTCGCAAAAATGCGTCTCGGGGAACGGGGAAAAATAATAATAACTTATAGGAACGCACGCGGAAAAATCCCGCGAATACCACCACTCACGCGCACGTGTTCGGATAACTTAGAAATGTCGGCGCACGTGGCGGCCGGTACTCGACGGTCGAAAAAAGTCACAATAAAAACGCTTACAATTTCCAAAAAAGAGGGCACGGGTAAATGTTCAGGTGTCGGGAAGATGGGAAAAATCGAGAAAGGGGCAGGCGGGGGAAAACTTATGCGCTACTCACGCAACCTGGTCACTCGTAAAATATCGGTTACAACCGTCCGATATTTCGCACAGTATTCCTCTCAATATTCCTCGATTTGCCGGGTCGTCAATATTCCTTTCAAGCCAAATCGTGTCCTTGGGCGATGGCTTATTGGTCGGTACTCTCCGGGAAGGAGTCTTGCTCTCGACGGGGACAGCCGAGTCGTCTTAAAATGTCCTTAATATCTCTTAATATTTTCGCTCTGATCACACACACACTCTCTTTCACACGCCTGGGCTCGAAGTGATGTCGGCCGTGCTTCTTCCGGCTTCTTCTCCGACCTTAGGGTCGGTCTTGCAAGTGAGCGTGTGGATGTCGGTTTTTGATTGGTTGGTTTCGGGACTGGCTGCTGGTGGGCGTCGGGATTGGCCGCGCGGCCGTGCTAATATTTCGTCGCGACGGAAGACTCGTCGCGACGTTCGGCGCGCGCACCCTCGTCATCGATTTGCCCATCGATCGGCGAGCAGTTCCTTGCGTCGGGAGGTGGCGGCTCCAGGCGGCGAGTTGGCGAAGTGTCTCCTGTGACAGATCGCGGCCGAATAGTGTGTTTCCCTCGACGACACACCTCGTCGGTTTAAACTCGGCAATCCGAGCCGAGAGGGTGTCGCCGGGTTCTTTGGTGTTGGTGGACGAGTCGGAAAGGAGGCTCCGACTCGTCAGGATTTTCCCCAGGGCTGGCAAGGTCGGACTGGGATTTTCGGACTGGTCTTCAATTTTGAGGTTAGTGCTTGAAAGGTCTGCCGGTATATAATTTTGTGGGCTGTTTAGGTTGTTGGGGGTCGATCAGGCTTCGCAGGGGGTCCATTTCCCTCCTGGATGGTCTGCGATGGGTCTGCGGTGTCTTCGATGGGTCTTCGGTGTCTTCGATGGGTCTGCGGTGGCTGCGCTGGGTCTTAGGTGGGTGCATCGAAGGGCTGACGGGGCCTTCGATAAGTGAGTTTGAGGTCTGACGGGGAGGTAGGGGATGAAGGTCAGTCAGGGAAAGGGGTTAACAAAGTTACTAATCGTTGCTTAAATTGTAGTCCTAATTCCTGTTTATTCCCTAGGTGAGTGGTGGGACTCCGAGCCAGGCAGCGGGAGGAAATTGTGACGTGCCACGTCACAACTCCCCCCCACTTGCCGAAAGTTCGTCTCTCGACAACTTGAGCAACATTCATACTGGGGGTGTACGGGGGTGGGTCTCGGGAAAAGGGGAAGAGGTTGGGACTGGCGGGTTGGCAAATGTAAAGGGCAGTCTTGTAATCGTAATAATACCGTTCTTTTTCAGTCTTATTCTCTCCTTTGCACAGTGGTTACTACTTAACCCTCTTTGCAGTTAAAGGAGACAATATCTTTGTACTGTGGTCATTTTGGACCCAAATAATAAACGAAAGAAAACAAAATAACATGATTGGCCTCTTGGTGGCAAGTACTGGGGCTTGGGGGTTTCATAAGAAAAAGAACGGGACGGGGAGTGACATTATAATCAGGGGAATAGCGGATCAAAGGGTTCAAAACTAATATACTGCGTAAGGGAAAAAAAAGGGGTTCGGGAAACTTCTGTTTAGCGAGGCGGTCTAGGGCGGTTTTTGATGCGGGTCTGGCATTTTTGGCAATCGGTGGCCGGGGGGGTGGGGACTGACTGGGCTCTGGTTTTTTTTCGGGGGTGGGTTTCTGGGAAGGGGGGGGGCAAATGATTTCTCCATGTATGGTCTCGAATTGAACTTCACTTAATACTGCTCGTATAATTCACAAGCTCTTTAATAAACTTCTCGGGTGTTACTGGGTAAGTAGCACGAGAATCAGAGAAAGAAAATAAACACAAACCTAGTGAAAGGGCTTAATCTCGCACTGACAGTGCCTTACATAATCGGGAATCGTATCCGGGGACGTGCAATGGTCAGGTGGGGGTACTTTGGGAAATTCTATGTGTTATATCTTGACCTTTGGGAATTTTGGGAACTCTGGGAAGACCCTGTACTTAATGTACACTCTGAGGGTCCTATACTCAGTGTACTTGGGAAACTTCGAAGGCTTATGGGGCTAGCAGGGGAACGGGGGTAGGTTTGGGGATATTGAGGGTTGATTCCGGGGCAGCAGGGGACACGCAGGTCGAGAGTGGGCCACGTTCGGAATTTTGGGGGCGGTGAAACAAGGGAATTAGGGTGGGGAAAGGGTACTCGAGGGGTTTTAGGTACTGGGTCAGGCGGTCGGGGACTTATGAATCTCGGGATCCTTGGTGTGAGTCTTCTGCCTCTTGGAGTGCGGTGTTCGACGCGATACGCGCAAATGTTGTTTGCCGGGAAACGTCGCGGGAAAAACCGCGGATCCAAGTACTTCCTTAATGCTGGGACTTCTGGGCAGGGAGCAGGGCACGGTACGGGATGTGCCATGAGAGGGGGTATGTGAGAGGTGGAGGAAAAGGAAGGGGACGTGAAACCAGATTCTGGGGAATTCGTATTACTCCTATTTTTATAGGCGGGCTTTCTTACGATTGGGGAGGCTTTGGGGTGATAACGGGGTTCGGTTTGGACAGACTTGTTTTCCGAAGGTCTGGGGGAAACGGGGTTAACAGGGCTTGACTCTACTTTACTATCTTTTACGAAGGGGCTTGGACTTAATTGAAACTCGTCGGGTGAGGTCTTCTCACCCACGACTGGACTGTAACTCGGGCCTCGCTTTAGCGCAGCAGCCTTCAGCCGCTTTGCTCTCTGAAGACGGGAGATCGACGTTAGTTTTACAAGAAATTTTTCTCCCGCTTCAGTCCGATTTCCGGTTACTCTTGACATAAACTTTTCTAATTGGGTCTGGGGTTTCTCCTTTCGGGCTGTACGGGGTGTTGGGGGTAAACTCAAGCAAAAGGAAGGGGACTCTGTTGTCGGGGCGGGGGTGACTGGGTTCGGGGGCAACTCTGGATTCACTGTCTCCTCGCTGAGGTCTATTAACAATCCTTCTGATTTGAAATTTGAGGTAACGGTAGGGGCTTCTGCTATTGGGGCGGGGGTTGGGTCTACGGTATTTGGGGGAGGGTGGGGACTATCATTTCGACCGGGGCTTCTGTTATATTTTACGGAGGTCGGTTCTTTATCACGTTCAGCGAGTGCCACTCGTAGGGTGCACGGGGCTTCCGAACCACGTTCGTCTTTTAACGGATCCCATTCCGTGGGCACTTCCGGGAATCGTCGGCGGACGATGGAACGTAAATAACGGTCGATCATTTCGTCCCTCGTGCCGTATGCACTCAAACCAGCTTGGTCACATAATCTGAGTAAATCGGTTACATTGGGGAGGGCCTGTAGTGTGCGAAAAATTTGGGCAATCTGGGCTTGGGTTTCGGTAGTGGGGGTAGGGCCTATCGGGGCAGCAAGGGTTAACGGGGTTGCGGGTTTGGGTCTGGCGGGTTGTGTTTTGGACGTAGTGATGCAGGGCGACAGGGCTGGGGTGATTTGTAGATGGGAGGTAAGGTGTTCCATGGCAAAATAGATGCAATAATCAGGGTGTGTATGGGCGAGGGGGGGTGTACTTACTTGCCAACAATAGAATTCGCGAGTGGTGGTAATTCGCGAAACAGCGGCAAAAAAAAAAAAGGAACAATTATTCAATATAGGGGGTACAAGGGGGGGAGGGTATGTTCTGTGCCGAGGTGAGCACTCTTTATCAGCTTCAGGAAAATCCCCGCTCGAGGGGTGAAAAAGTCACCGCCCTCGAGGGTACAAATTTTTTTTTTTTTTAAATTCAACTTTTTCCTGTTATTACAGGGCCCCACGTTGGGCGCCACTTTGTGATGATACCTTTCGTGTTGTCTCCCAATGCTGGGTCGATCTGGGGAGTAAGCGGGGGTGACGGGAAGGGGGAAATAACGGTCCGAAGTTTTGTGTAGAAAACTAAAATATTATATTCTTCAATAGGTCAACGTGGCAAAAATAACAGGTGAAAAGATAATCAAGGAGGGAAATGAGAAAAGAGCTGAACAGCGTTAATCGAATTTAACAATCGAATAAAACAAAATAATAGGGGGAACGGAATAGTCAAATAATAATCGCAATAACTGACTGGAAAAGCTTATACAAAAAAAACTAGGTTTATCATAAATATCGGGACGGCAGGGGGTTGGGGTCGGTCGCACGGAAAAAGGGGGCTGGCCGGTGAAACACTCTACACAAAAACCTCGATTGGGCTAAATCGAAACTCAGGAGAAAAATAAGAAAACTCAAAAAAAGTAATGAAACTCAAAAAATGATTAAACTCAAAATAAATTGTCAATTGTTGTTTTTGGGCGCCAGCTACTTTCTCGGCGTAGCACCGTAACTCACAGAAAAAAAGAAAGACAATAGGCAAATTTGCGCGGCACGCGGCTAGCAAGGAACGGGGGGGGGAGGGGGATGAGACTTCTCAGGTCGGGGACACTGTTCCAGGGCTTCTTGACAAATTACCTCGGCACACAAACTGGTAAAAATTACAATAATAAAAATCGGTAAATACTCGCAAAAATGCGTCTCGGGGAACGGGGAAAAATAATAATAACTTATAGGAACGCACGCGGAAAAATCCCGCGAATACCACCACTCACGCGCACGTGTTCGGATAACTTAGAAATGTCGGCGCACGTGGCGGCCGGTACTCGACGGTCGAAAAAAGTCACAATAAAAACGCTTACAATTTCCAAAAAAGAGGGCACGGGTAAATGTTCAGGTGTCGGGAAGATGGGAAAAATCGAGAAAGGGGCAGGCGGGGGAAAACTTATGCGCTACTCACGCAACCTGGTCACTCGTAAAATATCGGTTACAACCGTCCGATATTTCGCACAGTATTCCTCTCAATATTCCTCGATTTGCCGGGTCGTCAATATTCCTTTCAAGCCAAATCGTGTCCTTGGGCGATGGCTTATTGGTCGGTACTCTCCGGGAAGGAGTCTTGCTCTCGACGGGGACAGCCGAGTCGTCTTAAAATGTCCTTAATATCTCTTAATATTTTCGCTCTGATCACACACACACTCTCTTTCACACGCCTGGGCTCGAAGTGATGTCGGCCGTGCTTCTTCCGGCTTCTTCTCCGACCTTAGGGTCGGTCTTGCAAGTGAGCGTGTGGATGTCGGTTTTTGATTGGTTGGTTTCGGGACTGGCTGCTGGTGGGCGTCGGGATTGGCCGCGCGGCCGTGCTAATATTTCGTCGCGACGGAAGACTCGTCGCGACGTTCGGCGCGCGCACCCTCGTCATCGATTTGCCCATCGATCGGCGAGCAGTTCCTTGCGTCGGGAGGTGGCGGCTCCAGGCGGCGAGTTGGCGAAGTGTCTCCTGTGACAGATCGCGGCCGAATAGTGTGTTTCCCTCGACGACACACCTCGTCGGTTTAAACTCGGCAATCCGAGCCGAGAGGGTGTCGCCGGGTTCTTTGGTGTTGGTGGACGAGTCGGAAAGGAGGCTCCGACTCGTCAGGATTTTCCCCAGGGCTGGCAAGGTCGGACTGGGATTTTCGGACTGGTCTTCAATTTTGAGGTTAGTGCTTGAAAGGTCTGCCGGTATATAATTTTGTGGGCTGTTTAGGTTGTTGGGGGTCGATCAGGCTTCGCAGGGGGTCCATTTCCCTCCTGGATGGTCTGCGATGGGTCTGCGGTGTCTTCGATGGGTCTTCGGTGTCTTCGATGGGTCTGCGGTGGCTGCGCTGGGTCTTAGGTGGGTGCATCGAAGGGCTGACGGGGCCTTCGATAAGTGAGTTTGAGGTCTGACGGGGAGGTAGGGGATGAAGGTCAGTCAGGGAAAGGGGTTAACAAAGTTACTAATCGTTGCTTAAATTGTAGTCCTAATTCCTGTTTATTCCCTAGGTGAGTGGTGGGACTCCGAGCCAGGCAGCGGGAGGAAATTGTGACGTGCCACGTCACAATATATATCTTGTCCTTTTTACTAGATAAAAATGATAGATTCCCGACAGTATTCTGGTCCCACGTTCGTACTCATTAGTTTTTTTCTTTCCTGCATTAACTAACAAGGGGCTGTTAAACCCTTGTTTCAGCTCTTCACATGGGACGAGAATCCTTCGGAACTCATTTACAATCGAATTGGTGTTTAAACAACTAAATTCCTTACTTCATAAACAATAAAAAGTTATAAGATGATCATTACTGATTACTTAGATTGTTAAAGAAATTTAATTCTCCTATAGGAAATCGGTAGAGGGGAGCGAGGCTCCCTGCAGTGCCGCGCCGGCGATTTTGCCGCCTGGCAACTCAAATGATTTGTTCGAAAGCGTTCTTAAAATTCCCTTTTGAAACTTATTCTACGAGTGTTGGTTACCTTTAATATTTATTATTGAGTCTAATAAAGTTGCTAAAAATAGTTTGTTTATTCCTAATTATGCTAAACCAAAAATATTCAGGAATTATTTCTTTGTTTAAATTATTATCTATTTCGTAATTGTTTTTAATCTTTCTAGACCTGGATTGAGAATATTTTTAATTATTGATCTGTCTATATTATTTTTCCTCATCTTCATTTTTGTTTGCAGGCTCCTGTAGATCGCCTTTATTGTAATAGTGGTTATAAAACAGGGTTGCAAAAATTCTCTCTCGTGATTTCGAGGAAAAGGCGCGGTACTTCGTTTCTACCGTGGCGTGACAGCGCAGTGATCTGCCGGCCCAGCGGCAGATCACTGCGGGCCCCCAAATGGTTCCCCGGCGATGGTACAGAAGATCTAACGATCCCTGAGATCTATGAGTGTTTAGTCGATACTCGTACCTGACATGGTCACGAGGTATCTCAAGCGGGTTGGCTTTTTACTCGTCCCCAAGAAGGGGCAGCGCTAGCGGTCATAGACCATTTTTGGCGGCCTTCCTTTTCCACAATTTATCCAGATCTGTTCGACCATGCCGTTAGATTTTTGACGGTCAAGCTTGACCAGCCTCTTGTGCCTACTGATTATACCGGCTGAGTTCATCAAGTTGATCCTTTGGCAGAAACGAGTCATTTATCTAATTTTCTACTATTTCGGGTTATCTGACCGAATTTTGCCCCTTTCTTTTTATTTTATTTTCTGAGTCCCATATTAGTGTGAGGAGAAATAATAAAGAAAATTTATTCGTTACGCTTGACGTAACACCTCCCCCTCTTTCAAGACGATTATTAGGAGAATCCGAATAATTGTCTCATTTTCTGAGCGGTCCTCCCTCTTTTTTCCTTTGAGTTTTCATGTGTTTTTTTTCCTTTAATTTTGTGTTTAATTTGAGATGATCTTCCTGATTATTTATGTTAAGTTGATGTGAGCTTTAATCTATTCCTGAGTTATTATATATGTAAAGAAAAATACCTATGTTAGTATATTTATATATCTAAGAAAAATGCGATTAATGTTGCCCTTGAGTCTCGTTCTGAACGAGTAATCGTGATTCTTATTATTATATTTTTTTTGTTTTTACTTAATGATACTTGTAGAAAGGTGGTGTATTGTTGAGGGTCTTGACGTTCTCGTTGGTCAAGGGTATCGAGTTCGAAACTCGGAGAACTGGTTTGCTGGTTCGATCCTTCTTGTATAGATCCTAGATTACGACGTCAGGGGTGCCGTATTCTGTGCATGGTCGACCCGTGCATCGTCGGTAGTTGCTACTGCGAATTGGTGCAAAAGCAACGGCACTGGTAGTTCTACTAGTAGACAGTACCGATCCCCTCTCATTTTTCCTGACCCTGGTTGTTTTAGGTATCAACAGATACCCTTCCTCGTAACCTTTAGTTTGTATTGGACCATTGTTCTGTGAATCATAAGTCGTCCTTCAACCATTAGTTTGATGAAACACGATTTTTAATTGATTTTCCCCACCTCCCTAGTAATTGTTATTTTACTTGGGGTATCTGTATTCATGTATTTACCCTTATTATTTCCCTTTTACTTTATATATATATCTATATATGTGTACATATATATATATATTTATGTTTTATCCCTATCCCTTTTTTTTATTATTCTTCCCTTTTTTTCATCATTATTTTTTCCTTGTTAAATATATTCGTTTCCAATATTTTGCCCAGAGTTCTCTGTGATTTAGTATAATTAGTATTACTGTTTTTTTTTTCTCATTTTCCTGATTATTTGAAATAATGAGAAAAATTGAGAAAATTTACATACTCCCTTATACCCGAGTTTCCAATTCTCTTGGGTTTTCGTAACCCGTTCCGCCGTCTCTGTTGTCCATGCCTATTGGGCCTTCAATGGCTCCGAGGGGCGTGATCGGGTCGCTGTATTGGTTGATGAGGGTGTTCATCAATCGGGAAAGTCCCAGCTCCTGTAGTTGTGGGTCCCCGTTACCCGGAGTCCGTAGTGGCGTATAGGGTCGTTCGGAGGATGCCTCCTCTGCGGGTGACTCCGCTTCGTCGTACCTACCTTCTCCCAGGTATTCAATGCTATCGGGATTCTGTTCATGAGGCACGATTGTATCGTGCAACCAAGAGTAATGAGTCTCGCCTAGTACAATGTGTTGGTCTGGACTGGCGGCCAACTTCCGTGCCCACATGCGTCGCGTTTTGTCGGTCAATCGTCTCCACTCTGGCGGGACCCATACGTATCGTCTTGGTTGCAAGGTTCGTGGTAAACGCATTTGCCAATAACACACCACTCTTCCCATCCCCAAAGAAGGCAAAAGCGGTGTACGATTGATCATTATTGCCAATCGTTCTGTCTCAGGCTTGAACCTGGGTGTATTCCAATACGGAACCACCTCTACAAAATTCGGCCATCCGTTCCTTCCATGTATCGGGACGGTAGTGTAGACTTGACGTGAAGGTAGCAAGATGTCGATAGCCCAAGTGTATCTGGTTCGACCCAACACGACCTCTTCGTACGGATTATCGCGTAATTTTCCCACCCAACTCTCCAGTCTTTCGGGAGTCAGCCATCTCCATTCAGGCGGGACGTACAATTCGATATTCTTCTGGGCTAAATCGATGTACATTGCGATTTTCCAGTAACAATAGAGTCTGGTCGTGCCTGGGACGAGACACGGGATCACATTGGTGTGTATTCGTATCAGTAGATGCTCCTCCGGGCTGAGTGTTTTACTTGATCTCTTCTTTCGTAGTTCCGCCCTTCCTACCGCGTGCGGAGATCGAGACATTTTTCGGCTGTTTGTAGATTGAAAATTTCGATTAATGAAGTAGTTTAATTACATGCCCTTTAGGTGTCGGTACCCTGGTTAGAGGGAGACGAGAAAAAAGGTAATTCCCTTCTTTTTTTCTTTTTTTGTTTGTTTGTTAGTTGCTACTGCCTTCTCTCTTTTCGGGCAATGAATTATAAACTTTTGAGGAAATAGTTAGCATACACCCTTTTGTCAACAGGATTGTAGCGCAGCTAATTTTCAGGCCGGAATTTTCCGGCTCGCTCGGGCTCACACGAGGCGACACCGCAGGGCCTAGTTGCTAAGTCGGGATAGCGTTTAATTTGTTCGATAATATTTTCATGTATCGCCGGGACGAGAGCGCCGTGCGAGAGGAACGACGGCCGGGAAGGTCACGGAGGAGCGTCGAGACGGGAACGTCGTGCTTTCGAGTCTTACCTCCCTGCTGTCGGAATCGTGGACGACAGGACGAGGCAGATTGTCGCGTTTCATCGCAGCATCGAAGTCATCGCATGTATTGTACAGCCGTCCGGAGTCTCGGGCTGTGCAAAGGAAGAGTCACCGGGAGTCTCCCGGCAGGGGGAACTGAGTACCTCTGGGGAGTTCTGTTTTGCGGCGTTAACGAGTATTTCGTTAAGAGAGCGGGAACGATTAAGCGAGAGTCGCTCGAAGAAGATCCCGAGCGCGCGGTAATCGATGTGCGAGTCGATGGGCGAAGCGTTCGGCTGCGCCGAAGAGGGCCGAGCTGGACCCGGAAATGTCCGAATTGTCGTAGCAATTAGGCAGGGGGGTAGGCGGGCGGTTACGAGAGCGACCGAGCGTCGATATTTGGGGCACTTCTCCGTTGTGAGGCCGAGTGAGCGGATCGATCGACAGCTGCGGGAAAATTTTGGAAGTCAAGGAAGTGTGATAGTCGTCCAGGTATGGTCGAGGTGGATCTGGTATGAATGCGTATGAATGAATAAGTCCGAATAAATGTTAAACGTCACAACGGTTCGGGACTCTGAGATGAACTGAATAAAGGGCCTGACGAAAGCAGGGCCCTTGCCTATCGCTGCGCGCGACACGATATTCTTACGCGCGATAAGACGGCCGCTGCTCGCGCGTGGCGAGCGCGGCGGCTGGACCGCCACCGTGAGAGCGTTAGCGTTCGCACGGAAGGTGCTGACGGTGCAGTAGATTAGCGAGAATGTGATACAATGTTTAATTTGAGTTTCCTGTGAGCCGAAATACTAATTCGGAATACGGGACCGTCACACTCCCCCTCTTGCTAAAAGAGCGATACTCCGCATCGGATATGATTTGTTTACAAGGGTTTTTTTTTTTTTTTTTGAATGTGTGAATCTATATAATCAGATGGTTTTTTGTTTGTTTGTGAGTCCGGATTTTATGCATTTTTGATGTGTGGTATGGAAGTCGAGAAAATAGTCATTTTCCTTGGATCCCGCTTCTGTGTTATCCGGTTCTTTTATTCGGGTTTCCACAACGGTTCCCGTTCGTTCCGTTTAAATATCCTGTTAGGTACGTCGAAGGTGGCTATAGATGTTCTGAGTCTGAAACTGACTATTGTTTATTAGTGTTTGTGTTAGTGGGATTGGTTGTGTTATAAAGGATCGGTCAGGTCCATAGGTATGTATGTAGTTCTAATGGTGATAGACTCTTTTACGTTAGTCCTCCGAATTTAATAACTTTGGTCTGCTCTTGGGTCTTTCGGCTATATCAATGTCCTTCAGGTTTGGTTCCTTCCTTATTCCTTTTGTCCGTATTATTTACTACCCTGTATCCTGTGGTGGGTTTGAGAAAAATGTCTGTTGTTGGCTTTGTCCCCTAAAACAGTCTAAATTGTTAGCTTTCAATGTTAGTAGGAGAGACATGTTAACTTAGGATGTGGTTTGTGTGGTCCATGGTTTGGTGCTAGGAAAGGAAATGAGAAAAAAGAGAAAAAAAAACTGTTTTTGCGATGTATAAATGTATATTAATGAAAGGTTTTGCTTATAATTATATGGTTATTATTCTTTGTTTGTTATTATTGGTTATTAATATTTGATTATATGTGTCCTACATGTGGACTGTTCTTTTTTTATTTATTTTTATTTTTTTATTTTTATTATTCGCCGATTTTTACGCCGTGTTTCTTCTCGTACTTCCTGATGGACAAGTCCCATTCGATTGCGTTCAATCTGCTCAGGAGTTCGCGTCGGGTGCCTGCGTCCTGGTGTTTGAACCAGCGACATGTCGCGTCTGTCCAATCGAATGCTCTTGACAGTAGATAGTCACTAATGTCGTCGGTTTGTGCGTGTCGTGAAGTTTGGTTTGCTCTTATCGGTGGTGTTTTTGCTCTCTGTCTTGGTGCTGGTGTTGGGGTTGGTGTTGATGCTGTTACTGCTTGTTCGTCTTTGGCTTTGAGTTTTGTGTCTGTTGGCTTTTCTGTATCATTTTTTGTCTTTTGTATAGCACCTGTTGATTTTTTTATTGTTGTTATGGGTTGTTCGTTCTCCTTTCCTCGTGTCTCTGTAGTCTCTTGTGAGCGTTCCATAGCTTTGGCTGGGTATATCACCACGGGTGGTGCTTTCCCACGGTATATGGTGACAGATACCGGTTTCAGCTCGCGTGGTTGTGTCGGGATCGGTGTAGTTTTTTTTTGCGGTTGTGTTCTGTTGTTCCAGCGCTTGTGGCCTGGTTGGTGTTGTTTCTTTGTTTATTTTTTGTTCCATTGGTCCGGTTTTTCCTGCTATTTTTGTTGTTGTTGGTGTCAATGGTGTTGTTTTATGTTTAGCAATGTAAGCGGAGCATTTTTCGATGTGCGCCATCATTCGCGTCGCCGGAAATACGACTTTGCACAATGGGCAGGGTGCATCCTGCGCCTTGCAAGTTTCCATTCTTGTTGTCAATGATTGCAGGCATTCTGCGATATGGGCAGCGCACAACTTTGCCTCTACCTCCATTTTGCACAACGGGCATTCTTTTTTTCCGTCCATTTTTATTCTCTTGTTATCTGTTAGCGGAGGAAATTGTTGTTGCGTTGGGTTTTTTTTTTGTGAATACATATATGTTGTGAAATATTCGTAAAAGCATCGTGCTCATGCTCATGCTCTAGCGTCTGTGTATTTAACAAGTTGAGGTGGGGAGCATGCTTTGGAGCATTTACATAATGTTGTTGTGCGGATAATATGTAATAGCGCGTGCATGTCTGTGTTCTATTTCTAGTGGGGGTTCAGTTACTATTGCGACGTCTCTGTAACGGGTTATTGGTACGATTGCTCTTTCGACGAGCTCTATCGGTTGCTGATGCGCTTGTGTGGTTTGTTCCGTTCTTTCATTAGGTTGCTCTTGATTTCCCGATCTAATACTTTGTTTCCCTGTCATGCATGTTATTAAATTAATGATATTTGAAATCTTTCCGAACAATGAGAATTTCCAACAAATTCCCAACAAAACAAGGATTGATCCGAGTGATATCCCTGAGTACTTCATAAAAGATTCTACTGATGATAATCTATTACTCAAGCGATGTGCTTTTGTTATTCCCTTAGCCTTTGCGATCACTGTTTTTAAGGCTACTTCGTTTTTTGTGAGGTCTTCGCGAACAGTGTTCGGCTCCACTGACAAGGCGTATGCCTCTGTCTCGGCAAGAATCTCAGTTATATTCAAGTTATCTGTTGATTTGTCGGCAGCTTCTATCATTTGTGTAATATTTAGGACTAGTGTGCTTGAAAAATTTACTTGTATGGACGATGTTATCTCTATTGATGGTGTTAACTGCACGGTTTTACTTTTCGCTTGACATTTGGGGCTAAGTTGCAAAATTCCTGTATTTTTAATCATTATAATTTTTGACTCAAGGTTTCTGCAGGTAATATAGAGACTTTCCGGTTTAGGTGCGACATACAGCCAAGCATTAGTGTTACTAACTCTGGCCCAGTACGTTTGTTGGAATGTTTTTAGTCGGATGTCGCAGGTTTCCAAGTTAAAAAATTGAGGGTTGGTCACTAGTTGCACCTCGCATTCGGTGTGATCGGTAATACGTTGGACTGGAGTTACTTGCTCGCAGACATAATTGGATGCTGTAAGCTTATACTCATCTAGTTTCTGTAGACCAAAATAGGTTTCAAAATCGTCTGAGACGGCTGTATACTGGGAAGTGGGTTTGACAAATGCAAATCGTGAGTTGTTATAATTTGTGGCTTGGAGTACGGGAACTGCTGTGTGGTGGTATAGTTTGTATGTTACTAGGTCTAGCAATGGTATCTTAATTACGTAGATCAGTTTTTCTCCGTTATGGAACACGCTTAATTTAGTTAGTTCCATCAGCTCGGTACGTGTTTGGTGTCTAAAGGTATTGGGAATTTTGTATTCGGTGAGGATTTCTTGACTGCCTCGGCGCTGAGTAGTATTTTTCTACTCGTCAAAAGTTGGGGATGTATTTGTCCGATTTTTGCGAAAAGAATTGCGTTGATCAGTGTTTCAATGTCAAGTTCCAGTTCTGTTAGGTTTTCTTCTATTTCGGTTGCGAATTGTATCGCTATTGTGTTTAGTTCGATGATGTGTATCTCAGCTCCGATTGCGGCGTGGATTGAGTTGAATCTCTGGGTTTCTTTTCGTAGTGCTGCTACTAGTGACGTGATTTGTTTTTGTGCTGTATCGAATCCTGACCTAATAATGTGGGTTTGATTTTGAACTATTTCTGCCAATTCTATAGTGTTATCCCTTAGTGCTTCAATTTGTGCGTTGATCCGTTCTGCGTCTTCATTATCCATTGTTCCAAAAAGTACCTTATTTATTTTCCCTATGAATTCAAATGGCGCTCGTTTTTCGCGGTTCTTTAAAGAGTTTCTTCTTATTGATGGGATCAACTCGTTCAGAATTAACTCTGTGTTCTCTAGGGTATCTAGTCGGGATATCATTGCCGTTAGTTGTCCTTTTATGAGACAGCGTGTTCCCAGTGTGGAGCAAAATTGTTCTGTCGCCATTATATTCTGTTGTATTTGTAGTCGCCTATCCGCAAGTCCGTGGGTGCTGATGTATGTGATTAGTGTCCATGTCGTGTGGTACAAACGGAGTTGTCCCAGTGGTTCAGAGTACAGTCCTGGGTTTTTGTGAGTGGTATGATTTTTACCGGTTCGCCGATGTCTAAAGCGGCCGTATGGCATCTGCAACATACGCCGTTTTAATATCATCTATGTGTACTATTTTTGACTTTTTCTCGGAGATTTGTAATTCTATATTATTCCTATCTAATACTCGGAGGATTTTAAACGGGCCTAAATAGTTACTGTCAAGCTTGCCTTTTTCAGCTTTGTTTTCCAGCCATACCATTTGTTCTGGTTGGAAACTTTTTGTTTGGGTTTTTCTGTCGTAATAGTGTTTTGTTCTTTGTTTAAATCTGACTTGATTTTCAAACGCCAGTTGCTGAACGTCCTTCAGGTTCTGTACCACTTGGTTCAGATAGTCGTTATAAGTGACTGTTTTTTCTGGTGGCGGAAACTCCGAGGGTGTTCTGGCTGTTCTACCAAATACAAGTTCGAAGGGTGTGTAGCCCGTGGTTTCGTGTACGCTTGTATTGTACGACATTGTCGCGAACGGCAGTAACTCGTCCCAATCATGGTGATTACTGATGAAATGTTTAAGATATTCTATCAATCCGTGATGGCTACGTTCCAGAGCCCCATTGGACTGTGGATGGTAGCCTGCTGTTTTGTATCGTTGAATTTGAAATAACTTTGCAAATTCTTCGAAAGTTTCGGACATAAAGTTACTGCCTTGGTCTGACAAGATAGCGCGAGGAGCGCCGAATGTTGATATTAAGGTCGTACAAAGAGCTTTCGCAACGTCAATAGCCGTTTGGTTTTTTAGTGGGACCGCTATACTAAATTTGCTAAAAAGATCGAGTATTGTTAGTATATACTTGAAACCGTTCTTTGTTTCACGTAGAGGTCCGACTATGTCGATTGCAACTTTGTCGAAAGGTACGAATGGAGAGTCGGTGATGATCATTGGGGCTTTGCTTTTGACGCGTACAAGCTTGTTTTTCTGGCAATCGAAACAGTATCTGATGAAGTTTCGAACTTCGTTCTTTAGACCCTTCCAGTAATACTGCGAGAGTATACATTGGTACGTTTTCGATACTCCTTTATGGCCTCCAATTGTTGAACCGTGCAACTCCTTCATGATGTTCTGTCTGATTTCGGGTGGTGGAATCGTTAACAAACCCTCGCAAATAGTGAACTCTATTCGCGATTTGTTTGTAAGTATTCTTAACTGAGTCTTGATGTTTGCCCACAATGTCGCGTCGATCATTTTTGGATCTTTTGACATAGTGCAGGATTCCAGTTTCTCTTTTTCTAAGATTTCGACGAGTGCTTCCAAGCATTTATTTACCATGTGCGTGTTTGTGGTGTCTGTGGATTTTGGTTTACAGACCATCCCGATGTAGCATGTTTCTCCTTGGCGCGTGACGAGCATGTTTCCGACCTTTGGGTTACACTTTAACAGTGACTGCTGGTCGATTTGATTTTTTTCGGCTAATATTTCTGTGACCATGGTGTTCATCACACAGTCGGCTGCCAAAAAGTATGCTATGTTGTCTTTTTGAGCTAGGAGGTTAGATTGTGTGATTGCGATGTTATCATGTATAATCACATCTTCCGTTATCGTTGCGCTTCTGGTCGATGGTCGTGTACCAGTGTGCGTTAATCGCTTCCTATGGTAACTCGATGGTTCGAAAGGTGAGTCGCTGTCTGTATCATCGGATTCTTCTCCTGATGATTTTCCCTGATTTTGTCAAGTAGGTGGGGTTGAGGTGGGATTTTGGAGTTCCGGAGTAGGAGTCGGGTATGAGGATTGCGGGTTTGCATAACTGCGAGCAGGTATAATGGATGATGGTTGGCTGCATCGTCGGGATTCCCAGTAGTTGTCGGTCATTTCGGGAGAGCATTGACCAGGGTCGTCTTCGATCTTGCTTGCTCCTTCATATTCCGATCTTAGAGCACTCGTTCGTTCGGTTCGTTTGTCAAGGGTTGTAGCTGGGGTTTCCTTAGTTCTTCTGGATTCCCAATAGTCATCCGTCATTTCGGGAGAGCATTGACCAGGGTCGTCTGCGGTAGCTGATTTCCGTGCTGCCTCGGTACAGCCTCGGTTCTGATCCCGAGACTTCGGGAGGTCCCTAGGCATAGGTGGTGACCTGAAGTTCGGTTGCACTGGTGTTGGTGCTCCAGCTCCTTTATTACCTCTTCCCACGTTGTGTATTGAAGGTGACCTGTACGTTGGCTGCACCGGTGGTTCATAGGTTTTATCGTCGCTGGCCAGTTCTCCGATATTTGTCGGCGGCGATTGATCGTCTCGTTGCTGTAAATCTTGCTCCTTTTGCATAGCCAGTTCAGTTTTTCCATTTTTTGTATCTTCTTCCTTCCGTGTTTGTGGACTTTTTTGTTCTGTGTCAGGCGGGGCTCTTTGTCCTCTGCGCTCTGCACTTTTCATTCTAGCCTCACTTTGTGCGGTCGGTTTTTTCTCTTTGTTCTTCTCTTTTATACTCTTTTCTTCATTGTTTTTTACATATTTCTCTGTTACTTTTTCTTTTCGTGTCCTTGATTTCTTGCGTGGTTCTTGTGTTTTCCTTTCATCCTCTGAAGTGTCCTTTTTACGTTTCCTTGTAGTCCTAGGGGGTTTCGGGGTGAGTTCATCTTCCGAAATTTCGGTTTGTGGTGTTTCGTCGTCAACCGTCGGATCTGTTCTGACGTGTGTGCTCTCCTTCTTCTGTGTTGTGACTATATTTTTGTTCTGAATTGAACCTTGTTGTGGCTGTTCGTCGTCCGAATCGTTTTCGTGCTGTTTTTTCCTGGGTGCTGGGTTTCCGGATGATTCGTCGGATGAGCGGCCGCGTGTATGTGGTTGGTGGAACATTTTTGGTTTTTTAAATGTTTCCTCTGTGTTTTCAGAGGAACTTTCGCGGTGTCTAACGGGAAAAACAGTTGCGGGGTTCCTGGATAAAGCGTCTGCGACGACGTTTAGTTTGCCTGGTTGATGATGAATTTCGAAGTCGTAGTTGTTCAGCGTTGTTTGCCAGCGTTGGAGTTGTTGTGGAAGGTCAGCCTTGTTTGCCAGATAAGTTAGTGCTCTATTGTCCGTGATAAGGGTGAATCGTTGTCCATATAGGTAGGTTTTGAAATGTTCCACTGCGTTTAGTATTGCTAATAATTCCTTTCTCATGGCATCGTATGACTGTTCAGCCTTTGAAAGAGTTCGCGAGAAAAAGGCTACTGGATGGTCAAATTTGTCGTGTTGTTGGCTAAGTACGGCGCCAATCGCATAGTCTGAAGCGTCGGTTGTGAGTTTGAATGGTTTTTTGTCATCGGGATAATGCAAGATTGGTCGTTCAATAATTTTGTTTTTGAGATACTCGAATGCCTTTTGGCATTCCTGGGTCCATTCGAATTTAGCATCTTTTTTTAGCTGTTTTGTCAGAGGGACTGTGGTTTTCGCGAAGTCTCGAATAAAGCGTCTGTAATATCCGGCGAGAGCAGTGAACTGTTTTATGGCTTTTTTATCTTTGGGGACTGGGACGTCCTTTACGGCTTGAACTATTAGGGGATTTGGTTGGACTCCTTTTTCTGAAATCGTGTGGCCTAAATATGTTACCTCTTTCCTGAGAAAGTGGCACTTGTCGGTTTGTAGAGTTAGTCCTGCTTTCGTTAATCGTTCTGCTAATCGGTTGAATTTCTTCCCGTGTTCCTCGAGGGTGTTTGCGTAGATGACGATATCGTCCAGGTAAACAAAATGGTCGCTTTCAGTGAGTCCTGACAGTACTATATCCATTAATCGTTGAAAAGTTGCTGGTGCATTTTTTAGGCCAAATGGCATACGGTTGAACTCGTAATGTCCACTCGGCGTAGAAAATGCAGTTTTTTGTTTGTCGTTCGGGTGCATTTCGAGTTGATGGAAACCGGAAGCCAAGTCAAATGTTGAAAAGTAACGAGCGTTTCCTAATTGATCCAGAATTTCTACTATGTTTGGCAGTGGATACGCGTCGGGGGTTGTTTTTGCGTTTATTTTCCGAAAATCTATTACCATTCGCCATTTTTTGTTGCCTTGAGAGTCTGATTTTTTTGGTACAATCCAAACTGGAGAGTTGTACGGTGATAGTGATGGCTGTATAATGTCTTTTTCCAACAAATTCTCGGTTTGTTTTTGAATCTCCTTTTTGCGGACCTGGGGGAAGCGATATTGTTTTATGTTCACTGGTCTGTCGTCCGTTGTGAAAATTTCGTGTTTCAGGAGAGTTGTGTGTCCTAGTTGATCGCCGGGTATGTGAAACAAGAACGGATTTTGCGACGCGAGTTTGTAAACATGATTTTTCTCTTCTTCATTTAGGTTTTCCAAATGCAGAAGAGGCTTCAGTTTTTCGAACCGTTCGACGGTGTTCGTGGCGACCGTTGTTTGAATTACTGCGCTGTGAGCGTCGCTGCTACAAGAATTCTCCGTTTCGGTCGTGACCTGAGAGATGCACTCTACTGGTTGCAGTTCGACTGTCGGAATCTCGAAATCGATGGCGTTATTTGTTTTATTAATTATGCCCACGTATGCAATTCCGTTGTCGCTTCTCACAAGGGCTTCGCCAAGAATGATGCCGTCCGGAGTTCTCAATCGCGGAACGTATCCTTCCTGGACTTCGGGGTTTTTTACTCTAATGTGAATGATGCTTTTTTGCTCTAGGTGGAACCGAAATCCGTTCGCGGGTTGCAAATGGTATGCGATGATTTTTAAAAGCTATGCAGGCGCTCGAGTAGAGAATATCGGCCGGTGTCTGTTTGAAAAAGGCATCGCCCAATATGGCGTCCTGTTTTATCGGGAACTTGTCGGAAACTATGTGAAATTCAATTTGTACGGATTTGATCGAGATTGTGCATTTACCCAGTGTGTATACTTTACCTTCGGTGATACCTGTTAATTCGTAGATAGTTTGTGCGTCGATTTTTACGTTTCGTGCAATAGTTTTTTCTTTTATCAAATTGATTTGGGCTCCGGTGTCGATTAAAAATTTCGTCGGATTATAGCGCAGTTCAGGGGATATTATGCAGATTGATGGTGGCTTATGGCCTTTTGTTGTGCCTAGTGAGATCGTTGCTTTTTTTAGAGTCTTGTTTAGTGCTTTTAAAATTTGTTCTACGGCGCACTGGTTCGTAAAACTCGATTCTAGTTTTTTAGGTTCAAGTTTGCGAGCATGGCTTTTAGCTGTTTTTCAATTTCTGATGGTGAGCTGGCTTTATCGTCGCGGTCGGAGGATCGGTCTCGTGAAGTGTTTCGGCGTTTGTCTCGTGAGTCGTCCCGTCTGTCGCGTGAGCTGTCACGTCGTTCGTCTGGGCGTCTGTCCCGTGAATCGTTTCGATATCTGTCCCGTGATTGTCTGTTTCGTGAGTCACTGTATCTGTCGCGTGAGTCGTTTCGGTACCTGTCTCGTGAGTTATTTCGGTATTGGTCACGTGAGTCGTTCCTATATTTGTCTCGTGAGTTGTTCCTGTACCTATCTCGTGAGTCCTTTCTGTATCTGTCTTGTGAGTCGTTTCTGTATCTGTCTCGTGAGTTGTTCCTGTACCTGTCTCGTGAGTCGTTCCTGTACCTGTCTCGTGAGTCGTCGCGCTTGTTTTTGTCGTAACGTTCCCGGGAATAGTCTCTGTTATCTATGCGTTTGAAGTTTTCGCGCATTCTACGGATTGTTGTGCACTCTGCTGTTGTGTGGTTTTTTACGTGTGGGTGTAGTTCGCAGTATTTATCGGGCACGTTTGTTGTTTCTGCGAATTGTACTTTCGCTGTACCTGTGGCTATTTGGACGTCTCGGATCGCCAGATTTTTTCGTACCTGTTTTTGTTTGTCTAGTTCGTGTTCTATTGTCTTTGCTTGATCGATGAGTGCATCGAATTCTTGTGCGTTGTGGAGGATGAGGTGTGAGCCGATAGCAGGCGTAAGGCCTCTAACGTAAGCTCTTTTCGTTTTTGCTGTAACTTCTACTATTCTGTCGGCTAAATACTGTCTTTTGTCGGCTGTGTTGTAAGTTTCTTTTAATCTGTCTGTAATTTTTCGGAGTTTTTCGCGCAATCGTGCTGCGTATTCTACTACCGTTTTGTTGTATTCCTGTGGCGTTGTTTCTATTTCATTTTCAAGATCATTTAGATCATCGGTTTTCAAAAATGCTCGTTTGAGTTCTTTTAAGAGGGCCTCAAGATTTGCTGGGGATGTGGCTTCTACTACGGAGAGGGCTAGGTCAGATAGTTTGAACGGGATCATATTAACAAATTTTTCGCGTTCTGTTTCGGCCAAGCAATCGTTTGCACGATTGCATGCCCTGACAAAAACGTCGATGGCGGGTTTTTTTCCGTCGAATGTTGGTATAGCCTTGTAGGCATCGCGAAATGTGAAGGTATTGCCATTTTCGTTTGGCATTCTGAGTTGGATATTGTCGAATAACGCAGGTGTAAATATGTCCGAAGTTGAATTCCGGCGTCTGTGGCGACGCGGTGGTGGTCGTGGGTACGGGGAAGAAATGTTGGCGAGTTACTGTAACTGGTTCAGTTAAAAAGGTATCATAATTTTTTTCTCTTTTTTTTTTGAACAAAGAAGTTATAATGTCTTTAGTTGAAAGAAATTTCCTTGAAAATATTCTTCCGTTTTTGTTTGAAAAAGAAAAGAAAATCTCTCTTTTTTTTTAATTATTATTATTTTTTTTTGAACAGTTATTTTAATTCGGCGTTTTCTTTTTGATTTTGTAAAAGGGGAGTTTGGAAATAATTTATTGTTTAGTTTGTGAAACTACGGGGAGAGAGTTAAAGGGAAAGTAGAACTTTGGTGTCGCCCTGTATATCTGTCAAGGGTTCCCTATAGGGATGACGTGAGCGCGCCCGGCGTGCGAGTGTAGAGCGAGAGGGCGATAGTCGCAGCAGCGGCACAATAGGCCGGTGTTATCTGTTTGCCTTTGGCTTTGTTTTAGGGTATATGATTTTTGTTTTTTTTTTTTATTGTGTTTTTTTTTTGTTAGTTATTGTTGCGTTAATCACTCAAGCAGCATAAATTGAAAAAAAAATATGGATAGAAAGAAAAATAAAAATAAGTTTAAAGGGTACTTACAGTGCCAAAATTATTGGAATGTGTAGTTGCATGAACGATTTTTTTTTAATATTTTGTTCGGCTTCCTTCCTTCCTTGATTTTATAATTCGTTTTCTTTTATTGGGTGTACGTAAAATGTTGCGTTGTTGAAGGTGTTGAGAATGTCCGTGAAATGCCAATAGTCCGTGAAATTTGTTAATATCCGTTGAAAATGTTGAGAATATCCGTTGAGGTGTCCGTAAATGTCCGTGTGAATGTCAATAATGTCCGTGAGCCGTTAGAGATGTTCGTTGAGTAGTGATTTTTTTTTTTTTTTTTTTTTTAATAATTGTCACTAAATTTTCTTTTTTTTTTCACTAACTTCACTTTTGTTCCCTTTTTTTCACATTTAGCACTTTTTTTTTTTAATTTTTTTTTTTTAAATCCGGATAATTTTGAAAAAATGTTTTTTTTTGTAATATCGGTGTGCGCGTGTTTTATAGTCCGTGGACTCCTGACACCATGTGATAGTCGTCCAGGTATGGTCGAGGTGGATCTGGTATGAATGCGTATGACTGAATAAGTCCGAATAAATGTTATTAACTTTTATTGTAATGAGACGTGAGTGAAGGAGAGTGCACGTCACAACGGTTCGGGACTCTGAGATGAACTGAATAAAGGGCCCGACGAAAGCAGGGCCCTTGCCTATTGCTGCGCGCGACACGATATTCTTACGCGCGATAAGACGGCCGCTGCTCGCGCGTGGCGAGCGCGGCGGCTGGACCGCCACCGTGAGAGCGTTAGCGTTCGCACGGAAGGTGCTGACGGTGCAGTAGATTAGCGAGAATGTGATACAATGTTTAATTTGAGTTTCCTGTGAGCCGAAATACTAATTCGGAATACGGGACCGTCACAGAAGGAAGGAAGCTAGCATACGGCCAATAATACCGGGACCGTCATTTTTTCTTGCGTGCTGTCTCTCGTTACGGTGAGCTTTCTGTCCAAGGGACTTTCTTTTGTATTGAAACGGCGAGATTTTGTGTGTGCGACGGTTGTAATCCCCTGCGAGGGAAAATTAATTTTGTGATACCGACGGCGTGCTTCGTTCGACCGTGCCGGAGGGAACGGGACCGCCGAGTTTCGGCAGGTGTGTGTGACGTTGCGTACGTGTGATTTTGTTTCTGTTTGCGCCGCGTGGACGGACCGGGAAACCGTACTCGGTCTTACTCGAGGCCGTCGTGAGGGTTTTTTTCTTGGGAACCTTTCACGGGGAAGTGTGCTAATTGTCGAGTCGTCGTTTGCGAATCTCCGAGCGCGTGATCCGGGAGTGTGTGAGGTAGCTATTGCCGCGTCGAACGGGCCGGGTGAATGCGTAGAAAAACGCTGCGATTAATCGGGCGAGGTGAATGAGAGCGCGGGCACCTGTGTCGCGCTGTGCGAGTGCGATTTTTGTGAATAATCACGCGTGAGATAACAAGGAGATTCGGGAGAGCGCGACCGTCCGGGTGTGTGAGCGAATGTGTGCGAGCGTCGAAGCGAGCGAGTCCCGGGAGCGGGAAGTATTTTTCTGTGTTTTGTTCTGCGAGCTTTCTTTTGTGATTTAATATTTAATTTACGGGACGAGGGTTTTACTCCGGGTTCTCCGGTTTTTCCCCTCATTAGCTTGTATTGTTAATTAATAAATTCGAGTCTTTGGTTCCCGTATTTCCGGATTTGTGTAACTTATTTCCGGTGATATTTGTTCTTGTGTTGTCCGAACGATAGTCGCTTATCCAGCCACTCTGCCCTCGAGAAGACCGCAGCGAAACCGGGAAGGTTCTTTTTGTCGATTTTTCCCCGGTGCGTTTCGACGTACCTGGCGCCCATCCCTGATCGAGGGAGAAATTAAGGGGAAAGATCGTGGGAGTTTGGGTGTAGGCTTTTGCCCATCCGGGAAAAGCGCTACAGGATATACATATATATAGGTATAAAGGTATATACATATATATATATATATATATATATTGTTATTATTATCATTATTTCCTTAATTGTGGGTTTGTTTCTTTAATGACAGAAATATTTGTTTCTGCACTGGGCCAGGGGGGTCGATAGTGACTTTCCTTATTTCCTCTAGGTTTGGATAAAGAACTTGTGTTTTAACTTCCTTTTTTGATATTTTTATTTCCTCTACGGTTGGATAGTGGACTGGTGTTTCAACTTCCTTTCCTGAATTCCTTATTTCCTCTACGGGAGGGGTTTCTTCTTTTATTTCTTTACGGGAAATGCAAGTTTAAGGGGGTTTGCTGCTACTTTCTCCGGGGGTTGGTATGTGAAAGGTTTCCAGTCTGGGTAAAGAGTTAAGTTCGGTTTCCGGAGGCGTTGCAGCTTTTCCTTTTGTCATTACCATATATTCTGGGGGAGTATTGTAAAATCCTTCATCGATATAACGGGGAACTTTGTAAATAGGTTCGTCTATTCCCGTGGGTCTTTCGCGGGCCCAAATAAAGTCTCGGGGCAGCGTATTGCATTCTGGTTTGTATCCGGGACTCAGGCGAGGGGGTAGAGTGTCGCCGTAATACACCCGAACCGGTAACTCGGGGTTCGGTCTCGTAGCGTTGCAGCAGAGAGTCTGCGGTGGGTCGTGTACCCGAGGCCCAAATCTAAATTGCAACGGTTCGACCGGTGTGACAGGGCGGGAGTTAACAGGAGCGCAGGGCGGGTGATCGTTCGGCGAGGTTTTGGGAAGCAAAGGCTTTCCACTCGTTCCTCCGTCTCCATCGTTATCCCCATCTCCCTTCGAAGTCTGTCTGTTGAGATGCAACAACAGATAAGTTACGGAGTCCCAAACGGCTCCGATGAGATATAAGGACCATCCGTATATGGTATGCAAAGCGTATCCGTGTATTATTGTGTCTATTATTAATTTAATTCCCCTGATGAACATGACTATTCCGATTAATCCTGCACTGACCGTTCCGAAGGTTGAAAAATAACCCCAGGATCTTTCCCAAGAGGTTTCTATATTTTTATTAATTGCTTGTTCGTCAATTAAATTTGCAATCGTTCCCCCTGGAGTTACTGTGGGCTGTCCAGCTATTCCCCTGGCGACTGAGTTTAGGATGGCCGGTCTTTCCGCGGGGAACATGATGTGATCTCTCAAGTCGTCTAGGTCTTTTTGTGTGTATATACCACTGGTCGCAAGATTCTGCGGGTTACGATAAGTCCAGGTCTGTTCGATCAATGGTTGGAGGGTTGTAGGGGCTACAGCGTGAACAGCCACTGACCTGCTATTTTGTACATGGATGGAACCAAATTGTTGCAAGTTACCTGAGTTCCGGTTCTTTTCAAAATATGGGTACGGGGTGTCAGATAATAAGAGTGATTGCCTACTGCCACGGGTAGTTGCGTGTAGCATTCTTTTGTCTCCCTGATTTTCACCTCTAGCGCAATACATTTTACTATGTGTGCCACTTCTCCGGCTAATGCGGCCATATAACCGGGCCCTTTCATAATGTTATATGCAAATTCGTCTGGTGTTTGTTTAGCGAGTCCGATCGTGTTCTCTAATACTTGTGTTTCGAGGTTGCAGCGTTGGACCAGGATGTCGTTATACATTTGTTTAATTTGTTTTTTGATGTATTTTTCCACGTACACAAATTTGGAGTTTACGTATCAAGGTTGGCAATGGACAGGGCGTCTTTCTTTACGAATGGGTTTTGTCTATCAGTTTCTACTACCAGGAGTTTAGGATGTTCTGTACGGATCAAGGTGTATCCGCAGACGACTGACCGATCTCGGGCGGTTAATGCGAAAATTACTGCACCTTCCATTAACGAGTATACTGTTTGTTTGAACTCCATATTTCGGTCGCTAGTCAGGTTATCGCTTCCCTCGTAAAGTACCCCGTAGTGTTTACTATTGCAGCTATCCTCGGGATAGGGTTCCCAATACGCGTTCCCCCCCGTCTATGTCTATGCAGCGGCCCTCATTGAGCTCGCACTTTGTACCTGAGCGTAAGTGTACTTTGTTGGTTTCTACGTCTACGTCGGCCGTATAGTCGCGTAAAGTTATTCTCACATCTCCCACGACGTATACTTTTTCCCAATTGCCGTATGGGTCGGAATAGTATACGCCCTCACATTCGGAATTTGCTGTTATTGTTCCGGCTATTGATACGGGCCGTCTTGTCGTGCCGTTAGGTTTGATTCCGGTTATCTCTGTTTGCCCAATTTTTATACGCCCTTCTCTATATATGTCGGTGCACACATCCCGAGAGACACCGTCCACGTATGAATATTCTCCATTAGGGACGTCCATCCCATGTGACCACATTCCACACCGACGAATTACGCGATGAATTTCTACTTTGCATTGTCTTACATGTATTGATAAGTATTGATTGATTTGGAGTAATTGTATGTAAACGGATGCTTCATCGACTTCTTGGCAAGGGATGTCGCATCCTCCGACTTCTAGTAGCGAGACGGTTGTGATATTTAAAGTGGCCCCCGTGCAATCGTATCTGATTAATCCTTCCGCGGGGCAGGACTGGGTTAACAGATGAAGTACCACGAATCCCCATATTAGGTGGAATTCCTTCATCTGTAATGTTATTGATTTTATACTTGCTGGTACATTACTCCGGTATTTTTAATGAAACATTTTCTTTTCCCCCTTTTTTGGTATTGAGGGATTTTTTCACGTAGGCGGGGATAGTTAAGTATGAGGGTCTAGGAGAGAGAGAGGGTTAAAGCCTGCATAGGTCTTCTACTGAGTCCCCTCAGTAGTAGTGTACAGGGCTGGGGAGACAGGGACCATCTGTTGTTCCCCCTCCACCCCCCTGTCTGGCTCCATCTTCCACCACCGTCTGGACCGGGATGCTGTAGCGGGCCCAATCCGCGCACGTGTGTGGTTGGTGGGGGATATTTTCTCGCGAGAGGAGGAATGGTGAAAAATTCCCTGGTCTGTGATTGGTTGAGAAATTTTCCCCGAGCTCTGATTGGTTGTTGAAAATTCCCCGAGCTGTGCTTGGCCAAAGAGTTTTCCGGCAGCTCTCCAAGAATTACCGATCTACGTTAAACCGTAATATTATTCTACAGTCGGTAAAGTCGCTTTCTATATTATCATACCCTAATGATAATATTTTACCGACAATAAAAAAACACATTTATAAAAAAAATATATTCGTTTATTTATTCCAGATTTTTACATGTCGACGTTTCGTGGGACAATGTTTAAAGATCTGTTATGTGTGGTGGTGATGGTGGTGTAGCAAGTGTCAATGTGTTGCTGGTCAGTTTTCAATGCCAAGTGTCAATGTGTTGCTGGTCAGGTGACGTCTCGGATCGTTTTAGATCAGAGCGAGGTGTCGTGACTGGCGTTGCAATTGTGGGCGACGGTGACCTTGTATTGGATTCTTCCTCGTAGGCATCCTGTTGACACTGCGAGCATTCTCTCCTGGTCGGCGGGTACCCGTCGAGTTGCGGGCTGAGACCCAATGGAGGCCAATGATCCCTGCAGAGCCGGTATGATGCGACTTCAGCGTCGCGTTGAATATGCTCAGGTAGTTTCGACCATAGGTAAGGGATAGCGTCGCTCCAGTGTCTCAACAGCAGCGGTTTAGGTATATATGACAGTTCCTCCTTGGTAAGTTCCCAAAGGTCCTTGCCGCAGTCGATCACGAGTATCCCACTGATGATATCCATTTTATTGGTGTTGTTAGCACTGCTACGGCTCTTCTCCAAGTGTGCTGGTCCAGGCGTGGAGTTCTGGTTTTATATTGCCCAAAGCAGTGGTGGGGATGTATCCATAACGACACAGTCGATTTTTTATGCGTATTTACAGGTGGCACCCGAAGCGGGCTGTGCATGTTTGTACACATGAAGGTGTGTGTGTATTGCCACCCCCTTTTAAAGGAGCCAAACGGGTTTGTTTTACAGATCGTCTTCGACGTTTTACATGTTTAAGTTTCTTGTAGTAACGTTGCACAATATTATCGTTTTTCACCTTATTCTTTGAAAATATCCGACAAAAAGCACCCAGACTATAGCCACGAGACATAAAATCGAGAAACATAATGCAATATTCTCCACATACTTTCGACCTGATTGACTGTAGCGGCTTGGTGTTCCAGTCATAAGTAGTGGTATTTGGTCGTAGTCGATTACGATGCTTGCCGATGAGAGGGGGTAGACCATAGCTGTCGAAAAAGGTGCCGTGTCCATTGTTGTCAACGTAAATGGCGATCCAATGTGTTCCGGGTTGCGTATGACCGTCTGTGTTGATGACGATTGCAGTGGGTCTAGACCAGCGATTCGGGATGCGATCGGCGGGGAAGACTCCTCTCGTCTGGGCTGATACGTGTTGCAGAGCCTCCAGTACTTCCAGACTGTTCATTATAAATACCCTCGTGCCCAGAGTGGGGGCGACGTTTACGGTACTGCGTATGATTACCGCCACGGGATCCAGATGTCGATGGTCGCCGCTTCGGCGGTGGATGGGGCGAGTGAACTTTATTACGGGTAAAGGGCCACTATTTCCGTCGCAGGTACTGTGCTGTCACAGGTGTTTGTGGTAGCACTGTTGTCAACGGTCACTGCTTCCTCGACTATATACTCTCTCACGACAGATCCCCGCAGGGGTGGTAGACGGGTGTACGGAGCTGTGGGATGATCCGTCAGTCATATGCTTGTCGCCGCTCGAACCACCGGGGAGTGGCGACCCCGCGGTAACCGAGCTCGGGTCACGCAGGAGACTCGTAAGGGGGTCCGGGGCCTTTGCTTTGCAAATGGTCCTGGTCAACCAGCAACCTGTTCGAACGAGCACTGTTTCGGCCGGTGCCAAAGATCCATGGCCATCTCGTGAGAGTGCGTTCATGCGGGGGCGGGAAACTGCCCCCGTGCAGCTCTCGCGTACCGCTTGTTCGCCCAAGCGGGATGGCCGGGATTACCTGCGGTGGCTCGCAAGAGCTACTGCGGCGCTTGCGAAAGTCCACCGACCCGGCTCGCGATTTCTCATGCTATACCGCGTAGTCTTCCCGATGCTTGGTCAGGACGAAAAAAGCAGACCCGGTCAAGAGACCTCTGGCAAGTTCATCCGCTGAGGTGCTCTGGGTGCCCATTCCCAGGTGCATTGATTATGGCTCCGTCGCTGGTAAATGCAGTAAAAGGAGACCATAGGTGAACGAACCAGGAGGTTGAGGCCGATGAGAAGTGGAGGGCTCTCGCTTTGGTCTACCCCGGGTGGCTACCGAACCACTCGTGAGACGTAAAGAGTGGCTTGTACCACTAGTCAGTTATTGGACCCTAGGGGAGGTGACGATCAGTCTTCGAACGGTGTCTGATTGTCAAGACCTCTGCAAGAGGCGGTTTTCTAGGGCATACTGCATCGCATAAAGAGAAAGTAGATCGGATGTTCGTTGCGTTTGCCCTTAATGGGCGAGAGACCCTCACGGGTCGAGCATAGAATGACGGTCTCGTGCCAGATTTCTTATACAATATCTCTCACGACAGATGCGCGATTGTTATCTTTCGGAATCTCATAATTGACCGTTTTTTTACATTGTCGCTTGGCCGATCTTTTCTCTTCGCAGCACCAACCGGTTCCGTGTAAATAGGATTCACATCATCCAAAAGTTGAGTCTGAAGCCAACGTTTAATTTTGCCCGCATTATTCAACGCACATTTTGCAGCATCCTCCTTCGATACCCCATGATAAATGCACCATGTATCGTATGGTGGCATGTTCCTGAAGGTGGGCCCCTCGTACTCTTCCAGATTGATAATTTCGCGTCCAAGGACGTCGCGTAAAATCTCTGCTTTTTGTACACCTCGCGTATATATGCGAAGTGCGTAACGACACATGGCTCTTAGACCGGCGTAGACTTTACGCAATGGTGTATCACCATCAACCCACTCGAGACCATGATGAAAGCACGTTAGGTGATTATTGCTGGCGCGTACTTCTTTAGGTAACTCGCCAAAGTCGTATGGTGCATCGATCACCCAATGGCCGAAATGATCTCCTTGCAGCGTTGTTACGGCAATCTCTTTAGGCAGAAACTCGCCGTTCTTTCGTACAGAGCTTGAATATCGACTATAGCGTCCATGATCAAGGTTTGATGTAAACTGTTGTCAAATATACCAAGATCCCACGGTTTAAATACTATTCCGACCGATGCTCAGGCGCGTCCTCTCCGAAAGAGGCGTGACATTCTCATACGTGGAGAGGATGACTTTTGTCCCCGGTAACCATCTGGCGCTCAGGCACTAAAATCGGTAATGACCTGACGAGCAGAATCAATTTCAATTACGTTATCATATTCGGCATAAAGTACGCAATTTATTGTAGCGTTGAGAGCCCGGGCGAAGCGTACCTCGATTCTCACACTGCCATGTTTCACGAGGTTCCAGTGTGTGAAACAGTTTGCCGATAAATCCGGCGTCAAGTCAAAAGCAAACAGACAAAATCCTTTAGCGTACGCTTCACGGTCAATTTCTAGTCCCTCGTTTTGAAAGTGTATACCCGTGCCCGAAAAGAGCGTGCGGTCACTCCGGACCCAGTTATCGTTTCCGCCAAACTCGGGCTGAAGCGGTTTTCCAGGTATCTATTGTCCATCAACGTAGAGCGATAGAAAATTTATCGAATGATGTTGGAAATTGAAGGGATTCAGCGTTTTATCGCCGTTGAAAGCCCTGTTGAATACGAAACCGAGTATAATACGTTTCGGTAATTGTCCAAGGATTACATTGTCCAATGTATCACCGATTATTCCACTGTGCATTGTGACGTTATTTTTCGGAATACACGTCCTAAGGACTCACCCGACTGTTATCTGACTAGGTTTTAGCTTAAATTACCGAATTATCAAGTTACCGGACAATTATGTTTCCGAGATGTTATCGATATTGGTTGTTTAATAGATTTAAGTTACGTGTTTGATTAACGTTAGATTGGTTACAAGCGTATGCGTTAAGAAATTTATACCCCGGTTAGGACGTTACGGGTTATCGCGGATCTTGGCAGATTTTAATTGTCACCCGGTAGTCCGTGATATTTCCCTTAAGGCGATTTGCATAGGTAAGGTACGGAAGTTCGGTTGTAATACCGACGCTCCGTTTCGAGGTATAGGGAGGGGAGACCATTTTCGGTTGGGTTAAGTTTTCGTTGGAAGGCCACGTCGTTTGAGATTTGCGATCATCCCCACGACGTGGAGTGCCAGATCGCAGGTTGGTTTCGGTTTCCGTTCGGCTCATTAGCCCATTGGCCCATCGGCCACAGTTATCGTCCCGTTATCGAATGATATTCGTTTCCCCAATCCTCTCTATACCCGGAGAAGTACCCCCACGCGATAGTCACCGCGGATAGGTAAATTCACAGGGCCACCATCTCCCCTGTCGCACACATTGACGTCTCGTTATCTTATTGGTTCCGGTTATGCCCCGATTTTCGCACGGTCAAGATTTAGGGAGTCTCGGTTACACGGTCAGAGTTCAGTTCACGCGCTTCTCTCGATCCGAAACGTTCTCTCTCCCTAGCTATCGACCCGAGCGGTGCTCTCTTCCCCCTATGCTCTCGTTACGCTATCGATCCGCTCTCTCTCTCGCTCCTCCCCGCTCTCGCGCTATCGGCGTGTCGCGGTAGATCCGTGCGCCGAATACGCGTTACCTTGCTACCTGGTGACCACGTGCTATTGAGTGGCCGGATATTATTCGCAATTGTCAAGTGTTCGGATATAATTCTCGGTGAACCAAAAGGAATAGTCATGCCAACCTCCGGTACGCGACATCGAATAAAGGCCAAGTTATCGTTCTTTGACGTTATCGATCGTGACTGTCAGAGTCCTCCGAATTGGGTATCGCTACCTATGATTCGCACCCTTTCGGTAATTATTTAATCGGTACCTTCGCATAGGCCCACCGATTACGCGTGAAAATAATATGTGCATAGTGATCGGTGTTACGAAGAGGTGTTCTCGCTTAATCGCTTAGGCTCGCTTGACAGCTCGCTCCCGCCACCCCGCCAATGTTCTCTCGTTAGTGTTTCCCTACGGCCTCGCGTATCTCGCGTTGCTCTGCTTTTCTCTGATGACTTCCGGTTACCAGGTATGCGTGATTCTGTCCTGAGCTATGATATCTTCACATTTCATTTTGAGTATCGGAATCGGATGAACTACTTAATTATTAATCAATAGTGACCTAGTCTTAGTGATCTAGGAAATAGTACCTTTCTGTTACCGATTTCGCTCTCTTTTGCTTCTACGCATGATCGCTCGCTACCGCCTGTGTTATCTCGCTCCTGCAATTAACGCAATTAACGTTACCGGTCGAGATCATGCATCAACTCCGTTACCTTCTTGCTTTGCCTTGTTCTCGCATAATGAGCTAGGTATTTGATTGTATTTTTGACATGTTTGATCAATAGTGGAACACGTAAGCAGAACCTCGGCATTTATTTATTCACGATCCGCTCTTTGGCTGGGGACAATCGTCCCACCCCTCCCTCCATAACCTAGCACACTGAGCGACTCGGGTATACCGCGATCTATTCTGTCTGTCTCCGGAGCCGCCCTGTTCTCGTGTCTTCGAGATTCGATCTCGATTCGCGGGTTTCGGTTTAGTCCAGTTTCGGTTACGTTGCGGTTTGCCTATTCCGCCGATAATTAAAAATAGGCTGGCGCTCAACGGCTCTCCCGGGGCCGGAAGCGCAGACAGATAGGGCGAAGATTAGCGGGCCTAAAAACCCCGTTATAGCATAGTAAAGGATCTAACTTCCACACGTGTTATGGGATACTTTGCTGTCGTTTTGCCAAAGTCTTGGCATGTGCTATAAGTACTCCAGGGCTAATTTTTGCCCGTCGTACCAATAGACTCACATCGTTAATTTTTATTTTGTGCATCACGCCTTGTATCGGCGCCTCCATAAGGCAAAAATCGTCTTTCGAACGAACGATCCGTAGACGCACTTCTACACCGTTTATCAAAAATGTATCCTGATTGAATACATCACAGTGTAAATGGCCAATCGTATCTACAGTCCTGGCACCTCTGATATACGCTGATCGAATCTCCTGCCCATAATTAATAGGTTCTGTTTTCGTGCCGGGCATCGCCTCAAGGCTACCTGGATTATCTATAAACCATAAACCCGCTGTCAGATGCGAATGCTTTGCCGCTGGGCCGTAATTGAGTAATGTTTCAATGTATGCCCGATACGCATAAGCGTTATTGGGCGGCGCAACGAGCTCTTGGTTGAAAAATACATCGACCTGATTAAAGAGGCTGTGTAGAAAGTTATTAACAGGCGCTACTTTGTATGGCGATTCAGCGTTAGCCAGTACTTTCAGTTTTACGCAGATCATAGTGTGGGCAAGATCCAAGTACTCGTCGCCATGGCCAGGTATAACAAACTCGATGGGTCCATCGTCCGACAATGAAGAGACAGGCTTGTAATGAACCCATTGAGAGGCTTCTATGGATGTTTGCGTTGGCGGTATAGTGAATAAGTCGAGCTCCGATTTCATACATTCACAAGAGTGCGAATGTAAAAAAGACATGATGTTTAAGCACTTCCGAAAATGTCAGTGATCGTCCTTTTCTTCTTACTCCTCGTATTTTTTCGTCTCTTCGTGACTTTACCCGTGACTATCCTTCTCCTCTTCTTCTTCTTCTTCGTCTTCGTCGGTGCTGCACGAATACTTCTCTTTCTTTTAGTTCCGGTGGACCTTTTTCTCGCACAGGTACGCTTGGGTGTACGGCCGTTCAACGACTGCATCGATCGTGTGGCGATCGCACTGTTATAACCAGAGCCCTTCATAAGTAGAGCTATTTTTTCATTGGCTTTGTGTTTCAAATGTTCCCCAGATTCCTTGGCACGCCGACGGATCGATTCCTTAAATGGTACATGATTACCACTCACATCTTCGATAACATGTAAGCCCGCCCGTAGGGCTTCTTTTCCCACGGCTTTAGCACCTTTTGCCAGCAGCGGTAGTACACTTCTGAATAGACCGCCGAGAAATCTGCCGATTCCGTGGCCTCGTTGATAAGGTGCGCCCACAAAAACGTTGCCTATACGTCCAGCATCACCGCCGACTTGATTCTCGTAATAAGCCGTATAATGGGCCACCATATTGTCTACGCAACCCGTTTAAAGTGAAGCGTAAGGGTTAACGTTCCGTACTCGAATGCGATGGACTTCCCCAAATGGTCCCTTATATCTATCTCAATAGAGCGAAAGCAATTAGTGAGCAAAGGTATATAATTTGACGGTGAGAAATATTTCACCTGTGTCGCTCCGTATGTATACTGAGAGGTATTTAGATTAACGATGCGCAATAGAGAGGTCTGCGTGTCGCCAACCGTATACGGTACACATAGGTCCGTGTAGACAAAAAGTTGCTCGGGGAGAGCACGAGCGATACAAGGGGGCATCTGTCCTTCACGTTGAATCCCTCGTATGTAACGTAGGTATACAATCTCTGATGTTTCCCAGTCTTCATTCGGTATTACATTGAATCCGAGTATACGAGCGATCTTCTTATTCATACACAATATATTTTGTGGAGTCACAATTTGTTTCCCACACTTTTCTACCCACTTTTCGCCCTCAATTGCCGCATAGCCATGCGCACTTTTAGCATTGACAAGCTGTATACCGGCTTCGCGCATCCCCGGCAGATTATTTATATTATTCATCAGTTCCGCATGACTATGGTACAGGCCGTGCGGTATATGTCCGATTATCTGCTCTTTTTTGTCACACGGTGTCCACCGAATTTCTGTCTCGTCTGGTTGCAAGTGTATCATTGTGCATGGTATGTGAATTTCCGATAAACCCACAGCCCATTGGCCACTCAAAGCTATTTCACGCGAAAGTTGAGTGGTGAAGTGTGTTGTAGTATTATCCGGAAAGTACTTCATGCTGCTGTTACTCGGCAACACGAGATAAAAGTCTTCATCGTTGTGCATAATGCTCGTCCTGGCGACGTTAGGCGCCAAGGTTGTGGGCGTTAGAAGCAGGTATCCAGGAGTTGAATTTCGATGGATCGCCGACCCAGCTGACAAAGAGTTGTTTCTTTGCGCCACGTCCTTTTGTCCGTAAAACACGATCGATTTTAAACTCTTGATTCTGTGTCATACGTTTCTCGTGCACAGGTGTTATTTCTTCGGTGTAAAAGAAACCGTCAATTGACTCGCCTTCGAGATCGTGCAGCTCGTACACCCGTATTCCCTGACGATTTACAACCTTGGTGATGCGAAAAATGTCCTCGCTCCAGTTTCGTTCGTAACCCTTCTCGGGCTGTTCTACTGATCCGGACATAATCACTGCACTTGTATTTAACCATAGAGAAGCGTCTTTTCCCACGCTGCTTCATAGAGGCGTTTGTCATATTCTCCAGCGCCTTATCCGCATTGTATAATGTCACAGCGGCCGGCTCCATCTTAATTGACGAGTGTTTGGCATGATTGTATGCGTGAACAAATCGTTGAAGTATATCGATGTAGCGTCGTGTATTTCGATGTGTGAAATAGCAACACATTCGTTCTTTGAGTGTACGATTGAAGCGTTCGACAATTGCTGCTTTTATGTCAGGGTTGCGTGTAACCCTAAAATTGATATCACTTTTCTTGAGAAACGTCTGTAGCTCTTTACCGACGAATTCCTTGCCTTTATCGGTCTGTAGACAGACGGGCAAGCGGTCGTCGTTGCGTTCAAAAATTCGTGTAAATGCTTCTTTGACGGCGTGTACGGTTTTATCCTGCAGTGGCTCGACCCAGGCGTACTTGCTCAATACGTCAATGACCGTAAGCAGGTACGAAACATTGTCATTGTAGTTTCTCAACGATCGTAAATCTACGAGGTCGGCCTCCCAGACATCGTCTATATTAGTAACGTTATAGAACAGGCGAGGAAAGCGACGACGAATGGGTTTATGAATAGTGTAAGCGTCCTGTTGGGTCAACCAGTCGTAAACTTCATCCGATTTATTTTCTTTATTGATTAGTCGCCTTGCTCCGGCATAACCTGCAGGATGCGACGGATCGTAATACACTTTTTCGAACGACATATTTCTCTCCCACGCACACGCCCACCCCCTGGGGTAATTCAATTTACAGTTTAAGCCAACGGACAAATCCTCGCGATGCTTCGACGAGTTTTTTCTTTTGTCTTTTGGCGAAATGATCTAGGCTGTCGGTATAAGTAGACTCTTTGGCAGCAGCTGGGACAAGGCGTTGCTTTTCGTTGTTCCCTCGGTCGTCGCCGTTTCCGTCGTCGTCGTCGTCTTCGCGGCGTTTGCGCGCAATATGCGTATTCCCCATATTCCACAACATGTCGTTCCCGATAAATGTGCGGGGTACAGAGACAGCACGAAGGCCCTTGATAAACTGTGCTCGTCCACTAGCTTTAAAGTTTTTTCTAGCCCGAACTGCATCGTTAACGAGATCGACAATATTCGAATTGGGTATGAGCATGCCGTCTATCGTCACACGCCCTTCTCTGTCCCAAGTGATGCGCTGCGATGCCACCGGCGAGTTACGCAGATAGTTCGTGAGCGCTCTTGCTTGACGTCTATACATGTCAGGTACACTGTTTACGATCACGGTCGGACTAAAATCTTCATTTTCCGGCTGTAGTTGTTCGCTTGTTGTCGTTGGTAGTGCGCCAGGCATGGCCGAATCCGTCGTACCGTTTCGGGCATCAACGAGAAATAAATATCGTTGCAGTACCTGTAGATACTGTTTCCACCTGGTAGCGTCGTCAGGATATTTTTTGAGTGTAAAATATCGCTAAGCTCAGCGTCGAGACGTGATACTGGATCACCTGGTGTCTGTACAGTTGTCTGATCAGCTGTCGGTGCGGAAGTTCCGCCGCCGCCGGTCATCGGTTCATTCCACTTCCCTGCCTCTTCGGCCGGTACTAAAATCATTTTCTTCGCGTGCTCCATAAGATCTCTGGGGGGGCTGCTGACTTTTACGATTGCTGCTTTTCACTGAGCACCAATACCTCCTTCACCTTTGCCTCCAAACAGCCTACTAAACAAACTTGTGATAATCGGCGCTAATAAAAGTGGTAAAAATGCCCCACAGCCTTTCTGCATCATAAGATGTTTCTTCGCTCTCCAATTGTACTTTCGTCGCTTACGTTCGGCGGCGCCACCAGCGCGGCCTTTTCCGCCGCCTCGCTGGCCCGTTTTAACGGTTGCACGGCAGGGCGCTAGTTGACGCAGTACATTCTTATATCTTTTTAAACGGTTTTTCGCTCCTGCTTTAAGCTGTACTACACCGTGTCAGACGTTTAAGGCACATTCGCCTATACACTTGATCAGAGGCTCATCGGCTATGCGCAGTATGGCTCGTTGCTGCTCTTTACTTGAGTGACAGAGAGCATTGAGTAGAGCAGCGTAGCGTTTACCGATCGGCGGTCGTGCAGAACACGGTCCATTTTTCTTCTTATTTCCAGCCATGATGCGACGATGTTTGCGCATCTCGTACGATTCCACAATTGATGTTAGAATTGTTCTTACATTATCCTAAATACCTTCATTCAACTCAGTTGACGTAACGCCCGTTTATTCTTCGGTACGTAGATGTGCATGTGAGGATCGTCGGGGAATATATCTGTACGGCACCGAAAAATATCCGATGTGGATTGCTTGAGATCCAACAGTAGATAACCATGCGGTCGAGCTGTCGCATCGTGATACGCCTCTGTCAAAAACCGAGGTGCCTCAGGGTATAGTTGCCTGGCTAGATGCTGAATTTGTGCTCGATCGCGAGGGTTTTTAAATATTACAATATAATTCGCGTTCAGAGAGATATCTCGTTGACCGTGTCCTTGATGAAAAATATTTTGCGTTATAAAAATAACACTGATATTTTTCTGATGGCTACCTTTCGTGAAAAGTTCTACTATCGTATTATTCGATGATTCTCTCATTAAATCGTCGATAATAATTAACTTTTTTAAATTATTGTCGTGTGAGTAATCCTCCGGTTGCGGCAGGCCCTCGTGAAGCTCGATCTTAATATTTCGGTTCGCTGGATCTCGATGAGAATTTCGCAATAGTTTGGCCGTATCTGAATCGAGATTCTCTCCGTGGTAGAATATTATGCGATCGAATACCGTGTCACTCATGGCCGTTAGATTTCGTAAGAATCTCCGCACGAAAACTGTTTTTCCACAGCCTGTTGGACCACAAATTAACGATGTCCACGGGTGTTTCCAACGCACGTCCATTTTCCACGTGTTTCCTTCGGCTGTGACACGCTTAAACTTGGAATATAAGCTTCTCGGCGGCGGCGGCGGCGGCGCGGAGGACACACGTTGCCATAAGCTTGTACGACGTGTGCGCGGCGGTGGTTCAGCTAGTACAGGCCCGTTCGCTCGCACCATCAGCTTATGAGCGAGCGAGCGTGGCGATCAGCTCTTATGCCGCGGTCACATGCGCGCCATAAGCTTATACGGCGCATGTGGTGCCGCCTAGCTTATAGGGAAATAATTTTTAAACTCGTACAGGAAATATTTGTTAATATCGTTTATTACTAATGACTAAGTTATACACATATATTGGTAGAAAAATATTGGATGTTTTATTGGCAATTATCGCTCAATTTCATATGTTTTTAATACATAACCCATACACATTTTCGGGCTTTATTTACAATAGTATTAATGCACCCTAAAGTATACAATACATGTGGACGGTAATAATTTACAAAGGTCTTATTCTTATAGAAAAAATCATAATACACAATTACAAATTATAATACACATTGTACACAGCTACAATTTATAATACATATTTACATAAATACACATTATAGCGCACATTTCGATATACTATATACATTTATATACATGTAAGCGAGACGACAGCGATGACGACAATGGTGACATTTGTATCGGTATACGGATGTTATTTTTTAAAACCGAACGGAAGCGACAGCGTGTGCGTTAGATGTCGACGTTTATGACATACAACACGACAGGTTTTCGACATATCTCGGGTTATAACGGCATGCAGCGCCGTTCTCTGGATGGATGCAAAATTTAATCGTATCGATTCGTCATTTTCGTAGGGCAAATCGGCTTCGATCATTTGTCGAATCGAGTTAAAATTAACTTTCTGAGCGTTAAGGTAATTTATACTCAAACCCTTCACCTTGCATTCTGTTTTAATTACCTCATCGGGCTTCGCGCTATTCACGACCTCGTAGCCATAAAATTTGGGGCCTCCGGAGACAAATGACTTTATATAGTCTGTAGGCTCCTTCAGCTCACTGGTCATGTCGCCAAGGAAGTTACCGAGCGGCGGTGTCCACTCGTCCGGTCGACCCGTGCTGACATAAATCACCGCGTCAGTGTCATAGTACAGCACTCATCGCCCTAACCGTTCGAGATAAGTGTATAATTTTAACCGGGCCTGAGCTGTTGTGTACGCCGCGATTACGACACTAGTTTGTGAAGACGGTATTATGGCTTCGTCTATGGATACCCAATTCGCGTATAAAACATAATCATTTACGGGGAGTAACCGTCGCACCTCTTTATCGTTATCCCCCAGAAGCCGTAGCAATTGTTCGCGACTGTTTATTACTGTCGTTTGAGTTAAATTATTCCGTTGACCGAATTTACCCCAGAACGAGTTCAGGCATAGCTTTGCAGCGGATCGTAGATCCGGGTTTTTGCTGATATTGTCCGGCTCTAGGCGTATACCCTCAGCGCGCTCGTAATCTTCGATATATCGCGCTCGCGAGTCTGCATCGGTGCATTCGGCAGGCCAACCGCTGGCTTCCTGTTTTATCTTTAAAAAGGTGTTTATATATTCGACAAAGAGACCACCGTCGCGCATTACCGGATCGTATTGGGTCATCTCGTAGGCCCAAATAATAAAAACTTTTATGACTTTGTAGCCGACTTCGAGGGCCTTCCGAACCTCGTCTACCACCCAGGTACCTGTAAACGAGCAATCGTTTACGTCTTCATGCGGGCAGACAGATTGAATTTTTTCCTGGGTGCATGTACGGCACAGTGCGAACAAGAGCTTTTGGTGCATCCGTACGGGTAAGACGGGATGATAAAGATCACGCGGCGGTAAAACTGTACAACGTATCATACCGTTGAGCGTTGTGCCCAGAGCTTCGTACAATCCGTTTAACAGATCGTCACACTCTGTATCCACATACATCTTCGGGTGACCCTTCGGAAAGCGTCCCGTTTTCGATATGTACGGATAGAGTGAGCAAATGTCGATGTAATTAATCTTCTCGCCCTCTGCAACATCGTACACCGTTACAGTGTTACCCGTACGGCCACCGTAAAATCCGTCGCGAGGATTCAAGATCTGGGCCGTTAGGCGCGGATGGTTGTACAGGTACTCGTTGATCGCGGGATTTATATGACGGAGCTCTTCAAACTCGCACTCCCACATGACTTCGAGCTGATAGCCGTGAGCGCGAATCTTTAAACTAGTCGATTGAAACATTTCGTAGACGGAGTGTTGGAGGCATAAATCTCGAGTGGAAGGAGGAAAGAGCAGGCGATTCCGGAAGTGACGCTGCATTACTCGCTTACAGTTTGTTATCACGATGTCAGCATTACCGGTTGCATCGTCGGTATCGCCCGTTTAACAAGTCGATTGAAAACAAAACTTTATCTACGAAATTTTTCGATCGACTAGTTAAGCGGGCGATACCGACGATGCAGCCGGTAATGCTGACATCGTGATAACAAACTGTAAGCGAACAGTGCCGCGTCACTTCCGGAATCGGCTGCTCTTTCCTCCTCCCACTCGAGATTTATGCTTCCAACACTCCATCTACGAAATTTTTCGATCGACTAGTTAAGCGGGCGATACCGACGATGCAGCCGGCAATGCTGACATCGTGATAACAAACTGTAAGCGAACAGTGCCGCGTCACTTCCGGAATCGGCTGCTCTTTCCTCCTCCCACTCGAGATTTATGCCTCCAAAACTCTGTCTACGAAATGAGGCATAAATCTCGAGTCGGAGAAGGAAAGAGCAGCCGATTCCGGAAGTGACGGCGCATTATTCGCTTACAGTTTGTTATCACGATGTCAGCATTACCGGCTGCATCGTCGGTATCGCCCGATTGACTAGTCAATTGAAAAATTTCCTTGACGGAGTCTTGGAGCCATAAATCTCGAGTGGAAGGAGGAAAGAGCAGGCGATTCCGGAAGTGACGCTGCATTACTCGCTTACAGTTTGTTATCACGATGTCAGCATTACCGGTTGCATCGTCGGTATCGCCCGTTTAACAAGTCGATTGAAAACAAAACTTTATCTATGAAATTTTTCAATTAACTAGTTAAACGGGCGATACCGACGATACAGCCGGAAATGCTGACATCGTGATAACAAACTGTAAGCGAATAATGCAGCGCCACTTCCGGAATCGCCTGCTCTTTTCTCCTCCCACTCGAGATGTATGCCTGTAATCTTTGTCGGTGTACCGACGATCTTACAGAAGGCTGCCGACTTTACCGACAAAGTAGCCGCGGTTGTCATTGCTGCTAAGAAGAGAGTGTTGTCAAAATGAAACAGGCTTTAACACTTAATAATTTGGAATAATATATTCGATTACACATTGAATAGTGTTGATTCTTTTTTATGTCTACTTTGAAACTTTTAACCTAGTAATTATTTTTACTAGTTTTTATTTTATTTTATGGAATACTAAACCGATGGGTTAGTAGATTCTGTTGTAATCGTCGAGTGGCGTAATATGTGTAGATAAAATCGGCCTGAGCTGGTCGTCATGTTGGCTTTAGTCGTGGCACGCTTTTGCCAGTCGCATAAACCCTATGTAGAAAACGTAGGTCTCATCGTCGTAGCGCAAGTGGCGCCAAAGGTTACCCAGAAAATATGCGCACTAATAAGCCGCTCTGTCATTTGTTTCAAACTAAAAGCTGTCAAAGCTACGTGCGGCTTACAGAATAAGAGGAAGCAATTTATTAATAAATAAATACAAAGAGATGTCGGTAAGCGACTATACGAAAAACGAAATTGTGATATTTTCGAAAAATATAAAAGACTCGCCGGAAATTTTTGGACGCCTCGTGGTCGCGGTCGTCGATTTCATAGACCGTTTGAAACGCAACGAAAACCTCCGCAGCGAAGATATTAGCGAGATCTGCAATTTTATTTACAAACGCAAGGCAACGAAGGAAAGATTGAAGTATTATCGAGTTTTCGTGAGGACACATCGCCTTTTTCTTTTAGACTTCATAGAATCCAATGGAATCCGGAAGAAAAGGTCGAACCATTTTAAATTGTAAGTGTGAAATTTAACCGTTTATACACAGTACAAAAGTTTGTATTTTTTATAACAACTTATTGTCCACAAACGTCCACAATTTTTTATATGTTCATTTTTCGATCGCACCGTTCGGTTCTAGTTTTACAAACAAAAGCAAAAACTAAAAATTTTAATTCCACGGGAAATAAAAGGGCAGGGTTGTTGCGATATTCAAACTTGAAGTAACGAGCTTGTCACTTATTTAACAAAATTAATTTTACGAAATTTCGTATTCTGATTCCACGAAATTATTTTTTACTGTGTATCTTCGTTACATAATAATATAGTAAATAAAAAATATATTAAACCGTTTTCTTTTACATAGTAAAAGTTTTGAAGACATCGGAAAGGCGGCGCGCACGCATGACTTCAATCGCTATTCGAAGGATGTGACCGATAAAAGCGACGCGAATCAGTTGGGTATTTTAAAAAAATATTAATGGTCAAATTAATGAAATTCATGTTTATTAAAAAAAGGATTGTTTTTTTATTTTAGGGCAAAGAAGGTGAAAAGGAAGGTGAAAAAGAAGGTGAAAAAGAAGGTGAAAAAGAAGGTGAAAAAGAAGGTGAAAAAGAAGGTGAAAAAGAAGGTGAAAAAGAAGGTGAAAAAGAAGGTGAAAAAGAAGGTGAAAAAGAAGGTGAAAAAGAAGGTGAAAAAGAAGGTGAAAAAGAAGGTGAAAAAGAAGGTGAAAAAGAAGGTGAAAAAGAAGGTGAAAAAGAAGGTGAAAAAGAAGGTGAAAAAGAAGGTGAAAAAGAAGGTGAAAAAGAAGGTGAAAAAGAAGGTGAAAAAGAAGGTGAAAAAGAAGGTGAAAAAGAAGGTGAAAAAGAAGATGAAAAAGAAGGTGAAAAAGAAGGTGAAAAAGAAGGTGAAAAAGAAGGTGAAAAAGGAGGTGAAAAAGGAGGTGAAAAAGAAGGTAAAAAAGGAGGCGAAAAAGGAGGCGAAAAAGGAGGCGACAAAGGAAGCGAAAAAGGAAGCGAAAAAGGAAGCGAAAAGAAGGGTGAACATTCGAACAAAAACGAGAGTGAACGAGAGGTTGACGAAGAGGGCGATCAAGGCGAGGAAGATAATAAACGAGAGGATGAACAAGAGGGCGAAACGGAGGGTGAACAAGAGGGCGAAACGGCGGGTGAACAACAGGACGAAACGGAGGGTAAACAACGGTGCGAAGAAGAGAATGATCGAGAAGGCGAAAAAAAGCGTGGACATAACGAAGTCACAGTCGACAAACCACGACGAAAGAGGAGGCGTCAATTGGACGTTTTACTGGAGGAGGCCAAGAACCACGTTTATATTTCATGGTACAGCAATAATTGATAAAAAATAAACTTTTGTAAAAAATATCTTATATTTTTTAATAACGTAACAATAATCAGGCGTAAGAATCAATAATATTTTTATATATATTTTAAGAATCAATAATTTTTTAATAACAGAACTACTATCAGGCCGTAAGAATCAAAACGTAACCCGTTCTTTCATAATCTAGAAAAAAAAAATGCAAATTATGTGCATCCGAACTGTCGTTGACTCGATATAATTTCTACGCGATTTCGTTTTACACTTGTTCGCCATCAAGCCGCCGGTGACGCTTCAACAAATGTTCGAAGTGTTCGCCGTTTTCCTGGATGCATAAATCTATGCGGCGTCGGAGGTTCGATCGACGCATTCGTTGCAGGCTTCGAGCTGTGATCTGGGCGAAAGCCGCGACGATGCGTTCTCGCATGTTCTCCGGTGTCGTTGGGGCTTCGAGAAATAATAAATCTTTCATGGTACCCCACAAAAAAAAATCGAGCGGCGTCAAATCCGGTGACCTTGGCGGCCAATTAACCGGCCCATGTAGCCCGATCCAGCGTTCCGGGAATCGATTATTCAGAGCCGCCCGCACTGTTAAAGCCGTGTGGGCTCCAGCTCCATCCTGCATCCACCACATGTCTCGGCGGACTACTTCGGGAACGTTTCGCAACATACCATCGAGATCCTCATTCAAAAGCCGTAAATATTTGGGGCCGTCCAAATTACCCTCGATAAAATACGGCCCAATGAGTCGGTCGCCAACGATCCCTGCCCAAAGATTTATTCTCCACTGGTGTTGGAGTGGAACGGCAATTGTAAAATTTGTATTAGTTGCCGTCCATTTGCGGGTGTTCTGCCGATTGGTGATGCCTCTACTTGAAACGCTGCATTCATCGCTGAAGCAGACGAATCGAAAAAACTCGGAGTCCTCCGCAAGTTTTTCTCTTGCCCACAACGCATAAGCAAGGCGAGTCGCTGGGTCTTGCGGAAAAAGCTGTTGCTGCGGCTGGATTTTGTACGGAAAATTTACTTTTCGTACTATCTTCCGTACCGTTTCGCGATTCATGCCTAGGGAATGAGTTCGAAAATGAGTAAGGGACTACTATTTTGAATAGAAACAGCCAACAAAAAAAACCAATCGCAAACAACTATAAGACATTTTCTTAAGCCATGACTGTACTTTCACAATAATTTTATGTGAAAACACCTTTTGCAGTAGTTTACCTGCATCCCTTGCGTAACGCCTTGCGCTCTGGACTGGTTCGTCCCGAAAAGCTTGCAGGATCTCTTCTTCACGGGGGCCACTTACAGGTCTAGCTCGTGGCCTTCTTGGAGGCTTTAAGGTACCGTATGTGTTGAACGTCACGTGGAGACTAGTGATAGGTTACAAAGGTGCAGTGAATATTCACAGGCATCTGGGTATTATAGATATTTCCAATATTGGATCCAAGGGTCGGTTCGTCGGGGTGGGTCCTCCCATAATACAGTCTGGCCTGAGAATAGTTATAATTTTCATGCACTAATGCAGCAAACATTCGCAAACGCCGGGGATCCATGATTGAAAACGGGGAACATATAACCAGTTGAGTCTCGATAACAGTTTGTCTTTTGTCATTATCCTTCCGGATGTGGAAAAACATCATGATTCCTGGACAATTGCCAGCCGAGCTATTTGAAACCGCAGCCAAGGCAGCAATGTCATCGGCTTATCAAAAATGTTATTTGTTATGGAAAATAACAAATATAATAATAATATAATATAAATATAATATAACTTGTTATTGAAAATAAATTGACCGTTTTTGTAAACAGTTGCATTGACAAACAATTGTTAGCCGTAATCTGAACGCAACAATTAGAACGTAAATGCGATTAAATAAAAGTCCGAAATCGAAAACTTCGATAAAAACCCGGTTGGGTTCCCCTAGAAGGATGCATTAGTCCTTCATGACAGAATAAAATGGGTAAATCACACTACAATGCAAGAGACAATTTTTCCATCGTAAGCATGTTTCGTCGAAACCAACGTCAACATAAGACCATTTCATATCAGTAAAAACTTATTGATGGAAACAGCCGATTTCGGTGGCGTTCCTGCATTGTTCGCTTACAGTTTTTTTATCACGATGTCAGCATTATCGGCTGCATCGTCGGTATCGCCCGTTTAACTAGTCGATCGAAAAATTTCGTAGATGGAGTGTTGGAGGCATAAATCTCGAGTGGGAGCAGGAAAGAGCAGCCGATTCCCGAAGTGACGCTGCATTATTCGCTTACAGTTTGTTATCACGATGTCAGCATTTCCGGCTGTATCGTCGGTATCGCCCGTTTAACTAGTTGATTGAAAAATCTCTTAGATAAAGTTTTGTTTTCAATCGACTTGTTAAACGGGCGATACCGACGATGCAACCGGTAATGCTGACATCGTGATAACAAACTGTAAGCGAGTAATACAGCGTCACTTCCGGAATCGCCTGCTCTTTCCTCCTTCCACTCGAGATTTATGGCTCCAACACTCCATCTACGAAATTTTTCAATCAACTAGTCAAACGGGCGATACCGACGATGCAGCCGGTAATGCTGACACCTTGATAACATACTGTGAGCGAACAATGCAGCGTCCCTTTCGGAATCGCCTGCTCTTTCCTCCTCCCACTCGAGATTTATGCCTCCAAAACTATGTCTACGAAATGAAGCATAAATTTCGACTGGCAGGGGGAAAGAGCTGGCGAATCCGGAAGTGGCGCTGCATTATTTGCTTACAGTTTGTTATCACGATGTCAGCATTGCCGGCTGCATCGTCGGTATCGCCCGCTTAACTAGTCGATCGAAAAATTTCGTAGATGGCGTGTTGGAAGCATAAATCTCGAGTGGGAGGAGGAAAGAGCAGCCGATTCCGGAAGTGACGCGGCACTGTTCGCTTACAGTTTGTTATCACGATGTCAGCATTGCCGGCTGCATCGTCGGTATCGCCCGCTTAACTAGTCGATCGAAAAATTTCGTTGATGGAGTGTTGGAAGCATAAATCTCGAGTGGGAGGAGGAAAGAGCAGCCGATTCCGGAAGTGACGCGGCACTGTTCGCTTACAGTTTGTTATCACGATGTCAGCATTACCGGCTGCATCGTCGGTATCGCCCGCTTAACTAGTCGATCGAAAAATTTCGTAGATAAAGTTTTGTTTTCAATCGACTTGTTAAACGGGCGATACCGACGATGCAACCGGTAATGCTGACATCGTGATAACAAACTGTAAGCGAGTAATGCAGCGTCACTTCCGGAATCGCCTGCTCTTTCCTCCTTCCACTCGAGATTTATGCCTCCAACACTCCGTCTACGAAATGTTTCAATCGACTAGTTAAACAAGCGATACCGACGATGCAGCCGGTAATGCTGACATCGTGATAACAAACTGTAAGCGAGTAATGCAGCGTCCCTTCCGGAATCGCCTGCTCTTTCCTCCTTCCACCCGAGATTTGTGCCTCCAACACTCGGTCTACGAAATGTTTCAATCGACTAGTTAAACGAGCGATACCGACGATGCAGCCGATAATGCTGTCATCGTGATAACAAACTGTAAGCGAATAATGCACCGTCACTTCCGAAATCGGCTGCTCTTTCCTTCTCCCACTCGAGATTTATGCCTCATTTCGTAGACAGAGTTTTGGAGGCATAAATCTTGAGTGGGAGAATGAAAGAGCAGCCGATTCCGGAACTGACGCTGCATTGTTCGCTTACAGTTTGTTATCACGATGTCAGTATTACCGGCTGCATCGTCGGTATTGCCCGTTTAACTAGTCGATGGACAAATTTCGTAGATGGAGTTTTGGAGGCATGCATCTCGAGTGGGAGGAGAAAAGAGCAGGCAATTCCGGAAGTGACACTGCAATGTTCGCTTACAGTTTATTATCACGATGTCAGCATTACCGGCCGGATTATCGGTATCGCCCGTTTGGTTAGTCGATTGTAACATTTTGTAGATAGAATATTGGACGCATAAGCTTCAAGCGCGGAGTCGAAGCAACCAAATTCGGCGGCGTTGTTGCATTTTTTATGTGTTGTTTATAATCATGTTCTCAGCATTACCGAATGTATGATCGATTTTCCTTGATTTAAGGCAGTTCCGTCGCTTCGCGCTCATTTCGCATAAGTTCGAGAAAAGTAAGAGAAAATTGCAAGTACTTCTCGATGGTATAAAAATCTGAAAAAATGCATGAATATTAAAGGTACTGAAACGATTAATTTTGCATGATAATAATTCCAAAATGTTATTAACAAATTAATGAAAAAATTAATTGTTTAACAAATTACCCGGCAAACCAACTTTTTTTTAAGAAAATAATTCGTTCATTTTTCTGAACACGTAAGAATTTTTTCAGATTTTTAACTTTGCTTTTAATTTTGTGTTTTTTCACGCGTTTCTTCCATATAAAGAAAAAAAAATTAAAAGCAAACTTAAAAATCTGAAAAAATTCATACTTATTCAGAATAATGAACGAATCATTTTCGTAAAAAAAAGTTAGTTTGCCGGATAATTTGTTAGACAATTATTTTTTTCATTCATTTGTTAATAACATTTTGGAATTATTATTATGCAAAATTAATCTTTTCAGTACCTTTAATATGCATGAATTTTTTCAGAATTTTATACCATCGAGAAGTACTTGCAATTTCCTCTTACTTATCTCGAACTTATGCGAAATAAGCGCGAAAAGACAGAACTACCTCAAGGTACGTCATCCGTTCGCGTGAGGATAAAAAAAAAAAAATTTAAACTGACCTCCGGCAGGACCCGAACTCGGAACCTCCGAATTTCCAAGCCAACACTCTAGCGATCGGACCACTAACCATATGACTTTCCTAACAACGATTCGTCCTATCGTTCGTCCGTAACTTTGCAAGGGAAAAATTTTTTTAGGGCAAAAGCGATGAATTATGCCCCTAAGCTAATTAGAAAGGGCTATAATCCATCACTTTCACCCCAAATAAAAGACATTTTGAATTATCGGGCTTTTTTGAAAGCCCATTATTTTTCGAGAAAATACTTTAAAATTTCTAGACTTCAAAGTTAAATGTTTCACGACAAGTTTTGTATTTCATTATCGATATGCAAGAAAAATATTGAGAATTATATCGTGTGTGAAAGCACGAGAAAAATGCCGACTGGTTCACTGAGTGAACAAACGTCTACTAAACGGTGAATTACTGCTTAAAATATATTTTTATTTGTCCTTATTAATTCGTCGATTGGATAAACAAAAAAAAAAAATCGACTCTAAATCGGTAGTCCATGGAGTGCAATGTTGCAAGCACTTTCGTAAACGCGACGAGGTATTTGTCAAATTATTGGACAGTTGGCTGTCACAGTCTCGATTTGTGACAGCCGGGCGGCCAGCTAGTTCACGAGAGTCGTGAAGTAGGCGCATTTAGTGCGCCGGTTCTATTCCGACGTTCCGTGTGCCAACACTGCATCGGCTGCTAAAAGTAACAACTTTAAAATTAATTATCTACATAAAAATACGATCAAATCGATCGGCCCACGTGCGTTTCGTATTCAGATTTTCATCGCGTTCATAAATATATTGTCAAAATGTATTTTCCCAAAAATTCCGAATAAAAAATGTTTCCACCATAAAAACTATACATTTTAGCAATAAATCGTTTGCGCCATCGAAGAGGGCTTGAAAAATCATTCAAGAAGCACCCCTCAGCCGAGCCCAAATTCTCGCGCAAATGCCCCAAAAACAGGTGTCCACCTTATAATTGTCACCCTGTATAGAGGATCGAGAGCAGGTACTCGGCAGTCTTATCAGAACTCAGGATACGGTACGGTTGATTACGATACATTATATTTCATAACCGAGATATATGTGATTAGCGAGTGGCTCGCTACGGGGTGTACCGAGATTGGTAAATATACAATAACCTAATAAAGACCTTTTTATTAAATTGTGCATTCATTCTCTTGGGTTCTAACCCGTTACTGGATATATCCCGAACATTCGAGCTCACGGCTCGGGCACAGAACCCGGAGTAACTAACCGAGTTTCTGCGGCACAACAGTTTGTTAAGCTTGTCGTTTTTTGTTTTGTACGTGTGGATGGTGACCTAAAAGTTGGTTGAACGGGTGGTTTACCACTATTTTCGTCGCCAGACGATTCTCCGATGTTCGTCGGCAACGGTTTGAATCCTTGTTTGTTGGAATTTACGCTTTCGGATTCTGTTTCGTATTCCGTATTATTTTCCTTATTTTTAGCCTTTTGGTTATCGTTTTTGTTTTCGGATCTATTGGTTTTTTCGCTTTTGTCACCGTATAAGTGGCCGATTTTTCCATCAGGGCTGACTTTTTCGCGAAACTCGCTTTTGTTTTGCTGCGATAAGCTTTTTGTTTTTTGTGGCCTCGTTGGGCTCTTTTCTCTTTGTTGCCTCATTGGGCTCTTTTATTTTTGTTGCCTCGTTGGGCTTTTTTCGATTTGTTGCCTCGTTGGGCTTTTTGTCTCTTGTGGCCTCGTTGGGCTCTTTGTTTTTTGTGGCCTCGTTACGAGCGCTCGTACAAACGCGGTCGGGAGAAATAATTCTTTTCCACGTAAATCGCGATTTGGCCGATGTCTCTCTTCCAGGGGCCCGGGCTCAAAAATGGGTCCTACGAAAATTCTTAAAATCGCTCCAGATGTCGGTCATGGTGTCGTGAACGAGTACCCTGAAGGATTTTTCTTAACTCGTACAAAGGCGGTCGGGAGAAATAATTATTTTGCACGTAAATCGCGATTTGGCCGATGTCTCTCTTCCAGGGGCCCGGGCTCAAAAATGGTTCCTACGAAAATTCTTAAAATCGCTCCAGATATCGGTAATGGTGTCGTGAAGGAGTACCCTGAAGGATTTTTCTTAACTCGTACAAACGCGGTCGGGAGAAATAATTATTTTCCACGTAAATCGCGATTTGGCCGATGTCTCTCTTCCAGGGGCCCGGGCTCAAAAATGGGTCCTACGAAAATTCTTAAAATCGCTCCAGATATCGGTCATGGTGTCGTGAAGGAGTACCCAGAAGGATTTTTCTTAACTCGTACAAACGCGGTCGGGAGAAATAATTATTATCCACGTAAATCGCGATTTGGCCGATGTCTCTCTTCCAGGGGCCCGGGCTAAAAAATGGGTCCTACGAAAATTCTTAAAATCGCTCCAGATGTCGGTCATGGTGTTGTGAAGGAGCACCCTGAAGGATTTTCCTTAACTCGTACAAACGCGGTCGGGAGAAATAATTCTATTCCACGTAAATCGCGATTTGGCCGATGTCTCTCTTCCAGGGGCCCGGGCTCAAAAATGGGTCCTACGAAAATTCTTAAAATCGCTCCAGATGTCGGTCATGGTGTCGTGAAGGAGTACCCTGAAGGATTTTTCTTAACTCGTACAAACGCGGTCGGGAGAAATAATTATTTTCCACGTAAATCGCGATTTGGCCGATGTTTCTCTTCCAGGGGCCCGGGCTCAAAAATGGGTCCTACGAAAATTCTTAAAATCGCTCCAGATGTCGGTCATGGTGTCGTGAACGAGTACCCTGAAGGATTTTTCTTAACGCGTACAAACGCGGTCGGGAGAAATAATTATTTTCCACGTAAATCGCGATTTTGCCGATGTTTCTCTTCCAGGGGCCCGGGCTCAAAAATGGGTCCTACGAAAATTCTTAAAATCGCTCCAGATGTCGGTCATGGTGTCGTGAAGGAGTACCCTGAAGGATTTTTCTTAACTCGTACAAACGCGGTCGGGAGAAATAATTCTTTTCCACGTAAATCGCGATTTGGCCGATGTCTCTCTTCCAGGGGCCCGGGCTCAAAAATGGGTCCTACGAAAATTCTTAAAATCGCTCCAGATGTCGGTCATGGTGTCGTGAACGAGTACCCTGAAGGATTTTTCTTAACTCGTACAAACGCGGTCGGGAGAAATAATTATTTTCCACGTAAATCGCGATTTGGCCGATGTCTCTCTTCCAGGGGCCCGGGCTCAAAAATGGGTCCTACGAAAATTCTTAAAATCGCTCCAGATGTCGGTCATGGTGTCGTGAACGAGTACCCTGAAGGATTTTTCTTAACTCGTACAAACGCGGTCGGGAGAAATAATTATTTTCCACGTAAATCGCGATTTGGCCGATGTTTCTCTTCGAGGGGCCCGGGCTCAAAAATGGGTCCTACGAAAATTCTTAAAATCGCTCCAGATGTCGGTCATGGTGTCGTGAAGGAGTACCGTGAAGGATTTTTCTTAACTCGTACAAACGCGGTCGGGAGAAATAATTATTTTCCACGTAAATCGCGATTTGGCCGATGTCTCTCTTCCAGGGGCCCGGGCTCAAAAATGGGTCCTACGAAAATTCTTAAAATCGCTCCAGATGTCGGTCATGGTGTCGTGAACGAGTACCCTGAAGGATTTTTCTTAACTCGTACAAACGCGGTCGGGAGAAATAATTATTTTCCACGTAAATCGCGATTTGGCCGATGTTTCTCTTCCAGGGGCCCGGGCTCAAAAATGGGTCCTACGAAAATTCTTAAAATCGCTCCAGATGTCGGTCATGGTGTCGTGAAGGAGTACCCTGAAGGATTTTTCTTAACTCGTACAAACGCGGTCGGGAGAAATAATTATTTTCCACGTAAATCGCGATTTGGCCGATGTCTCTCTTCCAGGGGCCCGGGCTCAAAAATGGGTCCTACGAAAATTCTTAAAATCGCTCCAGATGTCGGTCATGGTGTCGTGAAGGAGTACCCTGAAGGATTTTTCTTAACTCGTACAAACGCGGTCGGGAGAAATAATTATTTTCCACGTAAATCGCGATTTGGCCGATGTCTCTCTTCCAGGGGCCCGGGCTCAAAAATGGGTCCTACGAAAATTCTTAAAATCGCTCCAGATGTCGGTCATGGTGTCGTGAAGGAGTACCCTGAAGGATTTTTCTTAACTCGTACAAACGCCGTCGGGAGAAATAATTATTTTCGACGTAAATCGCGATTTGGCCGATGTTTCTCTTCCAGGGGCCCGGGCTCAAAAATGGGTCCTACGAAAATTCTTAACATCGCTCCAGATGTCGGTCATGGTGTCGTGAAGGAGTACCCTGAAGGATTTTTCTTAACTCGTACAAACGCGGTCGGGAGAAATAATTATTTTCCACGTAAATCGCGATTTGACCGATGTTTCTCTTCCAGGGGCCCGGGCTCAAAAATGGGTCCTACGAAAATTCTTAAAATCGCTCCAGATGTCGGTCATGGTGTCGTGAAGGAGTACCCTGAAGGATTTTTCTTAACTCGTACAAACGCCGTCGGGAGAAATAATTATTTTCGACGTAAATCGCGATTTGGCCGATGTTTCTCTTCCAGGGGCCCGGGCTCAAAAATGGGTCCTACGAAAATTCTTAAAATCGCCCCAGATATCGGTCATGGTGTCGTGAAGGAGTTCCCTGAAGGATTTTTCTTAACTCGTACAAACGCCGTCGGGAGAAATAATTATTTTCGACGTAAATCGCGATTTGGCCGATGTTTCTCTTCCAGGGGCCCGGGCTCAAAAATGGGTCCTACGAAAATTCTTAAAATCGCTCCAGATGTCGGTCATGGTGTCGTGAAGGAGTACCCTGAAGGATTTTTCTTAACTCGTACAAACGCCGTCGGGAGAAATAATTATTTTCGACGTAAATCGCGATTTGGCCGATGTTTCTCTTCCAGGGGCCCGGGCTCAAAAATGGGTCCTACGAAAATTCTTAAAATCGCTCCAGATGTCGGTCATGGTGTCGTGAAGGAGTACCCTGAAGGATTTTTCTTAACTCGTACAAACGCGGTCGGGAGAAATAATTATTTTCCACGTAAATCGCGATTTGGCCGATGTCTCTCTTCCAGGGGCCCGGGCTCAAAAATGGGTCCTACGAAAATTCTTAAAATCGCTCCAGATGTCGGTCATGGTGTCGTGAAGGAGTACCCTGAAGGATTTTTCTTAACTCGTACAAACGCGGTCGGGAGAAATAATTATTTTCCACGTAAATCGCGATTTGACCGATGTTTCTCTTCCAGGGGCCCGGGCTCAAAAATGGGTCCTACGAAAATTCTTAAAATCGCTCCAGATGTCGGTCATGGTGTCGTGAAGGAGTACCCTGAAGGATTTTTCTTAACTCGTACAAACGCGGTCGGGAGAAATAATTATTTTCCACGTAAATCGCGATTTGACCGATGTTTCTCTTCCAGGGGCCCGGGCTCAAAAATGGGTCCTACGAAAATTCTTAAAATCGCTCCAGATGTCGGTCATGGTGTCGTAAAGGAGTACCCTGAAGGATTTTTCTTAACTCGTACAAACGCGGTCGGGAGAAATAATTATTTTCCACGTAAATCGCGATTTGGCCGATGTCTCTCTTCCAGGGGCCCGGGCTCAAAAATAGGTCCTACGAAAATTCTTAAAATCGCTCCAGATGTCGGTCATGGTGTCGTGAAGGAGTACCCTGAAGGATTTTTCTTAACTCGTACAAACGCGGTCGGGAGAAATAATTATTTTCCACGTAAATCGCGATTTGACCGATGTTTCTCTTCCAGGGGCCCGGGCTCAAAAATGGGTCCTACGAAAATTCTTAAAATCGCTCCAGATGTCGGTCATGGTGTCGTGAAGGAGTACCCTGAAGGATTTTTCTTAACTCGTACAAACGCGGTCGGGAGAAATAATTATTTTCCACGTAAATCGCGATTTGACCGATGTTTCTCTTCCAGGGGCCCGGGCTCAAAAATGGGTCCTACGAAAATTCTTAAAATCGCTCCAGATGTCGGTCATGGTGTCGTGAAGGAGTACCCTGAAGGATTTTTCTTAACTCGTACAAACGCCGTCGGGAGAAATAATTATTTTCGACGTAAATCGCGATTTGGCCGATGTCTCTCTTCCAGGGGCCCGGGCTCAAAAATGGGTCCTACGAAAATTCTTAAAATCGCTCCAGATGTCGGTCATGGTGTCGTGAAGAAGTACCCTGAAGGATTTTTCTTAACTCGTACAAACGCGGTCGGGAGAAATAATTATTTTCCACGTAAATCGCGATTTGACCGATGTTTCTCTTCCAGGGGCCCGGGCTCAAAAATGGGTCCTACGAAAATTCTTAAAATCGCTCCAGATGTCGGTCATGGTGTCGTGAAGGAGTACCCTGAAGGATTTTTCTTAACTCGTTCAAACGCCGTCGGGAGAAATAATTATTTTCGACGTAAATCGCGATTTGGCCGATGTTTCTCTTCCAGGGGCCCGGGCTCAAAAATGGGTCCTACGAAAATTCTTAAAATCGCCCCAGATATCGGACATGGTGTCGTGAAGGAGTTCCCTGAAGGATTTTTCTTAACTCGTACAAACGCCGTCGGGAGAAATAATTATTTTCGACGTAAATCGCGATTTGGCCGATGTTTCTCTTCCAGGGGCCCGGGCTCAAAAATGGGTCCTACGAAAATTCTTAAAATCGCTCCAGATGTCGGTCATGGTGTCGTGAAGGAGTACCCTGAAGGATTTTTCTTAACTCGTACAAACGCCGTCGGGAGAAATAATTATTTTCGACGTAAATCGCGATTTGGCCGATGTTTCTCTTCCAGGGGCCCGGGCTCAAAAATGGGTCCTACGAAAATTCTTAAAATCGCTCCAGATGTCGGTCATGGTGTCGTGAAGGAGTACCCTGAAGGATTTTTCTTAACTCGTACAAACGCGGTCGGGAGAAATAATTATTTTCCACGTAAATCGCGATTTGGCCGATGTCTCTCTTCCAGGGGCCCGGGCTCAAAAATGGGTCCTACGAAAATTCTTAAAATCGCTCCAGATGTCGGTCATGGTGTCGTGAAGGAGTACCCTGAAGGATTTTTCTTAACTCGTACAAACGCCGTCGGGAGAAATAATTATTTTCGACGTAAATCGCGATTTGGCCGATGTTTCTCTTCCAGGGGCCCGGGCTCAAAAATGGGTCCTACGAAAATTCTTAAAATCGCTCCAGATGTCGGTCATGGTGTCGTGAAGGAGTACCCTGAAGGATTTTTCTTAACTCGTACAAACGCGGTCGGGAGAAATAATTATTTTCCACGTAAATCGCGATTTGGCCGATGTCTCTCTTCCAGGGGCCCGGGCTCAAAAATGGGTCCTACGAAAATTCTTAAAATCGCTCCAGATGTCGGTCATGGTGTCGTGAAGGAGTACCCTGAAGGATTTTTCTTAACTCGTACAAACGCGGTCGGGAGAAATAATTATTTTCCACGTAAATCGCGATTTGACCGATGTTTCTCTTCCAGGGGCCCGGGCTCAAAAATGGGTCCTACGAAAATTCTTAAAATCGCTCCAGATGTCGGTCATGGTGTCGTGAAGGAGTACCCTGAAGGATTTTTCTTAACTCGTACAAACGCGGTCGGGAGAAATAATTATTTTCCACGTAAATCGCGATTTGACCGATGTTTCTCTTCCAGGGGCCCGGGCTCAAAAATGGGTCCTACGAAAATTCTTAAAATCGCTCCAGATGTCGGTCATGGTGTCGTGAAGGAGTACCCTGAAGGATTTTTCTTAACTCGTACAAACGCCGTCGGGAGAAATAATTATTTTCGACGTAAATCGCGATTTGGCCGATGTTTCTCTTCCAGGGGCCCGGGCTCAAAAATGGGTCCTACGAAAATTCTTAAAATCGCTCCAGATGTCGGTCATGGTGTCGTGAAGGAGTACCCTGAAGGATTTTTCTTAACTCGTACAAACGCGGTCGGGAAAAATAATTATTTTCCACGTAAATCGCGATTTGGCCGATGTCTCTCTTCCAGGGGCCCGGGCTCAAAAATGGGTCCTACGAAAATTCTTAAAATCGCTCCAGATGTCGGTCATGGTGTCGTGAAGGAGTACCCTGAAGGATTTTTCTTAACTCGTACAAACGCGGTCGGGAGAAATAATTATTTTCGACGTAAATCGCGATTTGGCCGATGTTTCTCTTCCAGGGGCCCGGGCTCAAAAATGGGTCCTACGAAAATTCTTAAAATCGCTCCAGATGTCGGTCATGGTGTCGTGAAGGAGTACCCTGAAGGATTTTTCTTAACTCGTACAAACGCGGTCGGGAGAAATAATTATTTTCCACGTAAATCGCGATTTGACCGATGTTTCTCTTCCAGGGGCCCGGGCTCAAAAATGGGTCCTACGAAAATTCTTAAAATCGCTCCAGATGTCGGTCATGGTGTCGTGAAGGAGTACCCTGAAGGATTTTTCTTAACTCGTACAAACGCCGTCGGGAGAAATAATTATTTTCGACGTAAATCGCGATTTGGCCGATGTTTCTCTTCCAGGGGCCCGGGCTCAAAAATGGGTCCTACGAAAATTCTTAAAATCGCTCCAGATGTCGGTCATGGTGTCGTGAAGGAGTACCCTGAAGGATTTTTCTTAACTCGTACAAACGCGGTCGGGAGAAATTATTATTTTCCACGTAAATCGCGATTTGGCCGATGTCTCTCTTCCAGGGGCCCGGGCTCAAAAATGGGTCCTACGAAAATTCTTAAAATCGCTCCAGATGTCGGTCATGGTGTCGTGAAGGAGTACCCTGAAGGATTTTTCTTAACTCGTACAAACGCCGTCGGGAGAAATAATTATTTTCTACGTAAATCGCGATTTGGCCGATGTTTCTCTTCCAGGGGCCCGGGCTCAAAAATGGGTCCTACGAAAATTCTTAAAATCGCTCCAGATGTCGGTCATGGTGTCGTGAAGGAGTACCCTGAAGGATTTTTCTTAACTCGTACAAACGCGGTCGGGAGAAATAATTATTTTCCACGTAAATCGCGATTTGACCGATGTTTCTCTTCCAGGGGCCCGGGCTCAAAAATGGGTCCTACGAAAATTCTTAAAATCGCTCCAGATGTCGGTCATGGTGTCGTGAAGGAGTACCCTGAAGGATTTTTCTTAACTCGTACAAACGCCGTCGGGAGAAATAATTATTTTCGACGTAAATCGCGATTTGGCCGATGTTTCTCTTCCAGGGGCCCGGGCTCAAAAATGGGTCCTACGAAAATTCTTAAAATCGCCCCAGATATCGGTCATGGTGTCGTGAAGGAGTTCCCTGAAGGATTTTTCTTATCTCGTACAAACGCCGTCGGGAGAAATAATTATTTTCGACGTAAATCGCGATTTGGCCGATGTTTCTCTTCCAGGGGCCCGGGCTCAAAAATGGGTCCTACGAAAATTCTTAAAATCGCTCCAGATGTCGGTCATGGTGTCGTGAAGGAGTACCCTGAAGGATTTTTCTTAACTCGTACAAACGCGGTCGGGAGAAATAATTATTTTCCACGTAAATCGCGATTTGGCCGATGTCTCTCTTCCAGGGGCCCGGGCTCAAAAATGGGTCCTACGAAAATTCTTAAAATCGCTCCAGATGTCGGTCATGGTGTCGTGAAGGAGTACCCTGAAGGATTTTTCTTAACTCGTACAAACGCGGTCGGGAGAAATAATTATTTTCCACGTAAATCGCGATTTGACCGATGTTTCTCTTCCAGGGGCCCGGGCTCAAAAATAGGTCCTACGAAAATTCTTAAAATCGCTCCAGATGTCGGTCATGGTGTCGTGAAGGAGTACCCTGAAGGATTTTTCTTAACTCGTACAAACGCGGTCGGGAGAAATAATTATTTTCCACGTAAATCGCGATTTGACCGATGTTTCTCTTCCAGGGGCCCGGGCTCAAAAATGGGTCCTACGAAAATTCTTAAAATCGCTCCAGATGTCGGTCATGGTGTCGTGAAGGAGTACCCTGAAGGATTTTTCTTAACTCGTACAAACGCGGTCGGGAGAAATAATTATTTTCCACGTAAATCGCGATTTGGCCGATGTCTCTCTTCCAGGGGCCCGGGCTCAAAAATGGGTCCTACGAAAATTCTTAAAATCGCTCCAGATGTCGGTCATGGTGTCGTGAAGGAGTACCCTGAAGGATTTTTCTTAACTCGTACAAACGCGGTCGGGAGAAATAATTATTTTCCACGTAAATCGCGATTTGACCGATGTTTCTCTTCCAGGGGCCCGGGCTCAAAAATGGGTCCTACGAAAATTCTTAAAATCGCTCCAGATGTCGGTCATGGTGTCGTGAAGGAGTACCCTGAAGGATTTTTCTTAACTCGTACAAACGCGGTCGGGAGAAATAATTATTTTCCACGTAAATCGCGATTTGACCGATGTTTCTCTTCCAGGGGCCCGGGCTCAAAAATGGGTCCTACGAAAATTCTTAAAATCGCTCCAGATGTCGGTCATGGTGTCGTGAAGGAGTACCCTGAAGGATTTTTCTTAACTCGTACAAACGCCGTCGGGAGAAATAATTATTTTCGACGTAAATCGCGATTTGGCCGATGTCTCTCTTCCAGGGGCCCGGGCTCAAAAATGGGTCCTACGAAAATTCTTAAAATCGCTCCAGATGTCGGTCATGGTGTCGTGAAGGAGTACCCTGAAGGATTTTTCTTAACTCGTACAAACGCGGTCGGGAGAAATAATTATTTTCCACGTAAATCGCGATTTGACCGATGTTTCTCTTCCAGGGGCCCGGGCTCAAAAATGGGTCCTACGAAAATTCTTAAAATCGCTCCAGATGTCGGTCATGGTGTCGTGAAGGAGTACCCTGAAGGATTTTTCTTAACTCGTACAAACGCGGTCGGGAGAAATAATTATTTTCCACGTAAATCGCGATTTGGCCGATGTCTCTCTTCCAGGGGCCCGGGCTCAAAAATGGGTCCTACGAAAATTCTTAAAATCGCTCCAGATGTCGGTCATGGTGTCGTGAAGGAGTACCCTGAAGGATTTTTCTTAACTCGTACAAACGCGGTCGGGAGAAATAATTATTTTCCACGTAAATCGCGATTTGACCGATGTTTCTCTTCCAGGGGCCCGGGCTCAAAAATGGGTCCTACGAAAATTCTTAAAATCGCTCCAGATGTCGGTCATGGTGTCGTGAAGGAGTACCCTGAAGGATTTTTCTTAACTCGTACAAACGCGGTCGGGAGAAATAATTATTTTCCACGTAAATCGCGATTTGACCGATGTTTCTCTTCCAGGGGCCCGGGCTCAAAAATGGGTCCTACGAAAATTCTTAAAATCGCTCCAGATGTCGGTCATGGTGTCGTGAAGGAGTACCCTGAAGGATTTTTCTTAACTCGTACAAACGCCGTCGGGAGAAATAATTATTTTCGACGTAAATCGCGATTTGGCCGATGTTTCTCTTCCAGGGGCCCGGGCTCAAAAATGGGTCCTACGAAAATTCTTAAAATCGCTCCAGATGTCGGTCATGGTGTCGTGAAGGAGTACCCTGAAGGATTTTTCTTAACTCGTACAAACGCGGTCGGGAAAAATAATTATTTTCCACGTAAATCGCGATTTGGCCGATGTCTCTCTTCCACGGGCCCGGGCTCAAAAATGGGTCCTACGAAAATTCTTAAAATCGCTCCAGATGTCGGTCATGGTGTCGTGAAGGAGTACCCTAAAGGATTTTTCTTAACTCGTACAAACGCGGTCGGGAGAAATAATTATTTTCGACGTAAATCGCGATTTGGCCGATGTTTCTCTTCCAGGGGCCCGGGCTCAAAAATGGGTCCTACGAAAATTCTTAAAATCGCTCCAGATGTCGGTCATGGTGTCGTGAAGGAGTACCCTGAAGGATTTTTCTTAACTCGTACAAACGCGGTCGGGAGAAATAATTATTTTCCACGTAAATCGCGATTTGACCGATGTTTCTCTTCCAGGGGCCCGGGCTCAAAAATGGGTCCTACGAAAATTCTTAAAATCGCTCCAGATGTCGGTCATGGTGTCGTGAAGGAGTACCCTGAAGGATTTTTCTTAACTCGTACAAACGCCGTCGGGAGAAATAATTATTTTCGACGTAAATCGCGATTTGGCCGATGTTTCTCTTCCAGGGGCCCGGGCTCAAAAATGGGTCCTACGAAAATTCTTAAAATCGCTCCAGATGTCGGTCATGGTGTCGTGAAGGAGTACCCTGAAGGATTTTTCTTAACTCGTACAAACGCGGTCGGGAGAAATTATTATTTTCCACGTAAATCGCGATTTGGCCGATGTCTCTCTTCCAGGGGCCCGGGCTCAAAAATGGGTCCTACGAAAATTCTTAAAATCGCTCCAGATGTCGGTCATGGTGTCGTGAAGGAGTACCCTGAAGGATTTTTCTTAACTCGTACAAACGCCGTCGGGAGAAATAATTATTTTCTACGTAAATCGCGATTTGGCCGATGTTTCTCTTCCAGGGGCCCGGGCTCAAAAATGGGTCCTACGAAAATTCTTAAAATCGCTCCAGATGTCGGTCATGGTGTCGTGAAGGAGTACCCTGAAGGATTTTTCTTAACTCGTACAAACGCGGTCGGGAGAAATAATTATTTTCCACGTAAATCGCGATTTGACCGATGTTTCTCTTCCAGGGGCCCGGGCTCAAAAATGGGTCCTACGAAAATTCTTAAAATCGCTCCAGATGTCGGTCATGGTGTCGTGAAGGAGTACCCTGAAGGATTTTTCTTAACTCGTACAAACGCCGTCGGGAGAAATAATTATTTTCGACGTAAATCGCGATTTGGCCGATGTTTCTCTTCCAGGGGCCCGGGCTCAAAAATGGGTCCTACGAAAATTCTTAAAATCGCCCCAGATATCGGTCATGGTGTCGTGAAGGAGTTCCCTGAAGGATTTTTCTTATCTCGTACAAACGCCGTCGGGAGAAATAATTATTTTCGACGTAAATCGCGATTTGGCCGATGTTTCTCTTCCAGGGGCCCGGGCTCAAAAATGGGTCCTACGAAAATTCTTAAAATCGCTCCAGATGTCGGTCATGGTGTCGTGAAGGAGTACCCTGAAGGATTTTTCTTAACTCGTACAAACGCGGTCGGGAGAAATAATTATTTTCCACGTAAATCGCGATTTGGCCGATGTCTCTCTTCCAGGGGCCCGGGCTCAAAAATGGGTCCTACGAAAATTCTTAAAATCGCTCCAGATGTCGGTCATGGTGTCGTGAAGGAGTACCCTGAAGGATTTTTCTTAACTCGTACAAACGCGGTCGGGAGAAATAACTATTTTCCACGTAAATCGCGATTTGACCGATGTTTCTCTTCCAGGGGCCCGGGCTCAAAAATGGGTCCTACGAAAATTCTTAAAATCGCTCCAGATGTCGGTCATGGTGTCGTGAAGGAGTACCCTGAAGGATTTTTCTTAACTCGTACAAACGCGGTCGGGAGAAATAATTATTTTCCACGTAAATCGCGATTTGACCGATGTTTCTCTTCCAGGGGCCCGGGCTCAAAAATGGGTCCTACGAAAATTCTTAAAATCGCTCCAGATGTCGGTCATGGTGTCGTGAAGGAGTACCCTGAAGGATTTTTCTTAACTCGTACAAACGCGGTCGGGAGAAATAATTATTTTCCACGTAAATCGCGATTTGGCCGATGTCTCTCTTCCAGGGGCCCGGGCTCAAAAATGGGTCCTACGAAAATTCTTAAAATCGCTCCAGATGTCGGTCATGGTGTCGTGAAGGAGTACCCTGAAGGATTTTTCTTAACTCGTACAAACGCGGTCGGGAGAAATAATTATTTTCCACGTAAATCGCGATTTGACCGATGTTTCTCTTCCAGGGGCCCGGGCTCAAAAATGGGTCCTACGAAAATTCTTAAAATCGCTCCAGATGTCGGTCATGGTGTCGTGAAGGAGTACCCTGAAGGATTTTTCTTAACTCGTACAAACGCGGTCGGGAGAAATAATTATTTTCCACGTAAATCGCGATTTGACCGATGTTTCTCTTCCAGGGGCCCGGGCTCAAAAATGGGTCCTACGAAAATTCTTAAAATCGCTCCAGATGTCGGTCATGGTGTCGTGAAGGAGTATCCTGAAGGATTTTTCTTAACTCGTACAAACGCCGTCGGGAGAAATAATTATTTTCGACGTAAATCGCGATTTGGCCGATGTTTCTCTTCCAGGGGCCCGGGCTCAAAAATGGGTCCTACGAAAATTCTTAAAATCGCTCCAGATGTCGGTCATGGTGTCGTGAAGGAGTACCCTGAAGGATTTTTCTTAACTCGTACAAACGCGGTCGGGAGAAATAATTATTTTCCACGTAAATCGCGATTTGGCCGATGTCTCTCTTCCAGGGGCCCGGGCTCAAAAATGGGTCCTACGAAAATTCTTAAAATCGCTCCAGATGTCGGTCATGGTGTCGTGAAGGAGTACCCTGAAGGATTTTTCTTAACTCGTACAAACGCCGTCGGGAGAAATAATTATTTTCGACGTAAATCGCGATTTGGCCGATGTTTCTCTTCCAGGGGCCCGGGCTCAAAAATGGGTCCTACGAAAATTCTTAAAATCGCTCCAGATCTCGGTCATGGTGTCGTGAAGGAGTACCCTGAAGGATTTTTCTTAACTCGTACAAACGCGGTCGGGAGAAATAATTATTTTCCACGTAAATCGCGATTTGACCGATGTTTCTCTTCCAGGGGCCCGGGCTCAAAAATGGGTCCTACGAAAATTCTTAAAATCGCTCCAGATGTCGGTCATGGTGTCGTGAAGGAGTACCCTGAAGGATTTTTCTTAACTCGTACAAACGCGGTCGGGAGAAATAATTATTTTCCACGTAAATCGCGATTTGGCCGATGTCTCTCTTCCAGGGGCCCGGGCTCAAAAATGGGTCCTACGAAAATTCTTAAAATCGCTCCAGATGTCGGTCATGGTGTCGTGAAGGAGTACCCTGAAGGATTTTTCTTAACTCGTACAAACGCGGTCGGGAGAAATAATTATTTTCCACGTAAATCGCGATTTGACCGATGTTTCTCTTCCAGGGGCCCGGGCTCAAAAATGGGTCCTACGAAAATTCTTAAAATCGCTCCAGATGTCGGTCATGGTGTCGTGAAGGAGTACCCTGAAGGATTTTTCTTAACTCGTACAAACGCGGTCGGGAGAAATAATTATTTTCCACGTAAATCGCGATTTGACCGATGTTTCTCTTCCAGGGGCCCGGGCTCAAAAATGGGTCCTACGAAAATTCTTAAAATCGCTCCAGATGTCGGTCATGGTGTCGTGAAGGAGTACCCTGAAGGATTTTTCTTAACTCGTACAAACGCCGTCGGGAGAAATAATTATTTTCGACGTAAATCGCGATTTGGCCGATGTTTCTCTTCCAGGGGCCCGGGCTCAAAAATGGGTCCTACGAAAATTCTTAAAATCGCTCCAGATGTCGGTCATGGTGTCGTGAAGGAGTACCCTGAAGGATTTTTCTTAACTCGTACAAACGCGGTCGGGAAAAATAATTATTTTCCACGTAAATCGCGATTTGGCCGATGTCTCTCTTCCACGGGCCCGGGCTCAAAAATGGGTCCTACGAAAATTCTTAAAATCGCTCCAGATGTCGGTCATGGTGTCGTGAAGGAGTACCCTAAAGGATTTTTCTTAACTCGTACAAACGCGGTCGGGAGAAATAATTATTTTCGACGTAAATCGCGATTTGGCCGATGTTTCTCTTCCAGGGGCCCGGGCTCAAAAATGGGTCCTACGAAAATTCTTAAAATCGCTCCAGATGTCGGTCATGGTGTCGTGAAGGAGTACCCTGAAGGATTTTTCTTAACTCGTACAAACGCGGTCGGGAGAAATAATTATTTTCCACGTAAATCGCGATTTGACCGATGTTTCTCTTCCAGGGGCCCGGGCTCAAAAATGGGTCCTACGAAAATTCTTAAAATCGCTCCAGATGTCGGTCATGGTGTCGTGAAGGAGTACCCTGAAGGATTTTTCTTAACTCGTACAAACGCCGTCGGGAGAAATAATTATTTTCGACGTAAATCGCGATTTGGCCGATGTTTCTCTTCCAGGGGCCCGGGCTCAAAAATGGGTCCTACGAAAATTCTTAAAATCGCTCCAGATGTCGGTCATGGTGTCGTGAAGGAGTACCCTGAAGGATTTTTCTTAACTCGTACAAACGCGGTCGGGAGAAATTATTATTTTCCACGTAAATCGCGATTTGGCCGATGTCTCTCTTCCAGGGGCCCGGGCTCAAAAATGGGTCCTACGAAAATTCTTAAAATCGCTCCAGATGTCGGTCATGGTGTCGTGAAGGAGTACCCTGAAGGATTTTTCTTAACTCGTACAAACGCCGTCGGGAGAAATAATTATTTTCGACGTAAATCGCGATTTGGCCGATGTTTCTCTTCCAGGGGCCCGGGCTCAAAAATGGGTCCTACGAAAATTCTTAAAATCGCCCCAGATATCGGTCATGGTGTCGTGAAGGAGTTCCCTGAAGGATTTTTCTTATCTCGTACAAACGCCGTCGGGAGAAATAATTATTTTCGACGTAAATCGCGATTTGGCCGATGTTTCTCTTCCAGGGGCCCGGGCTCAAAAATGGGTCCTACGAAAATTCTTAAAATCGCTCCAGATGTCGGTCATGGTGTCGTGAAGGAGTACCCTGAAGGATTTTTCTTAACTCGTACAAACGCGGTCGGGAGAAATAATTATTTTCCACGTAAATCGCGATTTGGCCGATGTCTCTCTTCCAGGGGCCCGGGCTCAAAAATGGGTCCTACGAAAATTCTTAAAATCGCTCCAGATGTCGGTCATGGTGTCGTGAAGGAGTACCCTGAAGGATTTTTCTTAACTCGTACAAACGCGGTCGGGAGAAATAATTATTTTCCACGTAAATCGCGATTTGACCGATGTTTCTCTTCCAGGGGCCCGGGCTCAAAAATGGGTCCTACGAAAATTCTTAAAATCGCTCCAGATGTCGGTCATGGTGTCGTGAAGGAGTACCCTGAAGGATTTTTCTTAACTCGTACAAACGCGGTCGGGAGAAATAATTATTTTCCACGTAAATCGCGATTTGACCGATGTTTCTCTTCCAGGGGCCCGGGCTCAAAAATGGGTCCTACGAAAATTCTTAAAATCGCTCCAGATGTCGGTCATGGTGTCGTGAAGGAGTACCCTGAAGGATTTTTCTTAACTCGTACAAACGCGGTCGGGAGAAATAATTATTTTCCACGTAAATCGCGATTTGGCCGATGTCTCTCTTCCAGGGGCCCGGGCTCAAAAATGGGTCCTACGAAAATTCTTAAAATCGCTCCAGATGTCGGTCATGGTGTCGTGAAGGAGTACCCTGAAGGATTTTTCTTAACTCGTACAAACGCGGTCGGGAGAAATAATTATTTTCCACGTAAATCGCGATTTGACCGATGTTTCTCTTCCAGGGGCCCGGGCTCAAAAATGGGTCCTACGAAAATTCTTAAAATCGCTCCAGATGTCGGTCATGGTGTCGTGAAGGAGTACCCTGAAGGATTTTTCTTAACTCGTACAAACGCGGTCGGGAGAAATAATTATTTTCCACGTAAATCGCGATTTGACCGATGTTTCTCTTCCAGGGGCCCGGGCTCAAAAATGGGTCCTACGAAAATTCTTAAAATCGCTCCAGATGTCGGTCATGGTGTCGTGAAGGAGTATCCTGAAGGATTTTTCTTAACTCGTACAAACGCCGTCGGGAGAAATAATTATTTTCGACGTAAATCGCGATTTGGCCGATGTTTCTCTTCCAGGGGCCCGGGCTCAAAAATGGGTCCTACGAAAATTCTTAAAATCGCTCCAGATGTCGGTCATGGTGTCGTGAAGGAGTACCCTGAAGGATTTTTCTTAACTCGTACAAACGCGGTCGGGAGAAATAATTATTTTCCACGTAAATCGCGATTTGGCCGATGTCTCTCTTCCAGGGGCCCGGGCTCAAAAATGGGTCCTACGAAAATTCTTAAAATCGCTCCAGATGTCGGTCATGGTGTCGTGAAGGAGTACCCTGAAGGATTTTTCTTAACTCGTACAAACGCCGTCGGGAGAAATAATTATTTTCGACGTAAATCGCGATTTGGCCGATGTTTCTCTTCCAGGGGCCCGGGCTCAAAAATGGGTCCTACGAAAATTCTTAAAATCGCTCCAGATCTCGGTCATGGTGTCGTGAAGGAGTACCCTGAAGGATTTTTCTTAACTCGTACAAACGCGGTCGGGAGAAATAATTATTTTCCACGTAAATCGCGATTTGACCGATGTTTCTCTTCCAGGGGCCCGGGCTCAAAAATGGGTCCTACGAAAATTCTTAAAATCGCTCCAGATGTCGGTCATGGTGTCGTGAAGGAGTACCCTGAAGGATTTTTCTTAACTCGTACAAACGCGGTCGGGAGAAATAATTATTTTCCACGTAAATCGCGATTTGGCCGATGTCTCTCTTCCAGGGGCCCGGGCTCAAAAATAGGTCCTACGAAAATTCTTAAAATCGCTCCAGATGTCGGTCATGGTGTCGTGAAGGAGTACCCTGAAGGATTTTTCTTAACTCGTACAAACGCGGTCGGGAGAAATAATTATTTTCCACGTAAATCGCGATTTGGCCGATGTCTCTCTTCCAGGGGCCCGGGCTCAAAAATGGGTCCTACGAAAATTCTTAAAATCGCTCCAGATGTCGGTCATGGTGTCGTGAAGGAGTACCCTGAAGGATTTTTCTTAACTCGTACAAACGCCGTCGGGAGAAATAATTATTTTCGACGTAAATCGCGATTTGGCCGATGTTTCTCTTCCAGGGGCCCGGGCTCAAAAATGGGTCCTACGAAAATTCTTAAAATCGCTCCAGATGTCGGTCATGGTGTCGTGAAGGAGTACCCTGAAGGATTTTTCTTAACTCGTACAAACGCGGTCGGGAGAAATAATTATTTTCCACGTAAATCGCGATTTGACCGATGTTTCTCTTCCAGGGGCCCGGGCTCAAAAATGGGTCCTACGAAAATTCTTAAAATCGCTCCAGATGTCGGTCATGGTGTCGTGAAGGAGTACCCTGAAGGATTTTTCTTAACTCGTACAAACGCGGTCGGGAGAAATAATTATTTTCCACGTAAATCGCGATTTGGCCGATGTCTCTCTTCCAGGGGCCCGGGCTCAAAAATGGGTCCTACGAAAATTCTTAAAATCGCTCCAGATCTCGGTCATGGTGTCGTGAAGGAGTACCCTGAAGGATTTTTCTTAACTCGTACAAACGCGGTCGGGAGAAATAATTATTTTCCACGTAAATCGCGATTTGACCGATGTTTCTCTTCCAGGGGCCCGGGCTCAAAAATGGGTCCTACGAAAATTCTTAAAATCGCTCCAGATGTCGGTCATGGTGTCGTGAAGGAGTACCCTGAAGGATTTTTCTTAACTCGTACAAACGCGGTCGGGAGAAATAATTATTTTCCACGTAAATCGCGATTTGGCCGATGTCTCTCTTCCAGGGGCCCGGGCTCAAAAATAGGTCCTACGAAAATTCTTAAAATCGCTCCAGATGTCGGTCATGGTGTCGTGAAGGAGTACCCTGAAGGATTTTTCTTAACTCGTACAAACGCGGTCGGGAGAAATAATTATTTTCCACGTAAATCGCGATTTGACCGATGTTTCTCTTCCAGGGGCCCGGGCTCAAAAATGGGTCGTACGAAAATTCTTAAAATCGCTCCAGATGTCGGTCATGGTGTCGTGAAGGAGTACCCTGAAGGATTTTTCTTAACTCGTACAAACGCGGTCGGGAGAAATAATTATTTTCCACGTAAATCGCGATTTGACCGATGTTTCTCTTCCAGGGGCCCGGGCTCAAAAATGGGTCCTACGAAAATTCTTAAAATCGCTCCAGATGTCGGTCATGGTGTCGTGAAGGAGTACCCTGAAGGATTTTTCTTAACTCGTACAAACGCCGTCGGGAGAAATAATTATTTTCGACGTAAATCGCGATTTGGCCGATGTCTCTCTTCCAGGGGCCCGGGCTCAAAAATGGGTCCTACGAAAATTCTTAAAATCGCTCCAGATGTCGGTCATGGTGTCGTGAAGGAGTACCCTGAAGGATTTTTCTTAACTCGTACAAACGCGGTCGGGAGAAATAATTATTTTCCACGTAAATCGCGATTTGACCGATGTTTCTCTTCCAGGGGCCCGGGCTCAAAAATGGGTCCTACGAAAATTCTTAAAATCGCTCCAGATGTCGGTCATGGTGTCGTGAAGGAGTACCCTGAAGGATTTTTCTTAACTCGTTCAAACGCCGTCGGGAGAAATAATTATTTTCGACGTAAATCGCGATTTGGCCGATGTTTCTCTTCCAGGGGCCCGGGCTCAAAAATGGGTCCTACGAAAATTCTTAAAATCGCCCCAGATATCGGACATGGTGTCGTGAAGGAGTTCCCTGAAGGATTTTTCTTAACTCGTACAAACGCCGTCGGGAGAAATAATTATTTTCGACGTAAATCGCGATTTGGCCGATGTTTCTCTTCCAGGGGCCCGGGCTCAAAAATGGGTCCTACGAAAATTCTTAAAATCGCTCCAGATGTCGGTCATGGTGTCGTGAAGGAGTACCCTGAAGGATTTTTCTTAACTCGTACAAACGCCGTCGGGAGAAATAATTATTTTCGACGTAAATCGCGATTTGGCCGATGTTTCTCTTCCAGGGGCCCGGGCTCAAAAATGGGTCCTACGAAAATTCTTAAAATCGCTCCAGATGTCGGTCATGGTGTCGTGAAGGAGTACCCTGAAGGATTTTTCTTAACTCGTACAAACGCGGTCGGGAGAAATAATTATTTTCCACGTAAATCGCGATTTGGCCGATGTCTCTCTTCCAGGGGCCCGGGCTCAAAAATGGGTCCTACGAAAATTCTTAAAATCGCTCCAGATGTCGGTCATGGTGTCGTGAAGGAGTACCCTGAAGGATTTTTCTTAACTCGTACAAACGCGGTCGGGAGAAATAATTATTTTCGACGTAAATCGCGATTTGGCCGATGTTTCTCTTCCAGGGGCCCGGGCTCAAAAATGGGTCCTACGAAAATTCTTAAAATCGCTCCAGATGTCGGTCATGGTGTCGTGAAGGAGTACCCTGAAGGATTTTTCTTAACTCGTACAAACGCCGTCGGGAGAAATAATTATTTTCGACGTAAATCGCGATTTGGCCGATGTTTCTCTTCCAGGGGCCCGGGCTCAAAAATGGGTCCTACGAAAATTCTTAAAATCGCCCCAGATATCGGTCATGGTGTCGTGAAGGAGTTCCCTGAAGGATTTTTCTTAACTCGTACAAACGCCGTCGGGAGAAATAATTATTTTCGACGTAAATCGCGATTTGGCCGATGTTTCTCTTCCAGGGGCCCGGGCTCAAAAATGGGTCCTACGAAAATTCTTAAAATCGCTCCAGATGTCGGTCATGGTGTCGTGAAGGAGTACCCTGAAGGATTTTTCTTAACTCGTACAAACGCCGTCGGGAGAAATAATTATTTTCGACGTAAATCGCGATTTGGCCGATGTTTCTCTTCCAGGGGCCCGGGCTCAAAAATGGGTCCTACGAAAATTCTTAAAATCGCTCCAGATGTCGGTCATGGTGTCGTGAAGGAGTACCCTGAAGGATTTTTCTTAACTCGTACAAACGCGGTCGGGAGAAATAATTATTTTCCACGTAAATCGCGATTTGGCCGATGTCTCTCTTCCAGGGGCCCGGGCTCAAAAATGGGTCCTACGAAAATTCTTAAAATCGCTCCAGATGTCGGTCATGGTGTCGTGAAGGAGTACCCTGAAGGATTTTTCTTAACTCGTACAAACGCGGTCGGGAGAAATAATTATTTTCGACGTAAATCGCGATTTGGCCGATGTTTCTCTTCCAGGGGCCCGGGCTCAAAAATGGGTCCTACGAAAATTCTTAAAATCGCTCCAGATGTCGGTCATGGTGTCGTGAAGGAGTACCCTGAAGGATTTTTCTTAACTCGTACAAACGCCGTCGGGAGAAATAATTATTTTCGACGTAAATCGCGATTTGGCCGATGTTTCTCTTCCAGGGGCCCGGGCTCAAAAATGGGTCCTACGAAAATTCTTAAAATCGCTCCAGATGTCGGTCATGGTGTCGTGAAGGAGTACCCTGAAGGATTTTTCTTAACTCGTACAAACGCGGTCGGGAGAAATAATTATTTTCCACGTAAATCGCGATTTGGCCGATGTCTCTCTTCCAGGGGCCCGGGCTCAAAAATGGGTCCTACGAAAATTCTTAAAATCGCTCCAGATGTCGGTCATGGTGTCGTGAAGGAGTACCCTGAAGGATTTTTCTTAACTCGTACAAACGCCGTCGGGAGAAATAATTATTTTCGACGTAAATCGCGATTTGGCCGATGTTTCTCTTCCAGGGGCCCGGGCTCAAAAATGGGTCCTACGAAAATTCTTAAAATCGCTCCAGATGTCGGTCATGGTGTCGTGAAGGAGTACCCTGAAGGATTTTTCTTAACTCGTACAAACGCGGTCGGGAGAAATAATTATTTTCCACGTAAATCGCGATTTGACCGATGTTTCTCTTCCAGGGGCCCGGGCTCAAAAATGGGTCCTACGAAAATTCTTAAAATCGCTCCAGATGTCGGTCATGGTGTCGTGAAGGAGTACCCTGAAGGATTTTTCTTAACTCGTACAAACGCGGTCGGGAGAAATAATTATTTTCCACGTAAATCGCGATTTGGCCGATGTCTCTCTTCCAGGGGCCCGGGCTCAAAAATGGGTCCTACGAAAATTCTTAAAATCGCTCCAGATCTCGGTCATGGTGTCGTGAAGGAGTACCCTGAAGGATTTTTCTTAACTCGTACAAACGCGGTCGGGAGATATAATTATTTTCCACGTAAATCGCGATTTGACCGATGTTTCTCTTCCAGGGGCCCGGGCTCAAAAATGGGTCCTACGAAAATTCTTAAAATCGCTCCAGATGTCGGTCATGGTGTCGTGAAGGAGTACCCTGAAGGATTTTTCTTAACTCGTACAAACGCGGTCGGGAGAAATAATTATTTTCCACGTAAATCGCGATTTGGCCGATGTCTCTCTTCCAGGGGCCCGGGCTCAAAAATAGGTCCTACGAAAATTCTTAAAATCGCTCCAGATGTCGGTCATGGTGTCGTGAAGGAGTACCCTGAAGGATTTTTCTTAACTCGTACAAACGCGGTCGGGAGAAATAATTATTTTCCACGTAAATCGCGATTTGACCGATGTTTCTCTTCCAGGGGCCCGGGCTCAAAAATGGGTCCTACGAAAATTCTTAAAATCGCTCCAGATGTCGGTCATGGTGTCGTGAAGGAGTACCCTGAAGGATTTTTCTTAACTCGTACAAACGCGGTCGGGAGAAATAATTATTTTCCACGTAAATCGCGATTTGACCGATGTTTCTCTTCCAGGGGCCCGGGCTCAAAAATGGGTCCTACGAAAATTCTTAAAATCGCTCCAGATGTCGGTCATGGTGTCGTGAAGGAGTACCCTGAAGGATTTTTCTTAACTCGTACAAACGCCGTCGGGAGAAATAATTATTTTCGACGTAAATCGCGATTTGGCCGATGTCTCTCTTCCAGGGGCCCGGGCTCAAAAATGGGTCCTACGAAAATTCTTAAAATCGCTCCAGATGTCGGTCATGGTGTCGTGAAGGAGTACCCTGAAGGATTTTTCTTAACTCGTACAAACGCGGTCGGGAGAAATAATTATTTTCCACGTAAATCGCGATTTGACCGATGTTTCTCTTCCAGGGGCCCGGGCTCAAAAATGGGTCCTACGAAAATTCTCAAAATCGCTCCAGATGTCGGTCATGGTGTCGTGAAGGAGTACCCTGAAGGATTTTTCTTAACTCGTTCAAACGCCGTCGGGAGAAATAATTATTTTCGACGTAAATCGCGATTTGGCCGATGTTTCTCTTCCAGGGGCCCGGGCTCAAAAATGGGTCCTACGAAAATTCTTAAAATCGCCCCAGATATCGGACATGGTGTCGTGAAGGAGTTCCCTGAAGGATTTTTCTTAACTCGTACAAACGCCGTCGGGAGAAATAATTATTTTCGACGTAAATCGCGATTTGGCCGATGTTTCTCTTCCAGGGGCCCGGGCTCAAAAATGGGTCCTACGAAAATTCTTAAAATCGCTCCAGATGTCGGTCATGGTGTCGTGAAGGAGTACCCTGAAGGATTTTTCTTAACTCGTACAAACGCCGTCGGGAGAAATAATTATTTTCGACGTAAATCGCGATTTGGCCGATGTTTCTCTTCCAGGGGCCCGGGCTCAAAAATGGGTCCTACGAAAATTCTTAAAATCGCTCCAGATGTCGGTCATGGTGTCGTGAAGAAGTACCCTGAAGGATTTTTCTTAACTCGTACAAACGCGGTCGGGAGAAATAATTATTTTCCACGTAAATCGCGATTTGGCCGATGTCTCTCTTCCAGGGGCCCGGGCTCAAAAATGGGTCCTACGAAAATTCTTAAAATCGCTCCAGATGTCGGTCATGGTGTCGTGAAGGAGTACCCTGAAGGATTTTTCTTAACTCGTACAAACGCCGTCGGGAGAAATAATTATTTTCGACGTAAATCGCGATTTGGCCGATGTTTCTCTTCCAGGGGCCCGGGCTCAAAAATGGGTCCTACGAAAATTCTTAAAATCGCTCCAGATGTCGGTCATGGTGTCGTGAAGGAGTACCCTGAAGGATTTTTCTTAACTCGTACAAACGCGGTCGGGAGAAATAATTATTTTCCACGTAAATCGCGATTTGACCGATGTTTCTCTTCCAGGGGCCCGGGCTCAAAAATGGGTCCTACGAAAATTCTTAAAATCGCTCCAGATGTCGGTCATGGTGTCGTGAAGGAGTACCCTGAAGGATTTTTCTTAACTCGTACAAACGCGGTCGGGAGAAATAATTATTTTCCACGTAAATCGCGATTTGGCCGATGTCTCTCTTCCAGGGGCCCGGGCTCAAAAATGGGTCCTACGAAAATTCTTAAAATCGCTCCAGATCTCGGTCATGGTGTCGTGAAGGAGTACCCTGAAGGATTTTTCTTAACTCGTACAAACGCGGTCGGGAGATATAATTATTTTCCACGTAAATCGCGATTTGACCGATGTTTCTCTTCCAGGGGCCCGGGCTCAAAAATGGGTCCTACGAAAATTCTTAAAATCGCTCCAGATGTCGGTCATGGTGTCGTGAAGGAGTACCCTGAAGGATTTTTCTTAACTCGTACAAACGCGGTCGGGAGAAATAATTATTTTCCACGTAAATCGCGATTTGGCCGATGTCTCTCTTCCAGGGGCCCGGGCTCAAAAATAGGTCCTACGAAAATTCTTAAAATCGCTCCAGATGTCGGTCATGGTGTCGTGAAGGAGTACCCTGAAGGATTTTTCTTAACTCGTACAAACGCGGTCGGGAGAAATAATTATTTTCCACGTAAATCGCGATTTGACCGATGTTTCTCTTCCAGGGGCCCGGGCTCAAAAATGGGTCCTACGAAAATTCTTAAAATCGCTCCAGATGTCGGTCATGGTGTCGTGAAGGAGTACCCTGAAGGATTTTTCTTAACTCGTACAAACGCGGTCGGGAGAAATAATTATTTTCCACGTAAATCGCGATTTGACCGATGTTTCTCTTCCAGGGGCCCGGGCTCAAAAATGGGTCCTACGAAAATTCTTAAAATCGCTCCAGATGTCGGTCATGGTGTCGTGAAGGAGTACCCTGAAGGATTTTTCTTAACTCGTACAAACGCCGTCGGGAGAAATAATTATTTTCGACGTAAATCGCGATTTGGCCGATGTCTCTCTTCCAGGGGCCCGGGCTCAAAAATGGGTCCTACGAAAATTCTTAAAATCGCTCCAGATGTCGGTCATGGTGTCGTGAAGGAGTACCCTGAAGGATTTTTCTTAACTCGTACAAACGCGGTCGGGAGAAATAATTATTTTCCACGTAAATCGCGATTTGACCGATGTTTCTCTTCCAGGGGCCCGGGCTCAAAAATGGGTCCTACGAAAATTCTCAAAATCGCTCCAGATGTCGGTCATGGTGTCGTGAAGGAGTACCCTGAAGGATTTTTCTTAACTCGTTCAAACGCCGTCGGGAGAAATAATTATTTTCGACGTAAATCGCGATTTGGCCGATGTTTCTCTTCCAGGGGCCCGGGCTCAAAAATGGGTCCTACGAAAATTCTTAAAATCGCCCCAGATATCGGACATGGTGTCGTGAAGGAGTTCCCTGAAGGATTTTTCTTAACTCGTACAAACGCCGTCGGGAGAAATAATTATTTTCGACGTAAATCGCGATTTGGCCGATGTTTCTCTTCCAGGGGCCCGGGCTCAAAAATGGGTCCTACGAAAATTCTTAAAATCGCTCCAGATGTCGGTCATGGTGTCGTGAAGGAGTACCCTGAAGGATTTTTCTTAACTCGTACAAACGCCGTCGGGAGAAATAATTATTTTCGACGTAAATCGCGATTTGGCCGATGTTTCTCTTCCAGGGGCCCGGGCTCAAAAATGGGTCCTACGAAAATTCTTAAAATCGCTCCAGATGTCGGTCATGGTGTCGTGAAGGAGTACCCTGAAGGATTTTTCTTAACTCGTACAAACGCGGTCGGGAGAAATAATTATTTTCCACGTAAATCGCGATTTGGCCGATGTCTCTCTTCCAGGGGCCCGGGCTCAAAAATGGGTCCTACGAAAATTCTTAAAATCGCTCCAGATGTCGGTCATGGTGTCGTGAAGGAGTACCCTGAAGGATTTTTCTTAACTCGTACAAACGCGGTCGGGAGAAATAATTATTTTCGACGTAAATCGCGATTTGGCCGATGTTTCTCTTCCAGGGGCCCGGGCTCAAAAATGGGTCCTACGAAAATTCTTAAAATCGCTCCAGATGTCGGTCATGGTGTCGTGAAGGAGTACCCTGAAGGATTTTTCTTAACTCGTACAAACGCCGTCGGGAGAAATAATTATTTTCGACGTAAATCGCGATTTGGCCGATGTTTCTCTTCCAGGGGCCCGGGCTCAAAAATGGGTCCTACGAAAATTCTTAAAATCGCTCCAGATGTCGGTCATGGTGTCGTGAAGGAGTACCCTGAAGGATTTTTCTTAACTCGTACAAACGCGGTCGGGAGAAATAATTATTTTCCACGTAAATCGCGATTTGACCGATGTTTCTCTTCCAGGGGCCCGGGCTCAAAAATGGGTCTTACGAAAATTCTTAAAATCGCTCCAGATGTCGGTCATGGTGTCGTGAAGGAGTACCCTGAAGGATTTTTCTTAACTCGTACAAACGCGGTCGGGAGAAATAATTATTTTCCACGTAAATCGCGATTTGACCGATGTTTCTCTTCCAGGGGCCCGGGCTCAAAAATGGGTCCTACGAAAATTCTTAAAATCGCTCCAGATGTCGGTCATGGTGTCGTGAAGGAGTACCCTGAAGGATTTTTCTTAACTCGTACAAACGCCGTCGGGAGAAATAATTATTTTCGACGTAAATCGCGATTTGGCCGATGTTTCTCTTCCAGGGGCCCGGGCTCAAAAATGGGTCCTACGAAAATTCTTAAAATCGCTCCAGATGTCGGTCATGGTGTCGTGAAGGAGTACCCTGAAGGATTTTTCTTAACTCGTACAAACGCGGTCGGGAGAAATTATTATTTTCCACGTAAATCGCGATTTGGCCGATGTCTCTCTTCCAGGGGCCCGGGCTCAAAAATGGGTCCTACGAAAATTCTTAAAATCGCTCCAGATGTCGGTCATGGTGTCGTGAAGGAGTACCCTGAAGGATTTTTCTTAACTCGTACAAACGCGGTCGGGAGAAATAATTATTTTCCACGTAAATCGCGATTTGGCCGATGTCTCTCTTCCAGGGGCCCGGGCTCAAAAATGGGTCCTACGAAAATTCTTAAAATCGCTCCAGATCTCGGTCATGGTGTCGTGAAGGAGTACCCTGAAGGATTTTTCTTAACTCGTACAAACGCGGTCGGGAGAAATAATTATTTTCCACGTAAATCGCGATTTGACCGATGTTTCTCTTCCAGGGGCCCGGGCTCAAAAATGGGTCCTACGAAAATTCTTAAAATCGCTCCAGATGTCGGTCATGGTGTCGTGAAGGAGTACCCTGAAGGATTTTTCTTAACTCGTACAAACGCCGTCGGGAGAAATAATTATTTTCGACGTAAATCGCGATTTGGCCGATGTTTCTCTTCCAGGGGCCCGGGCTCAAAAATGGGTCCTACGAAAATTCTTAAAATCGCTCCAGATGTCGGTCATGGTGTCGTGAAGGAGTACCCTGAAGGATTTTTCTTAACTCGTACAAACGCGGTCGGGAGAAATTATTATTTTCCACGTAAATCGCGATTTGGCCGATGTCTCTCTTCCAGGGGCCCGGGCTCAAAAATGGGTCCTACGAAAATTCTTAAAATCGCTCCAGATGTCGGTCATGGTGTCGTGAAGGAGTACCCTGAAGGATTTTTCTTAACTCGTACAAACGCGGTCGGGAGAAATAATTATTTTCCACGTAAATCGCGATTTGACCGATGTTTCTCTTCCAGGGGCCCGGGCTCAAAAATGGGTCCTACGAAAATTCTTAAAATCGCTCCAGATGTCGGTCATGGTGTCGTGAAGGAGTACCCTGAAGGATTTTTCTTAACTCGTACAAACGCGGTCGGGAGAAATAATTATTTTCCACGTAAATCGCGATTTGACCGATGTTTCTCTTCCAGGGGCCCGGGCTCAAAAATGGGTCCTACGAAAATTCTTAAAATCGCTCCAGATGTCGGTCATGGTGTCGTGAAGGAGTACCCTGAAGGATTTTTCTTAACTCGTACAAACGCCGTCGGGAGAAATAATTATTTTCGACGTAAATCGCGATTTGGCCGATGTTTCTCTTCCAGGGGCCCGGGCTCAAAAATGGGTCCTACGAAAATTCTTAAAATCGCTCCAGATGTCGGTCATGGTGTCGTGAAGGAGTACCCTGAAGGATTTTTCTTAACTCGTACAAACGCGGTCGGGAGAAATAATTATTTTCCACGTAAATCGCGATTTGGCCGATGTCTCTCTTCCAGGGGCCCGGGCTCAAAAATGGGTCCTACGAAAATTCTTAAAATCGCTCCAGATGTCGGTCATGGTGTCGTGAAGGAGTACCCTGAAGGATTTTTCTTAACTCGTACAAACGCCGTCGGGAGAAATAATTATTTTCGACGTAAATCGCGATTTGGCCGATGTTTCTCTTCCAGGGGCCCGGGCTCAAAAATGGGTCCTACGAAAATTCTTAAAATCGCTCCAGATGTCGGTCATGGTGTCGTGCAGGAGTACCCTGAAGGATTTTTCTTAACTCGTACAAACGCGGTCGGGAGAAATAATTATTTTCCACGTAAATCGCGATTTGACCGATGTTTCTCTTCCAGGGGCCCGGGCTCAAAAATGGGTCCTACGAAAGTTCTTAAAATCGCTCCAGATGTCGGTCATGGTGTCGTGAAGGAGTACCCTGAAGGATTTTTCTTAACTCGTACAAACGCCGTCGGGAGAAATAATTATTTTCGACGTAAATCGCGATTTGGCCGATGTTTCTCTTCCAGGGGCCCGGGCTCAAAAATGGGTCCTACGAAAATTCTTAAAATCGCCCCAGATATCGGCCATGGTGTCGTGAAGGAGTTCCCTGAAGGATTTTTCTTAACTCGTACAAACGCCGTCGGGAGAAATAATTATTTTCGACGTAAATCGCGATTTGGCCGATGTTTCTCTTCCAGGGGCCCGGGCTCAAAAATGGGTCCTACGAAAATTCTTAAAATCGCTCCAGATGTCGGTCATGGTGTCGTGAAGGAGTACCCTGAAGGATTTTTCTTAACTCGTACAAACGCCGTCGGGAGAAATAATTATTTTCGACGTAAATCGCGATTTGGCCGATGTTTCTCTTCCAGGGGCCCGGGCTCAAAAATGGGTCCTACGAAAATTCTTAAAATCGCTCCAGATTTCGGTCATGGTGTCGTGAAGGAGTACCCTGAAGGATTTTTCTTAACTCGTACAAACGCGGTCGGGAGAAATAATTATTTTCCACGTAAATCGCGATTTGACCGATGTTTCTCTTCCAGGGGCCCGGGCTCAAAAATGGGTCCTACGAAAATTCTTAAAATCGCTCCAGATGTCGGTCATGGTGTCGTGAAGGAGTACCCTGAAGGATTTTTCTTAACTCGTACAAACGCGGTCGGGAGAAATAATTATTTTCCACGTAAATCGCGATTTGACCGATGTTTCTCTTCCAGGGGCCCGGGCTCAAAAATGGGTCCTACGAAAATTCTTAAAATCGCTCCAGATGTCGGTCATGGTGTCGTGAAGGAGTACCCTGAAGGATTTTTCTTAACTCGTACAAACGCCGTCGGGAGAAATAATTATTTTCGACGTAAATCGCGATTTGGCCGATGTTTCTCTTCCAGGGGCCCGGGCTCAAAAATGGGTCCTACGAAAATTCTTAAAATCGCTCCAGATGTCGGTCATGGTGTCGTGAAGGAGTACCCTGAAGGATTTTTCTTAACTCGTACAAACGCGGTCGGGAGAAATAATTATTTTCCACGTAAATCGCGATTTGGCCGATGTCTCTCTTCCAGGGGCCCGGGCTCAAAAATGGGTCCTACGAAAATTCTTAAAATCGCTCCAGATGTCGGTCATGGTGTCGTGAAGGAGTACCCTGAAGGATTTTTCTTAACTCGTACAAACGCCGTCGGGAGAAATAATTATTTTCGACGTAAATCGCGATTTGGCCGATGTTTCTCTTCCAGGGGCCCGGGCTCAAAAATGGGTCCTACGAAAATTCTTAAAATCGCTCCAGATGTCGGTCATGGTGTCGTGAAGGAGTACCCTGAAGGATTTTTCTTAACTCGTACAAACGCGGTCGGGAGAAATAATTATTTTCCACGTAAATCGCGATTTGGCCGATGTTTCTCTTCCAGGGGCCCGGGCTCAAAAATGGGTCCTACGAAAATTCTTAAAATCGCTCCAGATGTCGGTCATGGTGTCGTGAAGGAGTACCCTGAAGGATTTTTCTTAACTCGTACAAACGCGGTCGGGAGAAATAATTATTTTCCACGTAAATCGCGATTTGACCGATGTTTCTCTTCCAGGGGCCCGGGCTCAAAAATGGGTCCTACGAAAATTCTTAAAATCGCTCCAGATGTCGGTCATGGTGTCGTGAAGGAGTACCCTGAAGGATTTTTCTTAACTCGTACAAACGCGGTCGGGAGAAATAATTATTTTCCACGTAAATCGCGATTTGACCGATGTTTCTCTTCCAGGGGCCCGGGCTCAAAAATGGGTCCTACGAAAATTCTTAAAATCGCTCCAGATGTCGGTCATGGTGTCGTGAAGGAGTACCCTGAAGGATTTTTCTTAACTCGTACAAACGCCGTCGGGAGAAATAATTATTTTCGACGTAAATCGCGATTTGGCCGATGTTTCTCTTCCAGGGGCCCGGGCTCAAAAATGGGTCCTACGAAAATTCTTAAAATCGCTCCAGATGTCGGTCATGGTGTCGTGAAGGAGTACCCTGAAGGATTTTTCTTAACTCGTACAAACGCCGTCGGGAGAAATAATTATTTTCGACGTAAATCGCGATTTGGCCGATGTTTCTCTTCCAGGGGCCCGGGCTCAAAAATGGGTCCTACGAAAATTCTTAAAATCGCTCCAGATGTCGGTCATGGTGTCGTGAACGAGTACCCTGAAGGATTTTTCTTAACTCGTACAAACGCGGTCGGGAGAAATAATTATTTTCCACGTAAATCGCGATTTGGCCGATGTCTCTCTTCCAGGGGCCCGGGCTCAAAAATGGGTCCTACGAAAATTCTTAAAATCGCTCCAGATGTCGGTCATGGTGTCGTGAAGGAGTACCCTGAAGGATTTTTCTTAACTCGTACAAACGCCGTCGGGAGAAATAATTATTTTCGACGTAAATCGCGATTTGGCCGATGTTTCTCTTCCAGGGGCCCGGGCTCAAAAATGGGTCCTACGAAAATTCTTAAAATCGCTCCAGATGTCGGTCATGGTGTCGTGAAGGAGTACCCTGAAGGATTTTTCTTAACTCGTACAAACGCGGTCGGGAGAAATAATTATTTTCCACGTAAATCGCGATTTGACCGATGTTTCTCTTCCAGGGGCCCGGGCTCAAAAATGGGTCCTACGAAAATTCTTAAAATCGCTCCAGATGTCGGTCATGGTGTCGTGAAGGAGTACCCTGAAGGATTTTTCTTAACTCGTACAAACGCGGTCGGGAGAAATAATTTCATTTCCACGTAAATCGCGATTTGGCCGATGTCTCTCTTCCAGGGGCCCGGGCTCAAAAATGGGTCCTACGAAAATTCTTAAAATCGCTCCAGATCTCGGTCATGGTGTCGTGAAGGAGTACCCTGAAGGATTTTTCTTAACTCGTACAAACGCGGTCGGGAGAAATAATTATTTTCCACTTAAATCGCGATTTGACCGATGTTTCTCTTCCAGGGGCCCGGGCTCAAAAATGGGTCCTACGAAAATTCTTAAAATCGCTCCAGATGTCGGTCATGGTGTCGTGAAGGAGTACCCTGAAGGATTTTTCTTAACTCGTACAAACGCCGTCGGGAGAAATAATTATTTTCGACGTAAATCGCGATTTGGCCGATGTTTCTCTTCCAGGGGCCCGGGCTCAAAAATGGGTCCTACGAAAATTCTTAAAATCGCTCCAGATGTCGGTCATGGTGTCGTGAAGGAGTACCCTGAAGGATTTTTCTTAACTCGTACAAACGCGGTCGGGAGAAATAATTATTTTCCACGTAAATCGCGATTTGGCCGATGTCTCTCTTCCAGGGGCCCGGGCTCAAAAATGGGTCCTACGAAAATTCTTAAAATCGCTCCAGATGTCGGTCATGGTGTCGTGAAGGAGTACCCTGAAGGATTTTTCTTAACTCGTACAAACGCCGTCGGGAGAAATAATTATTTTCGACGTAAATCGCGATTTGGCCGATGTTTCTCTTCCAGGGGCCCGGGCTCAAAAATGGGTCCTACGAAAATTCTTAAAATCGCTCCAGATGTCGGTCATGGTGTCGTGAAGGAGTACCCTGAAGGATTTTTCTTAACTCGTACAAACGCGGTCGGGAGAAATAATTATTTTCCACGTAAATCGCGATTTGACCGATGTTTCTCTTCCAGGGGCCCGGGCTCAAAAATGGGTCCTACGAAAATCTTAAAATCGCCCCAGATATCGGTCATGGTGTCGTGAAGGAGTTCCCTGAAGGATTTTTCTTAACTCGTACAAACGCCGTCGGGAGAAATAATTATTTTCGACGTAAATCGCGATTTGGCCGATGTTTCTCTTCCAGGGGCCCGGGCTCAAAAATGGGTCCTACGAAAATTCTTAAAATCGCTCCAGATGTCGGTCATGGTGTCGTGAAGGAGTACCCTGAAGGATTTTTCTTAACTCGTACAAACGCCGTCGGGAGAAATAATTATTTTCGACGTAAATCGCGATTTGGCCGATGTTTCTCTTCCAGGGGCCCGGGCTCAAAAATGGGTCCTACGAAAATTCTTAAAATCGCTCCAGATGTCGGTCATGGTGTCGTGAAGGAGTACCCTGAAGGATTTTTCTTAACTCGTACAAACGCGGTCGGGAGAAATAATTATTTTCCACGTAAATCGCGATTTGGCCGATGTCTCTCTTCCAGGGGCCCGGGCTCAAAAATGGGTCCTACGAAAATTCTTAAAATCGCTCCAGATGTCGGTCATGGTGTCGTGAAGGAGTACCCTGAAGGATTTTTCTTAACTCGTACAAACGCGGTCGGGAGAAATAATTATTTTCCACGTAAATCGCGATTTGACCGATGTTTCTCTTCCAGGGGCCCGGGCTCAAAAATGGGTCCTACGAAAATTCTTAAAATCGCTCCAGATGTCGGTCATGGTGTCGTGAAGGAGTTCCCTGAAGGATTTTTCTTAACTCGTACAAACGCCGTCGGGAGAAATAATTATTTTCCACGTAAATCGCGATTTGGCCGATGTCTCTCTTCCAGGGGCCCGGGCTCAAAAATGGGTCGTACGAAAATTCTTAAAATCGCTCCAGATGTCGGTCATGGTGTCGTGAAGGAGTACCCTGAAGGATTTTTCTTAACTCGTACAAACGCGGTCGGGAGAAATAATTATTTTCCACGTAAATCGCGATTTGACCGATGTTTCTCTTCCAGGGGCCCGGGCTCAAAAATGGGTCCTACGAAAATTCTTAAAATCGCTCCAGATGTCGGTCATGGTGTCGTGAAGGAGTACCCTGAAGGATTTTTCTTAACTCGTACAAACGCGGTCGGGAGAAATAATTATTTTCCACGTAAATCGCGATTTGGCCGATGTCTCTCTTCCAGGGGCCCGGGCTCAAAAATGGGTCCTACGAAAATTCTTAAAATCGCTCCAGATGTCGGTCATGGTGTCGTGAAGGAGTACTTTGAAGGATTTTTCTTAACTCGTACAAACGCGGTCGGGAGAAATAATTATTTTCCACGTAAATCGCGATTTGACCGATGTTTCTCTTCCAGGGGCCCGGGCTCAAAAATGGGTCTTACGAAAATTCTTAAAATCGCTCCAGATGTCGGTCATGGTGTCGTGAAGGAGTACCCTGAAGGATTTTTCTTAACTCGTACAAACGCGGTCGGGAGAAATAATTATTTTCCACGTAAATCGCGATTTGACCGATGTTTCTCTTCCAGGGGCCCGGGCTCAAAAATGGGTCCTACGAAAATTCTTAAAATCGCTCCAGATGTCGGTCATGGTGTCGTGAAGGAGTACCCTGAAGGATTTTTCTTAACTCGTACAAACGCCGTCGGGAGAAATAATTATTTTCGACGTAAATCGCGATTTGGCCGATGTTTCTCTTCCAGGGGCCCGGGCTCAAAAATGGGTCCTACGAAAATTCTTAAAATCGCTCCAGATGTCGGTCATGGTGTCGTGAAGGAGTACCCTGAAGGATTTTTCTTAACTCGTACAAACGCGGTCGGGAGAAATAATTATTTTCCACGTAAATCGCGATTTGGCCGATGTCTCTCTTCCAGGGGCCCGGGCTCAAAAATGGGTCCTACGAAAATTCTTAAAATCGCTCCAGATGTCGGTCATGGTGTCGTGAAGGAGTACCCTGAAGGATTTTTCTTAACTCGTACAAACGCCGTCGGGAGAAATAATTATTTTCTACGTAAATCGCGATTTGGCCGATGTTTCTCTTCCAGGGGCCCGGGCTCAAAAATGGGTCCTACGAAAATTCTTAAAATCGCTCCAGATGTCGGTCATGGTGTCGTGAAGGAGTACCCTGAAGGATTTTTCTTAACTCGTACAAACGCGGTCGGGAGAAATAATTATTTTCCACGTAAATCGCGATTTGACCGATGTCTCTCTTCCAGGGGCCCGGGCTCAAAAATGGGTCCTACGAAAATTCTTAAAATCGCTCCAGATGTCGGTCATGGTGTCGTGAAGGAGTACCCTGAAGGATTTTTCTTAACTCGTACAAACGCGGTCGGGAGAAATAATTATTTTCCACGTAAATCGCGATTTGACCGATGTTTCTCTTCCAGGGGCCCGGGCTCAAAAATGGGTCCTACGAAAATTCTTAAAATCGCTCCAGATGTCGGTCATGGTGTCGTGAAGGAGTACCCTGAAGGATTTTTCTTAACTCGTACAAACGCGGTCGGGAGAAATAATTATTTTCCACGTAAATCGCGATTTGACCGATGTTTCTCTTCCAGGGGCCCGGGCTCAAAAATGGGTCCTACGAAAATTCTTAAAATCGCTCCAGATGTCGGTCATGGTGTCGTGAAGGAGTACCCTGAAGGATTTTTCTTAACTCGTACAAACGCCGTCGGGAGAAATAATTATTTTCGACGTAAATCGCGATTTGGCCGATGTTTCTCTTCCAGGGGCCCGGGCTCAAAAATGGGTCCTACGAAAATTCTTAAAATCGCTCCAGATGTCGGTCATGGTGTCGTGAAGGAGTACCCTGAAGGATTTTTCTTAACTCGTACAAACGCGGTCGGGAGAAATAATTATTTTCCACGTAAATCGCGATTTGGCCGATGTCTCTCTTCCAGGGGCCCGGGCTCAAAAATGGGTCCTACGAAAATTCTTAAAATCGCTCCAGATGTCGGTCATGGTGTCGTGAAGGAGTACCCTGAAGGATTTTTCTTAACTCGTACAAACGCCGTCGGGAGAAATAATTATTTTCGACGTAAATCGCGATTTGGCCGATGTTTCTCTTCCAGGGGCCCGGGCTCAAAAATGGGTCCTACGAAAATTCTTAAAATCGCTCCAGATGTCGGTCATGGTGTCGTGCAGGAGTACCCTGAAGGATTTTTCTTAACTCGTACAAACGCGGTCGGGAGAAATAATTATTTTCCACGTAAATCGCGATTTGACCGATGTTTCTCTTCCAGGGGCCCGGGCTCAAAAATGGGTCCTACGAAAGTTCTTAAAATCGCTCCAGATGTCGGTCATGGTGTCGTGAAGGAGTACCCTGAAGGATTTTTCTTAACTCGTACAAACGCCGTCGGGAGAAATAATTATTTTCGACGTAAATCGCGATTTGGCCGATGTTTCTCTTCCAGGGGCCCGGGCTCAAAAATGGGTCCTACGAAAATTCTTAAAATCGCCCCAGATATCGGCCATGGTGTCGTGAAGGAGTTCCCTGAAGGATTTTTCTTAACTCGTACAAACGCCGTCGGGAGAAATAATTATTTTCGACGTAAATCGCGATTTGGCCGATGTTTCTCTTCCAGGGGCCCGGGCTCAAAAATGGGTCCTACGAAAATTCTTAAAATCGCTCCAGATGTCGGTCATGGTGTCGTGAAGGAGTACCCTGAAGGATTTTTCTTAACTCGTACAAACGCCGTCGGGAGAAATAATTATTTTCGACGTAAATCGCGATTTGGCCGATGTTTCTCTTCCAGGGGCCCGGGCTCAAAAATGGGTCCTACGAAAATTCTTAAAATCGCTCCAGATGTCGGTCATGGTGTCGTGAAGGAGTACCCTGAAGGATTTTTCTTAACTCGTACAAACGCGGTCGGGAGAAATAATTATTTTCCACGTAAATCGCGATTTGACCGATGTTTCTCTTCCAGGGGCCCGGGCTCAAAAATGGGTCCTACGAAAATTCTTAAAATCGCTCCAGATGTCGGTCATGGTGTCGTGAAGGAGTACCCTGAAGGATTTTTCTTAACTCGTACAAACGCGGTCGGGAGAAATAATTATTTTCCACGTAAATCGCGATTTGACCGATGTTTCTCTTCCAGGGGCCCGGGCTCAAAAATGGGTCCTACGAAAATTCTTAAAATCGCTCCAGATGTCGGTCATGGTGTCGTGAAGGAGTACCCTGAAGGATTTTTCTTAACTCGTACAAACGCCGTCGGGAGAAATAATTATTTTCGACGTAAATCGCGATTTGGCCGATGTTTCTCTTCCAGGGGCCCGGGCTCAAAAATGGGTCCTACGAAAATTCTTAAAATCGCTCCAGATGTCGGTCATGGTGTCGTGAAGGAGTACCCTGAAGGATTTTTCTTAACTCGTACAAACGCGGTCGGGAGAAATAATTATTTTCCACGTAAATCGCGATTTGGCCGATGTCTCTCTTCCAGGGGCCCGGGCTCAAAAATGGGTCCTACGAAAATTCTTAAAATCGCTCCAGATGTCGGTCATGGTGTCGTGAAGGAGTACCCTGAAGGATTTTTCTTAACTCGTACAAACGCCGTCGGGAGAAATAATTATTTTCGACGTAAATCGCGATTTGGCCGATGTTTCTCTTCCAGGGGCCCGGGCTCAAAAATGGGTCCTACGAAAATTCTTAAAATCGCTCCAGATGTCGGTCATGGTGTCGTGAAGGAGTACCCTGAAGGATTTTTCTTAACTCGTACAAACGCGGTCGGGAGAAATAATTATTTTCCACGTAAATCGCGATTTGGCCGATGTTTCTCTTCCAGGGGCCCGGGCTCAAAAATGGGTCCTACGAAAATTCTTAAAATCGCTCCAGATGTCGGTCATGGTGTCGTGAAGGAGTACCCTGAAGGATTTTTCTTAACTCGTACAAACGCGGTCGGGAGAAATAATTATTTTCCACGTAAATCGCGATTTGACCGATGTTTCTCTTCCAGGGGCCCGGGCTCAAAAATGGGTCCTACGAAAATTCTTAAAATCGCTCCAGATGTCGGTCATGGTGTCGTGAAGGAGTACCCTGAAGGATTTTTCTTAACTCGTACAAACGCGGTCGGGAGAAATAATTATTTTCCACGTAAATCGCGATTTGACCGATGTTTCTCTTCCAGGGGCCCGGGCTCAAAAATGGGTCCTACGAAAATTCTTAAAATCGCTCCAGATGTCGGTCATGGTGTCGTGAAGGAGTACCCTGAAGGATTTTTCTTAACTCGTACAAACGCCGTCGGGAGAAATAATTATTTTCGACGTAAATCGCGATTTGGCCGATGTTTCTCTTCCAGGGGCCCGGGCTCAAAAATGGGTCCTACGAAAATTCTTAAAATCGCTCCAGATGTCGGTCATGGTGTCGTGAAGGAGTACCCTGAAGGATTTTTCTTAACTCGTACAAACGCCGTCGGGAGAAATAATTATTTTCGACGTAAATCGCGATTTGGCCGATGTTTCTCTTCCAGGGGCCCGGGCTCAAAAATGGGTCCTACGAAAATTCTTAAAATCGCTCCAGATGTCGGTCATGGTGTCGTGAACGAGTACCCTGAAGGATTTTTCTTAACTCGTACAAACGCGGTCGGGAGAAATAATTATTTTCCACGTAAATCGCGATTTGGCCGATGTCTCTCTTCCAGGGGCCCGGGCTCAAAAATGGGTCCTACGAAAATTCTTAAAATCGCTCCAGATGTCGGTCATGGTGTCGTGAAGGAGTACCCTGAAGGATTTTTCTTAACTCGTACAAACGCCGTCGGGAGAAATAATTATTTTCGACGTAAATCGCGATTTGGCCGATGTTTCTCTTCCAGGGGCCCGGGCTCAAAAATGGGTCCTACGAAAATTCTTAAAATCGCTCCAGATGTCGGTCATGGTGTCGTGAAGGAGTACCCTGAAGGATTTTTCTTAACTCGTACAAACGCGGTCGGGAGAAATAATTATTTTCCACGTAAATCGCGATTTGACCGATGTTTCTCTTCCAGGGGCCCGGGCTCAAAAATGGGTCCTACGAAAATTCTTAAAATCGCTCCAGATGTCGGTCATGGTGTCGTGAAGGAGTACCCTGAAGGATTTTTCTTAACTCGTACAAACGCGGTCGGGAGAAATAATTTCATTTCCACGTAAATCGCGATTTGGCCGATGTCTCTCTTCCAGGGGCCCGGGCTCAAAAATGGGTCCTACGAAAATTCTTAAAATCGCTCCAGATCTCGGTCATGGTGTCGTGAAGGAGTACCCTGAAGGATTTTTCTTAACTCGTACAAACGCGGTCGGGAGAAATAATTATTTTCCACTTAAATCGCGATTTGACCGATGTTTCTCTTCCAGGGGCCCGGGCTCAAAAATGGGTCCTACGAAAATTCTTAAAATCGCTCCAGATGTCGGTCATGGTGTCGTGAAGGAGTACCCTGAAGGATTTTTCTTAACTCGTACAAACGCCGTCGGGAGAAATAATTATTTTCGACGTAAATCGCGATTTGGCCGATGTTTCTCTTCCAGGGGCCCGGGCTCAAAAATGGGTCCTACGAAAATTCTTAAAATCGCTCCAGATGTCGGTCATGGTGTCGTGAAGGAGTACCCTGAAGGATTTTTCTTAACTCGTACAAACGCGGTCGGGAGAAATAATTATTTTCCACGTAAATCGCGATTTGGCCGATGTCTCTCTTCCAGGGGCCCGGGCTCAAAAATGGGTCCTACGAAAATTCTTAAAATCGCTCCAGATGTCGGTCATGGTGTCGTGAAGGAGTACCCTGAAGGATTTTTCTTAACTCGTACAAACGCCGTCGGGAGAAATAATTATTTTCGACGTAAATCGCGATTTGGCCGATGTTTCTCTTCCAGGGGCCCGGGCTCAAAAATGGGTCCTACGAAAATTCTTAAAATCGCTCCAGATGTCGGTCATGGTGTCGTGAAGGAGTACCCTGAAGGATTTTTCTTAACTCGTACAAACGCGGTCGGGAGAAATAATTATTTTCCACGTAAATCGCGATTTGACCGATGTTTCTCTTCCAGGGGCCCGGGCTCAAAAATGGGTCCTACGAAAATTCTTAAAATCGCCCCAGATATCGGTCATGGTGTCGTGAAGGAGTTCCCTGAAGGATTTTTCTTAACTCGTACAAACGCCGTCGGGAGAAATAATTATTTTCGACGTAAATCGCGATTTGGCCGATGTTTCTCTTCCAGGGGCCCGGGCTCAAAAATGGGTCCTACGAAAATTCTTAAAATCGCTCCAGATGTCGGTCATGGTGTCGTGAAGGAGTACCCTGAAGGATTTTTCTTAACTCGTACAAACGCCGTCGGGAGAAATAATTATTTTCGACGTAAATCGCGATTTGGCCGATGTTTCTCTTCCAGGGGCCCGGGCTCAAAAATGGGTCCTACGAAAATTCTTAAAATCGCTCCAGATGTCGGTCATGGTGTCGTGAAGGAGTACCCTGAAGGATTTTTCTTAACTCGTACAAACGCGGTCGGGAGAAATAATTATTTTCCACGTAAATCGCGATTTGGCCGATGTCTCTCTTCCAGGGGCCCGGGCTCAAAAATGGGTCCTACGAAAATTCTTAAAATCGCTCCAGATGTCGGTCATGGTGTCGTGAAGGAGTACCCTGAAGGATTTTTCTTAACTCGTACAAACGCGGTCGGGAGAAATAATTATTTTCCACGTAAATCGCGATTTGACCGATGTTTCTCTTCCAGGGGCCCGGGCTCAAAAATGGGTCCTACGAAAATTCTTAAAATCGCTCCAGATGTCGGTCATGGTGTCGTGAAGGAGTTCCCTGAAGGATTTTTCTTAACTCGTACAAACGCCGTCGGGAGAAATAATTATTTTCCACGTAAATCGCGATTTGGCCGATGTCTCTCTTCCAGGGGCCCGGGCTCAAAAATGGGTCGTACGAAAATTCTTAAAATCGCTCCAGATGTCGGTCATGGTGTCGTGAAGGAGTACCCTGAAGGATTTTTCTTAACTCGTACAAACGCGGTCGGGAGAAATAATTATTTTCCACGTAAATCGCGATTTGACCGATGTTTCTCTTCCAGGGGCCCGGGCTCAAAAATGGGTCCTACGAAAATTCTTAAAATCGCTCCAGATGTCGGTCATGGTGTCGTGAAGGAGTACCCTGAAGGATTTTTCTTAACTCGTACAAACGCGGTCGGGAGAAATAATTATTTTCCACGTAAATCGCGATTTGGCCGATGTCTCTCTTCCAGGGGCCCGGGCTCAAAAATGGGTCCTACGAAAATTCTTAAAATCGCTCCAGATGTCGGTCATGGTGTCGTGAAGGAGTACTTTGAAGGATTTTTCTTAACTCGTACAAACGCGGTCGGGAGAAATAATTATTTTCCACGTAAATCGCGATTTGACCGATGTTTCTCTTCCAGGGGCCCGGGCTCAAAAATGGGTCTTACGAAAATTCTTAAAATCGCTCCAGATGTCGGTCATGGTGTCGTGAAGGAGTACCCTGAAGGATTTTTCTTAACTCGTACAAACGCGGTCGGGAGAAATAATTATTTTCCACGTAAATCGCGATTTGACCGATGTTTCTCTTCCAGGGGCCCGGGCTCAAAAATGGGTCCTACGAAAATTCTTAAAATCGCTCCAGATGTCGGTCATGGTGTCGTGAAGGAGTACCCTGAAGGATTTTTCTTAACTCGTACAAACGCCGTCGGGAGAAATAATTATTTTCGACGTAAATCGCGATTTGGCCGATGTTTCTCTTCCAGGGGCCCGGGCTCAAAAATGGGTCCTACGAAAATTCTTAAAATCGCTCCAGATGTCGGTCATGGTGTCGTGAAGGAGTACCCTGAAGGATTTTTCTTAACTCGTACAAACGCGGTCGGGAGAAATAATTATTTTCCACGTAAATCGCGATTTGGCCGATGTCTCTCTTCCAGGGGCCCGGGCTCAAAAATGGGTCCTACGAAAATTCTTAAAATCGCTCCAGATGTCGGTCATGGTGTCGTGAAGGAGTACCCTGAAGGATTTTTCTTAACTCGTACAAACGCCGTCGGGAGAAATAATTATTTTCTACGTAAATCGCGATTTGGCCGATGTTTCTCTTCCAGGGGCCCGGGCTCAAAAATGGGTCCTACGAAAATTCTTAAAATCGCTCCAGATGTCGGTCATGGTGTCGTGAAGGAGTACCCTGAAGGATTTTTCTTAACTCGTACAAACGCGGTCGGGAGAAATAATTATTTTCCACGTAAATCGCGATTTGACCGATGTTTCTCTTCCAGGGGCCCGGGCTCAAAAATGGGTCCTACGAAAATTCTTAAAATCGCTCCAGATGTCGGTCATGGTGTCGTGAAGGAGTACCCTGAAGGATTTTTCTTAACTCGTACAAACGCCGTCGGGAGAAATAATTATTTTCGACGTAAATCGCGATTTGGCCGATGTTTCTCTTCCAGGGGCCCGGGCTCAAAAATGGGTCCTACGAAAATTCTTAAAATCGCCCCAGATATCGGTCATGGTGTCGTGAAGGAGTTCCCTGAAGGATTTTTCTTAACTCGTACAAACGCCGTCGGGAGAAATAATTATTTTCGACGTAAATCGCGATTTGGCCGATGTTTCTCTTCCAGGGGCCCGGGCTCAAAAATGGGTCCTACGAAAATTCTTAAAATCGCTCCAGATGTCGGTCATGGTGTCGTGAAGGAGTACCCTGAAGGATTTTTCTTAACTCGTACAAACGCCGTCGGGAGAAATAATTATTTTCGACGTAAATCGCGATTTGGCCGATGTTTCTCTTCCAGGGGCCCGGGCTCAAAAATGGGTCATACGAAAATTCTTAAAATCGCTCCAGATGTCGGTCATGGTGTCGTGAAGGAGTACCCTGAAGGATTTTTCTTAACTCGTACAAACGCGGTCGGGAGAAATAATTATTTTCCACGTAAATCGCGATTTGGCCGATGTCTCTCTTCCAGGGGCCCGGGCTCAAAAATGGGTCCTACGAAAATTCTTAAAATCGCTCCAGATGTCGGTCATGGTGTCGTGAAGGAGTACCCTGAAGGATTTTTCTTAACTCGTACAAACGCGGTCGGGAGAAATAATTATTTTCCACGTAAATCGCGATTTGACCGATGTTTCTCTTCCAGGGGCCCGGGCTCAAAAATGGGTCCTACGAAAATTCTTAAAATCGCTCCAGATGTCGGTCATGGTGTCGTGAAGGAGTACCCTGAAGGATTTTTCTTAACTCGTACAAACGCGGTCGGGAGAAATAATTATTTTCCACGTAAATCGCGATTTGACCGATGTTTCTCTTCCAGGGGCCCGGGCTCAAAAATGGGTCCTACGAAAATTCTTAAAATCGCTCCAGATGTCGGTCATGGTGTCGTGAAGGAGTACCCTGAAGGATTTTTCTTAACTCGTACAAACGCGGTCGGGAGAAATAATTATTTTCCACGTAAATCGCGATTTGGCCGATGTCTCTCTTCCAGGGGCCCGGGCTCAAAAATGGGTCCTACGAAAATTCTTAAAATCGCTCCAGATGTCGGTCATGGTGTCGTGAAGGAGTACCCTGAAGGATTTTTCTTAACTCGTACAAACGCGGTCGGGAGAAATAATTATTTTCCACGTAAATCGCGATTTGACCGATGTTTCTCTTCCAGGGGCCCGGGCTCAAAAATGGGTCCTACGAAAATTCTTAAAATCGCTCCAGATGTCGGTCATGGTGTCGTGAAGGAGTACCCTGAAGGATTTTTCTTAACTCGTACAAACGCCGTCGGGAGAAATAATTATTTTCGACGTAAATCGCGATTTGGCCGATGTTTCTCTTCCAGGGGCCCGGGCTCAAAAATGGGTCCTACGAAAATTCTTAAAATCGCTCCAGATGTCGGTCATGGTGTCGTGAAGGAGTACCCTGAAGGATTTTTCTTAACTCGTACAAACGCGGTCGGGAGAAATAATTATTTTCCACGTAAATCGCGATTTGGCCGATGTCTCTCTTCCAGGGGCCCGGGCTCAAAAATGGGTCATACGAAAATTCTTAAAATCGCTCCAGATGTCGGTCATGGTGTCGTGAAGGAGTACCCTGAAGGATTTTTCTTAACTCGTACAAACGCGGTCGGGAGAAATAATTATTTTCCACGTAAATCGCGATTTGACCGATGTTTCTCTTCCAGGGGCCCGGGCTCAAAAATGGGTCCTACGAAAATTCTTAAAATCGCTCCAGATGTCGGTCATGGTGTCGTGAAGGAGTACCCTGAAGGATTTTTCTTAACTCGTACAAACGCCGTCGGGAGAAATAATTATTTTCGACGTAAATCGCGATTTGGCCGATGTTTCTCTTCCAGGGGCCCGGGCTCAAAAATGGGTCCTACGAAAATTCTTAAAATCGCCCCAGATATCGGTCATGGTGTCGTGAAGGAGTTCCCTGAAGGATTTTTCTTAACTCGTACAAACGCCGTCGGGAGAAATAATTATTTTCCACGTAAATCGCGATTTGGCCGATGTCTCTCTTCCAGGGGCCCGGGCTCAAAAATGGGTAGTACGAAAATTCTTAAAATCGCTCCAGATGTCGGTCATGGTGTCGTGAAGGAGTACCCTGAAGGATTTTTCTTAACTCGTACAAACGCGGTCGGGAGAAATAATTATTTTCCACGTAAATCGCGATTTGACCGATGTTTCTCTTCCAGGGGCCCGGGCTCAAAAATGGGTCCTACGAAAATTCTTAAAATCGCTCCAGATGTCGGTCATGGTGTCGTGAAGGAGTACCCTGAAGGATTTTTCTTAACTCGTACAAACGCGGTCGGGAGAAATAATTATTTTCCACGTAAATCGCGATTTGGCCGATGTCTCTCTTCCAGGGGCCCGGGCTCAAAAATGGGTCCTACGAAAATTCTTAAAATCGCTCCAGATGTCGGTCATGGTGTCGTGAAGGAGTACCCTGAAGGATTTTTCTTAACTCGTACAAACGCGGTCGGGAGAAATAATTATTTTCCACGTAAATCGCGATTTGACCGATGTTTCTCTTCCAGGGGCCCGGGCTCAAAAATGGGTCTTACGAAAATTCTTAAAATCGCTCCAGATGTCGGTCATGGTGTCGTGAAGGAGTACCCTGAAGGATTTTTCTTAACTCGTACAAACGCGGTCGGGAGAAATAATTATTTTCCACGTAAATCGCGATTTGACCGATGTTTCTCTTCCAGGGGCCCGGGCTCAAAAATGGGTCCTACGAAAATTCTTAAAATCGCTCCAGATGTCGGTCATGGTGTCGTGAAGGAGTACCCTGAAGGATTTTTCTTAACTCGTACAAACGCCGTCGGGAGAAATAATTATTTTCGACGTAAATCGCGATTTGGCCGATGTTTCTCTTCCAGGGGCCCGGGCTCAAAAATGGGTCCTACGAAAATTCTTAAAATCGCTCCAGATGTCGGTCATGGTGTCGTGAAGGAGTACCCTGAAGGATTTTTCTTAACTCGTACAAACGCGGTCGGGAGAAATAATTATTTTCCACGTAAATCGCGATTTGGCCGATGTCTCTCTTCCAGGGGCACGGGCTCAAAAATGGGTCCTACGAAAATTCTTAAAATCGCTCCAGATGTCGGTCATGGTGTCGTGAAGGAGTACCCTGAAGGATTTTTCTTAACTCGTACAAACGCCGTCGGGAGAAATAATTATTTTCTACGTAAATCGCGATTTGGCCGATGTTTCTCTTCCAGGGGCCCGGGCTCAAAAATGGGTCCTACGAAAATTCTTAAAATCGCTCCAGATGTCGGTCATGGTGTCGTGAAGGAGTACCCTGAAGGATTTTTCTTAACTCGTACAAACGCGGTCGGGAGAAATAATTATTTTCCACGTAAATCGCGATTTGACCGATGTTTCTCTTCCAGGGGCCCGGGCTCAAAAATGGGTCCTACGAAAATTCTTAAAATCGCTCCAGATGTCGGTCATGGTGTCGTGAAGGAGTACCCTGAAGGATTTTTCTTAACTCGTACAAACGCCGTCGGGAGAAATAATTATTTTCGACGTAAATCGCGATTTGGCCGATGTTTCTCTTCCAGGGGCCCGGGCTCAAAAATGGGTCCTACGAAAATTCTTAAAATCGCCCCAGATATCGGTCATGGTGTCGTGAAGGAGTTCCCTGAAGGATTTTTCTTAACTCGTATAAACGCCGTCGGGAGAAATAATTATTTTCGACGTAAATCGCGATTTGGCCGATGTTTCTCTTCCAGGGGCCCGGGCTCAAAAATGGGTCCTACGAAAATTCTTAAAATCGCTCCAGATGTCGGTCATGGTGTCGTGAAGGAGTACCCTGAAGGATTTTTCTTAACTCGTACAAACGCCGTCGGGAGAAATAATTATTTTCGACGTAAATCGCGATTTGGCCGATGTTTCTCTTCCAGGGGCCCGGGCTCAAAAATGGGTCATACGAAAATTCTTAAAATCGCTCCAGATGTCGGTCATGGTGTCGTGAAGGAGTACCCTGAAGGATTTTTCTTAACTCGTACAAACGCGGTCGGGAGAAATAATTATTTTCCACGTAAATCGCGATTTGGCCGATGTCTCTCTTCCAGGGGCCCGGGCTCAAAAATGGGTCCTACGAAAATTCTTAAAATCGCTCCAGATGTCGGTCATGGTGTCGTGAAGGAGTACCCTGAAGGATTTTTCTTAACTCGTACAAACGCGGTCGGGAGAAATAATTATTTTCCACGTAAATCGCGATTTGACCGATGTTTCTCTTCCAGGGGCCCGGGCTCAAAAATGGGTCCTACGAAAATTCTTAAAATCGCTCCAGATGTCGGTCATGGTGTCGTGAAGGAGTACCCTGAAGGATTTTTCTTAACTCGTACAAACGCGGTCGGGAGAAATAATTATTTTCCACGTAAATCGCGATTTGACCGATGTTTCTCTTCCAGGGGCCCGGGCTCAAAAATGGGTCCTACGAAAATTCTTAAAATCGCTCCAGATGTCGGTCATGGTGTCGTGAAGGAGTACCCTGAAGGATTTTTCTTAACTCGTACAAACGCGGTCGGGAGAAATAATTATTTTCCACGTAAATCGCGATTTGGCCGATGTCTCTCTTCCAGGGGCCCGGGCTCAAAAATGGGTCCTACGAAAATTCTTAAAATCGCTCCAGATGTCGGTCATGGTGTCGTGAAGGAGTACCCTGAAGGATTTTTCTTAACTCGTACAAACGCGGTCGGGAGAAATAATTATTTTCCACGTAAATCGCGATTTGACCGATGTTTCTCTTCCAGGGGCCCGGGCTCAAAAATGGGTCCTACGAAAATTCTTAAAATCGCTCCAGATATCGGTCATGGTGTCGTGAAGGAGTACCCTGAAGGATTTTTCTTAACTCGTACAAACGCGGTCGGGAGAAATAATTATTTTCCACGTAAATCGCGATTTGACCGATGTTTCTCTTCCAGGGGCCCGGGCTCAAAAATGGGTCCTACGAAAATTCTTAAAATCGCTCCAGATGTCGGTCATGGTGTCGTGAAGGAGTACCCTGAAGGATTTTTCTTAACTCGTACAAACGCGGTCGGGAGAAATAATTATTTTCCACGTAAATCGCGATTTGACCGATGTTTCTCTTCCAGGGGCCCGGGCTCAAAAATGGGTCCTACGAAAATTCTTAAAATCGCTCCAGATGTCGGTCATGGTGTCGTGAAGGAGTACCCTGAAGGATTTTTCTTAACTCGTACAAACGCGGTCGGGAGAAATAATTATTTTCCACGTAAATCGCGATTTGACCGATGTTTCTCTTCCAGGGGCCCGGGCTCAAAAATGGGTCTTACGAAAATTCTTAAAATCGCTCCAGATGTCGGTCATGGTGTCGTGAAGGAGTACCCTGAAGGATTTTTCTTAACTCGTACAAACGCGGTCGGGAGAAATAATTATTTTCCACGTAAATCGCGATTTGACCGATGTTTCTCTTCCAGGGGCCCGGGCTCAAAAATGGGTCCTACGAAAATTCTTAAAATCGCTCCAGATGTCGGTCATGGTGTCGTGAAGGAGTACCCTGAAGGATTTTTCTTAACTCGTACAAACGCCGTCGGGAGAAATAATTATTTTCGACGTAAATCGCGATTTGGCCGATGTTTCTCTTCCAGGGGCCCGGGCTCAAAAATGGGTCCTACGAAAATTCTTAAAATCGCTCCAGATGTCGGTCATGGTGTCGTGAAGGAGTACCCTGAAGGATTTTTCTTAACTCGTACAAACGCGGTCGGGAGAAATAATTATTTTCCACGTAAATCGCGATTTGGCCGATGTCTCTATTCCAGGGGCCCGGGCTCAAAAATGGGTCCTACGAAAATTCTTAAAATCGCTCCAGATGTCGGTCATGGTGTCGTGAAGGAGTACCCTGAAGGATTTTTCTTAACTCGTACAAACGCCGTCGGGAGAAATAATTATTTTCTACGTAAATCGCGATTTGGAAGATGTTTCTCTTCCAGGGGCCCGGGCTCAAAAATGGGTCCTACGAAAATTCTTAAAATCGCTCCAGATGTCGGTCATGGTGTCGTGAAGGAGTACCCTGAAGGATTTTTCTTAACTCGTACAAACGCGGTCGGGAGAAATAATTATTTTCCACGTAAATCGCGATTTGACCGATGTTTCTCTTCCAGGGGCCCGGGCTCAAAAATGGGTCCTACGAAAATTCTTAAAATCGCTCCAGATGTCGGTCATGGTGTCGTGAAGGAGTACCCTGAAGGATTTTTCTTAACTCGTACAAACGCCGTCGGGAGAAATAATTATTTTCGACGTAAATCGCGATTTGGCCGATGTTTCTCTTCCAGGGGCCCGGGCTCAAAAATGGGTCCTACGAAAATTCTTAAAATCGCCCCAGATATCGGTGATGGTGTCGTGAAGGAGTTCCCTGAAGGATTTTTCTTAACTCGTACAAACGCCGTCGGGAGAAATAATTATTTTCGACGTAAATCGCGATTTGGCCGATGTTTCTCTTCCAGGGGCCCGGGCTCAAAAATGGGTCCTACGAAAATTCTTAAAATCGCTCCAGATGTCGGTCATGGTGTCGTGAAGGAGTACCCTGAAGGATTTTTCTTAACTCGTACAAACGCCGTCGGGAGAAATAATTATTTTCGACGTAAATCGCGATTTGGCCGATGTTTCTCTTCCAGGGGCCCGGGCTCAAAAATGGGTCATACGAAAATTCTTAAAATCGCTCCAGATGTCGGTCATGGTGTCGTGAAGGAGTACCCTGAAGGATTTTTCTTAACTCGTACAAACGCGGTCGGGAGAAATAATTATTTTCCACGTAAATCGCGATTTGGCCGATGTCTCTCTTCCAGGGGCCCGGGCTCAAAAATGGGTCCTACGAAAATTCTTAAAATCGCTCCAGATGTCGGTCATGGTGTCGTGAAGGAGTACCCTGAAGGATTTTTCTTAACTCGTACAAACGCGGTCGGGAGAAATAATTATTTTCCACGTAAATCGCGATTTGACCGATGTTTCTCTTCCAGGGGCCCGGGCTCAAAAATGGGTCCTACGAAAATTCTTAAAATCGCTCCAGATGTCGGTCATGGTGTCGTGAAGGAGTACCCTGAAGGATTTTTCTTAACTCGTACAAACGCGGTCGGGAGAAATAATTATTTTCCACGTAAATCGCGATTTGACCGATGTTTCTCTTCCAGGGGCCCGGGCTCAAAAATGGGTCCTACGAAAATTCTTAAAATCGCTCCAGATGTCGGTCATGGTGTCGTGAAGGAGTACCCTGAAGGATTTTTCTTAACTCGTACAAACGCGGTCGGGAGAAATAATTATTTTCCACGTAAATCGCGATTTGGCCGATGTCTCTCTTCCAGGGGCCCGGGCTCAAAAATGGGTCCTACGAAAATTCTTAAAATCGCTCCAGATGTCGGTCATGGTGTCGTGAAGGAGTACCCTGAAGGATTTTTCTTAACTCGTACAAACGCGGTCGGGAGAAATAATTATTTTCCACGTAAATCGCGATTTGACCGATGTTTCTCTTCCAGGGGCCCGGGCTCAAAAATGGGTCCTACGAAAATTCTTAAAATCGCTCCAGATATCGGTCATGGTGTCGTGAAGGAGTACCCTCAAGGATTTTTCTTAACTCGTACAAACGCGGTCGGGAGAAATAATTATTTTCCACGTAAATCGCGATTTGACCGATGTTTCTCTTCCAGGGGCCCGGGCTCAAAAATGGGTCCTACGAAAATTCTTAAAATCGCTCCAGATGTCGGTCATGGTGTCGTGAAGGAGTACCCTGAAGGATTTTTCTTAACTCGTACAAACGCGGTCGGGAGAAATAATTATTTTCCACGTAAATCGCGATTTGACCGATGTTTCTCTTCCAGGGGCCCGGGCTCAAAAATGGGTCCTACGAAAATTCTTAAAATCGCTCCAGATGTCGGTCATGGTGTCGTGAAGGAGTACCCTGAAGGATTTTTCTTAACTCGTACAAACGCGGTCGGGAGAAATAATTATTTTCCACGTAAATCGCGATTTGACCGATGTTTCTCTTCCAGGGGCCCGGGCTCAAAAATGGGTCTTACGAAAATTCTTAAAATCGATCCAGATGTCGGTCATGGTGTCGTGAAGGAGTACCCTGAAGGATTTTTCTTAACTCGTACAAACGCGGTCGGGAGAAATAATTATTTTCCACGTAAATCGCGATTTGACCGATGTTTCTCTTCCAGGGGCCCGGGCTCAAAAATGGGTCCTACGAAAATTCTTAAAATCGCTCCAGATGTCGGTCATGGTGTCGTGAAGGAGTACCCTGAAGGATTTTTCTTAACTCGTACAAACGCCGTCGGGAGAAATAATTATTTTCGACGTAAATCGCGATTTGGCCGATGTTTCTCTTCCAGGGGCCCGGGCTCAAAAATGGGTCCTACGAAAATTCTTAAAATCGCTCCAGATGTCGGTCATGGTGTCGTGAAGGAGTACCCTGAAGGATTTTTCTTAACTCGTACAAACGCGGTCGGGAGAAATAATTATTTTCCACGTAAATCGCGATTTGGCCGATGTCTCTATTCCAGGGGCCCGGGCTCAAAAATGGGTCCTACGAAAATTCTTAAAATCGCTCCAGATGTCGGTCATGGTGTCGTGAAGGAGTACCCTGAAGGATTTTTCTTAACTCGTACAAACGCCGTCGGGAGAAATAATTATTTTCTACGTAAATCGCGATTTGGAAGATGTTTCTCTTCCAGGGGCCCGGGCTCAAAAATGGGTCCTACGAAAATTCTTAAAATCGCTCCAGATGTCGGTCATGGTGTCGTGAAGGAGTACCCTGAAGGATTTTTCTTAACTCGTACAAACGCGGTCGGGAGAAATAATTATTTTCCACGTAAATCGCGATTTGACCGATGTTTCTCTTCCAGGGGCCCGGGCTCAAAAATGGGTCCTACGAAAATTCTTAAAATCGCTCCAGATGTCGGTCATGGTGTCGTGAAGGAGTACCCTGAAGGATTTTTCTTAACTCGTACAAACGCCGTCGGGAGAAATAATTATTTTCGACGTAAATCGCGATTTGGCCGATGTTTCTCTTCCAGGGGCCCGGGCTCAAAAATGGGTCCTACGAAAATTCTTAAAATCGCCCCAGATATCGGTCATGGTGTCGTGAAGGAGTTCCCTGAAGGATTTTTCTTAACTCGTACAAACGCCGTCGGGAGAAATAATTATTTTCGACGTAAATCGCGATTTGGCCGATGTTTCTCTTCCAGGGGCCCGGGCTCAAAAATGGGTCCTACGAAAATTCTTAAAATCGCTCCAGATGTCGGTCATGGTGTCGTGAAGGAGTACCCTGAAGGATTTTTCTTAACTCGTACAAACGCCGTCGGGAGAAATAATTATTTTCGACGTAAATCGCGATTTGGCCGATGTTTCTCTTCCAGGGGCCCGGGCTCAAAAATGGGTCATACGAAAATTCTTAAAATCGCTCCAGATGTCGGTCATGGTGTCGTGAAGGAGTACCCTGAAGGATTTTTCTTAACTCGTACAAACGCGGTCGGGAGAAATAATTATTTTCCACGTAAATCGCGATTTGGCCGATGTCTCTCTTCCAGGGGCCCGGGCTCAAAAATGGGTCCTACGAAAATTCTTAAAATCGCTCCAGATGTCGGTCATGGTGTCGTGAAGGAGTACCCTGAAGGATTTTTCTTAACTCGTACAAACGCGGTCGGGAGAAATAATTATTTTCCACGTAAATCGCGATTTGACCGATGTTTCTCTTCCAGGGGCCCGGGCTCAAAAATGGGTCCTACGAAAATTCTTAAAATCGCTCCAGATGTCGGTCATGGTGTCGTGAAGGAGTACCCTGAAGGATTTTTCTTAACTCGTACAAACGCGGTCGGGAGAAATAATTATTTTCCACGTAAATCGCGATTTGACCGATGTTTCTCTTCCAGGGGCCCGGGCTCAAAAATGGGTCCTACGAAAAT